>CM026083.1:11842668-12470168 GCA_014839685.1 Anableps anableps
AAAAATTTATTTATGCGTTTGTTTCACGTAATGGTAAAAGGCATCACTAAAATATATCCAAGTCATAGAAAATGCTGCAAAATGCTGGTTATTAAAACATTATCATAAGCCAGCTCATGTAACTGTTTTTATATGTATTATGCCAGCTTAGACTTCATTTTAAAATAGCAGTGTTTAGAATTAAAAGCAGCGAATGGTTTGGCAAAAGCATTTCTGTTTAATCCTCTGAATAAACAATGAGTTTCTCTCTTTTCATTTTCTACATGAAAGCTGTGTTAGTCAAGCCCCATAAAAAACTGAAAACTAAAGGATTTCAACCTTTTCAGGTTGTGACCTCAGGGGGTGGAAAAACATGTCTCCACATATGCATTTGGTTGAATCACTACTTTATTTGAAATATCAGTTCTATTTGTCCAAACATTTAAATAGGTATTTCTACTAGTATAACACTATCTGTTTTTAGTTCACATTCTTAATTTTTTTTATGTTTTCAAGCTTTAATAGCTTTTTTACTCCTGCTTTTATGTTCTTATCCACAGTGATTTAGATTTTTATGATCTTTATATCTCTTACGGCAGTTTGTGGTTGTGTCTGTGAATTTGCTTCATAAATTAATTATTCATTCATTCATTGCTATAGTAAAAAAATACAAAGGAAAATAAATGTTAGGGTGGCACCAACAAAAACTCACTTCAGTGATGAAGAGTTGAATATAAGAGCAAAGATCCACCAAAATGAGCCAGCTGCATCCAACAGAAGATACCAACTGCAAGAGCAGCTCATTACACACAGGTTTCATGATGGGATATTTCTAATTTTGGAATGGTGTCGCCAAATGTGTGTTACAAGCTGAATGAGACGAAATGCTCTGCAACCCCTGACCCACAACATGCTGCCAGCAGCAGCATCGCTGAGCAGAAAACAACGGATCAGGTATGATTTCATTACAACATGCACATAAGGCAGCAGTGTTAGCAACACTGAAGGCTCATTTTTACCATGATGCCCAACAACGGTGACTCATGAAGTCCAAAAAGACATATATTTCCTGTAGTTGTTTCGCATCAAGGCCAGTCTGTATTCACACCATAAGCGAACCGTACCAGAGTTTGTTTGGAAGCGGACTGGTCTGGCTGTTTGGTCTGCACCAGGAATCGCATGAGTGTATTCACACCTGCACAGAAGGTCTGAACCAACGGTGGAAACGAACTCTGGCTCGTTTAAAGTGAATCAAATGTGTCAGGTGTGAATACACCTCTAGAGTCGAGTCATGACTCGACATGTTAAAACAATCCAGTAACTCATTGGGCACCTGTTTGGATTCAGGTGTTTACAGATACTGTGTCTTGGACTGTGATTGCAACTAAATATATTTTGTATTAATTAGTACTGTGTGGTTTGCAGTGACATTGTTGTTCTTAGTCACTGTGTTTTCTCGATTTTTCTCTGTTTCTGCAGGTGTAGAAGCAGACTTTAAGGGTGTTTTCTTGTATTCTCTTTATCCCTCTTCCTCTCCTTTCTTCTTATCTCCCTTTTTCCTTTTTAACTTTTTGCCCAACATACTTTTGTATTTTTCTTCCCTGTTCTTTTGTATTTTTTGTATTTTCCCTTTCTTTATAATGAAAGCCGTAATGCTCCCCTTGTGATAGTGAATCTGCTGTGCTTCTCTTTGGCACCCAGACATCAATTATGATTGCTACACTGCTGGACAGGACATGTTAAAAGAAAAACGGGAAAAAAAATATTGGGTACCTATAATTTTTCTTAGCGCACCTGTTCCATTTTCTTAAGTTCATTGATTGAGTAATTGATTGATTTTTTTTTTTTTTTTTTTTAACCTGAGCTCCTATTTACAAAATTCTGAGATGTTATAAAGGCCAGATGAGGTTTATCACAATGAACCATACAAATGAGTGAAATTGTACTTACATCTTACAAGACTTTTCTTTAGCACTGTATTTGTTATTCTGTTGTCGCAAAATTTTAGTTCCTAACCAAAGACTTATTCTACATTAGCCAATGCTCAGAGAACACCTAGAGGGAGTGCTCTTAGTTCCAGGTTGTTTAATTTAAAAACAAAGCTCTGGTGTTTGTTTAAGAATGTAACTGTTTCATACACCAGCTTTTCTTACATAATGTTGAGTCATAAGAAGAATGGCAATTTCTGAATAAACCAGTAGTAGCAGAAGGAGACAAGGAGACAAGTTTCCAGAATGGAAACTTTCTGTTTCCATTCTGGATTTATTGGAAGTGATGTGAAGAAGGAAGTGGCCTTGAAATGATTTGTCATTTATGACAACACTTGTGGCACACTCAGGAGTTTGGGGTGGAGGGCATTGGGGGGTAACGGCTGTTTACAGAAGGACAAAGACACCTGTCACTTCTGCTCGGGGATCTCCTCCTCATCTTCTTTCCGACTGGCGCAGGTAATTAGCCTGCAACAGAGCATGGCAACATGGCACCTCAAGAGAGAATAACTGGAGGAGGGAAATGAAAAAGAGCAAGGAGACAGCTGCTGCACAGGGACTTGGATTTCTATGGGAAACCGGAGGAGTGTTGTAAGCACAGTTTCACGCAATAGTGCTGTCATTCATAAATAATCTGAAGAAAAACAATATTTCCATTCTTCTCCAAACACACTCACTGTCTTCCACTGCAGTGAAAGTTGCTACCACGTCTCTCCCAGTATGACTCCACACTCCACTCAGACTCCCTTTTTTTTCTGAGACTGAAATTTATTTTGACATGTTGTTGTTGCTTCGCATCACCCTCCTCTCATGTCCTCTGGGTTTTGCATGCAGAGTGGGAATCTGACTTACTTGAGCTGTTTCCAGATTTCTGTCACATTTGAGGGTCTTGACAGTGCACATCAACTCAACCGCCAAGTAAGATGGGTCTCAGTCTTGCAATTGCAGTCTAAAAGAAATGATTTAAACTAGTCAGATTGAGGGTCAAGTGTATCTGAAATTTCCTGTAACCTCACCCTGAGCGCTGAAGGTAATGGCAGTCATGCACAGCCATTGTGATTTATAAAATGAGCAACCCAAAATCAAGCCTTTTCTTTCGTTTTCCTTTTTAGCTCTTTCAATGATCCGTTTTACACTTCTAGTCTCAGGTTCTGCTTCACTGATGCACTTATAGCCCGCAGCCTTTTGATTGATGTTTCTATGGTTTGAAATGAAAAGTAGAACAGCGGCCTTGTTAAAAATAGCCGGATAGATCATCAGTGAGTTTAGTGAAGAGAATTTTGGATTTCTTTTGGCTTTTGCAATAAATGTTTGTTACTCACATTTGATTACTGTGTAGGTCTTATCCTGAACTATAAGTGCAGTATTAGTAGTTGGACCTATTTTACACAGTAGCATGGCCAAAAATTTCAGCCTCCAGATATGCAAGCAGGTCAAGACATATTACAAAATACTGAGCATCGATTCAGGGGATGGCAAAATACAACATTTAAAAAAAAAAAAAAAAAAAAAATGTATTTTTTTCCTTTCATTTCCCAATTGTGTCCTGCTTGTGTTGGTCTGTCATATAAAATCCCAGAAAAAATACAATTAAATTTGTGGCTGTAGTGACAAAGATGTAAACATGCGCATAGCTTTTTCATCTCCTTCTTAACATAATTTTCAGAAAAGAAACTGTGCATGTTTTTAATCACAGTAGCTAGAGCACCTGAGATTTTCCCTCCACCTGTAATCTTCCTGACTCAAGTGCTCTCTTTAGCATGCCAGACCCCTCTCCCTCTGCCTGGCAGCCCTCCTTGTGGCCTATATCATTCCTCTCACAGTGAGAGGTCCCCTTCCAGGTGCCCCACAACCCTCTGTATATTCCTGTCCCAAAGACGTGCTTGCCAATTCCCCTCCCTGCTGGACGTGTGTGCCCCTCCATTAAAAAGTCATCACGTGTCAAAGAGTCTTTCCTCATTTGTTTCTGCATCTCTCTCTCTCTCTCTCTCTCTCTCTCTCTCTCTCTCTCTCTCTCTGTCTCTTTCATCACGCTGAGTCTCTGTAGCTGCTGTGGCCAGCTGTGAAACAGAGAAATTGTGCCCAGTGGTGGTTGACGAGTGGCCTAAATTTATGCACACTGTGAACTGTTTCTGTCTCTTTTGCTTTCAAAGATTATGTCCCTCTCTCTTGCTTGAACAGCTTGGTAAAACCTTGATAATTTTTTTTGGATAGACCTGAAGTTTGTATGTGTGAAATATGCAGACACTGTCATTTTATTTAAAAAAAAAAAAAAAAAAAAAAAAAAAACTTACCCTAAATTTGTACCATTAAACATGGTAATAGAAGTTACAGGAGAAACTAGCCAGTTTATTTTGTTTAATACTGTGCACAAACTTTGCTAACAAGCCATTTATGTATTGGTAATATAACCTTTTTTTTTGTTCCAGTAAGTAACAGCCGCCTTACAGTTGTGTTCAAGATTTAGCAGCTCATGCAGATCTGCCTTTTTTGTAGCAACGAGCTGAATTGTGCAAAGTGTCTTTTTTTGTTATTTTTTTGGAAGTTCTTTTCTCTTTCTGAATCAGCCTGAAAACCTATCTCCAGTTCATCACAGCAGGTGATTTTTCTGTCTTCAGTATTACACGTCCTCTTAGAAGAAGTAAACTCAGTACAAGCTCTATTTTCCTCCCAAATCATGTAGCAAACCTCTGCTGAGATGCACGCATGGCACATTTTTTTAAAAACTTTTTCCTGTACTTTGTTCACAACATTTGAGTGAGAATCCTGGATTTGCTTGTTGATCTCATAGTGAAGATGAGAGGGAATGCCAGTTTTAATATGTAAAAAGAGTTGAAATGTTATGCTTTGTACTAATTAATGTTTTTAATAAACCTACCAGTTTGCATTATTACTGCTGCTGTTTTTGATGGAATATAGTATCACGGAAATAGATTTCCATCAAACTTTGCATTTTAGTACTTAGAATGATAAATCCGCTAGCCATTTTAGCCATTTTACAGGATTTGCTGGCAATGATAAAAAGATAAAAATAAGGCCATCCTTATCCTTTACTCTAATGTGTTTGCCCGGTGAATATTTCAGAGGGATGAAGAGATTTTGTTGTTGCTTTTCTTGTGCGTCAATACTGTACGCGTGCATGAGCAGACTCCTGTCTCCTTAATTTGTTTTAATCCCTTTCTCTCTTCTCTCAAAGTTTCTCCAAATTTGCATATATCCAATTAACCCCAGAACAGCAGCAGCTTTAGTGGATCTGTGACGTGCAGGGGGAAGTTCTTCTTGGAGTCACTGTAATACATATGCTCACACATTAATGCACACCAGCACGAAACTATGAAAGCAGGCACATGCCTTGATTCAACCCCAAACTCTAACTCTGATGTGTTGCGCATGAAAATTGCACACTAAGCAACAGTAAGTGAAATTATACAGGAGTGTCATGAATATATTTTTCACTTATGTACATACATTTTGTGTGAACTAACTCCTTTATTAAGGAGCTTTAATCATGTAAAAATTACTGTCAGTGTTTCTAGTCCACATTGAAACATCACTACTAGATATGTTTACATTAAATCAGCTGCAGTCAATTTTCCAATACCGAATTAACTTAGTATTATGGTTAGGAGATAACCATTTCTTATTACTGTAATGCCCTCCCAAAAAATACAGGAGCTGTATGGTATTGTCATCTGCATAGACAAGCTTGTGACAATGTATAATAATACATTATAATACATTATAATAATAACTGGGTAATGATCTGGTTATAGCATTGTGAAGGAGAAGAGTTCAAAAAGGACTTTCATTAAAAACCCACATATAGTCACCAGAATATTTTTTTAAACGTGCTGTTATGACTGAAAGGCAGCTTTAAATTCCTGATAGGCCCAAAGCAATGATGAAAAGGGGATTATCATAGCTTTCAAAAAAGCTATCAAAATGACAGATACTATTTTATATATTTTGGAACATTAAAGGAGTAGCTTTTAAATATTTTATGAACCCGTACAAGCACTTTCAGAATATTATTCAGAAACATGCTGTTCAAAATAAAGGCCTCAATCGTTCACAGGAACTTCATTTGTAAACTAAAAACGCTTATCTCAGTCTATGAAAGTATAGCCCATACACACACACTTCAAAATAAGAAATATTAATAGTTTAAGGTTTGCTTGTTGTAAAGCTAGGTTCTACATTACTAGTGTATAAAAACCAGGAATGAAACACAGGATTCTTTCAGCCTTTCAAAATAAAACTCATAGATATTTGTCTATGCTTTTATATGGCCTGAATATAACAAATGTAGGTTCCAGATTCCTAATGGCCTTTAAACCCCAAAACTGTTAAACAATCAATTATTTAGCTAAAAAGCTGAAATCGTAAATGGAACAAGGTGATCTAGCAATATATAAATCGATAAACACTCAAACATTAGTTAAAAGGTTGTTTGTGTTAGAAATCAGCAGACATCAGTTGAAAATCCAAATGTGTGTTTTTAGTGCAGGCTTTGTGGTGCAATATTACTGTAACATTCATGAAATAAAACATTGTTAATTTTCATCTCCAAGGATCACGTGGTATTCTCATAATTCCGCGTAATTGTCATAATTGTCTTGCTTCTTCTCCCTTAGTTGCAAAAATGATATTTGTGAAAAGGCTCCCCGATGTTCAGGTTTTTTCAGCTTGTGCTGCTTCTCGATTTTTCTTGTAGTCTAAGTTTGCAGGAGTTTTAAATGTGAAATATTCTTGTTTTGATTCATTTTACTTACATAATTTACAACAGTTCTGTCAAAGTCTTTATTGGACTAAATAATTAGCAGGTTACAGCATAACAGGTGCATATTGGTAAATGGAGCAAAAGAGGTGTGGTGTCACTCAGTGCAGTTACTCATCTAAACTGAAGGTGTGGCTGTGGGGAGAATTATACAGCTACACATGAGGAATGGAAGCAGAAGATGATGTGCATGAAAGTACACACTTCATACACAAAAACTAATCTAAGATATATTAGCTCATGTTTTCATAACCAACATCAGTTTTGCATATGTTTTTAACAACAATATTAAAAAGATTCACTGTTGCTCCAACAAAGCCTCATAACATAATTTCACCCAAACCTGCTTTTCTGAACATTTTAATCATGCAACCCAAAGTTGTCATACAGTTATAACATTGTGTATCTGTCTTGTCTCATTAACCATTGGACTCTATACCATACACAGTCTGATCATGATCTAAGCAAGGCTGCCTCCATTTTTTAATTATTTTTTTTAACATAACCGTACACAGCATAATCCATTGGATAATCGTCACAACTCTGAGACAGAAGTGCCTCTCAGATATTAAACCATTGGCCAAATAACATTACTTAATCACTAATTAAACCCAAAAAACTAAGCATCTCCATCTTTCAACCAAATGTCATAGATTAAACTAAATTGTTTTATATGCGTGAATCTTAGACAGAGTTTATATTCTTGGAATCTTGTTTAGCTCAAAGGCATACTGAGACAAGGATTCTGTCAAATGGGCAAACACATGACTCTCAAACCCCTGCTGTTTGTATAAGCACTGATCTACCAGGCTGCATCTGACAGGTAAAATCACTGCTTAAGCCATGGCTGGCTTACGCTTTGCTCATTATCCCACCTTTTGTAAGAGAACTGACCAATGTGTCAGTTTCCAGAAGGCCACAGTGCTGACTAGATGTGTTTACCTTCCAAGGATGGATCAATAGGCTCTTGGTTTATGGATGTTTATATCAGTGTGTTGGGTTATTTTTGAGCCAGATATCTAAAGAGTAAAAGGTCATAGATCCGTCTCTCAACTGCAAAAAATGCAAACAAAGGGAATTTGACAGAAACGTTCTAAACTCATTGAATCAATCTTTTTAGTTCCTCCACATTCAGCATAGTTTTTCTTCCATCAGTTTTGATGGACTATTTCACTTTCCCATCTCTTTTAAATAGATGTTTTTAATGTTTTCTTTAACTTTTCTGTTAATAATCAATGATGAAACAATGATTCATCCCAACTTCATGTTAGATTATAATATACTTTATATTTTACCTGTCCCAAAAGTGGTCAAAGTTCCCCTTTAGAATATAACAGACTTGTTTTCAAAGTTAAACTAAAGCCAGTTTTTTAAACCTCTGAACAGGAAAAATGACACCGTTTTTAAATTAGTAAGGCACATTGCATGAATGTTAAAATATATACATGCATTTGAAACTAGAAGATTGCATACACCGAATAAAAGGCACATACACCTTTATTTCCTGTCTGAAGTTTAATCAGACCAAAGTTCTCTTGTTTTAGGTCAGTTAGAATGACCAAGATTATTTCTATTCGCTCAATGGCACAATAACGAGAAATATGTCAGAGAAATGAGAGAAATATGTCAGAGATTTATTTAATAATGTTTTCAAAATCATAAGTTTACGTACAGAAAGATTTCTGTCTCTTTAAACAATGAGGGGAAGCCCAGATGATGTCATGGCTTTGAAAACCTCTGATAGGTTAACTGACACATTTGAGGTAATTGGAGGCTCACCTGTGGATGTATTTTAAGGCCACACCTGGAACTCATTGCTTTCTGATTTGACATGATGGGAAGGTCAAAAGAAATCAGCCAAGATATCAGGAAGAGAATTCTGGAGCTGCACCAGTCCAGTTCATCCTTGGAAACAATTTTCAGATGCTTGAAGGTGCCACGTTCATCTGTTTAAACAATTATACGCAAATGATGGGAATAATTCCCAACCATCATACCACTCAGGAAGGAGCCAGTTTCTGTGTCCCAGAGATGAACGTTTTGGTCCCAAATGTGCAAACTGACCACAGAACCAAAGCCAAAGACTTTGTGAAGATGCTGTCTGAAGCTGGTAAGACAGAGTCATGATCAACAGTGAAATGTGTCCTGTACCAACATGGGGTAAAAGGCCACTCAGCAAGAAGGAAGCCATCACTCCAAAAGAAACATAAAAAAGTCAGATTCCAGTTTGTAAATGCACTCTGGGACAAAGACCCTCATTTTGGGAGACATGTTCGGAAAGACGTCAGGCAGGAAGTTGGACCTCAGGTCCAAATAGTTCTTTAAAATGGACAAAGACCCACAAGCACAAAACAGCCAAAGTGGTTACAAAGTGACTTAAGGACAACAAAGGTAATGTTTAATGTGGCCATCACAATCCTATAGAGAATTTGTGGGCAGATCTGAAAAGGCCTGTGAGAGCGAGGTGCCCAACAAACCTGATTTAGTTAGCAATTCTGTCAGGAGGAATGGGTCAGAACTCCAGCAAACTATAGTGAGAAGCTGGTGGAAGGAAACTCAAAACATTTGACCCAAGTCATACAGTTGAAAGCCAATGATACCAAATACTGAGGAAATTTATGTAAACTTCTGATTTTGAAGATATTATTAAAGAAATCTAAAGACAAAAAAAAAAAACAGAAAGACATATTCTTTCTCTTATTATTGTGGCATTTAGCAAAACAAAATAATGTTGGTAATTCTAATTGACCTAAAACGAGAGAGGTTTGGTCTGTTTTATCTTCAGACAATGTGAAAAAATGTTTGTCTTTTTATTCAGTGTATGTCAACCTCTGTTTTCCACTGTAATCTGTTTCAAATTAAAAATGTTTTTAAAGGAACTTGTCATTGACACAGAATTATCATCATAAACAGAATAGTTACCATAGGCTTTATATCAAACTAGATGAAGCTGTGAGAATTAGCTGGAATTTATTGTAACTTACTGTATGTAGAAAAAGCACTTCGCTGTTATGACTTTTGTTTCAGTGAACTGTATAAGCCTTTTGGTAGAGCAGAGGCTTTCTCCTTGCAGTCCTGATCTGTGCAATATTGATGTTCAGTGTTGTTGGATTCATGAATATTTATTAGCCTATACAGTGAGGCTGTTAGGTGCTTAAAATTTATTCTGGTTTCCTTTTACACTTACTGATTATTGCACATCATGCATTCCTTGGTCTGACTGTGGTCTATATAAAGAGATTCTGCAACCTTATTATGCCTGATTGGTATAAACTAAAGCTTTTTCTTTGCTTAAAATATTTTTCAAGTTGCTGTTAAACTTTTTTGACTGTAAACAGTGACAATGGTGTTCCAGCATCCTCCATTTTATGATAGGCATAGGTCACGGTAGCTTCTGAGTTGTTCCTGAGCATCATAACCAATTTTCTTTCATTTGAGGGTAACAGTTTGAGTCAGATGCTTGAAACCAAGACATGTGGGTGCTTAAAAAAAAAAAAAAAAAAAAAAAAAAAAAAAAAAAAAAAAAAAAGATCCTAAACACACTTGGGAACTGTTTTTACACTATGCAGAAGGAGGATAACTTTAAGCCACTAGAATGGCACTGAAAAGCCTCGATCGAAATGAAAAGTTCTTGAATATCCTTAAAAGTTGTCTTTGTGCCAGGAAACCAGCTTAAACAAACTCCTCAAATTCTGGAAGAGAAAATCCAAAACAAATTTAAACTTATGCCCCCAATTCAAATTTTTTCAAATCTTATTAAAGGTGTGTTGTCTTGGCAAAAGAACAGTTTAAATACATAAAATGAATAACTTTCATGCTGATGAGTGGATGTAACCTGAATGTACTATTTCTGTTACAAACAGCCAGCCTGGTCATACGTGCATGTTAGTGTGCAGTTGTCTCTCTCTTCCCCCTTTTCTGTTCCGCACTCACATATCAGCACATGTAGTTGCACAGTCTTTTGTTGAGTTTTGATCTCACAATACATGATATTGAACTGAATAATGATGGGAACTCCAGCAGTCTGTGTGTTATTAAACTGGAATGCTTAGAGCTCTGAGGAACAGTCATTATGCAAATCTGATGGTACTTGATAGGGAGAAGATATCCTGTCAGTATTAGTTATTAAATTTCTGAAAAGCTGTGATGACACATTAATGCATTTTGGGGTCTTCTCTTGTCTCCCTGTGGAGTCTCTCCATTTTTAAGTCCTTCAGAGCCTTGCCAATATGCACAGAAGTATCTCTAACAGATATGTATGTTTTACCTGCAATGCTACTTGGTAATTGAATACAAATCACCAGTCATTAGGAAAACTGCTCAAAAGGAGAACTCTGTTTACAGGAAAAAAAATATATAAACCATATAAGTTTTAAATCAAGCCACGCATAAAGTAGTTGCTCAAGTGACTGTGTGCTTAAAAAAAAAACATTTAGACATTTTAGAAAAAAGGGTTTTGGCATCCTCTTTAAAGCATCTTTGGTAAGTTTAGACTGTTTCTTGTAGTTTGCAATATTTTTCTGTGAAAAATTCATTCATTTTTTGACAGTAAAGCAGATACAACACATTTTTATAAAATATGACTGTTTGAACCACAACTCGAGGTTTTCTTATCAGAGCTGTGCAGCTCAGACACTCAGATTCGTTCCCTTCTGTTGCTGAACAAATATAATCTCAAAAGGTAAACAACTGGATGTATTATGCTTCCTTCAACCAAATGAAGATAAGGCTGATATAATTTGATTTTGGAAGACAGAATGAGGGTTTGTGTTCAGTGTTTATCTGCAGTCTAAAGCACTGAAACTAAATATTGCAATTCAGAATCTCACTGATGAGGATCAGGACCCACAACAAGGCTGTGACAAGAGATATTTAAACTTAAAACTATATATATATATATATATATATATATATATATATATATATATATATATATATATATATATATATATATATATATATATATATATATATATATATATAAATATATGTATATAATTTCTTCACAAGATTCACAAAATCTTATTAGTGCCTTTGTTTGCTGTAATAATCCACTTTTCTGACACAGCAGAACAAGATCCTTCTAGGAAAATAACAATACACCATCGCCCATAATTTGTGTCAGTATCTCAATGAATGAGGTACAAAGCACAAGCCTGAAAGTTACCCCACATGTTGATAGGAAAGGTCCAAAGCTTTGCTTAGCTGCATTGTAATTTATTTTATAATGTGTATTTTTTTTAGCATAGTTTTTTTTTTCTGCCTATAATGTCTGTTCATTTTAATGCTGCTTTTTATGAGCTTCATGCAATATTTTTAATTGATTTGATGCTCTAGCTTCTATGTTATTGCTTATTATTAAGTTTGAAATTGTCTTTGTTATTAAAATGTGTCCAACCAACCAGATTTTATTCTGAGTACCTTTTATACGGTCAAATATCCCACAAAGGGCTAAACAGTGGTTAGAATAGAATGTTAAAGTGTAAATCAATTTTATCTGTAGGGTCAATGGTGGCAAAGGTGGTAGGAGTCCGTTCTGCGATCAGTGGGTTGCCAGTTTGAGTTCGTTCTGCATCTGTCTCCGTCGTTGTGTCCTTGGGCAAGGCACTTCACCCACCTTGTCTGCTGGTGATTGTCAGAGGGCCTGGTGGCACTGGTGCATGGGAGCCTCACTTCTGTCAGACTCCCCCAGGGCAGATGTGACTACAATCCAGTTGCTTGCCACTGTCAGTGTATGAATGTGTGCATGAATTAGCCACCATCAGTGTGTGAAGAAAAACAAAATTCTAAAACACTAATTACTTTAAAAATACAAAAACACACTGACCAGAAACAGAGACTGGTAGATGGCTACAAATTAATGTCTTAATAAAGTTAATTCAGCTCTATATACTCGCTCATTATCATCAATGAGAGCATTGGTGCTGCCTCCGCATGGTGCATGACACCTCTACATTGCATGACATTTGTCAAAATTAGAACAAACCCTATTTTTACCAGATGCCGGCGCATGTGCGGAGTCAATCTTCAAGGATCACCTCGCTCCAACCTAAAATGCACAAGCACAACATCCGTATTTTCAAAATACTATCTATATTATGAATATATGGCTATATTTATACATATATGCCAATGGCATGTGTCATTTATGGCTATGAATGCATACAAAACATGTGGATTTAACTCTGAAATCTATTAGGTCAAGTTCTCTCACTCAAGTCGCAGTAAGAGTGTCGGTCAAGGCAGGCAACTTGAGAGAGCAATGGGTGGAAAACGATTAGTTATGGAAGGTGAGAACTATAGTATTGTATGTGACACCACTCATCCTTTTTATCTCTGGCTTTATGGTGCCATCTTTCATTTTCCACAAATGCTTGTCAGAGCACCTCTGGGATTTGCAGCAGAGCCGCATGCAGTGTAAATCAGGGTGGTCAGGAACGGTTCCGGTCCGCCAGTGAAGTGTGCAGTGGAGTGGATATGTATTCAATGTAAATCCGGGATTAGAGCGTAGGGTGTCCTAACTTTTACCTCAGCTAGAAAAAAAGCATTCATGTTTATCTTTTCTTTAATGAGAAAGACAAAGTTAATTATTCTTTAGTTAATTAACTTTTTTTCCCAGAGTAGTAACTGAATATTTTCTGAGGTGTCCTTTGAGTATACACATTGTACTTGGCTGTATTCTTGTCAGTTTTACCTCTGGTTTTCTAGTGCACTAAATACACTTTGTTGCAATACAAGCAAATTTATATCCATTGGTGTTGCTGTTTTAAATACTAAAACATTGTCTTTGACTGTTCAGGTTTTATTTATGAAATAGGCATAGAATGCATTAAGCAGTGTAATACAGCATAGAGTTATGTAAATATGTACAGGACTCATATATTTGCATATAAAGGCCAATTAGCACGCAGGCTAAAAGAAGAGCACTCTTGGCATATCTAAAGCCAGCATTTGGCAGATTCTGCAAAAACTATTCTGAAACAATTGTTTCTTTGATCATACAAGCTTTAATCAGAAAAGTGTGAGGCTTATCTAATCCATAAATTTTGTGTGAAAATTTGAAGAGTTGTACAAAAAAAACTGGGAGACCCCTCATTGTAAGAAAATGTTCCTTGATATTGCTGAAGTCTTTGTGGATCAGCTGAAGGGCTCTGTTGGTGGGATTTCATCCTTCCTGTCTATTCTCTGTCTCTTAGATTCTCTTCATGTAAGTATCTCTCATTACTGCTAGATCTTTCCTTTACCATTTTAACTGTGGAATACATTGTTTTGTGAAACATATTTTTCAATTCATTCTGTTTGTTTGTTACTGAAGCGACCAGCTAGAATTGTTTGTGGCACATTGAAGGTTCAGCCGTTAATGCAGGTATTCTCTACGGGTCATGCATTGTTTAGCATCATGACAGTTACACCACATCTGATCTTTGTACAGGTTTTTGGGGGTCCCACCTGGAAGAGGAAGCTGCCCCCTCACAGGACCTTTACCATTTGACCTCATCTACACGGACTACCACGGATTGCAGCAAATGAAGCAGCACATGGGTCTTTCTCTTCGGAAGCACAAGTCAGTCCACTTTTTCTCTGTTTTTTTGCACATGCTTTATTAAAAAAAAAAAAAAAAAAAAAAAAAAAAAAGTCTAATTTGCTTGTCAATCAATCCTTTTTTTGCCTTTGAGAGCCTGAGTGATGTATTCCTAGGTAAAAGTATCAAAATTAAGGAAACATCCATATACAGAGGACCATTAAAGCCAGACAACATGCAGATATTTGCATCAGTGAGGGAACAGAATGACCCTGCATTACAGAATGTGATAAAGACCAATAACTTTTTTTTATTTTCAACAACACATATGCTATAACATTTCTTACTGTGCACATGAAGGAAAACTGATTAAAGTAATTCATGCTTTATTTGTTCATCTAGTAATAAAAAATATAAATAAAATAATATAGATTAAAAAGTACCAGCACAACACCAAACTGTTACATCGCTAAGAAATTTGTGATGACCTGAGAAAGCTATTGTAACACCATTCTAACCACAGACATACTAAACCATATCTGACAGCAGTGTTGCGCTGGGTCATTTTTAATAAGAACTTGTAATTATAGTTCACCCAGGTTAAAATGAATTCATCCTCATAGCTCACTACCTAAACATTGTGAAATAGGTTCACTCGTTCTCCTTAATTTGTCTGAATTTTTTTCTTCGTTATAGCAATTCTTTGTGGTATTGAATCTCATACCACGGAAGATAGTATTTCCTCTTAAATGGTGCCACATTTGTAAGGAAATTGCATTTGTGGGTTGAAAAACTTACCGAATCCTCTCAACCAATGCCAAACAGCTTTTCTCACAGTATGGTGCAGCAGCTCCTTTACTGGAAAAAACAAGGCTTGTCATCATTGGAGGCAATCTCATTGCAGAACCATATGCAGATGAGTTTCTTCAACCTGTAGAAATGCCATATACTCACCCTCAGGGAGCAAGCTCTATCCTCCAAGATGCCAGTGGCAAGCTATTCATGGGCATAGTATACAAATGCGTTTTCAGTACAATTGTGGTACCCATTTTAAAAGAGAAAGGGGAATAAACAGACTTTCAAAATGTTTGTGTTTGTGGACCCACACAACTATTTCCTTTCTTCTTGTGCTAAATTTAGGTCATGAAGCCATTCACCAAATATATCATTGTCTAGCATTTGTAACCTAGCCTTTTCCCATTTTTTACATCTGTTGTATTCTCTCTTGTTGTGTTTGCACACAAACTGTTATTTATATAGCAGTTTAATTCCATTGCTCATCTGTGCTGTATCTCCCGCCCAGAAACAATAAATTAGGGCCTCTAAGGAACTTTGTGTACTCTATTAGTTTTGATGGTTACAAAGATGAGCTGCTAATTGTGATAAAATATACTGAAAATATAAATGTTTGGTTCAATTTTGGAGGAAGACCAGAAAAAAATGCATAAATGAACTTAGTTTGGTATTAAAACTAAGCTTTTTGTAAAAGGAAAAAAAATCTGGTCATATTTTTTTCAAACCTACTAATGAAATGTTGGGCAGCTGTGTATACCATGTATTCACTCCAGTTTAATATTGTCCTCTGCAAAGTAACATATGCACCTGTTACTGATGTAATTCTGTTGTGAAAGCTCCACACATATAATGCATAAAATCATGCTGCAAAAATGTTTTTGTCACTTGGACATAAACCATATTAGAGTTTCTCTTACAAAATGGTTTAAACTACAGAAAAGTGCAGTAAAGGGCTTAAAGAGCTACATCTGACTCTAGAAGCATAGGTTGCAGAACCCTGATTTAAGTTAGTTGGCTAGTTTATGTTTTTGAAAGATGATTTCCATCTGGTCAGTCTTTGGACATCAAGTCAGGCCTCTAAAAGCTATCTGGTAGAACGAAGGTTGCAGATCCACAAACTTTAGCCAAATCTTCTCATCAAAGATATTTATGTTCCTTAACTTTTCAAGAAGACCAATATCTCAGCTGCTGCAAAGTTCTTTTGACGTTCTTTCAATAGTAATCTTTGCAACGGTTTTGATTCTTTGATCCAGCTGTACAAAGACAAGTGTTTGACTTCTTTTGGAGACTTCAATTCTAGCTTGTAAATCCATTTATGAAAAGATAGAAAAGTTTAAATGAAATAAAAATGGTCAAATTATGATAGGAAGAATAACTGAGGTGTGTGAGAAAGTGTATCCTGCATTTCCCACTGACTGTATAAAGTGATGCTGCAGCCATTAAATAACAACAGCAAGTTATTAAATTTTACATCAACTACAGCTACAAAATTCTCCACCGCTCATAGTGAGCTTCAGCCTGAGGTCATGTAATAAATCAGCTTTACTTAGCTATCAGTGTACTGAGCTCTGATAAATCCTCAGATTATTTTATATCCGTTGATTTTTGACCTCCTTCACAAAGTGATTTCCACAGATGGTGTTAATAGGTCTTTTCTTTAACATCTTATGGATTTTTGAACATTTTGTTCTGGAAAAATAACCTAATTTAGAATGTATCAATACTGCTGTGGTGAGAGGAATAATATTCATTCTTTTTTGGCCTTATACTGCAAACAGACTTCTAAGAGATTTGACTCCAACTAAGGAAACTTGCATCATTATTGTATTTGACGATTCAGTTTTTAGAATATAACCTTTTAGTAACTCATTTATGGGATGAATTTCAATAAAAGAGAGAACTTACTTTCTTCCTATTACATCTCAGATGCCACATCCGAGTGATTGACACCTTTGGCACTGAGCCTGCTTACAACCATGAGGAGTATGCCACTCTTCACGGCTACAGAACCAACTGGGGCTACTGGAACCTTCATGCCCAGCAGTACATGACCATGTTCCGTATGTACACGCTAATTTTATCTCTCACTTTGGTCTGACGACTTTTGTAAACATACAGAATATCTCCTATCAGTTGTCAACAAATACCTGCTAGTTTTTGCTGAAGAAAAAAAAAGTTCAGATGAGTAGAAGTGAACAGATGTTTGTGTTGCTTTGTGTCCTTTGGAGTGCAGAGCAGATTGTGAGAGTGTAAACTGCCTCAGGCCATCACAGTTCAAGCTTTGGGCCACCAGGCAGAGAGTTCACTCAGAACAGCTGGGCCTGCACAGATGCCTACAGCATCCTTCTTCTGGGCACAGTCACACAGAAATATACAAAAACACCCAGCAGACACATTCGTGACAGAGTCAGTGAAACTCCTGGGATATAAAACTTCAGGTAGTCTTCAATTAATTCAGGGACCACAAGCTGCAACACCATTTCCAAATTATAGTTATCGCCGAGACTGTCACTGAGAAATTTCAGCTGTCATCATAGGTTTGAATTTTGACTGAAAATGTGTTTGAGTTCTTTCTTGTTTGCTATAATTTAGGGCTGTATACTTTTCTGAAACCTAAAATCTGTGACAGATTGAAGCATCGATCTGTTGAATTTCAGAACATGAAGACATAAAATAGCTCATGGAACGCTGCAAATAAACAACCTTAGCACTTCTAAGCTTTCAACCCAATATTATTGTACAATAAAACTTATCAAAAGACATGATGACCTTCTGCTCCATGAAACCTTACTGCTGTGTTTTTTATTCCATACTAAGTTGTGAGAACATCTGTATTTACTGAGACATGAAATAGATTTGGAGCCATGTATTAGTAATTACTGTGTTTGTCCTTGGCAGCCCACACGCCAGACAACTCTTTTATGGGGTTTGTGGCAGAGGAGCTGAATGAGACTGAGAGGATGTTTATTCAGAGGAACAAAGTCAACAACATGGCTGTTGTGTATGGAAAAGATGCTAGCATGTGGAAGGTAAGTATGACACAAACTATTAGCAATATTTATTTCACTTCAGTTGGGATTTTACCAAGCAGTGCTTACAGTAAAGGTCAGCACACTTTGACCTTTTTGACTCTTTGTTAGGTTGAAGACACAACCCTAAATGTTTTTGAAGTGATCTTTCGTAATAGAGGAACAAAATGTGGAGCAAAATTGTAATAAAAATGATACATGGTTCTCAATTTTCCTTACAAATTAAAATATTAAAAAGTGTGGTGCATATCTGTATTCCAACCCAACTGGTTCCAGAGGAAACTCACAGAGTGAGACAGCATTTATCAAAAAAGCAGCCATGAGGTCAATTGGTTTCTCTGGAGGAGCTGCAGAGAACGATAGGTCAGGAGGGAAATTCTGTTGAAATCACCGGATAAGGAGAACACCTGGTGGAAGTTCAGGTTGTCAACTTGAGCAGCTGCTTCACAAATAAATGTTCTCACACTCTGAAGAATATATCAAGCATACCCTAACAATTTTGGTGGTGCTCTTTGGCCACAAATCATCTGATTCACTGTTTATTTCCTACATTCTGCCTGCCAGCTTCTGATTGGTTCTTTTCAGCACCACCCCACACCTGCAACACCCCTTGGGCTCTAAGGTCAGACACCCTCTGTTCATATCCTGACATGTAGACAACATGATCATGGAGCAGAGACACATCCATCACTCTGACATGTTGAGCTGCATGGCTGTGGAGTGATGAGATCGGAGTCTGGATGCCAAACTCAGACTTATGCTACAGCGCTTGGGCTTATAAAGATATATTTAAAGACTTACACATGAGTTGTTTAACAGAAGTGCTAATTGTGCACTCCACAAATCTGACCTTTATTGACGATTAACAGGAAAACAGTTATTATTCAACGAGGTCCACAAGAAGTCCTGTGAGCAGTTTGCCTGTAGGGGAAACAGCAAACTTCTGCAGGAAGGTGCTCTGTTCAGATGAGACCAAAATTGATCTTTCTAGCCATTATGGAAAAATCTGAGTGATGGAAAACATGATGAAAATTGATGGTGGAAACATCATGCTGTAGATGTGCTTTTCTTTAGCAGTATTGGGAAACTGGTGAGAGTTGATAGGAAGAGGGAGGAAGAAAACCTGTTAAAGACTAAACTTGAGACTGAGGGCAAATTTCACCTTCCAACAGGGTAATGATCATTATAGTCAGAGCTACAAAGGAATAGTTTAGATCAAATTATACTCGTGTTAAAATGGCCCAGCAGAAGTCCAGACCTAAATCCATTTGAAATATATAGCAAGACTTGAAAATTGATGTTCACATATTATCTAATCTGACTGAACTTGACCTATTATGCTAAGAAAATAGGAACATGGATGTGAAAATCTGGTAGAGGTAAACCTAAAAGACTTTTAGCAATAATTGCAGTAAAAGTATTGACTTTAATATAAACGCATAGTGAAGTATTCAGTTTTATTTTGAAAAAAAAAAGTTTACAACCATGTATTATGTTCCTTCTACTTCATAGCCATGCCCTATTTTGTGTTGGTCTACTATAAAAAATTCCAATAAAATATACTGAGGTTAGTGGTTTAAAATGAGAAACTGAGAAAAAAGAGGTATCAACACTTCTCCAAGGGATTGAAAGTTTCCCAGGGTGAAGTCATTGTAGCACAGCTCTAATAGGTGCATTAAATGTTATAAATTGTGTTTGCAGAATTTGATTTCAGTAGGTGTGAAACTCCCACAAGATTTACATTCTCTTCGTCCCTGCAAGCATGTTTCTCCTCCAAGAATCTTCTGAAGTGTAATGCTAGAAGAGTACGTGCACTTGTTAAAAGTGAACTTTCCCTCCAAGCTTCTACCAGGGTTTCTCACTCTTGCTGTAACTTCGAAGTGTGCTGTTGCCTCCCTCAGGGTTTGTTTTTTTTGCTTAAAACTGGCTGCAGCTTTGTTCCTACACTGCCAGAGACTTCCTCCTACCTCAGAGCAGTTTGAGCAGCAGTGTAACACTGATGAATCTGAGGGTTCATCAATGTGCAGGAGAAACACTTCCCTCTTAGATTACCTTGCGCTGGCTCATATTTTTGGGCCACATTAGAGATCTAAGGTTTGTTGATGCCTATAAGAGGATAAATGCTGAATATTTCATTTTTTTACTCCTAATTTCCCTTTTTCTGTTCACTTCTCTTTTTCCTGTTTTCAATTTGTACTGCTCTTCATATACCACGCTGGATGCATCATTGATGGACCTGCATAGCTTCAAGTAAGTACTGCTGCTTGATTATTGATTCTCCAAATGGTGAAACTCAAACCTAGAGTGTAACTTGAAGTGTTGATGCCTCATAAATATGAAATAGATATTATCAGTGTAAATATTATTCAAAGTTTGTAAACAGGACTTTAGTTCTGATTAGAAGTTTACATTTATTGATCATGAGTACAGATGCCATATTCATTTTAGTCTTTTAATTATGTATCTGTTCTTCTTTATGATGACATGACCATACATTCAACAACTGCATTCATTTTAAAAACAAGAATACATTTGAGCATACATTTGAGTTTATTGTGAATTTTCAGGAATCCACGTTATGAAAATCATTTACACTTCCACCAATAGTTGGATAAATGTCAGCATGTACCAGAGAATCCACACACTTTTTGTAGCAATGGGTAAGGTTTTGACTTGTATTAATCCACTCCGCTTGGTTCACTCATTCTTAATAGGGTGGGGGTTGGGGCCATTCCAAAAGCTCAATGTTAACCTGCTTAATCCATTCCCAAAAAAGTTTTGATGTGTGTTTGGGATCAGTATTATGTTGGGACACTCAGTTGTGTCTCAACTGTCTAGATGTTATTTTGAGGTAAAGTGGAAGAATTTAAAGCAAAGCAGGTGAATTATTCTTCACCTGCTTAGTGCAATGTACCAGTGACACCAGACCAGCTCCATAGCATGATCCCACCACCACTGTACTTAACAGTTAACAGGTCTATAGTTTGGAATCCTTACAATGACTCCTTCAGACATATTAATTACCTACTAAATGTGGCTAAATAAGTCAGTCTTTGTCTTTCCTGACCATAAAACTTTTCCCAGTTCATGTGGCCAGATACAAATTCCAATCATTAATCATCCTCACAAATTTCCTTTCATCTTAGTGTATAATTTGAACTTATTGTTAAAAGACGGAGACAGTTGGATTTTCCAACTATGTTGACCAAGTGTGTCTGGCTTTATGTGGAACTGTGCAACATTTTTGCCTCTTTTTTTCCTGCCAACCAAATATAGACAATATCCCACATTTTGATTGCTTGGCATCCGTTTAATCTCATGGCACACCATGTAAAAAACATGTTTTCTTGGAAAAGAGTGAAAGCTCTGACTTCAATAACTCTTTTATTATGATGCCTTTTCTAAGCAATGTGGTCAGATATAATATTTATCTCGGTATTTGTGATATTCTAAAACATAGTTTATAATTTGCATGCTTAGTGTGTGTGTGGGTGTGTGTTTAAGTGATATATCAACATACTGAATCTCCTTCAGTATTCTTTTTAGTATGTCTCACATTGTTTCACACACACATTGTCTGTATCCAACATTTTGCTTGTGTGGATCTCATTACTCTATCCCCAACAGACCACTGATCCCACACTCCCAACAAACAGATATTGGAGTGGATAAATCAGGATAAAAATTAGGTTTTTCCTTCCCAGAGTCCCAACCTTAACCCTATCAACCTACTACCCTGATAATAAGAATGATTAAGTATTCTACCAGATTTATTCCAGAAGCTTTTTGATGGCTACTAGAAATTTGTGTCTGTTCTACTGGACATTTATGCAAATATTAGTAGCGGTATATATATATATATATATATATATATATATATATATATATATATATATATATATATATATATATATATATATATAGTTGAATGATTATTACTCACTGGAAAAAAAACAATTCAATACATCAATAAAACCCCACAATTAATATGACATTAAAGCTCATGGTGACTGCATGTAAACATCTTAGGACAAGGAAATAGAGCAAGAAAATAAACTTTCTTCATTATTATCTTCTTCAAATACATAAAAATGGGGAAACACTTCAGTGGCCTGCATAAATGATTCAAGCCTCTGAGATGTAGCTTATTGAATAATTTGCAACAGTTCAACAAAAACATTTTCCAGTAAAATGGTTCAAATAAATCCCCCCCACATTATAACACAAGGCATATACATTAATATTATTATTTTGTAAGACTCCACAAATTCTGGGTTAGTCACCAACACAGTGATGTTTGAGCAGACGAGGGTAACCTCCTTCTCATTTAAATCGTCAACACCTTCAGGCTTTTTTCCTTTGCCCTTATCAAGTGACTGTGTGTGTTGTTCTATGATCAGTCCAGCTCATTTAGACTAGATGAGTGGAAGTGGTGCTGCAAGAGAAGTCATTTACAGTGTATAAAGTCACCATATAATAAATTAAAACAAGGGGGAAATAAAAGCAAAAGGCGCGTTCTTAAATGTGCTTTAAAAAAAGACTTGAGCTAAGAGCTTTTAAGTAGTTTATAGCAATCAGGTCATAGAAACACTCTTAACCTCTGAAATTAATCAATATAACTGATGTTTGGAAATGTATTTATGTGAATTTCTTCATTAAAGTGAAGTTTAATGTGAAGTACATGTTGAATTTATTAAAGGCCCTATGAATACCAGTTAAGTTCAAGTGTATTTGACAGGGACCTTAAACATAACACTAATTTAACAAATACAAGGTACTGTACAGAGAAATTCAAGTCTAAGACATACTTGCAGTTTCTAATTCAGTTTTTAAGGAAACTTAAACTTTGAAAATACATTAATGTTTTGATAGCATTTTGTTTAATTATCTAATAACACTTATCCATTTATTTAATGTAATATTTGGGAGTGGTGCATTGGGTTACAATGAGGCTTCCTACAAAAACAAAGTTTTACCAGAGTCTGCAAAATTTCAAGGCAAAGAAAATATTTTCCTCCTAAATAAAGACAAATCTATTTGTGGGCGGTTTAAAGCTAAACCAATACCGAGAATGTAGTTGATCAAAAACCAGCTACGTATGCTAAAATAAGACTTTTTTTAAATTCACACAAGCTTCCTAGTACCAGTGCTTATCTTTCAAGAGCCTGTCTCTTCTCTTTCTCTATCTTTGAGGGTAAGGAAAATTTCTTGACGATCCTGCATCGTTACATGGAGATCCATGGTACAGTGTACTATGAGACACAGCGCCCCCCAGAGGTTCCTGCCTTTGTTAAGAATCATGGCCTGCTGCCTCAGCAGGAGCTACAGCAGCTCCTTAGAAAAGCAAAGGTGAGTGTGAAGTACTCATTATTGTATTAGCTTAGTTTTATTCCTGTAAATGGCTTTTTTTTTTTTTTTTTTGGTTTTTTTTTTTTTTTTTTTTTGCTTTTAGTTATGCATGTTTGAACTTGTCTTGCCAAGTGGCCTGTATGTGAACAGCCCGATATATATATTTAAGAAATCTTTTGTTTGCTGTTTTCCTTGCAAGCTATTCATCGGATTCGGCTTTCCATATGAAGGGCCTGCTCCTTTAGAAGCGATAGCCAATGGCTGCATTTTTCTGCAACCCAAGTTTAATCCTCCTCACAGCTCTCTCAATCATGAGTTCTTCAGAGGCAAGCCCACCTCCAGAAAGGTCGGTACATATTATATTTATGCTACAGTAGCAATAAAAAGTAAATGCAACCTCTTTCAATTCCAAAGTTTTACACATCAGGACATGATAATTATAAAAACAATTCCCCAGTTTTCATTATGCCTTTATTCATCCTCCTCATTTCAATTATTCAGTCAATTTCACAATAAATAATTTATTGACACATTACAAGTCTGTACGACAATGAAAGCCAAGTAGCAGAAAAAACAAACAGACTCCTGTACCACCTTATTGTTCTATCACTGGGATTTTAAACCACTCTTCATAACATTTCTTCAGTTCATTAAATTTTGTGGGCACTTGTTTATGCATTTCTCTCTGTAGATGCTACCACAAACATTATATATCATATTGACTGGGCCATTGCAGCATCTTGACAGGTTGTTTTTTGCAGACAGGTTGTTGTACATTAGCTGCTGTACTTGGGATAGCTATATTCTGGTTTTGAAAAGGAAGACTAAGGTAAGGCAACATGTTTAACTGAAACTGGGAGGTTGAGGTATATTCCTAAATCCAAGATCTTTCTGCCTATCTTTCAGATGATACACATGGACAGAGATTTCAAAAGGATCATCAAAATTAAAGATGGTGGAATGGCACTGCTTTTCAGAAACAGATTATGTAATCAAAGACATGTTACTCTATAAAATAATCTCTACAGCCATATACATTCCACCATCAGCTGGCGCAGGCTTATAGGCCCAGTTGTTGCTAAGCTAGGAACACATTAGCTTAATTTCTAATGGTATTTGGAGACTGAAACCACATCCCTCTCTTTTCTACATTTGCAGCAGAAACTAAACTACTTGATCTGTTTTTGTAAATGTCAGGGATATATTCAGCAAGGAAGATCATAATCCAGTCTTTATATTATCTCTTTTTAGATCCATCGTTCAGTAGGGTAAAAGCCAAAAGCACTGTGAGTAGATGGTCAACCTAAAGAAAATATGTGGGGATGTTTCCTTGCCACAGACAGCGGTGCACTCTATATGCCAACTGGAGATGACATAAATGCCACGAGTGACTACTTGACTTATGATTTAAGCTTCTATTTGGCTAACACCATACCCACCAACACAGTGGGATGTTCCTTCAACAATGAACCTGGATCTCCAGTGACCTGCGAGAACTGACAGAAACAACAGCAAGAAGGCTGACAGTGGGTGAGGTAGATCTTCAACTAGAAGAAAAGTACTGGTGCATCTGAAGACATCCAGCCCCGTTACAGTACCTAAAACATCCCATCCTCCTGTCCTTAGCTGCTACAGACCTGTTATCCTAACGTGTGCTACAGCTGGAGTTGAAGATGCCATACTACACCTGCTTCAGCAAACCCACTGTCAGCTGGACAAAACAGGTCACACTTTGAGGCTCTTGTTCTATAATTTCTTCATTAAGCAGAATTCAGCCTTATTTAAAATGTAAGAAACTCCAGAAGACAAATGAAGACTCGTCCAAGGTCAACACTAATGGACAGACCACATTTTCTGAGATGGAAGGATTTGTGTCTGATCATGTGGTTAACAGCACAGGAGCAACACATGGCTCTCCTCTCTCAGTGTTACTTTTTACCTCCGACTTCCATATTAAAATCAAAATTCTCTACTTCATCTGCAGAAATATACTAACGACTCTGCAGTTCTCAGATCTATCAGAGATGGATTAGAAACTGAGTACAGAGAACTGGTGGACTGCTTTGTGGCATTCATCTCACCTTGAATGAGACAAAGGACAATGATTGTGGATTTTAGAAGAATCAGGAACATGTGAAACCCTACTTCCTTCCAAATAAGTGGATGTGGTGGCGTAAATATCTCAGAATTCATTTGAACAACAGACTAAGCTGCAAAAACAGTGGTCCTGTGTACAAGAAGGAACAGGTCAGACCTTACTCAGTTTATTCAGAGCCGCTGCAACACAGACCACAATAGGAGAACCTTCTTTAGCACATCTATCACCATTTATAATCACTCTTTAGACACACATGAGTCACAATAACATCCAATTTACCTTAGGGACTAAAAGAGCATTACTGAACTGAACTAAACTGTATTAAAGAAACCCAAATCATTTACTCTCTGCCTCAGTATATGACAGAGATTGTTTGAGCTGATGGGCTGGTTTATGGTTTTCATCAAAATTGTGGTATGCATAAAAAACACACATGTGGCTTTTGGTGTCATCTGTCCAAAGGAAATCATTCTACACATCTTCATTGGTGGTTCATTAAGATCTCACTTCACAAACTTAAGACATGTTGCCATGTACTTTTATAGAGAGAACTCTATAAACTCTCCTGACAGCCTTCCAAAGGGAGCCATACTTGTTCGGTCTCTTTTTTTCTAATTAAACTGTCATGAACTTTAACATTTATCATGCTAACTGGGGCCTGTAGAGTCTGAGATGTCGCTCTAGGGTGGGGGCATTGCTAGAAATAGAGGCCTTCTGGGGCACAAGCCCCCATCACTTAAATCACATCGTTTTTCATCATAAAGGCACAGCCTGCTGCAAGAATTGTGGGATACAAAATGTCACATTGACCTTCTTGGCTAACTCATCTTTGCCTTAACAATGGTTTACTACTCAATGTAAAGTAAATAAGACAAAATGGTTGTGGATTATGATCTTTTATAAAATATATATACATCTGCAGTTTGCACATTAGTGAATTACTTTTTAAGTTTAAAAAGTAATATTCTACCTGCACAAAGTGTAAGGTAATGTGTGTAGCTGTGGGCTACTTCATTCACGTCAGGAATATCATTTCTTCTTTCTCTTCTTGCGTTTCCTTGACAGTTCTTCCAGCTCCCCCTGACTCCCCATCCTCCAACTATCTACGCCTCTTCTTCAGCTGCACCAAAAGACAACCTTGTGAACTGCAGCCTTTTTAGTCTGCACAATTTGCATCACAATTTGTATGCAGCAAGATTGCAGTCATTTTGGAATGCACTGCACTGAATTTGGGTGATACAGATTTTTGACATAGCCTTACCAATACAGTACATCTGCCCACATTCTTACCAAGTCTGCATTGCTCTCTTATTTCTTTTAGCTCATCTTGTTCTTTTCCCATTTTATTCTTTGTCCTACTTTTATTTAGTGTGCTGTTATAATCCATGATTTTGATATTAGTGTAATGTCCCTTTTACAGAAAGTAACTTTTATATACATGTTTATCACAAAATTAGCATAATTTCAGAGGGAAAATATAATCCATAATTTTAACTCATCTACAGTTTTTATGGTCACTGTAGTAAAACTCAGTTACACACTTGCTTGTATTTTGTACTTAAAAGTCAGTAGTTGATGTTCTGAATTTGTAAGAAAATAGAGGAAAAGCATACAAGCATTTTCCCAGTACATTTGAAAGGTTTTGATCAATACTGTCGCATGAACAGAGACACATGTTAAGTTCCTGGGAGCATCTACAGATGTTAGTTTTTTGCAGTTTTGTTCAGTTTTACACAGTCTGACCTTGGAGAGAAACTTGGTGGGACATTCAGTCTGAGTAACATTAGCTGCTGAGTTAAATGTTTTCCACTCACTGAACTCAAAATTAATTTTAAAAAGTCTTTCAAATCACTTTTCCAGACTAATGGCAGCAGGGCTTTTTTTTTCTACAATAACGACTAACATTTATTTTCTTTGACATCATGTTGAGTAACACAGGCATGCTTCAGAGCAGCAGACTGCCAAAAGTGAAGTCCTGATACATGATAAACATGATAACTAAAAGATGGTGTATTTACTTTTTACCATGCCTGTATGTCTACATATAAAGTGTCTTGCAAAAATATTCATACCCCTTGGACCACTTCACATTTCATCACGTTACAACCTCAACCTTCAATGTATTTTGTTGGGAATTTATGTGATAGATAAACACTGAGTAGTGCATATTTGGAAGGTGGATGGAAAAGCTCATTAATAACTTGGCAATGATACAGTACAACTATTAATCATGCCTTCCACACTGTCCTTAATACAACAGTGGCAAGAAAAAAAGTATTGTTTAAAGAAAGCAATAAGAAGTCCTATTTGCCATATAGAAATATATATACAAATGACCATGTATGTGTGACAGAAAACAAACTAAACCTCACCTAAAGACACAATTCGTAAAATGAAACATGATGGTTGCAGTATCGTATTGTGGGGAGACTCCAGGAGCAAGAATGCTGGTCAGAGTTTATAGGAAGATAGATGACACTAAATACATTGTAATCCTTAAAAGAAACCTGTTAGATGACCTATGGCTGGGGTGGAGGTTCACCTTCATGGGAGAACAACAGAAGATGTATAGCAAGAGCTCTTAAGGCATGCTTACAAGTCAAACTCCAGACCTAAATCTTTAGCAAGACTTTCACAAGAAATTGAGGTTCATAGACACCAGCCATTAAGCTTGACTGAAATTAAATTATTTTGCAAAGAGTAACCAGAAAAAAAATTGGTTTGTAGATGTGAAAAAGTGGTAGAAACATACCTCAAAACCATGTTGCTGTAATAATAGTGAGAAGTAGGTTAGATCTGAACAAAGTATTGACACATGGGAAATTAATACAAACACATACCACATTTTTAAGATTACTATTATTAGTGTATATATATATATATATATATATATATATATATATATATATATATATATATATATATATATATATATATATATCAGATCATATAATAATCATGTATACTTTTTCTTGCACTTCACAGTTTTGCACTATCACATAAAATCCCAGCAAAACACACTTAAATCTGTGGTTTTATTGTGACAAAATGTAAATCTGCAAATCCACTGAGAACACAAGTCTGTTTTATCTTTAATTAAACTGCTGTTATTTTGGTTTTTTTAAAAAGTCCCTTGCCTTGCCCAGGTGTCCTCTCAGCATCCCTACGCAGAGGAGTATATCGGCAGGCCACATGTCATCACCGTCGACTTCAATAACTCAGAAGTGTTTGATGCCACCATCCGTGAGATCATGAAGATCAATGTATGTTAATGCTTGTGTTTTCTCCCAAAACTTTGACCCATTCAACAAAATAAAGCTTTTGTATTATTACTGATAACCAAAGTGCACACTGCTGCACATTAGCACATAGGTGAGATTATAATGAGCTCCTTCAGCTTGCTTTGACCCACTTTTTAGACCCAGCAGCCTTTAATAAAGCTCTTAATCTTGGCATCTGACATTACAGCAGAATGCTTAGCTGGCTTCCTCTCTGCTCACTTTGCTTCTAATTGCCTGAGATATTGAGTGGCTCCGCTGGTAAACTGTGCCCACACCTGGTTTTACACAGCAGCTTTCTGGAGGCCAGCCCCACAGGCAGTGAGCGTTGTTTGCATTCCATTGAATGAATCAATCATGCTGTTCTCAATCTGTCACCAGAACAACCCAGAGTCACTGCCAAACGTCTCGTGGTGCAGAGATGCATCTGCACTTCTACCAGCCAGGTGTTTCCTGCTGATAGAGGCAAAACAAAGTACAAGTCGTAGCCCTGTTAGATACCTGAAGAGCTGATCTAAGGGGAAGGAATCACAATGCTCTACATGCAAAATGACTAAAGGCAGAGCAGAAAGGAGTCGTACTTGGAGTGATGGTGTACTGTGTAATTTATTCACACAAAATTAAACAAAAATCAGATATTTTTCTTTGGTCAGTATGAATGTTTGCCAGCAGCTGGCCAGTTTCACCTTAAGTTAACAATGCAAAAAACTTCTCTGACTCTACCACAAAATCTGCCCACTAAGACTTTTAAATCTGGCTCATCAACATATCACATCTTGTTATCTGTCCAACCAAAGCCAAACTTTCATATTTCTCAAGGGGCCTTGTGTTGGACTGTTTATTGGCTAACAGCAATGCGAAAAGTTCCCACAGCCTGTGTTGCCAAGCAACTAGTCTACTTGGTGACATTTTTTATTTGTGCGGACATGGTAATTGATGTGATGATGGGTGGATTGTGTTACCTTTGGACGGAGCTCAGCAAGCTCCTGCTCACAGTATTCAAAGTAAAGCTAACAAAGCACTGGTGGCAAATTTAATTGAACTTTTATAAAAAAAAAAAAAAAAAAAAAACATTTAAAAAAACATTACGCTGTTTTTTTCAGTGTTGAACATGTGATAAACAACAAAAGAAACCAGGAAAGAGATCAGGAAGAGAATTATGAACCTCCGTAAGTCTGGTACATTCTTCATGGCACCCTTCATCCAGAAGTCTAACAATTCTGGATTAAACCATTCACGTTCAGCTGTTCAAGCTGTCATATGCAAGTATGCAAAAATTTGGTATGAACTCCATCACAAAAACAAAAGACTTGGTTCAAGCTGGAAATAAAGTTTTACTATCTACAATGAAACAAGTTCTGCACTGACATGGGCTGAAAGGCCACTCAGGGAGGAAGAAGCATTTACTTTATAACCAACATAAAAAACAAATTGCAGCAGCAAATGCACTCAGTTAGAAAGCTGTAATTTTTTGAGACATGTGCTGTGGTCTGATTAAAACTGAAGTTCAAGTGTTTAGCCTTAATTACCAGCAACGAATTTAGAGAAAAAGTAGTAAACATCATCTCTACTGTGAGGTACGAGGGGTAGCACCATCATGTTGTGTCGGCATTTTCTTGCTTATCTTATAGGGGATGAAATATAAAAAAATATTTCATCGGTAAATTTTCATATGAAAATTTCATACAGTGTCATTCAAAATTGCTAATTTTTCAGAAATGTATTTTTTTTCCCAAGATTTGTTCATTTTCTCTCTTCATAAAAAATGAAACTGCTACAAAAACACACTGAGTAAACTTACAAAACCAACAGCAGGTCAGATTATTACTTTCTCTACTGTACACGTCTCTATACGCCATTTAAAAAATTTCTCTCTGCAGAAATTCAAATCATCCTGCATGATTTGTTTTTCTCTCATTCTATTATAACAAGATGCCCAAAAGGCAAATTGCACTGCACAACAGCTGATGAAGTGCCAGCTACATTTCATTTAACTCGGATAAAATAATGTAATAAGACATGGCTAAGAGCAACAAAACACTGAAAAGAACCATTTATCAATTTAAATGGAGAAATACTTTGGTGGTCTGACAGTAAACAGTGAGTTTGTAGCTTAGCTACCATAGGGGACATCTAAGAGAGGAGCCACCACAAGACCTCTTTTCAAAATAGCTTATCCTGTTATATTTCATTATTAATGATTTAATCAAACCTCAGCAGCTGTGGTATATCTATATATCTAATTAGACCAATGTATAGTGAATGTTCTAACTCAAGCTTTTCCTTTCTTTCTATTGTGTGATTTGCATCAAATACTAGAATGAGTATTAAGTGCTATTGATCAGCTCTTCTCAGGGAATTTCAAAGCATTTTCTGTCATCAAAACTCAGATCGCAAGTGACAGGTTTTAAAAGCCCCCCACGATAGCAGCTCCAGCAGGGCCCAGACTACCCTAAAGCCCCATCTGTGGTGCTCTATGACCTTTGGTCTGCTGTCAGTTTAATCCATTGTATGATATATTGATGTAGTCATCGCCCCAAAAAAATAATGAAATTAATTTTCAAGTCTGCCACCTTTGATGTATTAGGTCATTGATTTTTATGTGAAGCTTGTGGCATGATATAAGTCTTCTACAATTACGCTAATGAATATGTCAGCTAGGATTAACTATCAGATGTTCAGTTCCTGTAATTACAATGGCTCGGCTCTACATATACAGACATATACAAGCCAGCACACTGACTTCCTCTGTTTCTTCTGTGTCTGCAGGTGGAGCCATTCCTGCCCTATGAGTATACATGTGAGGGAATGCTTGAAAGGGTTCATGCCTACATTCAGAATCAGGTGGGTATTTGAACTCATATCAACACCATGCTGGTGGGCGGGGTTCATGATTGCACCAAGTCAATAGCAGGAGAATGTTTTCACTTTTTACTGTCATATGTTTGTCAATTTGCGTCCCTGTTTTCCTGTAAAATTTTGCTGTCTTGCCAAAACAGACTTAACAGTGCTTTGAAAGAAGGTGGAGAATGCAGGAAACACCCTATAAACTTGACACTGATTCAGATTCATGTTCTGCCAATGCTCTATTTGTGATATTAAGCTTTGGCAGAGCCTGAAGATGGGCTGTCCTTGTCCTTCCGTTATATTAAAACTAATATATTGCCATATATATTATGTCCTAGCAGAGAGAGTTGTTCAGAGGGCGTTAAGAAGACCAATACATACTTGAAAATTATACTCCCAGACTAAGCGAAAGCAAAAAATGTGAAATGCTTTGTAAATATGTCAGTTTAAATATGTGATTGTGCACATAATACAACAAATATGTAGTAAATACACTTTTGAAATAGGTTCTGTCCTTCTGTATGTAAGGGAATGAAAAATGTACAGAACATAGCATCATCACCTGTTTTACCCAAATTGTAATCCAAAACATACATTTGTTTAAAAAAAAATTCAACATTCTTTCCATTTCTGTTCTACATAAGCCCTGAAAAACAAGTACAAAATTCATTCTAAGCAATTATTTTCTAAGTCTGACCAAAATTTGTTTGTTTTTTTTTTTTATTTCTCACAACATTAAAAGTTATTTGTAGGTACTTCTTTCTGCCACATAAGGCACTGATGTCAAATCATTAGCCTTGAAAGAAAGCTAACCTTGTCAAATGGAAAATCAAAGGCTGGATTCCAGGTACCACTTCCCTGTGTCCCTAAAATGAAAATATGCTTTAAAATAGCTAAAACAATAAATGAAATTAAAATAATAATTAAAAATGGTTGCAAATGCAGAGCACCAACATGCATCTATTTTTTTTTTTTTTTTTTGTCCTCGTTTGCCTTTTAAGGTCTGACTGGGAAAAAATACTTTTTTTTCCCTTTCTTCCAAAATGATTTAAAAATGATTTAATTACAAGGGAAATTTGAGAAAATGGTCAGATTTAGAATAGCATTACAATATTTGTAGACCTTTCTGGGCAAAGAAAAATCTTGTATAGAAAGGAAAAAAATAACCACAGAAAGATTTTGTTCCAAAAACGTTTTTTCTTTATCTTCCCAAGAACTTTCAAGGTCATATGAGAGGAAATAAAAACTAAAAAAAATTGGTCAGGCTTAGAAAATGAGTCCTTAGAAAAAAAATCTATTTTCATTTACCTTTCAGCTCTGCAGTAGTTATCTGTTGTACATGTTGTACTTTGGAGGAATACAATTCTGTTCTAGACACATTTTATTTGTAAGGTTATCAAAGAGTGGATGATTCTGTTTCACATTTTTCTAATTACATTTTTTTGCACAGTCCTTTTGTATAGTTGATCAACACAGGAGTTTAACTAAACCATTGAGTTGTACTGTCTTTCAGCAGTGGGAATAAACGATTTGCAGTCACGTTCTTTTTCCACACTGATACGCATCAATCTGCCAATGATAGCACTATTTAGAGTATTAACTATGTGATGCAGGGAGTGAGAGGTATTGTCCTCAATGGAAGTCACCTTAACGAACAATCTCCCCTCACCCACCGCCTCCAATGGGTACCTCACAACAGAGCTGGCTTTCCGTACCAGCTTGTTGTCTCTCTTTCTGTCCTGGTCAGAGCTGCCTGTTTCCCAACAGACAACAGTGTGATGAATTTTTGAGGTAACCACTGAATGATAAAAAACTTCTTAACAGAGGTGCGCACACTCTGAAGGAGCGCAGCCTCATCAGGTTGGCCCTTCTTGTACAGGGCATCTGTGTCGTAGGACCAGTTCAGTTTATTGTTAAGGTGAACACCACTTCATTGTCCAACCCCTGGCGAATGACTTTGCAATACTGATAGATTTTTTTGTTTTTTCAGTTAATTTCTGCTGGAATTGACTTAGGGATATATGAATCATGTCCAGAGGGGGGCAATGATTTTAGAATCATTTCCTAAAAAAAAACAAGGTCTTCAGTTCCTTTTAGTTTCTTGCACTGGAGAAAATTAGCATTGCTAAATTAGCCAGTGATTCTAAAAAGACTGAGGAGGTGTGTGTAATAGCAATGTGTAGAATTGGTAATTCGTACAGTCATGTGACCTTGATGGATTTGAAAACTAAAGGAATTGATGACTTCCAAGGTAAAGATTAAATTACCTGTAAGAGTTGCAATATGACTTAAAACCCACATAAACAGGTGGAGTTCAGAATTTACCACTTTATCTCAAAATTCTGTCGGAAATTAGTAAAGTGTTATTTACTCAGTGGCCTTTGTAAGCATTTAAGTTAATCTTACTAAATTTAGCCAACATATTGCAGATATGAGAGCTTCACCATATAACTGCTGAATTGACTTTTTAAACTACACTCTTCAAGTAAGTTTAATTTCCATAGGGACTGGCTCTAAGGATAATTATTATTATTTTTCAGTCACTCTAGTGATCAGTTTTGCAAGTAATAATTATTTTTCCTCCAAAATAACTGTTTTTCTGCAATAAATGGTTCTATTTAAAGCCGATGACAAAGTGAAAAGTAAACACTTTTCATGCTTGCACTTCAAAGTATAAAAGGTAATTATAAAGCGATGCCTCCAGTATGACAAAAATAGGTAAAATGAAACCTTTATTGTTTATGTATGAACAATTAAAAAGTCTGAGTATTCAGAATGTAAGATAAGATGAGAATGAACTGGAAATAAACAAATATATGCCTCTGTTTAGTCATCTGTGTAAAAACGATTCCTATTACAATCTCTATTTAACATTTAAAATAGGGACTATTACTTTAAAATGACTGGTGTTTATTCACTGTATATATTATTTATGAGTTTGTGTCATCTACCTCCGATTCATTTTGATAATCTCATCATCTAGACAATTAAATGTGATTAAAACAGGTAAAATTTGGTCTTCTGCACATATTCTGCCCATTAACACAGTAACACCCAATACTAATTACTTCAAGATGGGCCTAAAGGTTAAACAGAGAAAAAATGTCACAGACAGAGAACAACCCCAGAGTGCACTGAGGAGCCTTTCTATATCATCCACAGCCCTTAGATCGGTCTTTTTATTCGGTCATTTACAATGCTTTTTCTCCTGTGGTTTATAACGAAACTTACAGAGCATCTCAACTGCTGTTCTATGACCTAACTTAAAGTACTTTAGATTCAACAGCTTCAACCTTTAAAAAATATTCAGACCATGTTCATTTGGCTGTGAATTACTGGCTAAACTCATCTGCTTGCGCTGTGTATGCACATGCACAGATTTGCACATGTACCACTGACGACTATAGATGGGGTCCTCTTCTTAAATACAATCATTCGGAGGAAAAAAAATTATTACTTATGTTACAAGACAGAATAAATTTAAAAAACAAAAAATATCGACGTCAATGGACCATTATAGTCAATATTATTGATTCTATTCATGAACTGCAGCAGTCCAGTTCCCCATACAACTGCAAATACTCTTATAAATATTGCTACTCCATTTTTACTATGTGTTATGATAGCTAATGATGTCTTCCTGTTTAACAAAGAGCTAAGAACACATAAAATCAGTTTATGTACATAGGCTCTCAGTGGATCTTTGACATTTTCTTGGTTTTGTTCATAAGAGATGGAAAATAATTCCCTTAGTTGTGCAGTCTGAACTGTTTTGTAGAACTTGCAGTTGCTTGTTGCATTTTTGCTCCTTTGCCATTTAACTATCTTTCCTCTAATATCTCTAAAATCCTGTTCATTTATCATTTTTGGATCAATATTGAATTGATGCCAGGGAGTCAGAATATTCAAATCCTTCATTTCCCTGATGCATCCCAATGTAATGAAACACAAAAGACGTGTCATTGATGGTAGAATTTGCTTAGTCCATTTGTGTGAGGAGTTATTTTATTGCAGCATGTGCTCTGAAAAATGTTTTGAAAGATAAGTCATTCATAATATATTTTTACATCTGCACAGTTTATTCTCTTTTCATGCAGGCATATGTCCATTGGTTTGTTAATCTAAATTTGTTTTTTAATCAGGAATTTCTCTTTCAGTACTCATTTTTCTTCCCTTGCCTGGGTTGCCTGTTGCCTTTTATTAAGTTGTTAGCTGTAAAAATATATGCCTTGTCACTTTTCCCAGTGTTCCCGTAAATCTTTATTATGACAGAGAAAAAACATTGCTCAGACATTTACAGGTTTTGGTATTAAAGTTTTTTACACTCATCCTAAAATCAGCTATGAGAACGTGATGTAACTCTGTGTTCTGCTGCTTTAGTCGAATTGGTATTTATTCTGAAACCCCTAACATCTACACACATCTTATATGCATTACATTTATAGACACTGATCTTTTCAAGCCATATAATCTTGTTACTGTTTAGAAAGTGCTTTGCTGTCCCAGGTTGAGGTAATATTTTTAGTCTCTGCTGTGCCTTTTCCCAATTCCTCCCTTGTCAAAAATAACACCAGTACACCTGCTTACTGACCATGACTGACTGAAAGCATGATCCCCTGGTGCAGGCTCCCAATCAGACCCTCATCCTTTTCTTCAACTTTTTTACCTTTTTAACCTTTTTTAACTTTTAACTTTTTTAAACTATATTTTCCACATTTGGAGTTTTCACAGTTTTATCCTTAACTTATCATGTTTCACACATCTTTTACCTTGCCTGAACCTGTCGTCCTTGTTAACTTGCTGCAAGGCTTTTCTGTTCACTGGCAGAGCTACAGTCCCACTGTGATCATCACACCAGATAGTCTCATGGCAGCCCAATGATACCTATATTGAGACATAAAGGGTTTCACTTAAGACATCTGAAATACATTAGAGCTTTTTTATGTTGAAGACGTCAATAAAGGTAATCCATTGTTTGACAGCTTTATGATTAACAATGAACTAACTCGGGAAGGATTTGAAAGGGGGCTTTACTCTTGTTTTGTGCTGGATTGTCTTCTGCATTTCTCTGATTAATTAGATGTCATTTAAGAAATAGAATAAAAAGAGCTGCATAAAATAAGCCCAATGAATTCAATCATGAAGACAGTAGTGGATTTGTATAACATTAGAAATGCAGTTATCCATAAAGTTAATTCATGCAATGATGAATGCATCTAGTGTGTTAATGATATTTTAGAAATTTGCATGAATTTATAGATTTTCTATTAATTGAGCTACATGGTGGCTCGGGTGGTTAACACTTTGCAGCTCAAAGTTCACTGGTTCTTTTCTTTACTGGAGAGAGACTCTGACTCTGGGATTCAAATTAGAAAGTATAGCCCATAGAAACACTGTAATACCCTTTCAGTGCTAGCAGGTGGTGATAAAGTCAACATTTATAATAATTAAAGTGGAAAAAGAAGATCCTGAGCATGGCTAAAGCTTTGCTAGTCTAAAGACTCTCTTAAAACAGTTGTAACCCAGGTCTTAACTGCCCCCCTTTTTCCTCTCAGTCATTGACTCCTTCAGCTTATGTTTGAAATGTAATTGCAACAGAGTCAGGACAAAGTAAGAAAGTTGTAAGAAAGAAAAACCCAATAATAATAAAATAAATGTAAATATAAATGACTCAGTTTCTGCCCTGCGATGGACTGGCGACCTGTCCAGGGTGTACCCCGCTTCTCGTCTGATGGCCGCTGGAGATAGACACCAGCCCCCCTCGTGACCCTGCAAGGATAAGTGTGATGGATAATGGTTGGATTGATAGGTTAAGTTAAACGAAGTTAAACATATATGGATTACTTACACACAGACTGATGTTTTTAAACCTTTATTTATGCTGATTATGATGATTTTCTGTTTACAACAAATGAAAACATGAAAATTAGGATTAGAATAATAAATCAGACCAATTAAAAAAAGATTTTTAATATAGAAATGAAGGTTTAAGAAAATATGTGATTAATAACTGCTTAAAGGTTGCTATTTTCAAAAGACATGTTTACTCTTACAAATGAGCCTCAATAGTAAGCATATTCTAATTTATTGAAAATGAATGTATGTCATTGTGTCTTCTTGTCTCTGCATATCCTGTCCACACATACAAGTTCTTTGAAATCTCTGTTCTTCTCACCAGAAACTCAGTTAGCATATGGACCAGAGGTGAAAACAGAGTACCAAATGAAAAATGTTAATGTGGATTGTTCCTATGCATTAGCTCTGCAATGCTACTGACTGTTTGACTGCATGGACTGACTCCAACCACTGTGGATCAGCACAAGACTAGGTTCATACAGAGGATGAGAGAAAAGTATGCTTTACCCTACATAATGAAACCAGCAGTAATGCTGGTGATTTATCTTGTCAATTTTAATGATCTAGAAATATCATTAGATCAAATCACTATGCAGTGGTAATCAAACCACTGAGTGGCTCCAGCAGCTTTCAGGAACCACATCATAGGTTTATGTCCAGAGGATTGCAATCCTTGGAAAGGAGTGGAACTCTCTGAATGTATCCTTCTATCTTTAATACAGAAATGGGTGGGGGACTGAGGACAAAGCTCTGTGGTATCCCAGTGCCCATTATTTAACATACTGGATGCCTAAATACCCAACTAACAACTGGTTAACATTTCCAGTTTTTGTAAATCCTTTAAGCTTTTAAGCTTTAAAAAAATAACCTTGAAACCGGAAGATTATTACATTAAATCCTCTAAGCTAATGAAAACAATGATCAGAAGTAAAAAGAAAAAAAAAAAACCAGAATTGAAAGTTCATACATATTCACATGTAGAAATTAAGTTTTGAGGTTGGAACCCTGTCTATGCCTTGTACATTTTCATGTATGTGCGAAAGAAGAGGGATCAAAGATGTCGCCTGTGTTTAGGGGAGGAGGTGCAGCAGAGATTGGGAGATTGGAAGCTTGGTTATTGCCTGTGGGCACGGGGAGCTTGTTTAATAAACAGGTCCAGAGGCCAGAGGGACATGTCAGAGAAATGTTATTACCTGGGTTTATTAATAGGCCCAGCTGGAAGAGGAAATCTAATCTGGTGACTTACTGCAACCAAGTTCTGCCTCAACATCTTGTTATTCTGAAACATTTTTGCATCCATGCAAATTGGCTGGAAGGCTTACAGGAACTTGTCAAATACAGTTAGCACCTTCTGTGTTGATTACATATAAAACTGCATAAACTGTAATTAGAAATAAAATGCAATTATTAGGAAATCCTACAGAATTGTTTTATTATTTTGATGCAGGCTTAAATGAAAAAAGTTTTGTGGGTAGCTCAGTTTTACTAATCTGTTGCTGCCCTGCAGTGTCTTGCAAAAGTTTTATTCATTTTGAATTTTTCCATCTTTTATCAAGTTATAACCACAAACTTTAATGTATTTCACTGGAATTTTATTTCATAGATCAACACAAAAGGCTTTAGAGAACATCGGGCAACATAATACATATCAAGGAACACAGCTGATTGATCAGAGATGGGGTTGTAGAGAAGTTTAAGACAGGCTCATATTAAAAAACAATATATTACGAAGTGAACATCTTACAGAGCAGTGTTCAGTCTTTTATCCTAAAATGAAGAGCTCATGGTACAACTTCAAACCTACTGAGACGTGGCCTCAATTATCAGAAAAACAGCCATAAGGCATAACTTGAGTAGCTGCTGCGATCAATAGGTGGGAGGGTCACAACTATTCGTTGTGCACCCCTGAAATCCTTGATGGATGAGTGGCAAGAAGAAGCCAGTGTTGCATGTGTTTTCCATGTAGGCCAACTTAAAATTTTTGGCTCATGTGCAAAATGTAAGTGTGGTGGAAAACTAACAGTGCACATCACCCAAAACATTCCTTCCCCCTAAGGGAATCATGGAGGTGGCAGCATCATGCTGTGGGTCAAGCACAGTGAGTCTAAACATCCAGATAGAGCTACAATAGAACAGTTTAGATCAAGTTACATTCATGTGTATTACATAGTATACATCATATTGGACTGCTCCTGTCAATGTCCAAACTTAAATCCACTTGAGACTCTATGGAAGGTCTTAAAGGAGTAATTATGCAAAATCAACATTTTTGAGCTTTATATCATGTTTAATGTTATTCCCTCATCAAAAACATACTCAGAATGGGTCTTTGACTCATTTATGCACGTTTGAGGGTTGCTTGAATCTCCCATGGCAGTCATTCGGGTCACCTTGATGCATGGTCTTGCAATGCCTAGTTCCCCAAAGCTCCACCTTGGAGCTTCAGTCACCAGCCGAGCTCCTGCCCCACAGAGCACCCCTCCCCAACACCTCTGGCTCCACCAGAGTAGCAGCAGCAGTGTCAGAGAGGGTAGGAGATTCTTAAAGAGACAGAGACCAATTTCAAGGCTTCAGATACAGCTGCGATGCAAAGTCAAATGTCTTTTAAGTTGTTTTGATATAGACATCATTTTCATAACAACTGAAGGCAACATAGTCACTATGTGCCATTTTGCCTGATCTACTTTATTTAGAAGAATGGGCAAACATTTCAGTTTCCATGTGCGCAAAGCTTGTAGAGACATGGCCCAAAGTCTTTCAGAATTGTAAGGAAAGGTTTTTTCAACAAAGTATTGACAAAAGAGAGTGGAAGGCAAATAGCTGCACTCAATTTTATTTGGGGCTATCAGAGTGAAAGGCGCTGAATACCAATTCACAGCACAGTATTCTGATTTCTTTAGAAAAACATTTTGTTAAATATATTTTCAAATCAGTTGGTTCTTTTCATAAAATTTCAAGAAAGTACTTTAAAATTTGTCAATGCAGTGTGACAAAACATGGAAAACATGATATGAAAATGTGATATGAGTACTTTAGTAACCAACAGTATATAATTTGTTTAACAGAAAGCCACTAAACTTTTGTATCTTGTTTGTGACTTTTTAATCTTTACCTCTGCAGGACTTTTGCTCACCTGAAGTTCCATTTCCTCCAGTAAACACATCTTGGGCTTCACTTGGAGGTCCCTTTCTCCCTTTGTCAAACTCCAAAATGCTAACTTGGGCCTCCAACACCAGCTCCTTCCCATCATGGCCTCCTCTTACTGCACTACGGCTTTTGACATCACTGCAAGGCCAGTCGTGCGTGGAAGCATGCCAGAGTGAAGGACTAATCTGTGAACCTGCCTTGTATCGTTTTATCAACATCAAAGAAGCATTTAGCATGTAAGAGGTTTTTTTCTTTGCCATTTGTATAGTTTGTGAAAACTACATTAAGAGATTAAGTTACAGTTTACATCATTTGGCATCCAAGGAGATGTCTTAAAGATACAACTTCACCAAGATGCATCATGCAATAATGAGGGTGGCTGATATAGAAAAGGAAACGTTCACTATCTGAAATGTTCACTAAATCTTTAAAGCATGATCTACCCCATTACTGCAAATTTGATGCAGTGTTGGACCCATTTCAAACCTGCATGCCACAGAAATAAATCTACAAACAATACATTTTACTAAAAAAACCCTCCCCAAATTGCTTCATGCCTCATTTGGACGTCTAGTTTCGAAACCATGCAAAAATGGAAAAAGCTCTCAACTCAGCCTGACTGGTTAGGTTTTCCTTTCTCCCTGAGAGTGTGTAAAGGCAGTAGTGTAACATAAATAATAAATATGTATGTCAAATAATCATGGATCTCCTAAGGCGTTTGTGCCAGCATTAATGTCAAACATATTAAGGGATTTCCATTCATCTTTTGCCTTCTGTGCCCAGGTTGAATCTGCAGTGTGAAGGAGTGGAATTTGAGATGAACCACCTCTTGCCTGCCTTCTCTGCAGAGCATTCTGAATGCAGTCTACAGCACGATCCACTATTGTTTAGCTGCGCTGGCTCTAGTTCCAAATACCAACGCCTTTGCCCCTGCAGGGACTATCGGAAAGGGCAGGTGGCATTGTGCAGGGACTGCTTATGACCAAAGGATGGCCCGGTTTAGGGAGTTTTTTTTTTAATCGTACTTATAAACATCCAAAATATCTAAGTGGACAACCTTAAACAAGGAAACTTTGAGATGAAGGAGCTGTACTGCATAAATAGCAACGTGGCTCAGTTACCACAGTCCTTGGACTCGCTGCTAAGAGTTTCATCAACCTCTCAGGGAACTGCATGATTGTATTTTTGAATTTAATGCTTTTGAAGGTTTACCTTGTTAAAGTATGATCACAGCCACCATTAAAAATGATCTGTAATTTCATAGATGACTTCATACAGAAATCATCATTGTCTGTTTTTCTTTTTAAGAACTGTCGTAAATATATGTTTGTCATGTGAAACCTCACAGTATCATCATGAGGAATGGATATGTGTACAGATGCACCCAAAGACATTATCCTTTAGAGATGTACTATTTTAAATGTACTGTGGAAAATATATTTGTAAATATGGTAAGTGTTGTTTAATAAAAGAAAAGATGTACATTTGTTGCAACTCTACATGTTTTTAAAACACTCCATTAAAATAAATCACTAACATTAAGTTCTGCTGCTACCTTACCTGGACTGAAGAAGGACCCAACAACCACTTACAAAAAGGTCATTGGCTGCCTACAAAAACTGAAGATCTAAGTTACTGATGAAGTTTGCTACCATAAATTATACCTTGGCAAGACCACTCCATGCATACGTGGTCTTCCCAAGATAAACAGCCATTTTAGCTCCAGTGATAGGGAACACCCAACATAGCTTGCAGAACTTCACAGATTTTACTTATGAAGTTGGACAATAGGAGCTGGCACCAGAGGAAATACTTGCATCATTTGATGTCATGTTAGTTTTCACCTGCAGACCTATCAGACATTTTGACAACCAGAAATCAAAACTGACGACACAAACAATGAACCTCATGAAGGGCTTGGTCAAAGACTTGCAACCATAATTGTGCTATTAGTGTCATTGTTCCAGCTACAACATATGACTGGCTTTTTCCTTTCACCCAACTTTCTGTTAATATGCTTTCAAAAGGCAGTTTAAACACCCACATTTTTTTAGCAATGATTTTTGTGGCTTACCATTACCATCATTGTGGAATGTGTCAATGACTCACTTCTGATTAATTGGCAAGTTAGCACTCCTTCCCATGATTAGGTAGACCATAACAACTATACTCCAGCATTTATTTGTTAAAAATCCTTTTTTATTGGTCTCATGTAATTTAACTTTCTGACAATCGGAATTTTGAGTTTTCATTTGTTGAACACAGATAGGACGCAAACATCAAAATGCATAGCTCCATAGTCTTCACAGAAAACATTGGCCTTATTCTTAAATGAAATTACTGAAATGCACCTTTACTTTCCTAAACAACATTAAGTTTAACAAAAAATATGGAAACAACAATAATCTGTCTATACAGATGATGTGCTTCTTCACAATGATGATTTACTGTAACAGGTAAAAACAACACATTTTCTGCTTGAAAAAAATCACAATATTATTTTGACATACCAACCATGGGAGAGGTGTCAAGAAATCAAAAATATTTAATGGTAGCAGAGAAACATTGAGATGCACATATATTCTGAATCACTGTAATTCATCCAGTAGATGCTGGTTCTTTAAAAGTTATTGGTTGAATTTAATTCAAATCAAATTAAAAAATAATTTCTTAATCCCAGAGGGAAATTAAATGTTGTAACTCATATTACACAATTTTCTTTAAAGAGATGTTGCAGATTCTTTTGACTGTGGGCAGGAAGTATCTTCTGTAGCAGGCAGTATTACAGTTAGATTCTGATAAAGGCTCTGACTGAAGATATTGTTGTATGACAGACTGATGAAGAGGATGCTCAGATTAGGTGATTTTTTTTGTTAAGTAATAAGTGATCTTTTTGTCCTAGACAAGTTGAGCAAAATTCTATAATTATTGTGTACAAAATTACATTTTGATGCTTAGCCAAAAATTATACTAGGCTTTAAAAGTGAAAAGACTGTATATTTTCATTACAACATTCCCACCTCCATCTGTCCACAGATAGTGTTCTGATGCTTAATCTTGGCAGCTGAAAACACAGAGGGCTTTTATGCATAAACACAGAATACTTGCTTTTCCATTTATATGCAGCTTGTCTAATTCTGCCTACTGCAGCATGACATTAGCTTCCAATGACCTTTTACAATGTGTTTAAGCAGAGGAACCTATATTACAATTCTTTAGAACTCCATGAATATATTTATTTGCAGCCAGAATGCATAAAGTAGATTAACAGAGATAAATCTGTTTCATTTAGTGCATATAACTGAAAGAAGAAAGAGCTAGATACAAATAACACAATCAAAAGTATCTTGAAAAGTTATTCATGTTTCCTAAATTTTATCACATTTTGAACTTCACCACTTTCTCTGTGACCTGTCTGTTGTGTTTTCCTGCTACTCACCTATGTTGTTCTTTGCCTGCTTTGTCTCGTTCCCCAAGTTATCCTTTTTGTTGCCTTTTTTTATTACTTCATGTCTGTTTTTAAGTCAGGTTTATTTGTATAGCACATTTCAGCAACAAGGCACTTCAAAGTGCTTTATATCATGAACACATAAACATCATAAACACATCAATCAGGTTGTGAAACCAGCAATAAACATTACATTTTATCAAGTGCCATCATTAAAAACATCAATGAACATCAAATATTTGGTCAATGTCCCAGTTATTATTAATCAAAGGCAGCTCTAAACTGGGTTTTTAGCCTTGATTTAAAGGAATTCGGTGTTTCAGCTGTTTTGCAGTTTTCTGGAAGTTTGTTCCAGATTTGTGGAGCATAGAAGCTGAATGCTGCTTCTCCATGTTTGGTTCCGGTTTTGGGGATGCAGAGCAGACCAGAGGCAAAAGACATTCGAGGTCTGGAAGGCGGATACAACAACAGGTCTTTAATGTAGTTTGATGCTAAGCTGTTCAGTTATTTATAAACTAACAGAAGTACTTTAAAGTGTATTCTTTGAGCTACAAGGAACCAGTGTAGGGACTCTCTTAGAAGTGAGGTGATGTGCTCTATCTCCCTGGTCTTAGTGAGAACATGAACAGTGCAGTAGCATTCTAGATCAGCTTCAGCTGTCTGATTTATTTTTTTTTTTTAGGCAGACCTGTGAAGACACTGTTGCAGTAATCATTGCGACCAAAGATAAACACATGGAAGATAAACACATGGATGAGCTTCTCTAGATCTTGTTGGGACATTAGTCATTTAATCCTGGGAATGTTCTTCAGGTGATAGAAGGCCAACTTTGTAACTGTCTTTATGTGTCTCTGAATGTTCAAGTCTGAGTCCATCACTACACCCAGATTTCGGCTTGAAATCTGCTGAGGTCCAACAGTACCAACACTGTGGTTCTTCCACAGTCTGTATTTGTGTGGATGTCATTGAACACTTTGACGAGGGCAGTCTCAGTGCTGTGGTAAGCATGGAAACCAGACTGAAAAACATCAAAGCGGTTGGTCATTGTAAGGAAGCTATTTAACTGTTAAAAGACAACTTTTTCAATATTTTTTCTGATAAATGGATGGTTGGAGATTGGGCTGTAATTCTGCAGATGGGATTTGTCCAGATTGTTCTTTTTATCAGTGGCTTAATAACTGCTGTTTTTAAAGCCTAGGGGAAAACCCCTGATGAGAGGGATTAATTTACGATTTGAATCAGGTCAGATGTAATAACATGCTGAACTTTTTTAAGGAAGGTTGTAGGAGGGAAATTAAGACAGCAGGAAGAGGAGTTTAGGTTTCTTGAGAACCACTAACCATGATGTCACTGAAAAAATATATTTTAGGTTGGGCTTGTAACATGACAAAAACATCAAAAGGTTTAAGGGGTATGAATACTTTTGCAAGGCACTGTAGATATTACTCAGAAGTAAGTTAAGTTGCATCAGGGTTTAAATGAATTATGTCAGACACAATGTGAGACCTGATTCAAGAGTTATTTACCAAGTCTATATTTTGGACTGAGAAAACAGTCATTTATAGTCATTAAACCACTGCAACATTTTTTTCCTGTGAATCTACATATCTACCTTTTGGAACCCAACCATTATGGACTGAACTACATATAGGGAACAAAGAGAACAGTATAAAACTATTAATCCCAGAATGTACTGCATTAACTTACTTTCAGTTTCTAGGAGAAAGAGGAGTGTCAGCAAGGGAAACTCTGTGACGTCATAGAGAGTATACAACGGCAAGAAAAAGAACTTTCTGCTTGTTTTTTAGTCCGTTGTCTTCACAGGATACATTGGATGGAACCCCACTCTCACCTGCCCCAGTCCGAGCCGACATCCACCCAAAGCCGAGCCAAAGGGCCCCCAGCCACTAGCTGAACGCCTAACCGCAACTGGTTTTCCCCATTCCGTTGCAAAGGCTCCCTTCTTTTGTTCATTCGCCATGCAACCCTCTTGTTCATCAAAGATCTCTTTGGTTCTGAAAACGACTGAAGTAAGGTTTTGTGTCTGGGCAGAGATAAATTAGTTAGAATAAAACCATTTAAATATTGTTTCTGATTGTGCATTACATTGTGTTTTGTTGTGTTTTCCAGGATTTGACCTTTTAAGCTGCTTGAGTGCAAACAGTGGTATAAACATTTGTTTCATAAGGTTAATGACAGGTAAAGTTGCTTTACTAATGCAATGTGAGCTTACTAAGTTTTATCAGTGCTTTTTAGCTCTTCCCTTCTCACTAAACCACACAAAATAGTCCTTAAAACGTACTAAATGGGATCTGTTATCCTAGCATCTAAAGCTAAGCTAACTTAGTTATTATTGATTTGGCAGTTTACAAAATAGCTTTCTTCATTCGTGCCGGGGTCTGCTAATTATTAATATTGCTATTAACTGTTCTTAAAAGTACACATATTACTTAAAGGGATTCCTAAAATAGCAAAACAATAACTTCTTTATATCTGTTTTAAGCCGCCATCTAGTGAGTGTAATATGTTTTAAGCTATCCATGGAAGAGAGTGGATCACTCTGAATGTATATTTCTATCATTAATATAGAAATGGTTGGAGACAGAGAACACAGCTCTGTGGTATCCCTGTGGTGTCCATAAATAACATATTGGATGCCTGAATGTCCAACTAACAGATGAGTCAATAGACTTTAGTGACCAGTATGGACAGGTGAGCTGTGTTCAAAGATTACATTGAAAGGACAAACATTGCCCTTCCATAAATGGTTAACACTTTTGATGAGTCTGTTACAATATTGTGATGGAATGTTCTATGAATGACCAGCAACAACATGTGTCCAACTGTGGGGTAGAAAAACCTTTCAAGATAACCCTGAGCTAACCTCTCAGAGCAGGCCTGCATTCATACTTGTTTAGAGCAAAGGTTTCTTGCACCAGAATTATAGTGGCTGTTTTCTATCTTTTAAGAGCAACTAAAAAAGGTCATACCATTTTAAAAATTTGCACCAAGGTTAATTGTTTCACTCATCACAATGCATTCCAGCTTTTCATTTTTGCTTCATCCATGTGGGCCTCATGAAACTATTAAAAGTTTAATTCTTAAAACTATTTAAAATCACCTTTCAAACAGGCAATATAATGTGCCAAGAATGGCTCCAGTGTCACAAAAGTCATTATCATGTAAACTGGTGCTCCACTAATGCTGAAACCATTCAGTAAGATAAGAGGATTTTAATGAGACATCCTCGAAAGACAGAGCTGGAATTTGCCTGTTTTTTTTTTCCTTTAATGACAGTGCAAGTGTCTGTTTGACTGATGGTAAGGGCCATTTCACAATATGCCCATTCTCCTCTCCAGTTTATAATCTCTAAGCTAATATTAAATTTTCTCTTGATCCTCAGAAACCAACTGCAGAAAAATGCATGTGTGTGGCAGCAGTCAATAGAGAGGCTTTGAATATTTAAAAGCTTAAAGGTGAGGATATGGGGGATTAAGAAAAAGTTGTGAGACTTCATATTTTAAATATGAATAAACATATTACCGTATTCCACCTGGAAAGTGTATCTCAGTTTCAAAAAATATATGCAGTTGGGAAACATAAACTAGCAGGTTGGTAAATAGAATATGACTGATTGACTGATTGATCGATAGGTTTGTTTCGTAAAAGTAGATTTGAACTCAGCCCTCTGTATTTGTTTAAAGCAAAAACTTGCACATGTCCAGGACTTATTTTAATCCAGAAAGTTCACAAACTGTTCAAAATAACTCTTTCCTAATTTCTCATGTCATTATTCCCTTTAGGTAGATTAAATGCTTCATTTTAAAAAGTGTTATTAAAGACAGTTTTGTTGTTCTTTACGCACAGGCTACCACTTGCAAAAAGCCTAACATGATTTAAAAAATCATAAGATGTTGCATGAGGCTCTCCTCAACTTTTTGTACCCTTCTGTGCTTTTCCACTTATTTAATTTGTTGTGCACTTATGTGAAATACCTGAAGATGATAGAAGGGCACTTTTGACTACTAGAACAAAATTCTCTCTGCATGAACTGTAATAGGAGCATGCACATATTTACAGGGAGGGGTTACAGTTGTCAGTGTGCAACTAAGTATCATCGTAGTGTCACAAAATGGCCTGCAACTGTGTAATAAGGGTGTCTGTCTGGTTTAGCACAGACAAGTCACTTGAAGTTCAATGCAATCATATAACATTGAACTTTTTTCTGTGCTTATGTTTTGTTATGTTTCCATTGATTAGCACCTCAAAACTGCTTCAGGTTTCAATCAAAACATAAACTTTACTTAAAGTGTTGGTGCTGGTGATTTCTCCCCAGTGCCATACTTTTGCTGTTTTGGTTTTTTTGTACCAGATTTTTTTTGGGATGCCATGTGAGGTTTCTTATACACTTTGATAACTGATGACTTGAAGCATTTTCTGTAATGTCCTCAGTCTAGTGAAAGGCAATGTGGTTAAGAGACTCCAATGACTTTTTGTCTGCTGTAAAAATGTATCTCCGTAATTCATTACGATACAAATGTTAAGTTCATGGGATGAAAATGGTTTATTTACAAGTACAAAATTGAATTGTTTTGACATTGTAGAAATACATGGGGGTAAAAGTTGGAGAAGGGGTGACTTGACCCAGATCCATAATATACTTAGGCCTAGTTTATATACTCCTTGATAGTCTTTAAAGCATACTTGCTTTTCACAGTGTGTGTGCCTTTTATTCACAAAAAAAGATATTAGGCAGAAAGATTATATTTTTAAACTCTTTCACAGAGAGGATGTTTCAAAAATATTTTTGTGCTTTAGTTTAAATAAGTCAAATAAAGGTTGTGGTGAATGATGGAGGAAATATGAATTAAGTCAACTTGATTGTTGGAATTTTTTTTTTTTTTAAGGCTCTGCTTCAGGAACAGTTATCGATATGTTCTGTATTCCATCCAGAAAGGCAGAGAGAATCTGACAGAATCAGAATGATCTACCCTGTAACCAAGATCCTGCTACACAAAAGATTTAAAGCATTCATCTTTACTGTACACTGGGGGCCCATAATAAAAGCCTAGAAGTACTTTGCTAGACAGTGTCATATACTGACAGCAACCACACAATATTTCAAAAGAAATATTTTACTTCAGCAAGAAATATTGTGAAAGAAAACTTGCCATGATCACTTTTTCAGGATTATTAAGTGAAAAAGTGAAAATAATTATCTGGTTCATAATTTTGAACTTTTTAAAACCTTAAATGAGGTTCTATGAAGTTATTACCAGTAATGTTTGGTTTATCAGTTGTAAAAAGATTGTTGCATCACCATCCTTGGAAAGATGGAAGCTAACAGCTAAGTATATGCACACTTGCAGTTTTGACTGACTTTGGTGATCTAAAATAAATAAATGAAAATGTTCATATCAGTGGGATACATCACTATGTTTGTGTTATCACTGACAATTTAAGAACAGTAACTGTTTTCTTTCATCAAGCAACATCTATGCATCTGCTTAAACACTATTTATTTATTTATTATATTTATTTGAAGGATTACTCTCTCCTGTTTCTGCTAAATCACAAAGTAATGTTTTTAGATGTACAGGTGTGATTTATCTAAAAGGTTATGAACTACCTGTTAACATGATTAATCAAGAGAACAAGTAAACAACTACACAACTGTTGCCTTCTGTTTAATTATTCTTAGCGAATATTTCATCTTTTGAGCTCATATGAAGTTGAAACATAATTTAATATAACAATTGAATATATCCTGATTAGTTTTCTAAAATTCAAAATCCGAGCCGGACAGTCTAACCACCAAGTTCATGTAAGTTTTCACAGAAAATCTATGATTTCTACATTTCCATTTCTATTCAGACTTTGACACATTCAGCAGGGAGCCTCGACCCCATCACAGTAAATTGAAACATTTTTTATTTGACAAATTTCTCTGTATTTCTTCAGTTATGCATGTCCTCAGTGGCAGTTCAGACCACAATGTCAAGTCAAGAGGGTTCTCTAATGTCATTTCAAGCTTCTTTTTCAGACTCGTTTGGTCTAAAATGCCAGTGGGTAGCTGTAGCCATGGACATCAAGGTAGAAGACTGCATACAATACCAAAGGCAATTTTGCTTCTGTAGTTATATAAATTAGTTTTAGGCTTTCTGGACATAAATGAATCATTCTGCCACAGAATGTACTGAAAAAGAAGCAGCCAGACTGTCTGGCAGTGGGGACAGATTTAAAATTCTTTCTTACTGCATACCTTCAGTCTTCCAGTCCTTCAGTTAAAGTAGGCTGAGAGAGGAAAGAGGACGAGGTGCAAGACAGATGTCCACATTGCTTTTAGACAGTACACCCCTGGTGACACTGCTGTCCAATTGGTCTGTCAAGCTGAAATAGAAAGTGATTGAAAAGGTGAGACAGAGTTGGGCTTTGGGCAGGAACATGGACAAAGCACTGGCCAAGCTCCAGATATAGGAGAAAGAAAATATAGAGGAAAAACTGAAAACTTGGTTTATAAATCAAAACTCCAACATTAGAGGCTGGAGATCATTTACAAGAATATTGCATTCAAAAAGAGGCAGTACAGGGCAAAACACTTTTAGGTCTGGATTGGGATTTTTTTTTTTTTTTTTAGAACATTTACTAAAATCATCCAAAGGATACTTAGAAAAAGACCAGACCTCACAAACAGGAACAGAAAAGTGTGTTTATTTGGAAAATACCTTGATGTAAATGGTTTCAGAAATATCAAGGCAGTCACATAGTAAATTTCATGATCACGTAAGGTATTAGTGCAACATTCACACTGACTAAGACGACAACATTAAAAAAGTGGTTGGTCTCTGCAGGGTTTTACAGAAGTCTTCAGGGTTCTGTCAAAAACAGAATGTCTGTCTTCTCAAACCCCCAGTCGGTCATAGCAGATGGCCGCTTGTAGTGAGCCAGGTTCTGCTGGCTCACTACAAGCAGTACAGTGGAATTTTTCCTCTCCACTGTCACTACATGCATGCTAAGTATGAGGGATCGCTGTAAAGTCAATGACACAACGCCATGTGGTCACTACATGCTCGTCCAGGAGGAATGAATACTGCGAGTCAATGACTCAATGCAATCTGCTGGGTTTCCTTAGAAATGTTTTGAATTACTTTTGAATAATTAATTGAACTTATTGTACTGTTTGATAACTAGGATCAATTTGAATGTATTTATGATTGCACTGATTTTTTTTAGTAAAGTGCCTCAAGATGACATTTGTTGTGAATTGGGGCTATATAAATAAACTGATTTGAATTGAATTGAATTAGCTATCCTGTAAGCCAAAGTAATGTGAGAGTTACCTTGCTATTTTGAGGCCATGCTGACCTCATGCCAGGGGTACAGCCTTAGTCGACGCAGATCCAGGCTGTTAGCTCTCTAAATAATTTTTTGTAAAGCTTTTAGAACTGTGGTTCCAAAACATTTGTGGCCCTGCTCTGATTGCACCAAAAAAGAAAATATGTAATAACAGGCCATACCCAGGCTCTTTGCACATATTATATAAGTATATGCTTCATTCCCATGAAATTGGACTCCCTGCTGGGAAGAAGTGCACACACCTCCAAATTGTTTACATAAGTCAGTTGCTGCTAAACAAAGGATAGCAGTAAAGTTTGTTTCTGGCTGTATTTTAAAAGGAAAATGGTATTGGAAAATACCATGTATCTCATGATACAATACAATCCTCCTCATCCACCTCCCTCATAAAGATGAGGGAGGTGGATGAGGAGGAAGAAAAATCATTAGCATAAGGTTTGTAATATGAATTCACAATTGTTGCTTATAAAAGTAACTTTAGGCTTAAGAGTCTCACTGTGATCGGTAAAGAATGAACATGATCATTGGGATTTTGTGTTTGCTCCTCACAACTGTTTAAGGTAGGTGCACAAAACCCTGAGCTAGGTTAAAATTATTACACACTGATGGCATGCATGCTGCTCTGTATGTAAAACATTCTCAGCTGCATCTTCTCAAGCTGCTGATAAAAAGAGATGAAGTATTTGTGGGATTTCCTCCTCTACAGCAGAGCTGGAGCTGATGATGGAAGTGAAGAGACATAATGTAAATATTGAAATTCCCCAAATCAACAAGTCAGCAATATCCCACTACAGATATGAAATAATCTGGTAAGAACAGAAACATCCTCTTTTTCTGGTTGACTCCAATCATGGTAATCAGATCTTCAATAAAAACTTTTATTTGGAATAAAACTTTGTTCAAAATGGTTTGATACTGGAATAAAAAAACAAAAATAACTCATCATTTCTCAATACAGATAGTGAAGCTTTTTTTGTTTGTTTTGTTCACCACAAGGTTTTAAACAGACTAGCTCATTTCAGTGGTAGCCCTGTTGAACGGCTTAACGACATAGGATTTTAATTTAAACAGCTAAAGTTTAAACAGATTTTTAAATCAGTTTTGTATGGCTTCCTTCTTAGAAATCCTGTCACTGATGATGTCCTCTGAGCATCAACAGAATCTGTGCCAAAATGCACATCCTGTGTGGTAAATCATTAAGATGTTTACCCTTGATTAAAGATGTTCTTTCTGCATGAGTGCCTTCTGATGTGAACCTAAGTATACTGATAGCAGGCGTAAGATGGTGTTGGATAAATGATTTAACACTTGTTTAATCAATTCCCCTGGTGCAATGGCTGTGGATTTATCTGTGACTATGGACTGTATGGTGGATGATTTTAGTTTTGCTGGCACAAATTCATATGCAACACTCGAGCTTTACTTTTTCTTCATTCTTTTCCTTTTATCTTTACAAATCAGAAAAAAAGCAACAACAAAGGATATCATAAGATAACATTAGACTTTCCTTATTTCTAAAGAAAATCCTCTTGATGCTTGCAAATTGATTCGAGAAGACCCAAACATTTTATGACTTGATTTAGCACCTCCATTAAAATTTATCCACACCATTGGTGCAAACCATAAACTGTACATGCATATTAATTAATTGAGATGCATTTTGGTGTTTTAAAAATTATTGATAAATGTTTATCACTACCATGTCGTTATCATTTAATCGAACCCCAAGTAAAGCATTAGAAGTATAGAAATGTCACAGAGGGTCAACATTGAAAACACCAGTCTTTGGGCATCTGGATTGGCGATTTTAGCCAAGCCAACTAGTGTGCTTATTTTGCCTAGTAAAAAATTGTGAAAATTTTTAACTAAAACTATTGTTAGTTTTAGTTGGACTGTTGATAAACCAAACTATTTCAACCAAATTCCACCATTTTGGAAGAGTTCTATGCCATTTCAGTGACATTATCCTCAGAGAGAATGGGCATGGCCTCATTTCCACTGAACGGTATGGACTGGTGTGGTTTGGTATGCCAGTTTGTCTCTTTCCATTGTAAAACCGTAATGTTACTGGCCCCCCCTTTTGTTGTAGGTCCATAAAACTACGGCACGGTACCATTAGGGTGGAGCTACTAGCATCACACAATACAGTTCATTTTGTTGGGGTCTGGGAGTTTTTGCTCATCTCTCTTTTGCAGTTCATTTGTTCATCCTTCAGATGGCATCGTGGAGCATAGTGGCTGGGTGATTCGGTGGGTATATTCACACCTGCATCCAATCTCCTTCATCGGGCGAGGTGTACAAGAGGAGCTTACTGTCAGTCCTTTGACGCCTGAGTGTTGACCTTTGTGGTAATATCAACCCTGCTGTGGGCCTCCTAGTAACTAGTTTTGCTTTCTTTGTGAAAGATTACTTACCTTTGTGCTTTCCACTTCAGGTTCTCTCTGATGAGCATTTGGATCCCATTCCAGCTCAAACCTTTGGCTCCTGTAACCCACCTGCAAGACTCCAGCAAATCTCCTGGTATTGAACTGACTGGCAGCTCCTTGGTTGCTCTTCCTCACACCTCCTCTGAAGATCGAACTCTGTCTGCCCTCCACCGTGCCCACTCGAACCACTTAATCATTCATGCCATCTGAATTCATCTCTGCTCCGCTGTAAAATCACCATCCTCCCAGACCCTTTTAATCCCTTGCTGGCGGATATCATCCAACTCTCCAGTAAGCATCTCTGGACTTTATATTTCTGTTCCCCTCTTCATCATATTAATCATTTCCCTGTCTTCCTAGAACCTCAGCCGAAACCTATTTCCAGAACCAGTCCCCGGATTACTGAACTCTCACCTTACCATAATCTCATCCTTATTTGTAAATAAATATTTAACTTTTCATCTGCCTCCTGAGAGTGTTTCTGCATGTAGGTTGGACAAATCTCTAAAACCATGACAGTTATTGGGAGACAGGAAAAACCTCACTTCTTGCAACAAGCACATGACATACCAGTGTGTCACATTTATCGTCACACTGGTATGATGCAGCATTTGGGTTTAACCCCGCCTGCCCAGTGAGAGTCCAAATGGCAGTGGAAACACTCACCTGAATACATAGGACCATAAAATAGCGTACCAAACCACACTGACCCGTGCAGTACTGCTCAGTGGAAACAAGGCATAATGCACTAAGAACATGGACCTCTTAAGACCACCAAGAACCACTACTCAATATACAGAAATGATCAAAAAATACATTTACTTGGCATTTTATTAGTGTGCAGTTGTATTGAGGAAAATGCTTTGATGTTAAAGGGATATAGGTAGACTGGTTCAAGATAACAGAAAACAGCAGCTGAAATGTCATCCATTGAAAACCAAGGTAAACAGAATACCATCTCTGAACATTCAACACCTTGAAGCAGATAAGACTACTGCAACAGAAGACTACACTGGCTGCTACTGATATTAACACAAAACTGACGCTATTAGTTATACAGGGTAACAAATACTGGATAATGAATTAGAAATAAGTTACCAGTATGATGGCTCTCAATTTCAGTTGTGACATTCAGGACATTTTTAGTGGGGTCAGATTTTAGTGTGAATAACAAGAGCATTGATCCCTCCTGCTTGTATCAGCAATTCAGGTTTGTGGTAGTAGTGTAATGGTGGAAGGATACTTTTTTGGCACAATTTGGACCTCTTAGCTCTTAACTGAGCATCATTTAAATGCTCGAGGTTATCTTGGTATTGTCACTGATCATGTCCATCCTTTAAAACTACAGTGTACCCATCTTGTGATAGCCACTTTCAGTAGGATAATTCACCATGTCACCAAGCTTAAATCATCTTAAAACTGATTTTGTGAACAAGACAGTTTGTCTTACTGAGTGTTCTGTAACCCGCTGACCTTCAAGTTCACCAGACCTCAATCCAACAGAGCAGCTTTGGGATGTGGTATACTGGTAAATTCTAATGGTCCAATGTACTGTAATGATTCAAGTCACTACTTACTGTAAATCAGCCCTCCCCACCACGAGTCACTTAGTTGTGATGCAGAATTTCTTGACATGTCCAGAACATTTGTGACAGCCTGGGTTTGCTGGAGCACAAATCACACATGCAAATGTATCAGACGCTGGAATGTTTTTCACTTAAAGCTCCATATGTTCACACAATACCAAATGCAAGGTAGATATGCAATAGTGTTTAAGTGTGGTGCCTTGGTGAAAGTAAGCTATGAGTGTAACTCTTGACACTACAGAAAAATAGATTTTAATATAAAATACATTTTCTGAACCTAAGTCATTTTTCAAGTGTTGTGGCAAAACGTAAAAGGGCTCACTGATACATTCAAGTTATACCAACTGTTGTCAATTAAATCTTTTATGCAAGGTATACAAAATAGTAGCATTACCAAATGTAGTATTTTTTAATAGATACTTTAAAACCACTCTTGGTTACTGATGGTGATTAACCTGCAGAGGGTCTCCTGTTTTTGTCTGTAATACAATATGCACCAACATGCTTCCAAAATGGTGTGATATAAAGTAACAGCAAAATGCCAATATTTGGTCACTATTTTGCTGGTATTTGCTGTTAGTTGATTGACAGAGTTTCATCTGATAGGTTCATGGAATAATTACCATAAACAGTTTAGATCATTGAAATAGCTTGGTAATTGCTGTTATTTCTTGTGAAACAGTGTGACTAATAACAAAGCAGGGTGTCTGAGTGTGTCTTTGGGAGGTAGTGAATGCATGGACATATTAATCAGGATGTCATGTTACTGTCATGTCCTGCTGCTATAATCTCTTTCTGTGACTGGTCCAAATCGATACAGTTTTAGGTGGTTATAGCTTCCACCCCCTGCACTGATGGATACATCTGTTGGCTGATTTATCACAGCTTAATTACATGTCACTTTATGACTCAGAGTTAGCCCTTGCAACATGTGGCAGGTTTACAAGAAGGAGGGGAAATAGTTTCTAATATCACCTCTGACAGTTGATGAAGTGAATGTTCTGCAGCTAAAATTAACACAACAGTAAACCTTTTCTAGCACAATCTGCTCGTCTGGTGTTAGTACAGAAGATGAGGATAAATCATAAATGATGATACAGTATGCATGTGCATGTCTTATACAATAATCTACTTGGTGATAGCTGAATATGGAGGTGTATAGGTATTAAAAGAGGCAGTTAACCCTTTGTGGTTGAAGTTAAGTTTTTAAATTGACCTAAGCATTTTTTTTATGCTTTAACAATACATTATTGATAAGCAATTTTGTAATCGCTAGATGTTGTGTTTTTTTACACTTAGCCATCAAAATTAGGAAAAGCAACTAAAATATTTTGCCATAGATTAACATACAGTTATTCTAAATAAATGGTATTAAATAAATGGACATTTGACCTCAGTAACTAGATAAATGTATTCACAAAAAACACTCAAAGACTTAAACAGACAAGTTTTCCTACCTTAAGTTAATTTTTATTTTTTACAGATATTGCAACCACTTAATTGTATTGTAAGAGATGGACAAGATGCTGACTACAGAGCTGGTGGATCGTTTTGTCAATCATCTCTTCTTGAATGTGAACAAAACAAAGCAGATGACTGTAGATTTCAGGAGAAACAGGGTCAGATCAAATCCTGTTTTTCCATCATGGGAGAAGAAATGGAGGCAGTTGAGGAATATAAATACCTCAGTGTTCATCTGGACAACAGACTGGACTGGAGACTCAATAGTGAAGCCATCTACAAGAAAGGACAGAGCAGACTGTACTTCTTGAGGAAGCTAAGATTCCTTCAAGGTTTGCAGCAAGATGTTGCAGAACTTCTATAAGTCTGTTGTTGACATCTCCTCTGCCATCATCTGTTGGGGTAGCAGCATCAGAGCCAGGGACCTAAAAAGGCTCAATAACCTAATAAAGAAGGCTGGTTCTGTTCTGGGGACGACTGTGGAACCTCTGGAGTTGATGATGCAAAGAAGGATTTTGCATAAAATCAAGAAAAAGATCTCCTGTTGCGGCCCGTTTTACTACCAAACTGAAGAAGCCTTTGACTGAAGAGACTCTGTTTTACAATGACAGTCTCATGAAGAGGATGTCCAGGGTTGTCCATAATTTTCTTGATTTTATGCAAAATCCTTCTTTGCATCACTGATGGGTGAGTTTTCTTTGGTACTGGAACCAGACAGGATGTTTTCCACAACAGTGGTACTTTCTCTTGGGTCAAGCTAAGGTTGAAGAGGTGTTACAAAATCCCACAGAACTGCTCTGCACAGGCCTTCAGGACTCTGGGTCTAACACCATCTGGACCTGCAGCCTTGTTCTGGTTTAGTCTCTCCAGCTGCCTCTTCACCTGACTTCTAGAAACAGAAAAGTGGGAGGGGGAGGAAGCAGCAGCATCTTCTGATTTGGTTGAAAACAAACTAGTGGAAGCAGAAGAGTCCATGACTGAGGTAAAGCATAAAACATCTGAGGTGTGACAGGAAAGCTGTGGGTCAAAGGAGGGTGGGATGTCTATTTGGCTGGGGGCAGTAAGAGAGGATGGTGAGCTTGTTCCTGAACTGAACCTGTTGAAGAATGTGTTCAGCTCATTTGCTCTGTCCATATTTCCATCTATCTGATCCTCCTTTTGCTTGAAGCCTGTGATCTTCTTCATCCCTGACCACACATCTCTGATATTGTTCCTCTGCAGTTTACTCTCCAGCTTCTTCCTATACACCTCCTTGCTGTCTATAATCTTGACTTTGAGCTTCTTCTGTATACTTCTCAATAACTCTCTGTCTCGCTCCCTAAAGGCTCTTTTTTTTCTTGTTTAACAGTTCCTTTTGCTCACTGGTGATCCAGGGTTTGTTGTTAGGGAAGCATCTCACTGTTCTTGTGGGGATGGTGTTGTCCACACAGAAGTTTATATCGTCGGTCACATACTCAGTCATGGCATTAATGTCCTCTCCATGTTTATAAATATGTCAAAGAATATATTTTCCAAATATAATAGAACAAGAATGAAAAAAAGAGGCTTGTAAGCAGGCTTGTATGTAGAGGCTTTGGCAACAGTTATATGATACTGTACATGTTTTATCTATTGTTGTCTGCTTGAAGGTTCTCACCTGATGACAGCACATTTCAATTCATTCCAAACATTTTCTGCAGAATGAACTGTCAGAATGGGCATAATGGACCAAAATATTATCAAGTTATTTTGTATTTTTTTGGAATTTAATATCTATCACTGCATAATATTAAAGCTCTACAAACACAAACATTGCTTTAACAATAAACCCACACATTATTAAAAAGGCCACTTGCATTAAGTAGTGCAGTGTTATTGTTATATAAGTTTTTGGGTCTTGCAAACATCTTAACGTAGAGTTATAAATAATTCAAAAACAGTGAAAAAATTATCTCCCTGGAACAATGAAAGATTGAGTATTTCCCATCCCAGTACTGTTCAGAAGTATTGAGTCATTTCTTATTTCTTTATATTTTGCTTCAAAGTATGTGGACTTTGTTATGTTAGAAAGTAGTTTAAATTAATAGCTCTTGTGATTTAAAGAAGGTCTTTGAATTTTTTCTTTTAAAGTACGACTGCTTTTTTCACTCTTTTAGACTAGAACCTAACAACTTATAAATCAATATTGATTTTGTTAATAAACACTGACCAGCTGATGGATGAGGAATCTTTCAGGTCCTGTGCCAGGTTTTTCCTTGATTTTTTTTCTACTTCTTAACGACAAAACTTAATATTTAATTCAGTTTATTTATGTCGTGTCAAATTACAACAAAAGTAATCTTAAAACATTTTATAACTAAAACAGGTTGAACTAATATCCAATTATATAGTGTCCAAGTGAGTCCATTACAATCTCATGGATCTATTCAAATTACAGTCTAATTTAATCCAGTTATTATGCAACTTGTATAGATTTGTACCATCATAGATTACCAAGAACAGTTATTTGAAAGTAGCTGCTCAAAGTTTCTTAAATACCTTGATGCCATATGTACTAATCGTTTTCTCCCTTTCTAGTTAAATAAGATTACATTTCCGAGCCATGGAGTTGTGTCTTTAATAGAAATATGAGCTTTGCAGCTTTAGGCCCACACAGTGAAATGAGTTTGGGGGTTTAAAGAAATTAATTCAAGTAAATAAAAATATAGGTTTCTGAAATTCTGTTAGGAGAAATACACAAAACACAGAGTCCAGTGCCACTGGTGAAAATCGTCTTGCTCCTTCTTGGCTACATCCATGAGAATCAAATTTAGTCACACAATGTCAGTTAGTAAAAATGGTCTATCTAAGCAAGCCAGTCATTTGCAATGATGTTTGACTTTGCAGCAATCTCTTACTCTTAGCAAACATGTGGTAATAGAGAGGAACAACTTCCTTTTAACAGGAAGAAACCTCCAGCAGAGCCAGACTCAGTATAAGTCATCACATTTGCTTCAAGCTTTTGGGGAAGAATAGGAAAAAGACACAGACAAATAAAGGAGCAGCTGGTCAAGTCTGCCCCTAGAAAAACAACTAAGAAAGAAGATGTGGTTTATAGCCCCATTATTTGCTAATAATACACAAATATAAGATTAGAAGTTGCCTGAAAAGACTTATTTTGTCTTCCATATGTGTATTTTCTGATTTTGGTGCAAAATGTGTTGTGATATTGATTGATGCAGCCAAATTACAGAACAAATCTTTAAAAGACCTTCTAAAAGCCAGGAGGACTCTTGATTCAAACCACTGTGAAGAATACAATAACATCTGGCTGCTTAAAAGCAAAATATGAAAAAAAAATACTAACATCAGTTGGAGAGGATTTAAACTTTAGCACAGTATTGCAGGTCTTCAGTCTGTTGCTGTCCAGTGTTAAACAATTTCCCTGTGCTTCTGAAAGATCTGTAGACTGTCACAAAAGTTTTCTGGGAATTGAAGAAACAAGAAAGTCTTAAACCCAATCTTATAATCTTTGTAATTTTGTTATGATTTTCAGTGGCAAAGGCAGCAAAGTCCCATCCTAATATGAGAGAATATCAACCATGTTTTATTATTGTTTTCCTTATGGGCTTCATTTTATTGCGTAAAACCCCAAAACACACCACTATGGTTTCCTCTAGAACACTGTTCAATAAAAATCAGTTAAGTTAATTTGTATAGCACATATTAGCAGCAAGGCGGTTCAAAGTGCTTCACATCTTAAAAACATCAATCAAGTATACAGCAAAATCATGAAAATCATCAAAAACATCAAAATCATTGAGCAAAATCATCAAAATCATCAAGCAAATACACATGAAAATCATCAAAATCATCAGGAACATATCAATATCAATAAGCTTTGTTTCATTCATCAAGCAGTATTATTATCCCATTTTGTTCCTCCTAAATTAATTTAAAACAGACATCACAGTAGATAGCACACCTGGTCTAAACAAAACAGCAAGTAAAATTAAAAAAAAAAAAACCCCTGGTGATGTATGCCCTTTAAAGACACTTGTACGTCTTTAAAGGGGATACATCACAATGTTTTCAAACCTGCCTTTAGTTTTCTGTATTTTCATGTCACAAATTGAGAAACATGTCAAGAAAGTGAAAGAAAAACAGCAGGGACAAGGCAGCCAAGCACAAAGTCGAAGTTGCCAAAAAACCAAGACAATTTGGGGTACCAAACACTACATCAGTATATTATGCATTGTTTAACCAACATCAAATTAGTGATAGCAACGTCTGCAGCTTTGAATATGAATGAAGTAATATTTTTTTATTCCAATTTATCCAGTAAAGAGGATCAAGTCAGAAAAATTTTGTCTGATAGCAGTTTTTCGACCTAACAAATGGGCCAAGTTTTAAGAGATTTAAATGCACCCTTTGGTGGACATAGTCTGTCTGTAATTTATCATGGCATGTGAAAAAAATTGCATTTAAACACACAACAAAATATTCTAACCAACATTTTTACTTTGACACCCAGTGGTGTCTTCACTCCTATTTTTCCAAACAACTGTGTCACCAGAATAATTTGTTCTGGGAAGCCATTCTTGTCTCTCGTTTCACCACACAATCAGTCTGTGTTGTATTTGTAAGGGTTTAACTCTGGCATAGTAGCAGTCAAACACTATTAGTAGACTGTGTCTGTCAAGTTGCTTAATCTCTATCAGTCTGTCTGCAGTTTGTTAACACACAACAGCATGTTGTTTGACTGTGAAAACACACTTCAAATTAATGATACGCCTGTGGGGGATGGAGGGGAAGTTAAAACACTCAGATAACATTCAACTTTCTTTAGCTCAGGCACAGAGAAAAAAAAAAAGCAACTAGTTATTGTTAATAAAAATCCAGGAGAGACTTCTGGGGAGTGCTGTTATTTATTTATTGTGATATGTGGGCACTGTCAGATGTTTTTGTCTGACATAATAACTATGATAAAAGATAACATTTTTTCCTTGATAAACACCACCCTCTGTAACCCCAGCGGTCTGGCTGTTTACTCCTCTTGGTCATAGCTGTGACATGCATTGTGTTGTCCTCATTCTTCATCTTTGAATCCTTAAATCCAAGGTGCCAGTTGTATAATCGTGAGGCTATAGGTGTTTCCAACAAAGAAATGTGTTTTTAGCGGTTGAGGAGACCTTCATTTTCCTCCTGTGTGCTTTACATGTTTCCTTTATAAAAGGTCTTTGAAGCAAAAGCGCTTGCTATATCCTTTTTCTATTTTACCAATAAGCACACATTTGAAATATCCCTGTTTAAAAGGTCTTTTTGTCTGTGACAGACTTCAAGGTGATGCAATTACATATCCACCACATCATCCATGGAGGTACCATGGAAGTGCTTCTTGTTTGAGAGTGCATGAGTTAAAAGGGCTCTTTTTGGGTCAGAAAAGTTCAGTTTTGGAAAATTATGAAACAGTTACATTTTGGGAAAAAGAAAACACTTCAACTACTTCCACCTGAGTCCCACACCTCAGTATAAAAGCTTTTCATCTCCTAGATTCTCCACTTGGAATCCTCACATATTACTTTTATACTTTCACCCCCAATTATCCCTGTTTTTCAACAATATCAAGATGGGCTCAGGTTTGTCCTCTCACTCTGAACTCCAGCCAAATACCTTCAGAGTTTATCCCTTTACCTTTTTCATGGTTTTACTATTAGGCATGGTCTGCATTAGCAATATAAATAAATAAATATTCACTTTGAAAAGGAATTCATGGGCAGATTTCGATTTGTATTTCATACATTCACTATTTTTAAGGTTTTATGGCTCTAAAATATCAGATATGCCCCTGAGTCATGGTCTCATGATTCAAATTCATTCAAAAAGGCCCCTTTCCCACATCAATCAATAGTCAAAGTATCCAAAGTTGAAGACAACATAATCTATTGATGACTAACACTGTTACACCCACCCTTATGAAAAAATAATATCCCTTGTTCTTTAATATGGCTTTATCACATAAACTGGTTTATTTGCACGTCGTTCTGAAGTTATTTTAATTTAGTAGTTTACTATATGGTGATGGGAATACCTCTGATTGGGACTATACTATATCCTGGCTACATGCAAGGCCTGTTTAGCCTGAAGAATCAGAAATGTGGCACATAATGTTGTTTTGTGTGTAGTAGCAGTCTCCCCCTTTCATCTTGTCTCGATGCCTGTTGGGTCTATTTCCTATCCTCCACAGCCTCTTTAATCCAATGCTGGAATGCATTCCTCACTGATGTAATTATTTTTGCCCACTGCCAGGATGTAACATAATTTTCTGTCCCAGAATGATTTTAGACGGCAAATTTCAAGTTTTCCTGCTGTGCTTGATCTTTCTTTGAATGAGCGTGCATTAAAATACTTTCTTTTTTTCCCCTCTCAAATGTGGAGTATGTGATTTCATAAATCACTTCTCGCTTCTGCTCCGGTTCAGCTTCAAGCCTGAGGGGGTGTACCAGAAGCTGACCGAGCTTGATGTGAGGTTTTATAGAAGACGGATGGGATGTATTTCATTACCCTTTGTATGTTATAGCACCATGGTTATTGAAAAGTGGGGCCATGCTGATATTTGGAGGGCTGAATACCTGACACTTTGCTAAAAGAAAGTTGACATGAGAGTAATAGTTTAAGGTGGAATGGATTATGACCCCTTGCCACAGTAACTGACATTCCTTCTGAGTGTAAAGTTGAATTTTTGTGCAAACATAGAAATTATGTAGTGTGACATTTATTTGTTCTTCCTCCTTTTCGGTGCATATTAAGACAAAACAGAGATGTATTGCAAATACGCAACATTTACATGAACTGAATCAGTGCGTTTACAACCTTAATCAAGACAAAAAACTCTGCCATAAAAACTTCTTTTCCTTGCACTTTTTGCCTCTCAAGCAGCTTTAGATACAAGAACATGCTGTGCGATGAACATACTGCTGAAACACAAAGTAGTTTGTGTGGGTGGAGGAAGCAAGGAAAGAGGTGATTTAAAAAAGCATAATTTAATAAATAATTGTGTAACTGATTGCAATGTTATAAAAACAGATTTATTAACTTATCCTGCCGGAAAGTAAGCATCAGCTCCAGTCTTCAGTCTTTTGCAGCCCCTAACAGTTTTCCTTCCAGGACTGCCCTATAATTATTTCTATGAAGAAAGGTGTTGCATTTTAACACTTAAATCATAAACATCTTAGCCCAATCTATCTTTCCATCAACACTGATTAAATTTTCAGTTTCTACTTAAGAAATTTACCCCATAGTTTACCCCACCACAGTGATTTGTGTGCAGGGTAATGTCCAATGTTAGTTTTCTGCCACACAATAATGCTTTGCATCCACTACAAAATGTTCAAATTTAGTCTCACCTGTCCATAGAAACATCTACATCATTTTGTCATGTGCTGGTTTGAGGCAGGACCAAGATGCAGACAAAATCTCAGGATCCTCATTGAATGCATGTTCAATTGAAAACATAAGGAACGCTTACAAAATATGCAAGGCAGCTAAACAGCCGGGGCAGCAGGACAAATTAGGGAGAGAAACAGAAACAATGTAGAATGAATGACGTTAATACTAAGGAAGAGGTGGAAGTGGCAGAGGAACCAAAAGAGTTGATCAAAGGTAAGTAGAGGCAACTGGGGAACAGAGCAGACAGAGGGAAATCTAGAAATGTGTAACAGCTGGGAAGGGAAGTATACTGGTAAGCTGAGAAAAAGAAAGAAAGATGAGAGCATAGAAGGGGAGAACATAGAACTAAAGGGGAAAAAACTTTAGCTAATAAACAGTAAACAAAGGAACACTAATCTAAAGAACCTCAGTCTAAATGAACAAATGAAAAAGCAGAAAAAGAATTAACATGGAAGAATAAACTAAAACCATATCTAAGTAAAAAAAAAAAAAAAAAAAAAAAGATCAAAACTAAAAGTTCAAACACCTATGGATCACAACACATTTGCTGTAACTAGTGCAAACTATTGGCTTTCTTCCTACTACTCTTCTATAAATGCTAGATTTGTCCTGTCAACAGATTCTCCCAGCTGTGGATCTCTGTAGTTCCTTTAGAGCTAACATTAAACTTTTTGCCGCTTCTCTTATTACCGCTTTCCTTGCCCAGTCTGTCAGTTTATGTAGATGGACAGGTCTTGGTAGGTTTGCAGCTGTGCCGCTCTTTCCATTTTTGTATGATGGATAAAACAATGCTCTTAATATTGTTTTAAAACCTAACTTTAGTTCAGATTTCTCCACAACTTTATTCCTGACCTGTCTGTTCTTACCCTTGGTCTTCATAATGCTGTTTGTTCAGTAATTTTCTCTGACAAACCTGCAATGCCTTAACAGAACAGTTGTATTTATACTGACATTAAATACGTTAGTTGCACTGAACATTATTTAAGTGTATAAGAGTAGACAGGGTTGAATACCAAATGTTCTACTGGCTGAAATAAATTCAATGAAAGGTTTTAAGTTGTGACAGACTGGACCTTGGAACCTCTTTGGCTGTTATATAAAAACTGCAGTGGCTTATAAAAGGACCTGAAGAAATATTCTAGGGGTCCTATAAATTTTAATGTGACATTAGGCAGAGTTAACAGGCTGAGACGTTTCAGTCTGGTGTTTAATTCTAAATATTAAAGAGCTCTGACTGTTTCTGAGACTGATGGGTCACCTATACTTAACTGTAAAGATTTCAGAAATTCCTGATATGCATTTCATGTCATCTTATTTTATGAAACTGTCTCTCTCTGCTACAAGACTTGCACTCATAATAAAACAGTTTTGGAAATCTTAACTATTTCAACTGGCTGCACTGGAGAGGTTGTGTAAGATCTCCCTGGGGAGGCTTGCAGAACATTTTCACCTCTTTTGTTACTATACTTCTACTTTTGAGCAACTAACCTGTGCAGTCAAGGAAAAAAGAAAGTTTCCACTCAGGTTCTCTAGAACTGCCTTTAACAGATGTAACTCAAAGTAATCTTTATGTACTCAAAGCCCTAACAAACATTTGCTCATCACATTATTTATCAGTTTATTTACTGTTCATCTATTAGTATGATTTGTTCTTTAAATTGTCATTTTAAAACAATCAAACTACAATTTTCTAATAAAAGCATTAGGACACTGCATCAATCATAACATAATGTTCAACCATATCAATCTCAATAGAGGATTGTGGAAGAACTGTGATTCTGATGGACAGGTCTTCAGAGCTGTATGTCCCTGCAGGGTTGCTCTCCATTGTCCTACTCCTGTCTGTATTTTTGCAAGTTTTTGATTCTGAGGACATGGTGGGGTACCAGCTGGACGTTTAAAAATGCTGAAAGCAGCACTGTGTTGTCTGTCTCTAGGCAACCATGACACCAGCACCTGAAGGCAGCAATGGTCCGTAGGAAGGAGGGTGTAGGTCCCGCTATGACAGTCTTACTGGCTTCAATATTTCCTGTGTTTCAGCAACTTTTAACCACCAAATAAAGGACAATTCCGTATTGTACAAGACAGGTCCCTGCACATCCTACAGGGACAGTTAACACACACATATAAGCTTGAACTGACCTTACTGACCTTAACCAATCTTCAGTATGAAGCATGGGCTCCTGGTGCCAATGTGCACCAGGAGCAATGTTTAAAGGGGCAGTATTATGTAAACACTGACTTTTTTGAGCTTTATATTATGTTATAATGTTATTCCTTCATCAAAAACATACCTGGAGTGTTGTCTTGACTCTCTCATGCATGTTTGAGAAATCCTTCAGTGGCAACCATTCAGCTGTGCAAAATGCATGGATGGACCTAGCATCTCCCTATAGCCGCAGTCCCCCGCAACTTCCCCACTCAACTCCTTCAGACTAGCCAGCCGCAATTAGCAAACACCTGGTGGAACTGTGCGCCTATTGAGCTCATTATACTAGCTACTTTTCAGTGCAAGGCTGGTAAAAACGTTGTTAAAGTGTTAGCAGTTGTGATGACTGAAGGTGAAGTTTCAGAAAGAGCATGACTTTCTTAAAGAGACAGACGCCCAATTTCAAGGCGTTAAATTACGAAGTCAAATTTTTTTCAAGTCATATTTGATATATACAGCATTTTTGTAACGGAAGGTAACATATTACTTGATTGTGCTAGAAAATGATTCTATGTGCCTTTAAGCTTACCATGATATTTATTACAAGCCGATTATCATTGTATGCATATCACTGGTAACTTACCTTTGAGATATCAGCGTGGCCTTTAGCTGCTGTTTAGGATTCCCAGTGTTTTGGCCACCAAGTATAAATGCACATTTACCACCACCACCGTCTCCATCTACAATTCAGTTATTTTTTTCAAAAGGGTTATAGCCTATTCAAAATAAGTTCATAAATCCTTTCTGGGTTTGCATCCACCAAGCCCCTTTGTATAGCATGCATTGTCCACCATGGTACATAAATGATTAAAGTCATTGTGGTGGTTTGCGTGACCAAACACAGATTGGATGTAGCAGCAGCATTACTTATACATTTAAGCTTTTGAGTGACAGATTACAGAAGTGCAATAGGCAGAAATGTCATACATTTTGGATGTCTGACAGACCACCTTTTAATATTTTCATTTAGTTTTGTCTCATCAATGAAAACTCACAGACCTCTCGTCATGTTTTAATCATCAAAGAGCCATGTTATTTTCGTCACTGTCTCTTTATCGTTATGAAAAAGAGACGAGTCAACAAAATAATTTCATTTTCGTCATCATTAACAAAAACAACACTGCCTGGGTCACAAGGGGATTGGTGCCTGTCTTCAGGGCTTATTGTCATTTTTTTATTGTGAATAGCAATATATTTAGTTAATAAAATGTTACAATGACTAAGTCAACGTGATTAATAATTATAACATATTTTAAATGCTTTTAGAGAGCTATATCCTCACCTGAAGTGGCAACACCCCTAAACAGCCCCATTCACTACCACCTGACCTGGTTCAAAGTCAACACAGTGACTGCATGATGTCCAGGTACTGTGGCTCCAAAACAAGTCCAAATCATCACCCTTCCACTATAGTACTTGACAGGTGGTATGAAGTTTTTGTTGCTAATATGAGGTTTAGTGTTTGCCAATTATGGCAATATGTGTATTATGGCCAAACAATTCGACGTTGGTCTCTTCTGTCCAATGTATATTACTGTCTTATAATTCCCTCAGATACAACTTAGCAAACCTAGGATGTGCTGTCATCCCCCCATCCCCCTTCTTCTTAGAGAGAAAAAGCTTTTAACTGATAATCCCTTCATTCAAGCTGAAATTGTTAAGTCTCTCTTTTTTACTTGTTCTTCCATCAACTTTAACATGAAGCATGCTTACAGAGGACTGTATAGTTTTCAATTTCTGCTGGGAAGTCAACTCCTGGAAGGACTGACAACTGTCTTGCATGTTTTCCACTCACTGTAGAATGATGGATTTGAAATTGTTTGGAAACAGCCACCAAACCTTTCCCAGACTGATAGGCAGCAACAATGACAGTAATTCTCTAAGATCATTGCTGATGTCTTACCTTCGTGACATTGTATTGACCCACACCTTCAAGCTCAGGACCAGCCAGCTGTAAAAACAACTCTATTCAAAGAAGTGGTCACACTTCCTGAGAATGAGTTAATCAAGTGCATTTGATCAGCAGTTTCTGACTGATTATTTACTTTTTGAATCCCCAGGAAGCAACAACGACGTTACTTTTACTTAAAGGGGGATTATTATGTATTTTCCAGGCACATAGGGCCATTTTATAGCACAATGAAGTAACTATGTAACCTTCAGTTGTTATAAAAATGCTGTATATATCAAGCATAACTTAAAAGAATTTTGACTGCAATTTGATGCCTTGAAATTGGCCTCTGTCTCTTTAAGAAGGTCCTTCTCTTTCCAACACTCTGCCTTCAGCAAGTCATCACAACAATGTTTGTCTGATAAGCTCAGCTGATGCTCAGTTCCACCAGCTGTTTGTGAATTGCTGCTGCTGCTGCTAGTCTGGAGGAGCTGTGTGGGGGAAGGCGCGGGGGAGGGGTGCTCTGTGAGGCGGAAGCTCAGCTGGGGACTGCAGCTCCGAGGAGTAAGCGCAAGTGTTTAGGCACCCTTGAATGGTTGCCACAGGAGATTCAAGGATTCCTCAAAGTTGCAAGAAAAATCAAAGCAACACTCCAGGTATGTTTTTGATGAGGGAATAACACTGTAACATGATATAAAGCTCAAAAAAGTCAATTCTACATACCCCCCCCACATCTCCTCTCTTTAATACATGTCTAAGTGGAATTTCTGTGGTGTCTGTGGTTTTTGATCAAAATTTTAGACACTGCCAACACAATTATGACAAAATTAATCCTCATACAAAAAGGGTTTTTGTTGTGTAGAATTTTTTCTTTTATCTTTATTGTTGAATCCCATTACTGAAATTCAAAGCAAAGCCTGAATAAGTAGTTCTCTGAAAAGCATCTTATGCATCCTTACTTTAATGATACTGTTTTAAAATGTTCTTTTTAACATCTCTTTTCCCTTAGTTAACTTTCTGATGATGCAGATCAAAACAATGATTTCTGAAGACATACCAGCCAAAGGATGACTTTCTACTTGAACACTATTAATTATAAAATAAATAAAATGTTGCAACAATATTATATTTCTTTCAGTAAACCAAATGAAAGACTTCACTGAATTATTTCACTTGCTACATCTTTCAACTATATGGTCATTGCTTTTGACAGTTTCAGCTATTATTGTTCTATATATCTGTCAACTTAATCAAAAATATTTTAATTTACATTTAGATAATTTCAAATAGCTTCAAAAGATCTCACAACATTCCTAGTTAGAAAATTTTATATTCTTTTAGTGTTTGCTAGTACTGGCATCAATTTGTTATCACTTATGAGTATTTATTAATGAACAACAGAAAATAAATGATAATGTGGCATGTGCATAACAAGTACCCTTTAACAGGATCAAGAAATCATTCTGCATTCTTCTCAAAATCAATGAATTGACACTTCAGAGTGCAGGTTGCTTCTTGGCATTGAATGTTTGGTTTAATGAATGTTGGCTACTCTACTTGAAAATTTGAATGACTGATTTTATGCTTCCTAACAATGAGGATTTTAGATACATTCTGTGTATATCTAAAACTCTTTTCAGTTTCCTTGCAACTCATTCTGCTCAGTCTGTTTATTTATGTGGTTGTCTTTCCATGGTCTCCATTTTAATTCACCCAGATTTCCTACCCTCAAAGGTGATCCCTAGAGATACAAAAATAAGGAAACAGCAAAGTTTCAGGATGCAAATATAAGATAATCTGCACTACAAATTATTTACATTATATTTATTGTAGAAATGCAAGGTATATTCCAAGCAGACACAGCTGCAATTATATGTTTCCTGTTAAAGTTTAGATGTGTGGAGATCTGCTTTACATTCACTGGTATCTCTACAAGTCTGTTTTTCCACCAGTCAGTTCTGTGCAGCTTTACACATTTAAAAGGAAGATTATTTAATTTGTGTAATCTTTAGTTTATCTTCTGCTCCACTGAGAAATTCAATTCAATTCAATACAAAATGTATTTATATAGCACATTAGCAACAACCTCTGCTGACCAAAGTGCTTCACAATAGCTACAGCATCACAAATAAAAATTGGTATAAAATAAAATAAGAAAAAAAAGATTTGATGATAAAATTAGTAATAAAATAATAATGAAATAATAGTGAAGTAAAAACCAAGACATACTCCATTTCAGTTTTATCTCAGTTGCAGCAATTTCTCAATGCTCAGATCATTAAAATACAAAATTTTTAACTTATTTCAACAAGCGTTGAAGGCCATGAAAAAAAGATACATTTTCAGTCTAGACTTAAACTGACCTCTTAAACTAAGAAAGTTTTACAGACAAAGGGAGGCTGTTTCACCGTCTGGGTGCTGCCACAGAGAAATATTTCATACAGCCACCTACTGTAATTCTCTATCAGCTTTACACATGTAGTGATGGACATTTTTGCTCATTCTTCTTTGCAAAATAGCTTAGTGTCAATTGAATTGGTGGGACAGTTAGTAAACATGAATTTTTAAGTCTTGAGACAGATTCTCAGTTGTATTTAGATCTGGGCTTTGACTCTGCCATTTCAGTTCATGAATATAATGTGATATATAACATTCCATCATAACTCTGGCGATAGCTAAAACCCTTAACCTCTGCCCAAGTCTCAAGTCAGTTGCAGCCACTAATTGACTTATATTTAGGAAGATGTATTTAGCTCAGTACATCTTCCCATTAATCCCTCCAACAGTAAAGTAAAGCGTCCCAACAGCACCACGGTCACCACCATGTTTCAGCATTGGGGTGGTATGTGCAGCATGATCCACAGTCTTAGTTTCTTGCCTCATGTAGCATTTTGCATGTGGTCAAAAAAGTTCAGTTATGCTCTGTCTGACTTGATCACCTTTTTCCACAGGCTTGCTTTGTCCCCTACGTGGAATGTGGCAAACTTTAAATAGGACTTGCTATGCCTTCTTCTTGCCAGTCTTGCATAAAGGTCAGATTTGTGGAGTAGACAGCTTGTACTGTTGCTGTTAACGTAGTTTCTCTGCAGCTCCTCCACAGTCACTAACTGGCCTCTTGGCTGCTAGCCTGGCCATTGCCTTCCTGCACAATTGTGCTAGATTCAAATCACACTTCACAGCACAGTCTGGGCTCAGTCCGTGTTGGCCATGCTTACAAATATTAAATTAACATTAACAGTCACTTTGTTCGGCTTGGCACTTCTCTCTTCGCAGTGAGGGATGGTTGTTTACAGCACACGTAATTTCCCATAAGCTTCTTAGCATAGCTTCTTCATGGTTTGGCTGGTGCACTACATACATCACAGCGAAACGTTAGCAATTCAATCATATTCAATCGATTAAAACTTCAACAGAGTCCACTCCTTGAGGAAGCAATCATTTCTCAATAACCAAGAGCCCAAACCCTGTGTACAAAGCAAAGCGTAGAACAAGGGGCTGGTTTTTATCAGGCTACTTGGCTGCTACTCTGATCAATTCTTCTTACCTGATCTGTCAGTTTAAATGGACAGATGTTTCTTGGTAAGTTTACACTTGTGACACTATACTCTTTACATTTTTTTTCATGATGGACAGTGTTTAGTGAGATTTTTAAAACGTAGGATATCATCACATAAAATCTCAACAAAGTACATTGGCATTTAGGGTTGTAACCTGCATGAATAATATGCAATAGTTGAATAATCTACTTTTTTCAGTTATTAGTTCAACTGTGTCTAAGATTTTAGGAGTCACTGTTGGATATTCAAGAAAAAAATAAGTAATTAGGTAATAATTAATTACAGAGAATAGCCAAGAGAATATGATGAGCACAGTAAGTAAGCAGACTTCAGTGCCCACATTTTTGTCTTCTAAGCAGTGACCACCTCAGATATCTGTGAGTGCAGGTGATTATGCTAGTGTGAGCAAACAGATGAGTCATTGTGTTATTGTGATATTTTTCAGCTATGGTGTGGGATATGGCAGGCAGGATATGAATTTCAAAGTAATCTTCTTTGTCATAATAGAGTCAAGCATGCTTTTTATGGTGCTTGATCATAACCGGAGCGGAAAAAATGAAAAAGACACACTGACATTTTTACCCTCAGTGAAAACACCCACTCAGACAAAAAAAAGAAAAAAAGAATACAATGTGAGAAATGCATTGAGAAAAGCATGCACTGAAGGATCACTCTTGACAGCCTCAATCCGCTTTGAACGGTGTTTTAGAAAAGGACCATCTTCTCCTTTTTGGTGTTTTGTGAAAAATAATGATTGTGCAAGTGATGCAAATTCATCCAAGATGTATACAGTCAATTAGTCAGAAGAACCATCTCCATGACATTAAATCAGAGGTCAATTGGGAGGAAAACTTGCTTGTTATGACTTAATTTCCCCCATTCAAGATGTGCCCCGGTGTACTCCAAGAGCTTTTGCAGGCTGCCATATCCATTAGCTTTCAATTTAGCCATGCCAATGTTGTTTCAGGAGTCTCAATAAGGCCCCAGCTGCATCTCCATGGGATGGCAAATGATGCTGTTGAGAGACAGTAATAATAGCATGAGATTGTTAGACAAAACATGTTTCAGCAATCATTACCATGCCATGTTAATCTTGTCAAACTTTGGACTTTGGCAAGATTAATGTGTTAATTCTCTGGGATAGAATAGAAGAAATCAAGGCTGCACAGGTCTGATGAAATAATAGCCCCACATCATATGAGTCATTTAAAGACTTACTTTCTTTAGGTGTTTTCCTCTTTTCAGTTAACACTGCCAAAATTACAAAAGCAAATCATAATTTGGGTTAAATTATGCATATTTTGATTGTTTGATGGCTTCTACTAGTAGTTACCATTAATCAATATTAAAGCAAATTATGTAAGGACACATCTTAAATAATGTGTTCCATTAACCATGCAAATAGATTCAATTACATTCCAAAGAATAAAACATAAATACAAAGCATTTGGAAAATTTAGTCCAAATTTTAACCATGCTGTTTCGGAAAATTTATTGGCCTTATATAGTTTGAGAATAATGACTTTCTGACAAATGTAAATCAACACTATTTCAATGAAACAGAGACTTTTCACTTCTCTCAAGCTTGATCTGAATTTTAGATAGAAGTCACATATCTGCCACTTTTCCAATTATTTTGTTGTTGCTGCATGCTTCCTTGGTGATAAATCATATACCTTTGCAAATCCTGGAAATGCATTTGTGGTAGAGATTTTAGGTTGCATCCATGAAAAACTTTCATAACCTATCTGCCAACATACAACATCTTATTGGATCTTGTTTTGTGTTGTTTATTGAATTGGATGATTGGAGTTTGAATGAACAAAGAATGTTGGCAATGCATCTTTTTAGTTAAAATATGGAGGTCAAAGTAATGTGTGGGAGAATTGTCCAAAGCCACAACAGTCTGGCACCACCTTATCATTGTGGTTACCAGACTGGTCAAGTACTGATGTGAACTGGGATAGTGTTCTTCAAAGAGCATTTATGCAACTCAGCCAGTGTCATTGTGTTGGTCAGTCTGGCAAAAACAGCAAGGCTAAGCTGATCTGACAAGTGTTTAGTGGGGTTGAGGTTAGGACTGTAGGGAGGCCCTTTTACTCTTTTCATTCTCAAGATACAGGGGTAGTCTGCGATCCAGTATCTCAATGTGTTAAAAACGAACCAGTATCAATGTTAATAATCAATATCAATGTTACCATACTAATTTATCATTTTCAAATATGGAATTGTTGTTTTTTGTTCTTAACTATGAAGAGTTCATCTTGTATAAACCACAGTTCTCATATTATATGCTTCTCTTTATCTTTTTGTTTTTTTATCTTTCACTCTCAAGATTAGACTGCATCAACAGTTTCTATTTAAGCAAAGAGAAAATATTTTATTATTAAGCTACAGGTTAAAAAAAAGTTTTACATTTTTACTTTAATTTGCTAAATAAAATCATGATCTCTTACTAAGTTTCTTTATCATGTCAGTCATTCCCATGTTAGTAAAACAGGAAAGTCCCAGGTTTGGAGGTTGACAAAATCTGCTGCAAACAGCTTGAACAACAAAAGTACCAAGCAGATATTAACTAAAAAATGTGTCTACAGAAAATGTACACAGCTTGTTTGTTTTTTTCAGAGGATGTAATATCTGAAAAATCTAGTATGGGGGCTTCAGGAAGGAAGCACCATTAAATGGCATACTGAGATGTATTTTTGGCAGAAATAAAACAATGGTGGGCAGAAGTGGAATAAATTACTTTTAAAAACAAATGTTACCGCACAGGAAGAACTTCTTTGGGTTAAAATTCAAAATGTAACATAAACTGTGTCTTAACAAAATAATTACTGACATGGTAGGTGTACAAAAACAGTGATCTGATGAAGGAGCATCAGATGCTATATATAATGGCAAAGTGAATAACACACAATTTAGGATAGGAGATTGGAAACTAGGACCAAATGACAGAAGGGAGGGAGAGAAAAAAGCAAAACTGAAGGAATAAATGGGCAACTTTATAAAATGTCACAGCAAGGGGACATGGTCACATGAAAATCATAACCACTAGGTAACATTTTAACAAGACCAAATTAAAAAAAAAAAAAAAAAAAGCAATAACCCACAGTCATAAAAACCAGACCATAAATTTGATATGGTTTCTACTAGAACCCTGTGTACTGTGGTATCTGGCACAAAAATGTTTGCAGCATATCCTTTAAGTCCTGTTGGTTGAAATGCAGGATCTCCATGGATAACATTTGTCCAGCATATTACAACAATGTTACATTTTATTGAGACATGGGAAACATAGAAGCCAAGTCAACATCTAAAACTTGTTGTGATCCTCAAACCATTCTAGAACTGGTTTAAATTTGTGCCAGGGTACATTATCCATAGCCATTAGGGAATAATGTTTCCTTTAATCGGAGAGTCTTAAACTCCAGGTCTCAAGGGTCAGTGTCCTGCAACTTTTACATGTGTTGCTGCTTCAACACACCTGACTCAAATAAGTAGATCATTAGCACAGTTCTGTAGAGATTGACTACATGCTGAAGAAGGTTATAGGACACTGGCCCTCAAGGACTACACCCCTGGTGTACATGGTCTGTAACAATGCTTTGTTAGGTGGTACATCCTTATGTTTGGCTTCTTTTCCTGCTTTCAACATATCAACTTTGAGGAGAAAATTTTCACTTACTGTTTAATATGCCACCCATTAACATGTTAGAGTTAGGTGCCATTTAAGAGACAGTTATGCACTTTACCTGTCAGTACTCATAATATTATGTCTGATCATTGCAGGGTTACAAAAAGGGGATTTAAAGTTCATCTTTAATTTTCTGTTGGACTATATTTTCCTGCCTGCACTGCAGTAGCTAGTAATTGAATCAAGATATAAACAATGCAATAGCTGCAGTTATCTTTAGCTGTTTAGAGTATATTATTTATCTTTTGACGTGTCCTTAATTTATCATAATTTACTGTAACTCGTTAATTTAATTACAGTGTGTTGTTTAAATCACATATTTGTAAAGCAAAATGCTACATCAGCAAGTTGATCAAAGTTTAAAACACTCATTTCCTGTTTGTGTGAAGAGGCGGAGTTAACTGTCCTGGTCTCCATGACAAACAAACTGCTGACGACACAATGTTTTTCTTTTAGCTGTATAACATGTGATGTTTTTTCCCATTAGCCTCACTTTAGCCTACAGTATGAGGGACTTTACTTTTTCTGTGTCCAGTTAACATTATGGATGCGCTGATAACCGGACAACTTCACTGAGGCATCAGTGTTTTCCGGGTGAAATTCAAGTTGTGGGTTATTCAGGTTCGTTGTTTTTTTTGTACTACGAAGTCCGTTAAGTGGGAACTAACAAGGAGTTTGTCTTTTGTCTTAGGAACGAAAACAAATCATACTATTTTACTATTAAATATTAAGAAAAATGATCGTTCTGTTGCTATCGTGGCGTGTTTTTTTCCCCCCGCTTTGTTTACAGTTCTGCTTTGCTTTTCGCTGTAAACTTTTAGCACGGCTTTTGCAACTGGCTGCCATCTTTTGATAAACTGTGCTGTGACTATCATTCAGCAGAAACCGCAGAGCTCCAGCCATGGTGCAGCAGTACCAGTCCCCTGTTCGGATTTACAAGCAGCCATTTGAGTTAATAATGGCGGTGAGTATTTGGTTTTCCTTCAGGGCCATATTGACTCAAACACAGCACATCTGTGTCTGTGTTGTAGATATATTAAAGCAGACCAAACAGCTAGAAGGAAATGTCTGTAGTCTTTTCTGCCTTCATGGACATTAGTCCTGACCACTAAGTAAATGCTGGGAGATGAATGAGTGCATAGCATTTATTTTTAAATCAAAATAACTTGTTCACAATGTGTGCAGTGGATATTATCTTAAAAGTACATGACTCTTTAAAAACTTAGCACACAGGGTTTCAGATGACTTCATAAGTGGCTTGTTCCTAAGTCATATCCTGAAGTGAGGTCTTGGTTATAGAATATACCTTTCAAACTGGACGTTCTGTTTCCTAACAATGTTGAGCTGGCAGACTGTAGGTGATGTAAGACTAAGATAAAAGGTCATAAAAGAGGTGATCAGGACAGTCTTTTTCAGGTTTAATTATGTAATGAAATTTAGTTTGTTCCTTCAGTATTGAGGAGTAAAAGGGTAAAATAAAAACAATGCTCTCAAATAAGAATCAACTGGTTACTGGTTGTGGTTTTCTGAAGTTTTGGAAAAAGTTAGTTTCAAAACCACAAAAAAAAAAATTTTTTTTTGGTCATATTGTTCCAATAGTTTAAAATCCTAAAAGTTGACAAGAGTAGGTGCTGGAGTGGCTGGGGTTTTCCCCAGGTGTATGTAGCATAGAGTAACACAATGCTTAATGGCCTCCCGCCACCTGTTGCTGCACACTGCTGGTCAGCTGGCTTGAAAGAAGACCACTAAGCTTATTTGTCACTTACAAGACAGACAAATTCATCTGTTGTAAAAAAAAACAAAACAAAAAAAAAAAACCCCAACAGGTACGACAGTCATTGTCTAAACTGGTAAAAACCAGCCCCTTGTTCTACGCTTTGCTTTGTACAGAAGTTTTGGACCCTCGGCTTATGAGAAATGATGTTGAAGTTTTAAACGGTTGGATCTGATTTTACCCAGTCGCTAACTTTTGCCTGTGACATGTGTAATGTGCCAGCTTGATAATGATGGAAGCTACGCTATGAAGCTCACTGGAAATTGCATGTCATAAACAACCATCCCCCACTGTAAAGAGAGAAGTGCTGAGCTGAACAACATCTTTGCCAGCAATAAAATGTCTGAAACATTACTCTTGGTCCGACTTTAATTGCTCAGTATTTGGAAGCGTTGCCATCATGGCTTCACTCGTTTCCTCCACTGCCATTGCCAGACTACAGCTATAGACCGACTACAATTCAAAAACAGCACTGAAACTTGACGTTCGCTGATTGGCCACGATGAAATACATCCTGAGAAATACAGCTCAATGGGACAAATCCCAGACGGAGCACTGAAGGGAGATGAGAATTGCGTAGAAAGGCAATAGCCAGACTAGTCATGATCCGTCATGTCTAGATTTAGATTAGGTTATAGCAGTTACAACTTTGTTACAGTTACAGAAGCATTTACCAGTCTTAGAGTAAAAAAACCTGCTCTCAAAAAAAGCATGGACCAATTGAAGGTATCAAGGTTACAGCTACTTACTTTTAATGAGATGTCAAATAAAGCTTTCTCCAGCTGTATGGCCATTTGGCTGAAAGGTCACTACACTTTTATCTCTTAAACACAAGAAAAACACAATCTGCTGTTGAGAAGTATTCACAGTTTTAAGAAACATGGACAGGTGTGATATGGAAACTAAAAGCACTATATTTCCATTTTATTCAGGTATCTTTTGATTAATTAACGAGCAAATATATATTTTTTTGTACTTGTATTACTCTTAGAGCTGGTTTAAAGTTGTATGGGGCTTAAACATAATTTGATTAGGGGGCCTTCTAACTGCCATCAGGCATCACAACTAAGCTAATATTCCCTTTAGATCATCCATGATCAAATTTTATGCATTATAAATCTGGCATTGAATTATTCTAATTTACAGCGACAATATAATATCAAAAGCACAATAACGAAATTGTGTGTGTGTGTAATAATTGTGTGTGTGTGTACTAATGTTCACATGTTTTTAGATAGTTGTTTGTAGTACATAGAAAAGTGAATCATAGAAGTAACTAGGACATTTTGAAGCTTTAACTTGTTCATCACACTGACTACACTTTTAAATGTCAGAATTTCCTTTTTTTTTGTTTCAAAATTCCCACTGATGTATCATTTAAACAAAAATATTTTTTTTGTGTGAAAACTGAAAATATTTTTACATAACTTATCTGGCATGTATTCCAATTTCTCAACCTTTATTCCCCAGAGATTAAGCTTGCTTTAGTTTCAGCAAAGTAAAAGTAGGACAGATGTGACATAAATTTGAGTTTCCAACAGAGGCAATTTCATATATCACCCTCTTTTACTGACTGAATTTTGTGAGGTTTCTTGTTTCTTCAAAGTTATATATTAAGCTAAAAGCTTATGTAATATCCACAGTTTTGGAGCAAAGCCAATGTTGCTGCAGTGACAATTTACTCTGCACCTGCTGTATGACTTCTCTGATATTAGTTAAACTTTAAAAATAGAATTTTATAGTTACCATTTGCAAAAGATGATTTTTGATGCCTTTTTAAAGAGATCACAGCTCTAAGATCCTTAGTGTGTCAGGTTATTGAAAATAGACTCAATAAGAAGCCCTTTAGAAAACTAATAACAGCTCCTATGAGGAGACAGCAGAATAGAGAGCATCCAGTCTACCACAGTCCACCGCTTCCATTTATCTCTGAGCTTTCTCATTAGCCCTAGGCTAATCCTGCCTGTGACAGTTATTACTCCAGCTAACAGTCCTAATCAGTGCCCTGGTTATTACTGAATGTGCACCCAGTGACATCCTGGTTGTCCTTTTCATGACACCTCTTTATGAGTCTTCCGGGCCTTTATAAAAAGGAATCTCGCAATCGCGGCTTTTTTTTTTCCACTTTTACAAAGATTTGTACAAAAGGTCGGCACTTGTAGAAGTGGATCTAATCAATAACACCGGAGGAAGAAAGCACTGTTTCTGCTCCTCAGTTAAATTCATTAGATTATTGGCTGGCTAGTGCAAACGATAACAGAGTGGAAAAATAGAGGCTGTGTTCTGTTTAACTTCCCACAAAGTTCTTTTGGGTCTGCAGAGCTTAGAGCATTATAGAAGTTCTGAATGTATGACCACTTTCTGTTGATGGTTAGCAGTCTGAGAGGCATGGATGGGACATACTTTTGCATTGCCTTGCAAAAGTATGTAAACCCCACTTTTTCATGATTTGCCACATCCAGAGACTTTTGTATATATTTTTTCAGCATTATATGTAACTAATCAACCCGAAGCTGTTGTGAAATGGAAGGAAAATTGAACTCACTTTTCAACCTTGGTAAAAATAAATAGAAATCTCAAAAGTTCACTTTGATACACCAAACTAAAATCCGGTGCATCTAATTTCCATCAGAAGCTGGAAGAGGTCTTCTTGATCCATTTCTCACACACAGCAAACATGTGAAACTAGATGCTCTGGTCAAATGAGACCAAAATGGAACTTTTTGCCCTACAAGACAACAGGAACATTTTGGTAAAACTAACACCTCACCCTGAACACACCACGCGCACACTGAAACATGGTGGCGGTGGCAGTATGTTGTGGAGATGCTGAGGATCAGAACTGATTGGAAGATGGATCCTGGAAGGAAATCTTCTAGACTGAAAAAGATTTGGAACAAGGGTGGAGGTTGCAGCAGAACCACAACCTTAAACATCCAAACCTACAATTTCATGGTTTAATTTATAGCATATTCATTGTGTAAGAATGGCACACTCTGAGAATCTGTGACAAGGTGAACAAATCTCTTTTCACTGACACTTTAAATCTAGGCTCACTGGGATTGAGATATTTTGCTAAGAGTGGGCCAAGATTTCTGCCTTGAGATGCTCAAAGCTGTTGGAGGCATACCCCAAAATACTTGTAGTTGTGAATGGTGGATGGACCGATGAGGGGCATATCACATTTATGAATGCTTTTACAAATAATTCTATTTCAATTTGTTTGCATTAGTGGTCCATGTTGTTTTTGTTGCAAAGCGTATCTAGCATACTAAATCAGCCTAATATGAATATTAACCAGGTTAATGTTACCCGTTCTTTTTCTCCTGTTATCAGTTTATTTTATTGTTACAGGTGACACTAAGCTGTTTAGTTTCAGCGTATTTGTGAACGGATATGTGAATGTGTCACCTTACAGCAGAAAAATATATTATGTATTAAGGACCCCATATAGAAAAGCTGTCTGTCCACTTCATAAAGCTCTAGGCGTTTTGCTCCTCAGTCACCTGTCAAAACTTTGTCACGAGAAGCTGCACAGACACATCTTATATCAGATCCTGTTTCTGCTGTGACTCGATCAGTATCGACAGGTGAGCCCTGCTGCCATCGACTTGGACAGATGGTCATGTGCTGTAGGCTGTAATGAGTAAAGCAATCATTGCTCGTAAAATCTGGCACAGCTGCAGGTCGTTGCCGTGCACGGTGCATAAACCTTTATTATGCTTTTACATAAATTGTTAAAGCTACTTGCTGTTAACTATGTCTGCACCTGACACTGAAATCACGTTACCACGCTGTGCTGTCAGCAAATTGCAGCCCAAATTGGAACACAGTAGGCAAACCTAGGGATGATACCACGTGCAAAAATGCAACGATTTTCTCATGTTTCAGGCGTATGCCAGACGGTTCCCAAAGTGCCCGCTGATCCCCATGTTCGTGGACAGCGAGATCCTCAACCAAAATGAAAGCAAAGATGGGTCTGTGGTGGTGACTGAGAGACGCTGTATGATCGACGTGGAAGCCCCTCGACTGATCAAACGAGTATGCCTAATCGCTCCCTTAACAGACCTAAAGCCATGAATTAAACGCAACAGTTGATGTAATCAGATTGTTTGTTCAACAACCCTGTATTTCTGTTTGTTCTGCATGTAGATTGCGGGTGTAGAATATCTGTACTTCATTCAGAAGAACACGCTGAACCGTAGAGACAGGACGCTTCACATCGAGGTCCACAATGAGACCTTTTCCAGCAGAGTCATCATAAAGGAATGCTGCAGCTACATGGTAAGCCTCAAGTCAACAAGAACTTTATTTCTTTATTGTTTTACCTTTTTATAATTTTTTTTTTTTTTTTTTTTTATGTTTTACAGTCATGTTTTGTAGAATACAGGGAGCATCTTTTTTAATAGGAAAACAACTTTGTTTTATGTTCTAATAACATTTTTGATCTTTGTTAGCACAATGGTCCTATCGCGAAGGGGTATGAGTGAGTTGCCTGCAAAAAAATCCCTGTTAAATTTACTCCATTTTCTAAACTGTGTTTACATAGCTTTTATTTAATTTCATGATTTCTTTCAAATTTATTAGAAGACACAAGAAGTATTGTGAAAATCTCAGGACGTAATAACTGATCGTCACATTGATCAGATGATCTTATTTCCTATTTCCACATTTGTTTTTTTTATTTATTCTCCTCTGCAGGTTCATCCTGAGAATGAAGACTGGACCTGCTTTGAACAAACAGCTAGCATGGATATTAAATCCTTCTTTGGTTTCGAGAGCACAGCAGAGAAGATAGCCATGAAACAGTACGCTAGCAGCATTAACAAGGTTGGTTTATAAAACCTGTCTATGAATATTTTATTAGCCTTCTGTATTTGCATCAATTATTTTTTTCTAAACTTAAACAAGCTCTCATGTCCTCCACTTGTTCAAGGGTAAAGAAATAATTGAATACCACCTCAAAGAGCTGGAGGATGAAGGAGTAACTTACATACCTCGCTGGATGCCCGCCGCTGAAGGAGGCCTCCTCTCGGCTGGCAGAGCTGTCCCACTGAGTGGTACCATTGATGGGCTTCCTGGCAAAGACTTGACCAATGCTCCAGAGCCAATGATTAGTTCAGCTGATGGTCAGTAACTGTGATCACTTAACAGTTATATGCGAGTGTGGTGATAGAAGTTAATAAAATACAGATCCATCCATTGGCTTGTTCACATTCCATTCATTTGTTTGTCCATCCCTCTGTCAGTCTGTCCATCCATCTTTCCAATTAATGCATCCGTTAGTCTCGGTTTTTTTTGTCCATAAGTCCATCTCTTTCTTCATCCAGCCACTGATGAGTCTCTCCATCCAGCTATCTTTGCCATCTGTCTGTCCATCCATCCTTATGTCTGTCCAGCCATCCATCCACCCATTTGTTCATCACTTCACCCTTTTGTCCATCCATCTGCTCATCATTCTGTCTCTATCTTTATCTAACAGTTTGTCTATCATTCTATAATCATCATCCATCCACCCTCCCTCACACTCTCAGGTTTTTGCAGATCTTGTCTTTAGCTGTGTCCCTGTCAAGCTACTAACAGTAAGTTCACAGTGAAACTTTGGGGGTTTAGATTTGGGGCTAAGAACTTGGTTCACTGTGATATAGTTTAGAATTTAGACACTAGTAACACAGCACAGTTGGAAATTCTTTATAAAATGAATTACATTTTGATAAATTAAAAAAAATATTCTGAAGCTGAAGTGAAATAGATCTTTGGTTTGTTTAAAAAAAATCTTTAATGTGAAGGCAGGTATTTTAATGAGGCAACAAAACCATTTAAACAATTACCTGCAAACTGTGTAGAGTGCCTAATTTTTCTTTGATGAATGGAGTATGTGCTAACTCAGTATTGCAAATGTGTTTTGACTTTTAGACAAGTTGGATGCAGACTACATCAGACGTTACCTTGGTGATTTAACGCCTCTGCAGGAGAGCTGTCTTATCCGACTGCGCCAGTGGCTCCAGGAAACCCACAAGGGCAAGGTCACATAAACACGAGCAGATTAGTTTGTGCTGTTGTGTACAGTCCACCCTTATAATCTAAGGCTACTGAAGATTTGACTATAGTTCAGTTTTTAGTTTTCACTCTTAACCAGTTTTACTGCTGAAAGACTTCATTTAAGCTTAAGATATTTTTAACATCCATGTCAAGTTGTGATTTGCATATTTAACAGTTTGGCTTAATTTTACAGAAATGTGGATAAACTGGTATCAAAGAGTCTTAAGGCACTTAAAATGTTACAGAGAAGTTGTAGATTTCTTTGTATATTTTGGCCTCTGAGGTTGGAAAGGTTTCTTGTTCTTCTCTTTCATTCATTCATTCTATCAAGCATCTAAATAAATATTTTTGTCAAATCTGATCTTAGATTTGATTACCAAAATCACAATTCTTTGACTAGGTGAACTTTAGGAGAAGCTGGTAACCCTCGTCTGTGACTGCCTTTCTGGGAGAATTTACTTCTCCCAGAAAGGCAGAATTTCTGGGAGAATTTGATAGATGTGGTTCTCGATCAGAGAAAACAAAGACTAACTTCATTGAGTGTGTTAAACATCCTTTCTCATGTCAGTCAGGAGAGTAGCTTTGGATGGTAATTGCTAGAAATTGACAAAGTCTTGAAAAGAAAATGGGACTCTGGAGAAAATATCTTGCTGTCAGCAGACAAACCGTACAGTGGTAATAGTTCCTCCAGACAAAATAAAAATTCTAAATATTTCTTATGATTTCAGTGTTGAAGTAAAGTTTTAACTCGAAATTAAATAAAAGTTATGCAGGAAGCCACCAAGAAATCTTGCTTCAATCCCAATGCAAAGAAGTCTTCCAGGTTCAAAGACTGGAGACGACTTCTCTAAAACCTAAATAGAGGCATTCAGAAAGATTTGGACCAGGGGTGTACTAATCAGGATTTCTATTTTTTCTTGACACTTCTATTTTTTCTTGACGCTTTTTCTAACTTTTTTTTTAAGACAGCTTAAAATTTCTTATATTCATTAAATTATTTGATTGCTCTTAAACACAGTTCTACAAAATTTTAATAGCAAAAGCTCAGAATAAAAAATGGCACATGAATTGTCGCTACGTGCTGATAATATATTGATAAATTACCCATTCACAAACTTAAAATATGAATAAATAGTTGTCTCTGCATTTGATGAGTACTTAAAGTCATAAAAATATTGACATCTTTTCACAGTGATGTAATGTGGCAGTATACAGATAAAAACTGCTTTGATTTGATTGATAAAACAATATTTAATCACACAGCTATTATCTTTATATGTCCGTCTAGAGTCTAAAGGGTCACGTAGAAAGTTATAGCGAGCCAGATGTTGTCCCCGGGCCTTGAGTTTTATACATGTGGCTTAGACCTTAACCAGTATCTATCTGTGGTTCAATTAATAAAATAGTTGTCTTGCAATCAGAAAGTATTTGGTTTGCTTCTAGCTTCCTCCCTTGCCCCATGTCGATGTGCCCCTGGGCAAGGCACTTGGCCCTAAGTTGCCTACCTGTTGAAATGTTGAATGACTGATGTATGAATGTGTTGGTGTTTGTGAGTGCAGCTGGGTGAATGTACAGTAGTTACAGTATAAAGCACTTTGATTGCTCAGTATGACTGGAAAAGAGCTACATAAGTTCAGTCCATTTACCATTCATGAGAAAAGTGTTTGGATAAGTTTGGATTACAGCATTTTTAAACAGTAAGAAATAGTTAAAATGGATTTGAAATCTATACGATACAGCCACCCAGGAGTTTATTAGCTACATCTTGCTAGTACTGGAACGAACCCACTTTTGCCATCAGAATTGCACTGAAGGACCGAAAGTAAGAAGAAACTGTCCCCCACATCATTATACCACTGCAAATCTGAGCCATTGATGCAGGGCAGGATGGATCTATGCTTTAGTGTTTACGCCAGTCCTGACCCTACCGTCTGACCTTCACAGCTGAAATCGAGGCTCATTGGACCAGGCAATGGTTTTTCAGGCTGTTATTTTCCCAGCTTTGCCTGAGCAATCCTTTTCCTGTTCTTAGCTGACAGAGCTGGCACCCAGTGTGATCTTCTGCTGCCGTAGCCCTTCTCCTTCAAGGTTCAATGCGTTTTATGTTCAGAAATTGTATTCTGCATACTTTTGTTGCTATTGGTGATCATTTGAGCTAGTGTTCCCTATCTACCATCTCAAACTGGTCTGCCCGTTTTCCTCTAGCTTCTGACAACAAGAAGACATTTTCATCCACACAACCACAGCTCACGGGATTTTCTCCTTTTTGGACCATTCTTTACAATCCTGAGAGATCAGCAGTTTCTAAAATACTTAGACCCCATCCTGTTGGCACCAGCAGCCATGCCTTGTTCAAAATTCTTGTTCAATCTGTTACTATGTGGCCATTGTTAAAGTTTGTTTTGACTTTTCTTTCTGTGTACAGATCCCCAAGGATCAGCATGTGCTGCGCTTCCTCAAGGCCAGAGATTTCAACATGGACAAGGCCAGAGAGTTTCTGTGCCAATCTCTGACCTGGAGGAAGCAGCACCAGGTGGATTTCCTGTTGGACACATGGGAGCGCCCACAGCTGCTTCAGGATTACTACACCGGGGGGTGGCACCACCATGACAGAGGTATAGACCTAAACTGTGGATGCCATAATGAGGTTTAATGTACTCTGGAGGTTGGACTATGGGAGATTGCATCCTTGGTGATTGCAATATTGCAGTGATTACTACTCCAATACTAAATAACATTTTTATCAATTGTTTTTACATAAACACATTTTTTCTTTACATAATTATTAATCAATTCAGGCAGTGAGGTGTTGATTACTTTTCTCACATCTGCAGTTCATCATAGTTTGAAATTCTCTGCAAAATGAGTCCTCTTGACGCTTATTGCTAAGCACTCTCTTTTTTCCAGTTTATATGTATAGCTATTACATTTCTAAACGTTCAGTCCTCATCTGTGTGAAATGTGTTGTTCAGATGGCCGCCCTCTGTATGTTTTGCGTCTTGGTCAAATGGACACAAAGGGCTTGGTTCGAGCTTTGGGAGAGGAGGTTCTGCTGAGACAGGTAGTGGAAACCCGCATGCTCATGCATACGTCAAAATTCATACAAACCATTTATCCTAACATGTTCACCGTGTAACAGGTCCTTTCCATTAACGAGGAGGGCCTGAAGCGCTGTGAGGAGAACACCAGACTTTTTGGTCAACCCATCAGGTGTCCAAATAATCATTAATATGCTGGTGTTTCATTTGTTGATGAGAATAACAATGCTCACTTCCGTGTGTGTGTACGTGTCAGCTGCTGGACATGCCTGGTGGATCTGGAGGGTCTAAACATGCGTCACCTCTGGAGGCCAGGAGTTAAAGCCCTCCTGAGAATCATTGAGGTGGTTGAGGCCAACTACCCCGAGACTCTGGGCCGCCTGCTCATACTGCGTGCACCCAGGGTGTTTCCAGTTCTGTGGACCTTGGTGAGAAGAAAGCAAAGAACTTGCCATTCTTCTTTGCTTTTGATGCTTCAGATTCGAGTGTGTGTATGAAGTTAAATACATTTAAAGATTTTGTTAGTTGAAATGCTGAATAGTTGGGCATTTCACTGCGGATAAAGGCAAGTGACAAAAGAGAAAGAACAAAGAAAAAAAATATTGTCAAATAGAGATAATTATAGCCACAGAATATGCAGGGACTGCTGCCTTATTTGATCATCGCCAAAGCAATATGCAGTTAAGCAGGATAATAATAGCACTAAACAAAAGAAATACCCATGAACATTACACGAGAAATCTCTATGATAACTTAATATTATCACGTTTGCTTCTGGTTCATGTAAATGATGCATCCAGTTATTGATGAACAGAAAATGAAATTATAAATGAATACAGAGAATGCGCTTTGATACAGATGTGGGTGCTTAGTAACACCATCATTCAACCAACTCATTTATTCCTCCTACATGAATAATTCATTGCTTATTGATTGCTTTTTTTCCTCTGAGTTCATTATGAGGGACCCTGCTGTTTCTTGCATATCCCCATACCTGTTGTCTTCTCATTTCCAGGTCAGCCCCCTGATTGATGAAAACACTCGTAAGAAGTTTCTTGTTTATGCAGGGAGAGACTACCAGGGTCCTGGAGGCTTAGTGGACTACATAGACAGAGAGATCATTCCTGACTTTCTGGGAGGGGACTGTATGGTAAATTTCACTCCTGAGATGAATAGAACTCACAGTTTATCTTTGAACATTGAGATTTCAGCAGTTTTTAGTCATTAAGGAGTTAATGTAAGGAGTTTAAGTGAAATAAAAATTATATATGGCTTTCAAAATTGTTTTTGCGTCAATATTTAAACCACCTTTCACTCTTTTGCCATTCTTTGCAAAATTTCTCACTCTGTTAGGCTGGATGGCTATTGTCTATACATGGCAATGTCACTTTGTACCACATATTCTCAATTAAAATATATGTCCTGACTTTAACTAGGCCATTCTAAGTGTAGGGTCTTTGTCCAGCTGGTGAACCTCTGTCCCTCAGACAGATTTTCTTTCACGATTGCCATATATTTAGCTAAATCCATCTTACCATGAACTCTGACTAGTTTCACTCTCCCAGCACAAGACGAGCATTCCCACAGTGTGATGCTGCCATCATCATGTCTCACAGTGGAAATGGTGTGTTTATGGTGATGTACAGTGTTGGTTTTCTGCCACACACACCATTTTGCAGGTAGACCAAAAACCTCCATTTATATCACCTCTGACCAGAGCAGTTGTTCAATGTTTTGTATTGTTTGATCACTTAAAATGAAATACATTAAAGTTTGTGTTACAAAGTACAATTCATTTTTAAAATCAAATGCTAAAAGCTTTGGGTCTGAGGCAAGATTAATCTGTCACTAAACACATTAATAGTAATAAATACAAGCAGAAGAGGTTGTTCTGTTTCTTTCACCCGATGTTGATATATAACTTGAGCTGCTCAGTTATTTGAAGCAACCTTTGATTAATTTATCTCTTCATATTGAGCTAAAAGCTGTCAGTGGGTAACAGGTCTGGATTGCAAGCTGCTTACAATGTCAGCCAATCTTTTTTATCTAGAAAGAGATGCTATTATATTATCTATTGGCATGCTATCCTGCATTGCTTTGCTTCAATAAACCCCAGGCTTGGGCTTTAACAGATTAGCAAACTGCTTCTACAAAGTGTAGCAATGCATTAGAGATGCTATTTTTTGGACCGTGTCCCCAGTTGGAGTGATAGTATTCATGATTTAAATAAAAATTTGGTTTTTATTCATCACACGGCTAGATACTTTTCAACTTGTTTTTAAATTGGCTTAAATCTGCTGATTTTTAATGGCCTTGATTTTACATTGTATTATTTTTTTTTATTACTAACAATAGTTGATAATGTTTTTACCTAAACACCTTGTCTACTTGTTTCTGCGACGCGCTTAATCTGAATTTGAGCAATCTAAGCCATTCAAACATTTAGAAACACTGACCTTTTCTGAAATCAACCTTCTAAAACCTGCAAGGGGTTTTTTTTTTTTTTTTTTTTTTTTTTTTTTTTTTTTTTTTTTTTTTTTTTTTTTTCTTTTTGAAAAGCTCGACTAAATTACCATGACTAAGCCTTTATTTGTCAGCAGCAGCATTAGCCTGAAATCATCTTGTGATTATAGCTTTTAAGTGGTAGGAGCTCACTGTAATTCTGTGACACTGGCCTCAGCAAATTCATTCTAAAGTATTTTCTGTTAACTGAATAAATATCACAGCTACAGACAAAGGGAGAGCTACCTTGAATCACTAAACCTACAGTTTTTTTGTTGTTATTGTGCCTGAATCACAATTTATATTTTCTACTAAATGAAATACTTAGAAACAAGCCACCAGATCTACTCTGTGTATTTATTGTGTTTTTATTTTATTTTCTCTTGTCTAGTGTGACATCCCAGAGGGCAGTGCAGTCCCCAAGTCTCTGTACCGGACTGCAGAGGAACTGGAGAACGAAGAGAACTGCCTCTTGACCGACTCCATCTATAAGAGCGCCAGCATCTTCAAAGGAGCTCCTTATGAGGTGCAGTGTCAGCTTCCGTCGTGTGCTTGGCCAGTTTGGGTCCTGTACATTAAAGTTGGAACCATTTTGTTCATTTAGTAGTTCGATTGATAGATTTTTATTCACTGAACTAGACTGCCATCAAGTGGAAAATAATGTACATTGCATAATAGCAAACAAACAAAAAGAATCCTGTGTTTCTCATCTTCCTTATCTCTTCTCAGGTGCTGATCGAGATCACAGAGGCCTCCTCTGTGATCACCTGGGACTTTGATGTGTCCAAAGGAGATGTGCTTTTCAACATTTATCATTCTAAGAGGGCCCCTCATCCTCAGAAGAAAGACTCTCTGGGAGCTCATGGAATCACCTCCCTCGGGGCAGTGAATGCTCAGCTGATTGATAAGAGCTGGGTGCTGGGAAAAGATTACAGCATGGTGGAAAAAGCCCTCACCTGCAGAGAGGGCGAAAGTGTGCAGGTAACGGATTTTTTTCAGAATATAGCTGATGCAATGATTCAAACAAAATCATTTGTTACATCAAAACACTTCACCGGCCAAATCTTCCTCCTATTTAAACAGGGCTCCCACATAACCCGCTGGCCTGGCTTCTACATCCTCCAGTGGCGCTTCCATAGCTCTGCAGCCTCTGCCGCCTCCAGCCTGCCTCGGGTGGATGATGTTTTGGCCACCCTGCAGGTCTCCTCCCACAAGTGCAAGATCATGTATTACACTGAAGTTCTGGGCTCCCATGACTTCAGGTGAGCTTATTTTAAACACAATGCTTTAAATCCTAGTTGTGTTGTTTTTCTTTACATTTGTAGCATTCATCAGCTATATTGGACTATGTTGACGTTCAAAAATAATCTGGCTGGCACTTAATCTCATAGTCTTTAAAAAGTGTGAAGGATTTTTTTTTTCCCCCTTCCTGTTGAATAATTTATAAGAAATTTAAAAAGCAATGATATGGATATTTTTAAGATTAAGACTAATTTAACAGTAAAGGAAAATAATTACCCCACGATAAAGGATTACAGAAAATCTCTGCAGGAACTGGGAATCATTATAAGTAATAATCAAATTAATCCTTTATTATAAAAGGATTGATTTGATCATTAATCCCACTAAGGTCTATTAACTAATTAATTAAGTGAAAAGAAACAAAGGTAAAAACACAGAAATGAACATTCAAAATGTTTAACCCACTAAAAATCTAACTTTTATTAAAGTTTACTGGTCTCTGTATTTAAGAAAATGGTTTTACACGTAGACCTCTGAGTTCTTATGCTCAGCATTGGTTTGATCCATCAGCTTGCAATGTTGTCCAGCATTGGGCTGCAAACTAAATCAGGCTATTGGTTTCCACATTGTCTTTTCCTGGCAAGGCCCACTGGGAAATTTGGCCACAACAGCTGTTCTTCCAGCCAGGAAGTCATTAAAACTGGAGGGCTCTTGGTTCTGGTCCAGTTCACTGGATGTCTTGATGGTTCTCTTACTTTCAGATCCAGTTGACACACTTAAAGAAAGTTGATACTGATCCTGAGCATGTCCGAGGCATGGAAGGAAAACGAAACGATAATCTTGCAGGAACTCTACTCAGAGTGAGACAAAGCATACATCACAAACAAAAACCTTTTTGCAACCAAATCCTGACAAGGGGATCAGTCCTCTTGTCCAGTAGGGCCAGACTTTTTGCTGGTTCTATTTTGGGTATTTGTTTCTTCTCCTTAAATCTGATTCTCAAAACCTTGCAGCTCACGGCGAGCCAGATCTTCCAGCAGAGTCATCATCACGGGGAATGTCTGATTCACACTCATTATCCAGGATTCATTTGTTTATGCAATATTTAATGTTCTGTCTAATTATAGATTACTTCGAAAGCTTTCTGAATATTTAGAGGACTTTGCCATGCATTGACAGAAATAAAACAAAACGTTTAAGCATAGCAGTGGCTGAGGTCATATAAACTTCCTCATTTTAAAGGTTTACTGGAGGTTATTTTGACTAGGTCTAAGATCCAAGATGTCCTAAAAGGATATTTTGAAGGAAAGTAATTCTTGTATGTAAAAGGTCAGCTCCCAGGTGTTCTGTATAATTATGCTATCGCTTTCTTTAACTCCTGTTGGATAGACAGGGGAGAAACATGTAAGAATGAACTTTTCTTTTTCTTCTTTCTTGCTTTCCAGAGGCTCCATGACCAGTCTGGAGTCTTGTCAGAGTGGTTTCTCACAGCTCAGTGCAGCCACCACTTCCTCTAGCCAATCCTGTGCCAGCTCAACTGTTTCAAGGTAGCATCCATCCAAAGCCAACAGTCACAAAATCTTTGTTGTTCTTTTTAATAGTATTAATAAACACTTCGACCTGTTTCATTTGTCTGACTGTAAAGTCTTAGATCTTAAATATAACAAGAATTTAGTTTGCTAGATAATGTGTATCTACGTAATATGACACTTAAGAAATGAGTTTTCGATGACATTATATGGGGCATAGGTTTATTTGAACAGCTGTTTCCTTTTGTGACTCTGCTGTTATTGACCACAAGATGTCAGTGTTGTCTCTGACTTGAACTGCTCTCACATCTGCATTGTGATAGCAGGTTGTCTCTGCTTATAATGTAAGATGAAATAACTGTTGGAATAAAGCAAATCTTCATTTCCAGTGTTCTGGACAGTGTCTAATTAAGTGATGTAGTGTTGGACTTATAATGTGAGAATAAGAGTGAGTGTATTGGTGGGGGGGTTCCAAGTATATTGCATACTCTTCAGATTTCATGCGACTTTTTTTCATGCTGCTGAGTGTTCCTCGGCAGCTCATTTGAATTCAGTCTTGCGCAGTCCCCTGTGATCTGGCACTGGGCCAGACAGTCAACTGATTTACATAAAACTTTAATTTCCATAAACTTATCAGATGCTTCCAGCTAAAGCTTAATTGAATTTCCTTGTGCTATGTTTTTTTCCCACTTTTTCTATTTGCAACATTGTCATGCATCCACTCATTCTAACATTACTTAAAACCAGGTGATTCAAGCTTTCTAACCATCCACTGGAATAAGATCCTGATCTCAGGCAGACATCACAGGAGATTAAGAAATAAAATGAGCACAGTATCAACTCTTTCTTTTAATATTTCATAAAGGTGCAGTATTCATACCACATTACAACCAAAAATTTCAATATATTTTAGTGAAATTTTATGATAGACCAAGACACGAGCATATTTGTGAAAAACCAAAACAAGTATAGTTTGTTTTTTTTTTCTAAATATTGCATGCATTTGTATTCAACCCACTTTATTCTGTTACCACTTAATAAAATCTATTGTATACATTTGACCCTAGAGGACACCTATAATGTGAAACATTCATCATTTTCCTTCCATGTCACAATTATGTACCGACTTGTGTTGGTGTATCCCAATGTAAAACCTAATAAAATGCAATAACATTTACGGTTGTTAGGTGACAAAATGTAGAAAAAGGTTCAAGCAGTGGGAATTCTTTTGCAAGGCAAAAGACGCTTTAATATTCTGCACTGTGGTTCAATCACGGTTGCTTTACTGGATACATGTTTATAAAGGAATGCATGCAGACCTGTGTTATTCATATCAAGCACTGAGTCATTTCATTGTAGCTGAACTCTGAATAGTAGTTAAGGTCCTGCTTGCAGGCTGAGCTTTGGTAGAGTTATGCCTTGAGAAAACAGCATCATAATTAGCAATGTTTACCGCAGTCATTCTAGTTTGCGTTAACATGGAAACACTAATTAGACAGCGCCAAGATGTCAGAGACAAATATTCTTTTACCTGTGCAGATTTTGTTATAATCTAGAAGTTAAAATGAGAAATTGACTGAGTGATGAACTTTGGATAAGAGAGAAGTTCTTATTCCTGGTTATGATGTCTTTACTAACTTCATCAAAAGAAAGTAAAGTTGACAGACAATATTTGTTTGTTTGTTTTTATATATTTGTGTATTTCTCTTGGTAGTTGGGTATTTTTAAAGAATTATTGAGATAATCAATGACTTGTATTTACTCCATTTTGCAGCAGACGTTTTAAAATGGCACAAATTATTCAATGAAATTATTATTTTCTTTGTTGCTCTAATAATATTCAGGTAAAAAATATGTCTAAGCCTTTATGGGTCTAATTCAGTCATTCCAACAGCGTTAATGTCATGTTTTGCACATTTCTGCTCACTATTTGCTCCGTTTCAATGCATTATTCATAAATCAAATGGCACCAATTAAATACTTCCATTAACATTTTATTTAACTGCTGTGAATAGTTTGTACTCTTTTTGTCCAATACTACTGTTATCCTTGATTTACTATCTGAATATGGTCTTTCACTAAAAATAAAAACAAAAACAGATGAATAAAATTATAAAGAAAAAATCATTTTAGAAGTGCCTTCAGAACAAAGGCTGAAAGAACTAAATCTCAGATAGGGATCATGTTTTTGATTGTGTTTTAAATTAAAATATTTTATAAATGTATCAGTAAGAATTTACAAATACAGCTCAGACCAAATATTTTCATACACTGTGTAAGACAACATGACTAATTGAGTTATATGTTCACTGTCCATTTGGAAGACGGATATTTGGCCCAAGCTTTAACTTCCTGGCTAGTATTTTGAGATGCTGCTTCGATTTTTCCACATTTTTCCTCATGCAAACACCAAACAACATGATGTTGCTGGGCCTGGAATTCACAATTTGTTTGGTGTGGTCAGACTTGCAAACTTTTCCCCTTTTGTATCAATGAGCACATTGCCAGAGGAGCAAGACTGTCATTTAAGTACGAAAAAGTCAATGTTTTGGAGTGGTCATAACAAAAGGATGATATCAGTCCCACAGAGAGATTGTGGCTGAGCCATAAAGGTTTGAGTGAAAAGGAGTCATACAAATCTGAGTGCGTCAGGTGTAACTAAGTCTCTTAAAGAGCACTAGTCCTTGTGAATCAGATACATTTTACACAGATAAGTACTGTATTCAAATGTGGGCAAACTGTACAAGTGCAGTGAGACACTACATGCCTACCCGCTCATTTGCCAAACAATTAGGAGTGCCAATGTCCCTGTATGAAGACTTCTTAAATAAGATTGAGAACGAATCACAAAAGTTATGTTCAGTTTCACTGGCTACATCCAGGCCTGACTACTGCTAGACTTGTATAGTAGAAAAATCACCCAAATAGAGGCTGTGTGACTCCAGTGAACCATAATTGGGAACGTTCCCAAGAGTTGCCCTTCTAAAAGTACTCCAATTGTACATCAAAGACTCATCCAGGGGGTCTCAAAATAATCCAGGTCAGAACAACATCTACACCATTACAGGCTGAGACTGAGTAAAAAGTTGTGTACTTAGAAGATTTCCATGTGTCAAAAAACATCTTTGTGATTCTGAAAACTTTTGAAAAAATACTCTTTGGACTTATACTAGCACAGCATTTTAGCCTTTTTGGTCTGGGGCTGCTTTGCTTCTGGAGCTGAACAGCTTATAATAATAAATGTAAATAACTTCATCATTTGAAAACTGCATTTTGTATTTCTTCAGTTTCTTTTTGTCTGACTCTTTGATGAGCTAAATACATGTGTGAAAAAGGCAAAAATGACAATATTTGTATTCCTTTTTGACAGAACTATATAGATTTACAGACAGAAATGCATACAGTCCTTGAGCAAGCAGTCGTAAAAATATCTCAGAATATCTCTCCTGCTGTACAGTCAGTATTTAAGCATATGTAATTATCTACAATTTGTCTCCTAAGAAACAAACCTGAAAATCCAATCTGCAAAATCTCGCTTCAGTTCTACATTAGCATTCTTCATAAGCTGCTAACTGAATAAACTTTCCCACCACAATGGGGAAAGTGAGTGTGTGGTGGAGCAAATTAAAATCAGTATTGAATAATACGGCTGTCGAGAAAGCTAGATCTCTTAATTCTCTGCTGAGCGCAGCAGGCAGAAAGAACCCCCCACTGAAAACATGCTGCTGAAATATTCTCAGGCTTGCTGTTTCAACTATACCCTGATATAACCTTCACATTAAATATGGATGGAAATATGATAATGAATTATGTTTTCAAAAATATTTCAAACTTTAGCATGGGGATTTGTCAACACGGGGTTTGTTTTCAGTTTTTTGGGGGGGTTTTTAACATATAAATCCAGTACATATAGACATAAGTAAACAAAACAATGAGGAGTGTACAAAATAACTTATTCTATTTCACTGTAATCCATTAAAAAGAGGTGATCTATGGATGGAAGCTGCAGTTGACCAACGGTTGTACTTACAGCACTAAAGGTCAAAACCAATTTCAAGCTGAAAATCACTTGTAAACAACTTATCTGTCTAGTGATTCCCTCCATCCATCAAATGTTGTAGGGCAAATATGATTATTCTAACTATATTTGATAATGGAAAAGAAAATCCTGTTGGCCATAAGGTTGTGGAGTCTCACTGTAGTGCGCAGCCTCATTAAAACTTAAGCTGTGTTTCATTTGGTTCCGTCTGACAATCTTGACCTTCCTACTAATTGAAAAGGAGAGCTCTGGATTAGTGCACTAAATTATTTTTCGCAGGCTTGATACATTGGAGCAGAAGCTCTGTGCCACAGGACTTCTATACAGTTTAAATGCAATATGTACAACAGCAGCAACCCTGTAAACGTGTGAGCCTCCTCTGAGGCCCTGTCTGTTTAACTAATCTCACATTGCCCAAGCCGGAATTCATCTTCTGACTTGATGCACGGCAGCCTTTATTAATATGTTCAGAAACAAATTCATTCAGTCACATCTATTTGTCTCTGATCCTTCAAAGCATTCTTTATATCTTCCAACATTGACTTTTTTTTTACAACCAGAAACATCATCAATCTATTTTCAGTTTAGGGCAATTTGTCTGCCGGCCTACTTTGCAAAGGACTACTGGAATTCTACATAACATCTTTTGATTTCATCTTTCTCAAATGAGAAAAAAAAAAAAAAAAAAAAAAATCAAACCTGGTTTTATTTCTGTGGTATTTTCTCGGCTCACTGACCTCCGTGGTTGACATTTCCATTGCTCTCTCTCTCTAAGTGGGCGCTGAACTGTGCAGGTCACAGTGGGCCCTGGCCTCTTTAAATGTTACAGTGGAAACATACTCATTTATCCACTTGCTTGTTCGGACAGCATACAGAGTTTTGCTAGCTTGTTTGGTGCCTTGGGTGATATTGCAAAATGTATTGCTTGGAAAGATGTTTGTTCAATCAATCTAGAAAGCATTTTGGTTCTACCATGTGCAAAATGAAAGCCAGAGAATAATCTCTCTTTGAAGGCTGCAGTTTTTAAGACAGTTTGCATTAATAAATGTAATTTTATTTCCTCCAGATTTAGCTCTTTCAATCAGAATTTTGCCAGAAAATTTTAAATCGCTGACTTTCCTTTTGGAGAACACCTTTTAACAAAGTTAAAATGCATGTTTTGGAAAGTTTGACCTACAATACACACATTTACATAAAGGTCCATTTCAGTAAATCTGTATAATTTATTTCAGTAAGTCAATTGAAAACTTGAAGTTCATATACAGATGAACTTCAGATTCATTACAGAGCAATATATTTCAAACATTTAGTTCTCATATTTTTTCTAAATATTGTTTACAGCTTATGAAACCTCCCAAATTTAGATTCAGAAAATTTGAAAACTGCATAAGACCAATAAAAATATTTTGGACATAGAAATGTAATTTTATGATCCACACAATCACAGAGAAGGCTGCTGACTTGACAGTCACTGACATCTTCCATAAAGAGGAAAAGTCGCAAAAGTTCATTGCTATAGATGATGACTGTTCAGAGTGCTGTATCTAAGCATATTAATGGAAAGTTAGGTGGAAGAAAAAAATGTGATAGATTTAGGGAGGATTCACAAGATGTTGACTGTATCTGAAGTCAGAGCATCAAGAGCTTCCACACATTGACATAGAGTCATATCCAGTACACAGTCTGGGATGGTTTGGGGGACCATGGCACAGCTGTGAATCTGGAAATTCAAGATCACTTCATGCTTCCCTCAGCCAGAAAGATTTATGAAAATGCTCCTTTCATTTTCAAGCAGGACCTGGCACCTGCCCAGTCTGCCAAAAGCACCAGTATCTGGTTTAATGACAGTAGTATCACTGTACTTAATTGGTCAGCAAACTCTCCTCACCTAAACTTAACACCAGACTCAACAATATGGAGAGGTGAGGGCCACTATGAACAACCTGGGGGCCCTTAACACCTCAGCAGAACCACAGACTGATTGCCTCCATGCAACACCGCTTTGAGTAATTTATACAAAAGGAGCCCTGAACAAGTATTGATTGCATATTTGAGTTTTTTTTAGAAGCTGGATTTAGGGTTTCATTAGCTGTATGCCATAATCATCAAATTAATAAAAACTAAATACTTCAACTGTATCACTCTGAGTGTTATGAATGTACATAATGGAAGTTTCCTTTTTTTTCAACTCATCCATCATCTTATGCTGGCTTATCCTTACATAGCCCTAGAGGTGCTGATGCCTGTCTCCAGTGGTTGTTGGGTGAGAGGCCAGTCCATCAAAGTCACGATTTTGGACTGTTGGAGGAAAGCAGAATACCCAGAGAGAACCCACTTCATGCATGGGAAGAGTAAGCAAACTTCAGGCAAAATCCATGGGATTCAAACCCACAATAATCCTGCTGCGAGGCAAGAGTGCTAACCACTGCACAGCCCATTTTTAAAATGAAGTTAGTTGAAGGAATTAACGTTTCAATTACTTTTCTAAATCATTGAAATACACAGATAACATTTTTTTTTAACCTGTTATTCTCCAAGTGACAGGGGAAACCTTATTCCTGTCCACTTAAGGTATTCCATGTAAGGAAGTTGCTCCTTAGTGCTTGGATAACTGTGTTTCTTCCATCAGAGAGTGAAGAGTGTCGTTTGAGGCATCTCTCTTTGGTCCTCTCACCTGTCAAGCCTTACCATCCCTCAATGAACACAGGTTTGCCTTGCTGGAAGGCAGTGTTGTTGGCAGTATTCCCAGTGAGGTGGTCATGGCCTGAATAAAGAATAGTCTAACAGGGAGGAAGGAAAAACAAGACTGTGAGAGTATTAAGGAAAGAAGATTTAGATTTTGGACAGCTTTTTGCCAACTTGATTGCCAGCGCCTTTGTTTTTTTAACCATTCAAGCTTTGAAGACGAGTGATGGTGCTCAAGTGGGGTGGAACCTGTCCAAATGCAGACCATCATATTGTCGTCTGGGTTCTTTTTTTCTGTTCCACTGCTTCAGAGAATATACTGGTACATAACGTAATACTTTTTCATTCACCATGACAAGCTAAAATAATTTATCACCTATTCATTTTTAATCGCAGACTTACTTCATGATCAGACAGCATTTTTTTTTTTTTTTTTTTTTTTTTTTTTTTGCTGGCTGGATAGCTAGTCGATCAGTTTCTCTGACCCAGAACAGCCCCTTCTAGTTCCCAACTTTTTTTCAAATGAATTACTTGCTTGTGTTTATATTTTATGACATTATATTTGGGCAGAATTCAAAGTAATAAAATAAGGCTCTCCTAACTATGTCTGAGAAATTCAGGTACATCTCTATTCCAACTTATTTTATAGCCAACCAGTGAACTAATCTGGCATAAGTTTTATTTTGAGCCTATTTGCTACTGGATACAAAACAGCTTTCTACCAAACATGGAAAGGCAAGGCAAGTTTATTTGTATAGCAGCTTCCAACAAGGGGGAAAAAAGAACAAATAAAAAGAAACTATCAATAAAAACAGGAAATACATTGTAAAAAAAGAAACATTGAAACATCACATGAAAAGAAAGAACCAATAAAATCTAATTTAAAACATATGGATAGCAGACATGTAACAGAAACAAACTGTTAAAATAACATTGGCTGTCTGGCAGGAGCATTGCTTTTTTAAAAGGCAAAAAAAAATAAACAAGACCTGTAAAGACATTGTTATACTTCTAACTTGCAAGAAAAAGTTGAGCGCTCCTTCTGTCTCCTATTTTGATATAAAACCATTTATTTTATATCATGTATTTATTTTCACTTTTGTTCAAATCTGGGTTTGAGTCAGTCAAGATTGGTTTCTGGTATGCTCTGTGGTGTTTAAGCTAATTGAGTTTAGCTGACTGTTGATTTTTAACCTTTTTGTCGAGGCTAAGAATAAGGCCTTTTGCCTTTTTTCTGATTAAACAATAAGGAATTTGGACCCATCCGCTCACAGATATTGTGGATACAGTGAGACTGTAGAAATATTAATTTTTGTGTCCTCAGAAACCTGAATGTTGTAGCACTTTGTAATTTGAGCAATAAAAAAAATAAATAATAAAATAAAAAATAAAAAACGTAATCAAAAATCTTTGCCAGTATAGTCTCAGTACTGTGATGTAGTCAAAAACACGATATCAAATGTTTTTGAATTTGATAATAATCTGCCCTTTGAGTGATCTTTCCCAAAATATGTCAGGTTAGATATGGACTTGAAATTACTTAAATTACTTATTGAGGCATTTTGGTCAAGCTTGTTTAAAAGATGTTTGATCCCTGGACCCTTTGAAAAATGATCTGAGTATTTACTATCAGCAGTTTTGAGGTGGAACACAAGTGAAGGCGTTTTTTTTTTTTTATTATTTGTGGGACCTCTGTCAAGGTACTGGATTGTGGATATCAGATTGTAAACAGTTTCTGTCTTAGGTACATAACTAAGAGGTTCAAACATAATCTTGATGCCATATACAGTAGATTCTGGAGGTACAGGATACGTGGCCAATCTTACCAGAGGTGGGACACACACTGCTTGTCTTTTCCAAAGTTTTGAAAAATAAGAGTTTAGGAGAGAGAGGTAGGAAGGGATTTGTTAAAAATGTCAAAATAGTCAAATATAAAATATAATATAATATAAAATTGTCAAAAATAGTAAATAGCATTGCTAGAAATTCCACATGGTTGTAGTTAGCACATTACAGTGTGCACATCATAAAGCTGCATATTTTTTTTACCTTTTAACTTTTTGTCTTCCCATTTACATTTGCATTTATTTTGGCTTTACTTTACTAAACTTTTGAAAAAGGATGCAGATGCAGAATATTATTTTTATGGTTCTGTCTGTAGAGTGGTAGAATGGCTTCGACGGGGATCTGGGAATATGAAACTTGACAGGTTTGTCTATTGTATTTGCCAGAGGCAAACTCATCACCTGTCAGAGCTAAAATGACTTTGACTGGTGTATTTTCCATGTTTGTATTCTTTGAATTCCTGATTCAGAAACTGAAAATGAACAATCTCCCAATACAGCAGTCACTACTGGCTGAAACAGAGTGCTGCCTTGGCACAACAACCACTGCCTCTGCCATCCCTTCTCTGTTTGTTCCTCCTCTCTGTCTGTCTTCTGTGTGGGGTGTGAAGGCATTGTGGTAGTAATTGCCTTCAAGACTGGCTCAGATTCTGGACCAAGGATCTTTCAGCTGTGATCTGTTAAGCCTATTACATACTTGTTGAGGGAAGACACACAATCCTATGTGTGTGTAAAAGCTATGCGAGAGCCAATTTGTAGCACTTGCTCCTGCATCCACAAATTCACTCTGTGCTGAAATTTAGTTAAGCCTTTTTTCTGTAGATTATTAGCACTTCAAAACAAAAATAGCTATAAATTCAGTCAGCTGTGACTCCTAAAAACCACTGTTTGTGGCCAAATGAGCAAACCGTTTAGCCCTATTGTAAATTTGACTTTGATTTAACTTTGATGTTTGATTTACAACCCTACCTCAGATAAAAGATAAAGTGTAGATTTATTGGACTGATTAAATTTTTTTTCCAAAAATAAAGTCATACTGACAGTGTTCAAAACCTCATGTTACTTTTTAAAGTGATCCCCCCCCTTTTTAAACGGAATTAATGGCCCCTTCATTTTATGAAGTTCACAGCTGAATGAGAAATCAACATTCAGAACCCATTAAATACAGTTTTCTCTCTTCACAGGTGAAGAGATCAACAAGAGTCAGCTGAATTAAAAAAACATTGAAGCTGGACTCATACAGACAATTAATTAAGGCATCATACTGCATTATCATGCAACAGCATGAGACATTTTGAGACAAATCAAATTATTTAAACGTGTCCAGAATTGCAGAGGATTGCTTCACTCAGAACTTAATCATGGTGCACATACAGCTGCCTGAAAGCTAAAAAGTATTGATTTCACAAAACTGAAAACAATTTTATACTGATATGGTAGTGACTGGGTTAAAGACTGGTTTGATTGGTTCAAATGCAGTGGTAAAGAGACGTGACCCATATTTACCTAGACATGTTTGATTTGTTTACATTTTATGCTGCAGTCCATAATTGTGAAATGATTCCAGTAAAAATTATTGGAATATTTACTAAATATATAATCTATTTTTATAATATTTTATTATTTATTATATTTATCAGATATGCTGCTATAATAATAACATGAGATGGAATATGTATAACAACCTAAAATAATTAAGCAAAGCAGAATTAGTTTAGATTTTTCCTGTGTACCTTGAACAGTAACTAAGATCCTCCCTGCTGCTTTTAGTAATAAAGGCAGCTCAAAGATTTGGCATGCCTCATGGCCACATCTACATGATAAGCTGGGAAGTTGTTTTCACAAAGTATGCTTAAGCTTTCTCTTGTGCTGTTACCATGACAACATAGGCATGAACAAGCAGTTAGAAAATGAATGAACAGGTTAACAAATCCAGTGAGAGTATAGTGTACATGTTTCAGGCTCACACTAAGCACAAGATTTTAGACTGCTATTGATGGTTATATTTATATAATGTGTTTCCAATGGCTCGCTGTGTTTTATATGTAGGTGGTGCAGGTGGTAGTAACCATATGTGAAGGAGGCGCTGTGAACCCATATCATTAAACAAGGAATCCTGCAGTCTGGTGTCTGTTGCTGCATTTGTGTAATTCAATATGCAAAATCTACACTTAAGTTTTACCCTGCAGTTGATTTATTATCCATAAGGACAAGTAGCATGTTCAGACATTTGAGTGGCAAATATGTTTGTGTATATTTCCCCCTGCAAGAAAGGTGAACTATGCTAAATTCTGTCCTCTATGTATGTGCATAGAACCAGGCTTAGTTTGATTTTATCAATTTTGAACCTTGTATTCATACTCCTTCAGAGTTTTTACATTTTATTACATTGTTAGAAATTTGCTAGAAACCTTGAATTTTTTTCCTTCCTGGTAAGGTGTTGAATATCACCCAAGAAGTAGAAATATAATTGCTCTATAAATGTATTTCTTTTATTGGTAACATGGTGAGGGAATAACCTGATTTGAAACAAATAAGTTAGGTTAGGCTCTAATATTTCTGCTCACAAGAGAACAGTGGGATGGGGGAATTAAGAGTTTACCACAGGGATGGACTTCAGACTCCCTATTTGTAGAACTTATTGTAAGCCGTGTTGATATGCATGTAAAATGTCAAATGCATCTAAATAAAAGCCTTGGATCTTTGTAACACCCAGTGTACCCCACAGCTGGAATGACACTTCTTATCTGATAGTGTCATAAAATGATTAGACTTTGTTCCACCTTTTGCTTGCATCTGATCAGATAGATGGTTGTGTCAGCTCCAATCAAGTACTGATCAAACACTTTCTTACATCTGAATTCAGATTAACCTTCCAGTCTGTGGATCAAAGGTTTCAGCCTGAGCCAGGATTATGCAGCAGAAGAAGGTGAAAAGAACCCAAAGCCTTGAACCATAGCAGACAGATTTTCATTTCAAACTGATTACAGTCATGAAGATGGACTTTATAGAGTTAATTTGTAATCCCTTATTTAAGGAATGTCTGCCATTTAATGGACATCTCGTCATTTAATTTTTTCTGCAAAGTAGCGTCACTTAAAAATGTATTCTAGCCATTAAGATGTGATGTCTTGAATCCAGCTATGATCCTTGTGATTATTCAAGCTGCACTGCCCCTCTTTCACCTTTCTGACTTCAATGACATGTGGAAATTATTCATTAGCTCCTTAATAGCTCATGTCTTCTCTCAAATCTGCACTCGTTGACTGTGCAGCAATAGAAATTCATTGCAGTGTTTTGCCTTAGGTGAGAGCTGGATATATGCGGAGATTCTTGGTCACGTTCTCTGGGACTTCATCACAAAGAAATTTTATTTTCAATGGTTTTCCAGAGGTCTGCAAGGTTTTGCTATATGCTGAGAGACTGGACTCTTTTGCAACAAATCTTAGGCAGTGCTCCTTATTTATGTCTTGGTTTTGTTTTGTTGGCTTGTTCTGCAATGTTATATTTACAACTTGTGTGGTAACCATATTGCCACGTATACTGCTGGGAACATTGAACGCGTACTCAAGTGTAAGAATACTTTAATGGTTATTTGCTGGGAAAGAGAAAGTCTTCGACAACATTTGAGCACAAGGTGCCACTTTCATGGTACATACTGCAAATTATAAAAGAAATCAATGCAATACAGAAATGTAGCTCAAATGTCAAAGCAAGAACTTTGTTTCCAGTACAGTTGGTCTAACTTCAGTTAGTTGTCCGTTTCTTTAAAAAGAAATCAATTTTCCTTGTAAAATAAAAGGATGCCATGTTTAGAGCTGGAGTGGGGGAGTAAAAAGGTTTAAGCACCTGTTTTTACCATCACAGCGTTAAATCTACATTTCACTGCATATCATTTTAACATCTAAAAATAAATTAGAAGGTCTTCTTTAACATAGAGATCATCTTTATTGTGAAGAATCTGGGATTATCCAAACCTGCCTCCCAAAACAAGATGTCTAAAATACACTGGCTGTATAGGAGTAACATTTAAAGAGTTCACAAAAGTAATAATTACTTGATATACAATAGCTTGCTTCAATATTCATACCTGCTGAACCTTTTCCTACTTTTATATGACATTTATTGTTATTCTGTCTTATGTCAAACACCAACACAAAGTATGTTATTGTGAAATGGAAGGACAATGATACATGGATTTCAAATTCTAAAGTTTTTTAGCTGTGCTGCTGGAGGTCAAGATGTTCTCTCAAGTGAGATTTTTCATTTCACTAAACATTACCTGATTGGATAAATATAATATTTTATCTCCAGTTATTCCTCTTAAATGTGATCTTTTCAAACACCTTGCTTTCTTCCACTGCAGTTTTTAGATTTAAGCAATGCAATCTTAATTTGGATCCTGAAAGTTGTTTAATCTCACTGGGGTAATACATTTCTACATTTCTACAGAGCAATCTTCTTGTTTTTTACTGTTCTGGTCAAACTCTATTTGTACTCTGTAGGCTGCATTGTTCTGAGACAATCAGTTGAACTTTCAGAGAAAGAAACAGAGGAAAGGTGATTTCTGGGTCTCCACAACTTCGTCACAAATTAGCGTTCTGGGTTCAATTATACACAGTAGTGGTCATGAGGGTTCCAGAGGACGAAGGTAAGCTCAACCTCCTGAACTGCTGAACACTAACCTGCAACAAAAAAAACAAAGGTTGACATTGTTGATGAAACACTGATTGACCATGCAGACCTTAACCGTCATCAGTGTACTGTAAATTAAATTTTCTATAATAGAACTATCAGTCAGACTTGTCATGCGATTCTTCCACTTCATAGTATTTTTTTCATTTTCATGTCAGTATACTATTGCGATGTATTAAAGGTCAAGATCTAGTGAATTTCTACACACAAACGCACACGCATGCACAAACCACAAAATTGACCTTTCACCAACAAGAGCTCTGAGTTTAGATCTATTCAAAACAAACTTTCATCCCCCATATGAAAAATGCCAGCGGATGTGTGAGTCTAAAAGTTTAATTTATGAACCTGTCTTTTCCTCAGTGAACTGATGACATGTTTGAAATGGCTGAAATATAAAAACAGCCTCAGTCAAGAGTATAGCTAAAGTGAAAGATTGTTTTTTGAACTGAAAGGACTCACTAAAGTCTGAAAGAGATATGTTAGGAAAGACAGTGAACTCCATGTAGTAGTGGGTATATAATGTGGTGTTGTTTTGACTCACCCCAAGTCTGCGTCTGATTGGTTGGTTAGTCCCTTGTGATGACTCCAACCCCTAAAGTCCATAGTTTACAGAAACTGAGTTCAGCACCTCAGACTGAACTGTAAAATCTATCAAGAACAATATTTGTGTGACAGAGGACTCATCACCCTTGCTGAGTTTCAGGTGAGTTAAATGTTTTTCATTTGGATCACACATTACATTATGTTTGTCTAGCTTTGTGTAAAGCTGTGCAGGATTCTCATTTTTCCTCCACACACCTAGGACGTTAGTTACTTCTTTGATTTCGTTGGCATTCATTTCCTAAAAGTGGGTTTCTCTCCATATCAGCCACTCTGGTTTTTTAGTGATTAAAAGAGGAAAACTTCTAAGTAATCAAAAGCCTAGACCAGAAGAGACGCCCCTTCTGGAAGCCTTGGAAAGCTTTTGGCAGACTGAACTGTTGTTAAATCAGAAACCTGACTATCTCACAAGCCAACAGAGACAAAGGTAGGAAACCAGTTGAACAGCAGTGAACTGGGTCTGTGAAATGCAATAACTCATATCTGACAAAGTAAGGTACTTTCTCCTTTTGTATTGTAGCGGTTCTCGTGCTCACCTCTTCTTTGCTCCTTTTCAGTTTTTTCCCTCTAGATTTGAGCAGACTATTATAACTTAGAAGTAGGCCACAAAATTTCTTTCTTTGCATTTCTGAAAATCTGAAAACTATAGATACATTTTTTGATTTTTATTCAGGTAAGTTATCAGTGTTTTATTGTTTGTTCCCTGTTTCATTTATAGTTGTAGATTATAATTATTGCTCAGTTGGTTGTTTATTAGTTGTTCATGTTCTTTTAATATGTAATAAAGATTACACCTTAAACCTAAAATTACACCTAAAATAATAGTTAAATAATTAATCCATTAGATAGATTAATAGATTTTTTTACTGATTGGTTTATGCAGTAAACCATTTAATTTATCTGTAATTTTTTTTCTGTGCCAGAATGTCAATGAAAAACTGATAAAAAAACAAACAAAAAAAAAACTGTAAAGACTGACAAACCCTCTCATCTTTTCTTACACATTCTGCTGTACTTTCTTGGCACTTTGATATTTTATTAATCAATATTTTTCCTAAGCAAAAAAAGAAAGCAATTCAACCCATCTTCGTGAAACATGAACCCATTCTTGTCCGCCTCCAACTCAAGTAATTAGTCCAGATTCAGTACACTGGTTCATTTTGTTTTTTTTACATTGCTGGTATCATTAGAGGTGAGTCCTGTTTGCAGCTCGGAGGCAGCTTGGAAAAATAAGAGAGAAAAAAAGAATATTTATTAAAAGAAGCTGAGGTCCAGATATGCAAAGGAGAGTTCTTAGAAACCTTGATTTTGATCTTTTGAGGCATCTGATTCATTTGCCTCAGTTCAGATCTATATAGTTAGGATGTTATTCCTAACTATATAGATCTGAATTGAGGCAAATGAATCAGATGTAGATAGATGTTGTAGAATTTCTTTTGTCCAAAAAGATTAGTTAGACATGTTGATGCTCAGCTGGCTTTGACAGATAGTTGGAAGTGATAGAAAATAAAGTGATATGGAAGATGACTGTAAAAACTAGTCTTATAAAAGTTTTCACAATGGCCTGTATTCCTGAAACTTATTGTACTAAACATGTTTTACTTGAACACTTCAATATTAATTCTTTATCTTCCGCTCACTGGTCCAAGAGAAAAACCTAGACATAAACCTGATCATAACCTCGACACCTTAGAAAAATCCCATCTGTGAGATCTGCTCCTGATTGTAACTTTAAAAAACAATCTACAGTGATAAAGTGTTAAATTATATTTTGTTTATTATTTTATGCACAGTTGTGAAATGGAAGAGAATTTGGACACATTTTGTTTTGTTCGTACTTCAATGTGAAGGAACATCAGGCATGTGCTGTGAGGCCTCATAAAGATCCTGGGGGTTAGAGTGAAGTTCAGAGTTTGCAGTTGTTGCAGTGGGATGCGAGAGCAAATTAAACTTTCACAAGATTCTCAAGAAGAATCATCATTAGATGTGGAAACTAGTGATGTTTCACTCTGTGGGTCAAGTAATTCAGAAGGTTTTTTTTGAAGCCCGCATTGATGCTTGTGTTGATGATTTATGTGGTGACGTTGGAAGCTGGCCAGTCACGTGACTAATTCAAGAACTGGGTCGCTGGTTTGTGCATGAACCAGAATAGAAGGGACAGCAAAATGCTGCTCAGTCTCCCATCACATTTTCTTGTCTTGGGATTGTATTGTGTGCAATTGTGACCTATTTGAGCACATTTTTTGCAATGGAACCAGCAAAAAAGAGGAGATTTTTCCTAGTCTGGAATCATTTTGATCTCACCTCTCCTAATAACTTTTGTACATAGTAATAAATTATTACTAATAATAACTACTTGAATATCAAAAAAAAAAAAAAAATACCACAGCGGCTCCTGTGTTCTACCTTCTTTCTTCAAATTTCTGGTGTTTTAATAGGTGAAGTGTGTGTTCTATTCAAAAGAACCTGGATACAACAATCACACCTCATCTATGCTGAGGCATTATAGAGCCATGTATGAAAACAAGCACACTAACTAAGGTGGACCAAGCTCTAACTAAGGTTACGGAGCTCCAAACCTTATCTTAAAGTTTCAGTCCAGTCAACCTACAGAAGAACCACTCTTTATTCACTTGTCTCTTGGACCTTCCTTAAAAAAGTTCTGCCTGTCATTGCATCTGATTCAAATTCAACTCATCCCTTTCAGCAGGCTTTTAAACCACTGATAAAAAAAAAAACAAAAAAAAAAACAAAAAAACAATCTGGACAAATCTCTATTGCAGAATTACAGGCCAATTTCCAACCATCCATTTATCAGTAAAATTATTGAAAAAGCTGTCTTTCAATAGTTAAATAGCTTTCTTACAATGACCAACCACTTTGATGTCTTTCAGTCTGGTTTCCGTGCTTACCACAGCCCTGAGACTGCCCTCGTCAAAGTGTTCAATGATATTCACACAAATAAAGACTGTGGAAGAACCACAGTGCTGGTTCTGTTGGACCTCAGCACAGCATTTGAGACTGTTGACTATGATATATTATTAAAGTGACTGAAGAGCTGGGTTGGACTCTGTGGTACAGTACTTAATTAGTTCAAATCTTACCTAAAGAAAAGGGATTTCTTTGTGTTTGTGTCAATAGGCAACTTCTTATTGGAGCGGACAAAAGTCACATGTGGAGTACCCCAAGGTTCTGGGACCCCTTCTATTCAATATCTATATGCTCCCACTAGCTCAGGTTACAACAAGAAACAAGATTAGTTATCATTAATACACAGATGATGCACAGCTCTACATTACGATATCACCAGGTGACTCTGAACCCAATCTGAACAGATGCTTAGAACAAATTAATGTGTGGATTTTCCAAAACTTTCTTCAGCTGAACAGAAACAAAACTGACATTATTATCTTTGGACCCAAAGAGGAACGATCTAGAATCAGCACACAGCTTCAGTTATTACAACTACAAACTAATGATCAGGCCCGAAAGCTGGGTGTACAGTTACAAATAGCCTTCTATCACCTGAAGAACATTTGCAGGATTAAAGGTATAATCTTTCAACAAGATCTAGAGAAACTCATCTATGCGTTTATCTTTAGTCACATTGATTACTGTAACAGTATCTTCACAGGTCTGCCTAAAAAGTCAATCAAACAGCTGCAGCTGATCCAGAACGCTGCTGTTCATGTTCTCACTAAGACCAGGAAAATAGAGCACATCACCCCAGTTCTAAAGTCCTTACACTGGCTCCCTGTAGCTCAGAGAATAGACTTTAAAATACTTCTGTTGGTTTATAAATCACTGAATGGCTTAGCACCAAAATACATAAAAGACCTTTTGTTGCCGTATTAACCTTCCAGACCATTCAGGTCTTCTGGTTCTGGTCTGCTCTGCATACCCAGAACTAGAGCCAAACATGGAGAAGCAGCTTTCATCTTCTATGCTCTACAAATCTTGAACAAACTTCCAGAAAACTGCAAAACACCCAAAACACTGAGTTCCTTTAAATCAAGGCTAAAAACCCACCTGTTTAGAGTTGCATTTGACCCATAATAACAGAAACATTGAGCAACTTATTTGATGTGTATTGATGTTTTTAATGTTGGCACTTCACAAAATGTAATGTTTGTTACTGGTTTCACAATTGGTGACTGTATAATGTGTTTATGATGCTTTTATATTTTCATGATGTAAAGCACTTTGGACTGCCTTGTTGAAATGTGCCGTACAAATAAACTTGACTTGACTTGACTTTTTCATTTGAAGGCTGTAATGTAGATGGACTTTTAGGTCAAGCGGTGCTCTTTCTTTGCCACAACAGATCAGAATGTTTCTTGCATTATGTATATTTTTCATACTAGTCAGGCTCTCAATAGATAAATTTTAATCTGTGAAGCGTCAATTGCCCAGCAAAGAGCTAAAATCTCTATCACATCAACAAAAGCTTAATGCGCTGTTATATTTCCTCCAAGCAGTGAACTGTGATTTTGACAAAGTAAGATGAATTATGTATTCACTTACTATGCTATGAGTTGCTACTATAATGACATATTTAAACCACTGATAAAATGCCAGACATTAGTAAAACACAGACTTTTGCATTTAACAAACCAAGAAATGTTTTTATTGTGGTAATTAACATAATATAATTGATCTTATGTTAAGTTTCTAATTTCATGGACAGCTTTAACACTTTCGATAAATATTTCTTAATGCTTGATAAATCTATTTGTAACATTTCTCAAATACTATCCACGGGATGTGTTGACTTTCATTAGCACATATTTTGTATTTCTGAATGACAGCATATTTGTGTTGTATTTGTTATTGCGGGATTTTTCCATATGGTTCGTAGCATTAGCAAGAGGTAGATCAAAGTGTGAATGATATTTAGTGTTTCCAGTAATGTCATTTTTGTCATATTTAATGCATCCCACTGTAATCCAATGATGTGTTTTAACTCTTCTATGAAAAGCGAACTGAGCTTCCAAGAGATCTACAGATGGAAACTGGCAGTTGTGATCTTTTCTTCCAGGGATCCTTAAGAGGAATGCTGCATCACAGATTTTTGTGAGAAAAGAACAATCACTTCAAGTCTCATTTGACTTTGTATGAGATGACAGCTCCAACAAAAAGGAGGCCACTACAATCCTATTGAAGCAATAATGTGAAATGTACCTTTTTTTTCTAGTATTGAAACAGCATAATCATAATCAGTATGCATGTGTATATAGAACATTTTAGAACTATGTTTCATCATAATACATGAAAACAATTTTCATCATGCTAGGTTATCTTATATTCCTTTTATCTTTAAAAACAGATTCTAATGTCATGATACCTTTACAGTTTGTGTAAATGAAAACTAAATCCTTACATCAACAAATAGTCATATTTTCCACCAAATTTTATATCTATATTTGAGATAATGTCTCACATTTTCCAAATGGGAAGATTTCAAACTTTGTGTATATGCAAAGCTGATTCGGAACATGTTTGTTTAAATTAAATATGAACTGTAATGTACATATTCACATTTAAATACATGACTGCAATGTATATATTCTTTTCAACCTGTTTTGTCCTCTTTATGGACAAAAGTAATTTATAGTAATTTAAATCACAGCTGGATGGAAAACTACATAAAAAGGTGTATATGATAAACTTGTAGATTAGCACCAATAGCTGAGTATCTTTTGGTATTGTGGAAGGATTCTGTTACACTCTTCTTTCCAATGTTGCCTCAGCTCAGTGAGATTTACTGACATCAGTTTCTCGACTGCTAGGCAAACTCCCACCAAAGCATTTCTGTCAGGTTGAGGTCTGAACTTTGACTGATCAATTCTAATAGTTTCCTTGTATTGCCAAATCAACATAACTTAAACCAACAAAACTGCTGCTGAAGTGGTCATGCTTGCTGCTGATCAATAAATCAAGGGCTTAACTTCCTTCCTTTTATTCAATTGTCCTTCTGTCTTCCTCCCTGTGTCATTTCTTTCTCCCTTTCTTCAATCCTGCCTTTGTTTCTTGTCTACTTTTGACCTCTAATTAATTAATTAATTAGTTAGTTAGTTCCTTCCTTCATTCCTTTCTTCCAGATGTTATATTTACAGCCTGCCCACAGTAGGTATTACTCCCATAAATTGATGGAGAACATCGATAGTCATTTAAATTTTAAGATCCAACTCTGGAAAGTTATTTTTGGAAAAATCTGTTGTTACTTTCAATTTTTCAACAACAGCCAGACTAGAATATAGACTTCATCAAAAACAACTTAATTAATCTGCATATTCAATAGCACCCAAATTAGACTACACTCCCAGTGCTCCACACCTCACTTTACCCAAGGCACTTGTACAACAATGAAGAACAACACTATTCAGTGGTAGAATAGAGCCATCATTACCGTTGTTGGCCAACAAAAAGCTCATGTTTTCACAAGAACTGAGTCATCTATTGAATAAGAGCCACAAAAGCCATGTTGGCTCTCTCTCTAGGGACACCCTATTGCTCTTTTCAGGAGCATATCTGTGTGTCTATTCCAAATTTTTCAAGCTATTTTCCCATATGTGTCTTTGCTTTGTGGGTGGCATTGTGATTTGTTATGTTGTGACTCCCTTTCATCTCCCAAGTAGATTAATTTATTAAAGTTCAGTGTCCATTTATTAGGAGAGAGTGCATATAATTTAAAATAAAACAGCAATAAATGACTGAAAATGATGAAGAGTCCAATGGAGTGTTTATGAGCATGCTGTTTTATCAGTGGGTTGTCTTTGTTTGTCTGAACATGTGGTATTGAGCTCTCTTGTGCGTGGACTGTGAGGCACACATTATAGCAGTGTTTCTACTTTTCCTGAGTGTTTTCATAGATATGGACTCAAAGTTGTGCACATCATCCATATAACTGAGCTGTGGACTCATATCGTCTTTTTGAGGGTATGATTGTTTGATTTGTAAAAAATGATCTCCCTCCAAAAACATTGCAGCAAGGCAGAAAAAATATAGTCAGCTCTGACCACCAAAGCTGTTTTTTGTGTGTTGCACAAAGCTTCTCCAGAATATAAATACTTTTAGCTGATAGATGGAAAATGATACATGGTTTCCAATGTTCTTTACCAACAAAAATCTGCAGTGTGCTAAGAACTTTTATTCAGCTGACCCCAGCCAATGCTTTGTAGAACCACTTTTCACATCAATTACAGCTGCAAGTATTTTGGGGTGTTTCTGGACATCTAGAGACTGATATTTTTCTCATTCCTCTTTACTAAATAGATCAGTCTCAGTCAGATTTGATTGGGAGTGTATGTGGGCAAGAAATAGGAAGTCTTGCCACAGTTTCTTGATTGGATATAGGTCTGGACTTTAACTGGGTGATTCTAACTCATCAATATACTTTGATCTAAACCAATCTATCGTAGCTCTGGCTGTATGTTTAATGTTGTCCTGGTAGACGGTGAACTTGTATCACACTCAAGGGTTTTAAAGCCATTTTAATGTTTTCTTCCTGTATTTCTTTTAGCTCAGTCAATCAATGCTGATGAAAAACATGACCACACTGCCATGTGTCACAGGGGAGATGATGGGTTCAGTTTGATCTGCAGTTTAATAGTTTTTTCTCAGTTTTTTGTTGCATTTTGGTATAGTTTTGGTCTCATATGATCAGAACACCTTCTACTACATGTTTGCTCCACCCCCTACATGGGTTGAGTCAAATTGGAAACAGGACTTCTTATGGTTTTCTTTCAGCAATGTTTCTTCCTGCCACTCTTCCATAGGGGCCAGATTTGTGAAGTACAACTGATAGTTGCCATGTTATTTAAATCTGGGCATGTTTATAACATAACCCTGTTTTGGACTTTCTGTTCTTGTAACAACATTTTATGGACCACATTGTGTTAGTTTATGACATACAGTATAGTGAGTACAGCAATGGACCAAGGCAGCTGACAGATCATATTTCTCTGAAATAAATCTGTCTTCCTTCAAGACAGATTTATATAAGGTTTAAACTAGATGAAGACAAGGCCTGACAACCCAGTTCAGTTTTCATGACAATTGATCAAAAAATTATGATCTACTGTATCAAATACTGCGCTTAAATCTAAAAGGATAAAAACAGTAGGGGTGGGAATCTTTTATAATCTCATGATTCGATTCAAATTTTTTGAGCCACTGTTTGATTCAGAATCGATTTTCTATTCAAAACAGTCATTCATAATGAGTTCTGCTTTAATCTACAGGTGTGCAAAGGTTTGTTGTGATCTACTCTAGTCTACTTTGCAAGGCAGAATGACAAATGGAGACATTAAAGTGTAATTTTAACATTTATTAAATTTTAAATATTAATCTACCCTTAGATGGAATTACTCCCTCCTTGTATCCTCTGTTTTGTTATTATGAAGCAGTCACAGAGACAGCACTACACCTTTCTGCAGACAGCATCCTCCATGGACAACAGTGTTGTATGTACTATCCAAAAAATTTTAGCCATTTCATAGTCTTTATTTAGTGAAGTTTAGTTATTTAGTGAAGAATTGCAAAAATGTACATAAATCCTCATTATGTTGGATAAACGCATTGAATAAACGTTCCATATTCATGTTGCCTGTAGATATCGGTACAGCAGAAGAGGACTAGTTTGAGCAAAATATCAACATTGCTATCAGAGCACATTTCTGCATAAAACACGGCAACAAACGTCTGACCAATCATGACGTACAGTATGGCGTACTTTGGCTCAAGTGTAGCTTGGCTCTGTGCATTTGCAATGTTCCTGAAGAGCTCCATTTTCATTTTGCGAACGTTGCACATGGTGAAGCTCATGTCAAGCTCAGTCTTCCCTAGCCTGGTAAAACCAGCCCCTTGTTCTATGTTGTGCTTCGTACAAAGGATCTGAACCCTCAGCTATTGAGAAATGATTGCTTGCTGGAGGCATGGATTCTGTTGAAGTTTAAAATTTCACAGAATCACTACCATTTGGCTGCGACATATGTAATGCGCCAGTTCGATGCTATGAAGCTTACAGGAAATCGCCTGTGCTGTAAACAACTATCCTTCACTCCAAAGAGAGAATTAGCAAGCTGAATGAGATGGCTGTTAATGTTAATTCAATATTTGGAAGGATCGCTGACATGGGCTGAATTTCTTTGTTCACTTCCCCCTTTGCTATTGCTAAACTACAGGCAGACTACAATTCTAAAACAGCGGAGTAAATTGATGTTATCATTCACAACTTTTCTTTATGTTTGCTAATTGACCCGGTTGAAATTCTGCCGGAGAAATCCAGCTCAATAGGAGAAAGCCCAGGCGGAGCACTAAAGGGAGATGGGAACTGAACGGAATTGTGTAGGAAGGCAATGGCCAGGCTGAGTCTTCCCGGGTATTCGGTAAAAACAAAATGAGTCCAAATGATGAATCACTTTCTCTTTCATTTTTGTAGTCTCCTCTTTGTTTCGGTGCTTTCCGCCATGTGTACGTTCCAGTACCTGATGCATGGTGACGTCAGAATGTCCTGCGTAGTTTGAAAATGGAGGCAGACAAACAATGGATTTGTTTTATTTTTTTAAAATCGATTTTGTGACATTTTAAATTCTGGAACGTAGTAAATGAGAATTGGGATTCTTATGTGAATTGTTTTTTTGGCACACCCCTAAAGAACTAATTTAATTTTTTGAAATATTTTGCCGAAGGTCACTGATTATTATGGTAGGAGCAGCTCCAGTACTGTGGTTGAATCTAATGCCTGACTGAAATTACTACAAGATGTCATTTTGTTTTAGAAATCCCATTATTTCTGCTGGTACAATCTTTTCAAGTACCTTACTAATGAAGGAGGGATTTGATAGTGGTTAATAACTACTCAAATCATTACAGTATAGATTAGTTTTTTTTTTTTTAAAAAAAAGGTTTCACTAAGGCTGTTTTGACGGCACTACCAAATTCACATTTGAAAATATATTGTTGTTTGACACGAGCTGTAAGTGTTACATTTACTTGGCATTCACTTAATTTAATAAAGCTCAGGTCATATAAATAAGGTTAGAACATGTAAGTGTGCGTCAGAAGCTTCAGAAAGAAGTGCTCTTTTTGACAAAGAGCAGATATTCACCTTCAATGAGTTTTATTGCTTTGTTTGTTTTTTCCTCTCGCTGACTTTTTCAAGTTGGTTTTTATCAACAATATTCACTCACTGATTTGATTGATGCTCAACCATGATAGATGGCATAAGGGAGGTCATCCACTCACCTTCCAATTATTAGTTCCAAACACTTTTTGAACAGCTTTGCTGCTTTACCAGATATGAGATTTCCACCTATGCCTTCTGTCTTATGAGTAAATAATGACCACTTGTGCACTACACTCAGTGTACTTGTCCCTGATATGTTTGCTCTTAGCCGTGTGATGGCTTAAAGACTGAAAAACTAAAAAACAACCAGGAAGTAAGGAGCAAACTGAGAGAAAGGAAAGGTTAATGTGATGGAGTCCTATTAGCAGTTTTCTATATAGATCTTTAAGCAAAAGCATATTTCTATTAGGAGCAAATTGATGGTTGAAATGGGTTAATCTGAAAAAAAAAATATCATAGAAAGAGGGAAAGTTTACACACCATGAGTCCTTAAAGGTCTGGTTTTATTGAACACACTGAAGGGAATTAATTAAATCTCAAGGTTGTCTTTCACTACTGACAGCATAACAACTTGTACACTAATAGCTGCAGGCTACAGTTTATAGATGAATGAACAATTAATCACATTATTGACAATATTAGATTGTCCATTTTGGCCTTTTATAAAAAAGCAGAGTGAACGCTTTCCCTTGGTATCCACATTCAGTCAACTTTAGCCAACTTTGTTAGGCTTCAACTGCAAACAGAAAATCTCCTGATCTCCTGATACAGTTTCTTCATGTTCATCAGTTTGTCATGAATTGGCATGCCCTCTTACAGATTTCTTCTGGTTTAACATTTTTTTACAACAATCAAATATTTTAGCTCATCACATTTTAAAATCAGACAAAGATAACTAAAGTGAATGCAAATTATGATTTCATTCATTAAGGGGAAAAAAGCTACGCATTGTTAAAGCAACTGCCCCCTTCTTTATTCATAAAATAACTATGATTTACTTATTTGTTGGTTTTTTGGGGAGGGTTTTGATTTTTTTTTCTTTGGAAAGTTGAGTACAAGAATTGTTGAAATCATTTAAAGAGAAAGTGTTACAAAGTCATTTCTTAGGCTTTGGGACTCTAGCAAACCACAGTAACAGCCATTATCCAAAAACAGAGAAATCTTGGAACAGTGGCAACCTTGTTCCAAATGTCCCCATTTGGAGAGCCTATTGACAGCTCTCCAAATGAATTCCAAGAGAGCATCAATGGCTTATCCGGGAAGTCACAACAGATGCAGGAAAAAACATCACAAGCATTGCACACCTGACTTGCAGTGTTCACAATACAGCCAGAAGAAAATGATCAGGCTAAAATTGCCTCCATGGGAGAATTCTAAAGCGAAAACCTCTTCTGTTTAAAAGGAACACAAAAGCCCATCACACAATTGCCAAAAAATATCCTTTAAGTCTTTTGGAAACACATTCTGGGGACTGCATTAAACTAACATTTCAGAAAAAAACAGTACATTGACAGTCTAAACAGGGTAGCTGGAGTGGTGTGGTCTGGAGCTGTTTTATTACTTCAGGACCTGAACTAATTGTATGAATTAATGGAACTATTAATTCTGCTCCATACAAGAACATCCTAAAGGAGAGTGTTTGTCCATATGAATGTAACTTTAAGATGAAGCACACTTGGGTTATGCAGAAGGACTATGATCCAAACCATACCAACAAATCCAACTTCCAATATTCAAATATACTGGTTCTGGAGTAGCCTTATCAAAGTCTGGACTTAACCACAATAGAGATGCTATGTCATAGCCTTAAACAGGCCAATAATGCTACAAAACCCTCTAATGTCGCTGAATTTTAAAAAGTCTTCAAAGAAGAGTGGGTCAGAAACCCTTAAACTCAATGTAAAAGACCCATTGCCTGTGCCCAGGTTAATGTGGATCTTTGAGGGAGGAAGTACTTTTGTCATGGCTTTGAATGTACCTTCATCAAGAAAGAATTTAACATATGAACTTCTAGTGATTTCTAAAATGAGAACATTATGTAACATGATGAGTTTGAACAGACACGTGTGGAAAAGAGTGACCTTGGATTAGATTTTTATGCACCTCCAGATTGACCTGTCGTTAAAGCCAATCTCATGAGATTATAGAAAACCACCACTCCACCATTTTGGAACACAATTTTATTTTGATAAGAGAATGCACACAAGATCAGCTCAGTTTATTTTACATGTTTGTCCCTCAGTCTCTTGAATCTCCCAGTGTGATACATGGTTCTTTGTCTAGTTATATTCAAATCTGAAAAAATAGCACTCAGTATTTTCATAAAACCTGACTTCCCCAGGCTTCCAAACCAATGTATCACCCACTCCATCATTTTTTTTTTCATCATTTTAAGATTACAGATGCACAGCCGCTAAGCTGAGCTTTATTGTTCTGCATTTAATTTCCTCTAGGGCACTTATATCAAGTGGTGCAGGAAAAACTTTAAAATTCTCGACTCTGCCTCATTATAGCATGGTACAGTAACACTGCCATCTGTGTGAATGAGTCAAAGTGAGCTTTAGTATGTGCTCTGAAACCACATACTTGAGAGCCAAGTGTTTACAATTAAATATTTATGTGCAATAAAAATTGCTTTTAATTTTCTGGAGGTTTTTTTTTAATCATATTGTAAGATTAAGCTATCTATGACCTGTACACAGTGAAGATGAGCCAGTCTGAAGGTATACCAAGGTTTAAAAAGTTTCAGAACACTCAAATTTTATGTCAGACCAGTTTTACAGTTTAATATTCTTTTAGTGAGATGCCAGAGAAAAGCGTCTCAGTTTTCTTCAGTTGCATGGAGCATAGTGTAACACAGTACTCTACTTCTACATATTGCTGTGCACTGTCGATCAGTTACTGAAAGAAGGCTGATACTTATGCTGGTTTTCACAAGAAATACAATTTTGACTATTTGGAAATGTCCTCAAGTGTGACCAAAACAATCAAGTTGTAGAAACTGAAGGAGCCCCACCAATCACTCTTATTGAAGTAACACTGTTTAGAAACTTCGGCTGGCAAGTAAGGAGCTGCATTTCTGTCAAGGAACTGACTGCAAGTGGGGTGATTAACCAACTTTGTATGGCAAGATTCAAAAAGTTTAAAAAGCATAAATCTTATGCTTTACAGGTACTGTGGTTATAAATTAATTTGATAAGGTGCCAGAGAAAGTGTGAATGTAAGCACTGTGCACCCCCTAACTTACCTATTACTGGACTTTACTGGTCAGTTGGCTGAAAGGAGCCTACTAGACTTCCACCCAGGTAAAAAGAAGGATAATTTTGGATGCCTGCACAATCTATAGGAGCACAATCCACCTCTCTTAACAAAATAATCCTGCTTTAAAACTGGTTAGCAAACTACAAGTGGCACATCTGTTAAGAAGTTGTGTTTTTCTAATTATGGGATCAATTTTTTCTGCAGTTTAAGCTGGGTGATTTATTATAATATTCCAGACTGCAGTCAGACAACTGGAAATAGAGATGCAGTCTTCCTGGTGTAGTTAACTGGCTTAAACCTATAGTCCTGAAATCCTTAACTTTGTACCAGAGGCACTATTTGGATAATTCTGAGTGAACCCTCAGGTAAAGGTTACACTAAGAATCAAAGAATTTATTTAAAAGCAAAACAGGCTGAACCACTGAAACATGTCCTGAAAGTGCTATATTTTTATGTTTTCATCTCTTGCTTTTCCCCTCATAGGCATAGATTTTTTGTCTCAGGCTTTTAGCATTAAGATTAAAACTTTCAGTGCAGCCTATGTTATCCTGTTAAGACCACAGATAGTCAGTATTTGTTGTGCCATAATTAAAACTGCAGTTGATCTTTTTCTTGTCTTTTTCATCTGATAATTACTCACTCAGTTTATGTGCTGTGTGTTGTACCAAATGTCCAATGGACCCAAAATAATGTAAGCAATTATTTCTTAAAAAATTAATCATGTGTTATCGTGTCAAATGAGCACTCAAATAGAATATTCAATTAATTAATCTCAACTAATATTCTCTTATCATTTCTTTTCAAGTTAGTTGTATAAGCAGATTGTTTTAAAATCCAAAAATCGGCACTGCTCTAGATGTAGTAACATTGTAAAAGTCACACTATGCACAGGAAGGCCACTGTATGGTAAAGCAGTGCTCTTCTGTTAGCAATGAACTACTCATTTCAGCATTACTTCATGTCCCTGAATAGCTCATTACTCTGCAAGGTATTTCTGCATGTCCACTCCTGTCACAGAGGGACCGTAATTGTATCGAAACCAGAACTTTTAAAAATCCCACATCTTATCCTCAGCAAATAATGTAAAGACTCAGGGGAACCTGAGGCCAAACTCTACCAAAAGCCATTCTCATTAACATTTTCTTGACAAAGTCACTGGTTGCCCCAAATGGAGAAACCAGACAGAGGTCATGGTGGAGGGAAAGGATAAAACCAAGTATGTTAATCTCATTGAAGGACACTGCCACTTTTTAAAAGTTAACTACTGTAAGTGGTGGTTGGCTGCTGTCAACCCATAGCCTGACTGGTTTATTTTCTGGTTTATTCCCCTTACAGTCTTGACATCCTAAACAGGTACCTTAACACTTTCTCCTTGTTCTCATTTTTTCCCTCCAAACAGTAAAATAAAGCATGTTGGTCTTCTTTGACAATATCTTTTACACAGTTATTACTGATATATACATAAGCCAGCATTAATATTTGGTTACATATTTCTAAGTAAGTTGGACTTCCACTGCACACTTTTTGTATTCCTCAACAAGTTTGTTATATAATTCCAGCTGAATATTAGACCACTCAGAATTTGCAGGATTGACTTCACTACATTGGTGATTTCCTGGCATGGATCTGGCTTTTAGGCACAGCTTACTAATTTTCGATGGGACTGAGGTTTAGGGCCATTCCAAAGTCTTAATGTTAGAAAGTTTTTTCCATAATGAAACCAGTTTTGAAGATGTTTTGCTAGGATCATTGTCCTGACATTCAACTGAGTCCAAATTTCAACTGTTTTGCTTTCCAGCTGAGGTGAGATTGGAGAATGTGGAGGAAGTCTGTCAGTATACTGCCCAGTAATATGAACAATGCCCTCCCTCAGTATGGTGCTGCCACAACCATTTACATCTTTAAAACTCTTTCTTCGTGACAAAATAAAAGTGAAGCACAACCCTGAAGTGACCGGTTGCTTCCGAGGCTTCAGCCTAACATTGTAACAAGCCTTAATTTTCAGACATTTTCACCCAGTCGTGGTGAAAGGAATCATTCTCTCAAGCGTGAAATTGTCTCACTTGATCCCCTTGGTGTATTTGCACTTACATTGATCTCTTCAGCTTAACATCCAGTAATAATGAAGACAGTGTGTTGAATAGAATGACTGAGAATGTCGAGATCAACAGCAATTCCCAACCGTTAGACTTGTCATTACACATTAAATAGAATTTATTTTTCTAATCAAGCACGAGGCTTAGTCAAAACTGGTAATACCACTGTTAATATTTTTGTATGTGGTTTGACTAACCAGACAACATGTGTTGTTTATAATGTAAGCTAGGATTGTTAAGCGCAAGCAATTTCTGACGTTTTCAGAATGTCAAACTATGGAACATATGAGTACAACACCCTGTAGACTTCTCTGTTCATTTTAACTTCACCTTGAGGTTTCTATTTTTCAGTGTCTGATTATGACTACTGCTAAATTTTAGTTGAAATGTTCATATACCATGACCAGCCTATATTTTAGTATAATGTTCTTGGAAATGATTTTTGTTCATGTTTTGCGAATTTTTTTTTTTTCCCTTTTAGCTTATCTATTTCACCTAGTTCTGCTGCTGAGTTTTCTGTCTGCATTTGATCAGACAGGATTTATTTACTTGGTGTTTGCCTTTCACTGACTCACTCACTACCAGTGAGCCTTCAATAAATATCAGATTTTGAACTTTCAGTCTATGTAAAATACATTCAAAGTCAGAGAAAAAGTTAGAAAATTTGTACCTTCAAATCATGTTATGCACAGTTGTCTAAACATAAATGCTGTTTTAACAATAAATTTATTTGCAATAGACATTGGCCATTTACCACAAATGTATGCCAAATTTTAAAAAAGGAAGCAATTTAAAACCATTTTCATTTTCCAAATACTGTTCCTTCGGTTAAAGTCATTTTGATGAGATCCCAGAGGACATGTGCAAGAGACCGCAGGTTTCCAGAGCTCATCAAAGTACATATTTGCTGCACACTTCTGGTAAGCTGGATTGAAAGATGGCTACTACAGTTTCTCCTTGCTTGAGGAGAAGGCAAATTCAGCTAGACAGATTGAAATATCAGCCCTTCTTAAACTTAAATAATAAAACAGCTCATAGTATTTGCAAATATACAATAAGCACTGGAAAACCACTAATAAATTTAATGGGTGTTTATTTTATAATTAAGTCATCAGAATGAAAACAAGATTATGTTTTTATTGTAATGCAATATTATTTTAACAGCAATAAGAATTACTGTTGCGTTTCTGTTTTAAGTAATCAACCAGATCTTGTTACACATATTTGTTTAGAAAATTTGGATACATGTCACGAAAATGTGATAAATTGCCTATATCAAAAACAGCTACTGTATAAAGCAACTAACCATCATCAATTATCTGGTCATGGTCAGGGTGTTTAAAAAGTCATTATGAACTACATATACACAGGACTCAGATAATCATGTGCTAAAGGAGTCACAGCTCCTCAACAACTATTTCACAATTCAACATAGACAGTGTTAAATGAGATGATACAGTTTGCAACCATCAGGAAATGTGTTAAAGAGTTAGTGTGAAAGAGGTAAATAGTTGAAAAGACAAACACAAAGTTTGTAGCTGTGGCACACAGTAATGGTATATGATCCCTTGAACTGTACTGCTTTGCTGCAGACTGCAGATAAAGATGGGACAGTCATCACTGGAGGAATGCTCTGCAGCAGGTGAGGTTAGATGCTCCTGCTATTATAGTCTCTCTGTCAGAAAGTCTAAATCTGGAACCACACATCACTTCGAGGTTTTATTCTTTGCTCTGCAGCAACTTAAAAATGGAGGTCCTGATTTAATCCACTTCATCCGCTTCAGAAATAATAGTGCAAAAACTCTTTTCTCTCAATATCTGTTAATATTTCTGACAAATATGATCATTGTGATTGCCAGTTGACATGTGCTATAACATTTAGCAAAACATATTTGCAACAGCTCTCGTAGTCTTCCTTAACAACAATCACATTCCCATTTGCTAAGATTCTAAAGAGAGAGAAAACTTCAATAAACCCTAAATCCATCCTCTCATACAGAAACAAAAGCTGGGTGTTGAGGAAAACAGTTGCAGTCATTGTTGTTGTCTAACTTCTCCTACCTTTCTGGTGAGTAAATGCAGACACTGTTGTCTTTGTCTTGACCAGTTTGCTTTAGTGAAAGCCTCTCACGGAGCACCCAGCGCTGCTCCCGGAGCTTCTTAGGTCATGGATTATTCATGGAATGTGGAAAAGGATGGCATAGTCCCAGTGTGTAGCTCATATGCCAGTAAGCCTGACAGGGCTAGCTGCCTGAGGTCAACAGAAAAAAAGATAAAGAAACATCACCTGCCTGGAGTTCATAATACCAAATGATTACTGATGATTAATGTGACTGTCACAGTCACAGTCTGCAAGCTTGACTGTGACAGTCACAGTCTGCAAGCTTCCTGTAATGCTGTTATATGTTCATGCATCGTTGATGGTTTTACTGGATGGAAAGCATAAGTAATTTTTAAGCAACTCTCCATCTAAAGACTTAAATTAAATGACTTCAATTTGTGCAGGAACAAAAAGGAAAACAGAAGCATCATGAACAGATGACAGGCCAGTGTAGAAAACACACTTTAAAATGGTCTGTTCTGACATAAACAACTGTTCTCTTTGTGTGGACATGATGATAGAAGGAATTAAGAATTTTATTGCGGTGGCAGAAAGCTAACACTTGCTCTTTGAGGTGTGGTGTCTTCAAAAACATAAGCAGAAGAATGACATATCAATAAGCCACAATCAGTCTTTGTATTCTTTTTTAAAACCCAATGGGTAAATTTAAAGCATTTTTCTGACACAAAAGGAGCATTTCACACTATGAAAACTTGGTATGTACTTCCATATATGCATGATGAGGTAGAGTATACCCTCGCATCATCTGCAAACCCATCATGGTAACAACTGATTTTTACAGAACAGACTGTCTTCTTGAGTAAAAGTCTTTTTTATAGTGATATGTCAGATAGATGTCTGGCTGCTTACTTGGCACAGAAAAAGGGTGGAATGAGTAACTTTTGCTGCAAATATCATCTATGCAGGAAACATGGATTAGGGATGTGGAAATAAGCACGTAAAAAGGATATATTTCTTCTCACCCACAACAAAACAGCAATCTATTCAAAACACTTTTTCTTTTCAGTATTATGACACAAACCACAGCCTTGGATTTATTGGAAGGCAGAACCCAAGGCTGAGGGACCAATGGTTAAAATGCTACAGCTACAAATGAAAGCTTGAGCAGGTAGTCAGTAGCCAGACCACCTAAGTGACTGGGAGTGTTGTTTGTGAGCACAAATTTCTAAGCATGTGGAAAAAAGTTTCTTAAATAGGTGCAGTGGTCAAAAAGGAAAAAAAAAAAAAACAGTTTGTTGATGCGTGATTTTGACTCGATTAACAGACATCAAAACCTGATTCTCTTAATATTAATTTAAAGTGACTGCTGATGGAGTACAGCTCAGTCTGGAGTTTGGAGGAGATTAAGGTTTTGAGACATCCAGGTGTGGTGAGGTCATGAACAATTGTGAGAGAACTGATTCTTACTTGTTGAAGGAGTGGGGAGAGTGGTTTTGAATGAGATTACCATGGATCGAACAGTGGCTGGGTTTGGTCTATCCTGAATGTGAGTAGGGGAGTTGATAATATTGATGTTTCGTGGTCACCAGAGCACTGAGATTAAGTGAAGTGGTTCCAAACTACATGAAAACAGCGATTTAGCGACCAGAAATAACTTGAAGGAGAAAATGCTTACAACTACACTACCTTTGACGACAGTCTGGCAGCTGAAGTTACCACTGGTCCTGTTAACCAGTGTGGCTTGACTAGCAGATATAAAACAAGTGTGCAAATCAGTTTCAGCATGAACAGCTCTGCCCTCAAGAAGATCCAGACCACAAGAAAGGAATGATGAAGAGAGGAGAAACAGAAGACAGATACAAAACATAACTTGTACTTCCATGGAGCAGTGAAGCATGTGCCGCCAAGCAGTGAAGAAATGGCATGCAGCTCTCCTGAGAAGCTGCTTCTTAATGTCACCTTTAATATATTCACTAGGTCAAAAGAGAACTGACAGACTTAACTGCATGGACTTGACAGGTGTAAAAAACTTCCTCCTTTCCTGATTAAATAGGCAGAACATCTGACTTTGAGCTTTGTCAAAGTCCACTCACCTTAATTAGGGTTTCAGTAATCACATCATATAACCTGTTTGTATTAGAGGTTGTTTTTCAAGGATGAACAAACAGCTACCCTCTCTTGTCCTAATATTTCAATTTGCCTCCCTGAGAAACTCCATATAGGTGAACCATCTCAAATTTCACACATGGTGCGCTCAATTTACCTCGAACTTAGAAGTTGGTACTTGGAACTCAGAATAACATCATATCCAGTTTAAGTATGTTTCAGCTACAAGTTGACCACCATGTGAGATGTGCTAATTGTAGTGCAAAGTTACCAGGCTAACTACTTTTCTTAATAGCAGTAAATAATATATTTCTTTGTAAATAATGAAATGACTTGTTCACTGATACAAGTTGTGCAGTCCCACGATTGTGACTGATTTAATAAGACAAAGAATCAGAATTTGCTCATTACTGTAACAATTATTTTCCTTAAATGTTCAGCAGACATATTGAATTTTGAGGAATCTTAAATTTTTCATTGCTAAATTCAAACTTTACGGTTTGTTGTTATTGACTTTACTAATTTTGCTTGGGATTTTCTTATTTCTTTTTGTGCCTTTGCTGATGTTATTTTCCTTTTATTTCTCAGAGTTTCACTTGGCAGTGCATGAACTGTCTTTTGAATCTAAAGTGTTTTCAGAATATTTCATTTCACAGACAAACCGGTCTCATTAGACACTTCTAAAACAGTTATGTATGATTTGATAATAATAAGTTCCTTTTATCTCTTATGTGTTTTTGTGCAATGTAATTATTAAGGATAACAACCCCCACTTTATCATCAAAATGCGTGCAAGAAGTCTGCAATGTGTATAACGGGAAACAAAATGTGCCCAAACTTAGATGCCTTCTTCACACACTGCTTGATGGTGGATCATTGTCTTTATTTTTCTTTATTTATTTTGTAATGTAACTATGTTTTGGTTTCCTATGGTTTAATCCTTCCTTATTGTATTCCTTTAACACAGTTAGTTGCCTTTCATCCCTCCTACTCATCACCCCCAATCTGGGAAAGCAACTTTCTTTTTTTGAAAAGATTTAAGTAGCATGTTGGCTTGGACTTTACCTTCATCCAAGTTTTTCTCCTTTTAAGTAGGATTTTAAGTTGGTCTAATGCAGTGCTCTTCAGCTGTGGTGGATTTGTTTTTGTGGTGACTTTTTGTAGGAAAAACTGTTTTGGTTATGCAGTACAATAGGTGATATACCTTGCAACTCTACTTTTTCTAAAACTAAAAAACAACCTTTTTTGTCAAAATGTAGTCATCATTTTGTTGAGGTTCTTCAGTTTATTTGGATCTATTTTCTTCAAGCAAAAATCTTTAAACCATGGAATGCTCTTGGTGTGGTTTTAAATGTCTCCATTTCATGTGTACTTGTGCCATTTGGATGACATATGTAGCTATATGTGGAGTGTTAGGGCCACTGTAGATCAAAGAAAAAAATCCACCAAAATAACTCAAATTTCTAGATAAATTTTACATATTTACTGGAAAAAACATGGATAATCTCTGATGTTGAAACATTTTAAATCTATATAAAAAAACGAATAGTTTTCCATGATTAAAGGCATACATTTACAGTTTTAAAACCAGGATATTCTCTGACATTGTAACGTCAGGAATTTTTACGAAAAAACTGACAATATTAAGTGACAACCCCCCCACCCCCAGAAGTCTTGTAAGAATCAAGGGATAAATTTATGAGATACACACATCCAGGCTGTTTTTTTGTATCAGAAAGACAATCTTCAGCTGCAACATGGCTGAAAAGGCCATTCTGATCCAAGAACCTATACCACTTGGATTTCAAAAACTGTTTTAGTTTTTCCTGTTATAACTTTTTCAACATCAGATGTTCAAGTATTTTCTTGTAAATATGTATAATTAATCTAGAAACTTCTGAATTTTTTGGCAGAAACTGTGGCCACATTCTTTTTTTCTTTGATCTACAATGACAATGACTACCTGTCAAACATTCTGGTAATACTTTACTCTGTCCAGAGATTTTTTTTGTCATGGCAAAGAATAACATTCTTAAGTTTAACTTAAGGATATGAGCAATGAGGCATATCAACACCAGCATATTGAACAGCACTTCCAATATTTTACCTTACCTACTACCTGCACAAAGTAATTTCATCATTCTAATATTTTAAAAAAGTTTATTAATGCAACAGGGTCTTTTTAAACATATTTTAATACATTTTCAGTTTGGCTTTGCATACCTGTGGTAAGAGTAAGTTGTACTGTGGTGGAGTTACATATTAACATATTCATCCTTGAAAAACTGGGAGCACTAAAACGTAGCACAATTTCTTTTACAATACATTTTTGAAAATTACATGGCCTTCACTTGCTTTACATGGTTAAAAGACTGACATGCTTTGTTTTAGAAAGTAAAGCCATTAATTGGAGATATAAACAGTCACCTTGACAAGAAATTGTATTGGACACTTTCATCATTGCTGTAACACCTACATGAAGACCTGAATAGAACACGGAGACACAAGAACAAAAGGTGAGGTAAACACCTTTGGAATGTTGGTGAAAAACTTCTATGAAAGGGTAGAGCTGCCACCCAGGGAAAGAGAAAAACAGCTACATTTATCATGTTATAATGTCAAAACTTTATTGTTCTAAAAATATACTTTTCAAGTTGTACAGTATAATATACTTGTCAATGTCATAACACAAGTCTTTTCACATTCTTACAATATAATATTTGCGTTGACCTATTGGTCAACTTAAAAAAATAAAAGTAGAAATAAAAAGTTCACAGATTACCTTTATTTTTACAGGAACTGTGAGTAGTGCCATGGCACCACTGAGTTTATGAAAAACATTTTTTTATTTAATCATTTGTTGTGAATCTCTGTTATGCAAATAAACTGGAATTAATTATTTTCAAGTGTGATATTTTTTTCCATCCATGTAATAATCCTTTAATAAAAATTAAAAGTGTTGGATAGTACAATAGTAAATGATTACTTCCTCCTCAGGTAAAACAGTAATACTGTTTTGCAAGCGGTGCACGTGAACATGAACTGTAAGTTCAGTATTGGTTTGCATCTGACCTGAGCTGCCTCTGTCACCGCTTAATTTAGTGAGCAGACCTCCACGCTGAGCTCCACCTGAAGTGTGTTGAGGTGGATGTTGGGGGCAGGAAGGCTGTGATGTAACTGTTTGTGTCTGACCTGATTATGGAAAACAGGCGCTGGCGTTGCTCCTAGAGAGAGGTGGGTTTGTGGCATCTATGTGAAAAGTATCCCTGTTGTGCCAGCTTCTGTCACAGAATGCCTGTGGATAAAGACCAGTCTTGGCAGAATGCCAAGAGGGAGTGTGTGAGAGGAACAGAGATGAGAGGAGAGGAAAACATTCTGCAGCTTTAACACTGGGACAGATTTCTTCATTATTATTCATGTGTGTAAACTAGTGATGTTTAAAAGTCAAGGCATGGCTGTTGCACACTTTTATTTTCTTTCTTTCCCATAAGGTACAACTAAAGTGTATCAATATTTTGCTTGATGATCTTTGAGTCACATGTAACCCCAAGGGAACCATTATGAATATCACAATAGATTTTGTAAATAAATTATATGCATCTAAAGAAAGATGCAGTCAAACAATATGTACTGAAATCCTCCTTACTCTGCTCAGTTCTTTATAATGCTTTTTATCCAAGCATAAGCACAAATTCTAAACTTTGAGATGCTTAAATTCTGACTTTAAATATTAATCAAAAACTGATGCTACAAGGTGGAACATGTCCACAGTAAGCAATAGGCCTGATTTTAATGCTGAACCCATTTGGAGACCTAATTTAAACATAAGTTAATGATACATCTGAATGCAACCAATGCTTTCCCCTATGTTTTGTCCATGTTTAGACCAGGGGTCTCAAACTAAAGTCGAGGGCTGCTGTTTTGTAATTTTTAAATGTGTTCCTGGAACAAGAAGTCAGCAGAGATGCATGTAAAACCTGCAGGACACGGGCCCTCTGGTACAGCAATTTGAGACCCCAGGTTTAGACCAAGCACAACTGCCTGGTCTAAATGTGGTCTAAGCTTAGACCTAGAATTACAAATTCAAAAGATTTTCAAAAAAGTTTGTAAATCATCCATAAAAAGCATAAACTAACACCTAAAGAAAGCTTAATTCAAATGACGACATCCATTTCATTTGAAAGCATTCATTTATTTGTAAAAATAAAAGTCTCCAATTCACTCATAAAAACAAAAAAACCATCCATTATTTAGCATGCTTATCCTTGCAGGGTTATGAGGGGTGTGGGGGGGTAAAGGTCACCAGGAAATACAGAGAAAGACAGGACAAACAACCAAGCACACACACTTACGTCTAAGGACAATTTAGAGAAACCAGTCAACCTAACAGTCATGCCAGAGTACCCAGAGAGAACCCACACATGCACAGGGAGAACATGCAAACTCCTTGCAGAAAGACCCCAGGTCCTGGGATTTGAATTGAGGACCTTCTTGCTGCAAGGCAGCAGTTCTAATGAACTCAGGGAACTAATGCATCCATGGCCACCCCAGAAGAAAGTAGTAATAGCAAAGTCTCCAGCTAGTTGGCCCTAACCTGGCCGTTGCCTTCCAGTGCAATTCCACTGGATTCTCATCTCCCTTCAGTGCTCTGTCTGGGCTTTCACTGAGCTGGAGTTCTCTGGTAGAATTTCAACTGGGCTAATCAGCGAACAGAAGGAGAAGTTCTGAACCATGACATCGATTTTCTGCGCTGTTTTAGAATTGTAGTCTGCCTGTAGTTTTAGCAATGCCAGCAGAGGAAAAGACCGAGCCCATTCAGTCAATGTTGGCCACACTTCCAAATATTGAATTAACCTTAACAAACATCTCGTTTCGGCTTGGCACTTCTCTCTTTGCAGTGGAGGATGGTTGTTTAAAGCGCAGGCGATTTCCGGTAAGCTGGTGCATTACATACATCATGGGCAAACATTAGTGATTAGGTAAAATTTGAAACTTCAACAGAGTCCACGTCCCCAGCAGGCAATCGTTTCTCAATAGCTCAGGGTCCAGACCCTCTGTATCAAGCATAGAACAAGGGGCTGTTTTTTGTCAGGCTAAGTTGGCCCTAGAAAAGTCACTTGAAGAGTATCAAGTCATTTATCATTGAATCATTACACCAGAGAAAGTTTCTTTTTAAAAAAAAGGAGCACATTTTGTTTTATTTAAACAAGTGATCTGCAGACATCATCAGATGTTTCATACTAACAGAGGCCACAAAAACTTTTAAACCATGATAAAACAATACTTTTCTTACTTTTAGTACTTCTTCCACAAACAAGAACTGTAGTCAGCTCAATGGCCTGCCATTGCAGGGGAAGAAATCCGATGTATCCTCATCTCTCAGCCTTGGTTTGTTACTTCCCTTGAAGCCCTTGCTTCATAATTTTAAAGAAAAAAGTTCTTCATATAATAATTATTGTCATGAATTACATTCATTTTTTTCTGTATAGAGGATCTTTGGGGATAGTAAGAGTGCTCACTCTGTAGTTTTCTGGGTTTCCAGTAAGCCACACATCCTGTTGACATGTTCCCATTAAACAGATCCTAAGAAGCAATAGCTTTTAGTCTTTAGACAATCCAAAATAATCTCCCCCCTGAGATGTGATGATGTACCTACTCATCTGGCAAAGCATCAATGGCAGTATTTCAGGTTTTAAGCTTCCCCTGGACAAAAGACATTTTTGTATATATTTGAGCTGAGACTCACTGGGAGGTAATGCATATGGAAATTTCCCATGTTGGATTGAAATCAATTATTCATTAAGAACTACTACACTGACTGCTGCTAAAGTAGCTCTGAGATTTAAGGACAGCCATGTGTTTCCTATGTATTAGTATGTTCTGTTTTATAACACTCTTGTCTGTCTGGTCTTCTCTCCACAGCTGTAAGCTGAGAGCTGAGCTGAGTTTCATAAATGAAGAGGTTTGAGTACAAATGTATGATAATTCATCAGAAACAACACTGAGAGCCAATCTTGATCCCAGTGAATGAAGAAAAAAACAATCCAAAAACATGAACTTAAAACGACACAAAACCTTCTGGCATCAAAGTTTCTGCAGTAAAAAACTGTCTCAGTATTATTGTACTCAACATAGCAATAAAGGAACTAACGGTTTATCCAGAATGTAAAACATTTTTTTTATATCAGGTTTTCAATATGTGCAATAAATCTCTTGACCATGAATAATGTTTTCCTGCAAACAACATTTATCAGCAGATGGGCTATGTCATCAGTGTTATATATTTTTTATTATCCTGTTTATCCTGTTTGGTATCAATTTAATATTTAACATTCTTTCATACCCACTTACAAAGTTTGTTTTATCTGAATTTTTTTAGCATCTTGCAGATATTCTTTACATGTTTTCCTCAAAGAGTCTGGTGAAAATACAACCACCTTACATGATTTACTATAATTTATCAAACAAAACGCCTGAGTCCTCTTGAAAGTACACCTTTTATTGGAAGAAATTGGTAGAAATTATACACCTTTTCTAAATATAAGTAATAATAAGATCTGGTCCTTACACACATTTCCAGTGCCAGGCATATTTATTGGTACCTCTGGGAATGATGACGTGATGGGAAATAGCTTTAAATACAAAATAGTATTTTATTACAGTAGCATAATCTAACAATGAAACATTTTGAAATCCCAAGTTTTGAAAATATCTGGGGACCAAAATTCAAGGTGAAGAAACAGAATTACTGACAGTAAGGGAGGTAAAACACTGAGTCTTGATAGCGCCCATTAGATACCATTTACCATTGATTCATACACTGTTAAGAAAGACACATAACCATTTTTATCTTCACAGTCTGCCAACAAATCAGATAATTTATTTCCTGTTTTAAGTCAGCTAGCATTACCAAAATATAAACATTTCATATATTTTTTTACTTCAGTCTTCCTGACAGAACTGGTGCAACTGAATCAGATTTGTAGGCCGTCTTGCTCAAACACGATTTCAGCTCTTCCCACACACTAAGATAATGGTGATTTCAGTCTATCATGCTTCATTCTCCCCCACCCCCCAAGTATATCATTGATCATTTTTACCAGATACCAGGACATGTCTCCAAAAATTAAGGACTTTATCCCTGAGTGCATTTTCAAACTCTTGTCTGGCTTTCTATGTATCTTTTGGAGTTGTAGCTTCTTTCTCTGTGAGTGGCCATTCAGCCCATCAGGTACAAGACTAGTTTTACTGTGGATAGTGATTGTCTTTTACCAACTTTAGTCAACGTCTTCACAAGATATTTTGCATGTGTTTAGTTGTTGATATTACACATATTACTCAAAAACATGTTCCAAATAGTTCAAATGCAAAATAATTCTTATATAATAATTATAGAGACAGTAAGCAGTAAGAAAAAAAATAGATTTCTGAGTTTCAAGAAAGTCAAGGTAGTTATCTCTCTCATTATACTGGTATTTATCAAATAGAAATGTTGGTGGTCCAGACTGACAAAACTGGAAAAAGTTAGTTTGATTTACTATCTGATAGTGAAGTAAAACTGGTTGCTTCATTTTACACAGTGTATGTAAATACCTGATTTCAACTGTACATGCCAACTAATTCTTTGGGAGTAATCCCCTTTTTCCTTTTTCCTACCATCACAAATGTAAGTATGTGAAGTTTGTTAAGCTCTATTAGGACTTCAACTGCACTCTTTTAATTGGTCTGATAAGACTTAAAATTTGCTTTTTAAGTCTTACACACTCCAGATGGGTTTGTTGTGAAGCAAAGGATTAATATGTGGAAAAGCACCTCATGCCTACTGTTAAGTTAGGTGGAGGATCTATGAATCTGTAAATGTGTTTGTCTTTCAAATTCTCTGGGTACCTTGTTAAAATGCATGGTGCCATTAACTATTTGGAAAAATATTCAGTAGAAAACTGAGAAGAAAAAGAGAAGAGAGCATGAGAGAAAGACTCTAGACTCTGGACTATCTAGAGAACTTGTGCAAAGAGGTCAAGATTTCTCTCTGTGTTTGTGCCAATCTTGTGAAATATTAAAATGTTTGAAAGAAAAGTTTCTATTGTATTTTTTTCCCTCTCTGAATAAATGTTTACCAGTGGTGCCATTAAATGTGACTGGAACTCTAAGGTTGACTTTTGCAGTCAGTTTTTCTCCATTACCCTTAAGATGCAATGTTAGGATCTAAAGGTCTCTCTCAGACTATCAGGACATTTATCTACATACAATTAGTCAGTATCATGTTAAAGAGTTTGTGAACATGTTGTAAGATTGTCTGAAAGTTCAGCTGGATGTTTAGATTTAATAAAAGAACATCATGAAAAGTAGATGTTTACTTCTCAGAGTGAATAGCGACTCCAAATCATTAAAAGCGGATGACAAGTAGCAACATTCAAAGTCCCCTGAGTCCCCCACCCCTCCTTTTCATGTTCTCATCAAACATTGTTTATTTTCCATCTAACTTGAAACAACTAATTCCTGTTTGTGTTCCCTCTTTGTCACCTCATAAAACTGAATTTAAAAATCTGTGAGATTTGATGAATATACATTATTTTAATCATGAGGACACTTATCTAAATATGAGATGTCAGATACTATTAAACCATTTCTTTTGAACTCATTTTAAGCAAAGCACATGGAGACTCACACCAATCTGAGTGTAGGAATGCTGAGGGGAGGTCAAAAGACCAGTTATTATGAGACAGTTCCAGGTGTGTACTTGGCAAGATGTGGAGCAAGATTTGGGTCAATGAAAAAGATCTTAATCCAGCAAAGGTGGTATGTAGGTCAACAAGACTAGATGGGTAGGAGTAAAGAGAGGAAATTCATTTTCAGTAAAGACTACAACCACCCATTAGGACTTCATACCCTTAGGATGTATTTATGCATCTTGGTATGTCCCATCATGTTGCTGTGAGGAACTACAAGATATAAACAACATGAGAAGCCATCCTCAGGTGGGTTCCTGTACCTATACCTTGATTGGTAATGTGATATCCATGAGCTGAGATGGATTTGCTGTCTGGGGAAAGGTTTATTGATTTGAAGATGTAGAAGAAAGGGAAACCAATTTGTGGGACAAATAACCTGACAGCCGGGGGTACCTAACAACCTATTTAACAACAAAGGGAAGACCCTCACATGTGAAGTACATTCACAGAGCTGTTGACTTTTTTGCAGAGAAACTTTATAGATTGTTTCCCCTCAACAGCAGTCCTAATTAACTTATTTAATAAACCAGTAGAAAGAGGGAGCGAGAGTGAGTGTGTGTGTGTGTGTGTGTGTGTGTGTGTGTGTGTGTGTGTGTGTGTGTGTGTGTGTGTGTGTGTGTGTGTGTGTGTGTAAGCATTGGGAAAACTCCAAATCTGGTCTGCTTACCCCATGTGTACAACATATACAACCTTGTTGATTATGTAAGTGTTTCAAAAACTAGTTTGTCTGTTATTCTGTACAGAGTGGTTGTATTTTATACTTCTAAATTATTTTCATAATCTTAATCTGTCCAACTATCCATTTTTCACCTGCAACATTTTCATTAAATCAGTTTAATTTCATAAATATAATTAAATTCCGTTTAACTCTGTAGTGCTGAGTCAAAACGAATGTCATCTCAAGGCATCAACAACAAAAAATCCAGTTTATATACATTAACATATAGTCAATTCAATCTAATCATGAACAAATGTTTAAAGTCATGCATCACAACTCGATGCAAACCATAAAACATTCAGTCAAGTTCAGTTCATGATGTCAGTTGATTAAAAGGTTTCTACCTAAGGAAATCCAGGTGACTGTCTTTAGTCATTTACTTTGCAGCAATCCCAAACATGTATGCTCATCCTGAGCATGTGGCGACAGTGTAGAGGCAAACTCCCCTTCCAGAACATCCAGGACACCCTGGCTCAGTGTGGGTGGCCATCTGACGTGACCAACTGGAGGTTTGAGAGGACAGAGCAAGCTCACAAAAACACAAAAGCACTTCCGTGGGAGTACTTTCTTTGTTAATGAAAAAGTAATGAGTTCATGGTAAGAATGGCTCCCAGGAGTAGCTCATTTTGTAGCTTTATCCAGTAGAAAAACATAACTAAACAGACACTCTGAGCCTTTTGTAATTCTATGGGATGAAAAACAGATTACATATGTTTAGTCACAGCAATACTCCTTCGTTTGCTTTGTGTTAGAGAGAGTCAGGGTTAAAAACAGAAATACAACGTTAAGTGCATTGTCTATAGAAAGGGAATAGGAAGTTATTAGGAGCAATAACTTGGTCAATAGCCTCAAGTTATTTACCTGTTTACCTGTGGCACTTTCCAGAGTGGAGGAACGTGCCACAGGTAAACAGAACCACTAGGCCTGGTGAGAATTCTGTAAAATCTAAAAAAAGATTAAGGGAAAATAAAGTTAATGGCAGCAATAACTGCAGAAAATGCATAATTTGACAGTAGTAGCAGAAAGTAGCAGAGTGAGAAGTGGTCAGTATGTCCTTCAGCAGCCTGAGCCGATAGCAGCATAATATGTAGAGAAGGTTCAGGATAGCCTAAGCCACTCTGTTTATAAGCTTTATTCTAATAAAAGGGTTTAAGTCTAGTCTTAAAAGTAGATGGGGTTCCACTGGAGAAGAGCATGGTGACTAAAAGATCTGTCTCCCATTCTAATTTTAAAAAGTGTAGGAACCACCAGTAAACCTGTGGTCTGAGGGTGAAGTGCTTTGTTGGGCACATATGGAACAATCAGATCTCTGAACTGATGAGGCTGGATTCTAAACTCTATTTTGCATTTAACAGAGAGCCAATGAGGAAAGTTAAAATTGAAGAAATATGATGTGGTTTTTTTTTTTTTATCAGTTTCATCAGAAGTCACACAGCATTATTTTGAATAAGCAGAAGACTTCTTATACTGATTTTTGTTTTGATTTCCTGGTGGTGAAGAATCACAATAATCCAACATTGTTTTCATCCCTGCTGTTGTGTATGTTGTCTGAAGGGTTGAGGTTATATAATTTTGATTATTTTATTTATCTTCTACATACAAAACTATGAGCAGTATTTGCAACCCAGATTACTTTAGTTTTTATTTTTTTTGTCATACTTATGTTTCAGGTCATCAAAAAATTTAAATGTTAGACAAAGATATCCTGAGTAAACACAAAATGCACTTTTCAATTGTTGATTTAAGTCATTCATTGAAACATCATAATCCAAAGCACCCGAGTCATAAGTGAAAATTGTGTTTCTAAACCTAATAACTGGTTGTACCTCCCTTGTTAGCAGCAACTGCCAAAAGTGTTTGTGGCTATGAGTCTTTCACTATGGAGAAATTTTCTCCTGCGAACAGCCTGTTTAGAATCATGTTACCGCATCTCAATTCATCTTTGACCAGGCCTATCTAAAATCTTCATTTTGCTTTTTGGGAGGTTTTAGTTATCACTTAGAGAAGGACTTCTTGGTGTGCTTTGGATCATTGTCAAGCTGCGTAACCCAAGAGTGCTTGAGATTTATTGGCCAGACATTCTTCTTCAGGATTTTCTACCAGAGACCAGAATTCATGGTTTCAATGTCCAGGTCATGAGACATCAAAGCAGCTCCAGACCATCATACCACCAACAATATGTTTGAATGATGTTCTTTTTATGAGAAGCTGTGTTAGTTTTACACCAAATGCAATAATATGGTTAATATGGTAATAATATGGTTTGCCAAAAACCATAAAGATTGTTTTTGGCAAATCTAAGACAAAACCTTCTTTGTTTTAGTCAACAATGGTTTTTGTCTAGGAATCTCCCTTGGTTGATTTTTCTGTTCAACTTCTTTCTTATTGTTGAGTCACAAACACTGACCTTGACTGAGGCAACTGAGGCCTTCAGTGTTTTAGATGCTATTCTATTTCTTTTGACATCTTGAGTGAGCACTGTTTACCCTCTTAGAATATTTTTGATTGGCTGGCCAATCATGGGAAGGTTTACCACTGCTTCATGTTTTTTTCTGTTTGTTGATAGTAGTTCTTGCTGTGGTTCTCTGAAGTCCCAATAACATGTTACCCTTTGCAGACTGATAGATGTCAATAACACAGCTGATTGAGACTTGATTTTCTTTAGACTGGGGCATGATGTTTTACTTTTTGAGATATTTGTTCTTACCTAATTTTGTCAGACGGGTTCAATGTAGATGATTTCTGAAAGTCTGGTTCCCAGTTGAAAAATAAAATGTGGTAAATCACAATTATTTCATGATTTTAGAAGTGGGGCAATTACTCTTTCACTTAAAGCTGCAGTATGTAACTTTTACAAAAAGAGGGTTTTTTTTTTTTTGTTTGTTTTTTTTTTTTTTACATATTTGTTAAAACTGTCACCATGTTGTGACAGTATATTATGAGATAGATAATCTGTGAAAAGATCGATCTCCTCCACCTCCTCCCTGAGCCTCTTTTGCAGTATGAAAAAATGCACCGCTCCCAGTCACAGCCAGGAGGAGTGTCTTAGCGCTGTCACTCAACTTCATTTACTTGCTGCTAAATGTGCTACTGGCAGAGAAACAACTTACCTTTCCAGGAAAACGTTTATCTGTCATCATCGGTTGCCATGCTAACTACCCAAGCCTCTGTGAGATGCAGCATAGCAGAGAGCAAGGGTTGAGAGGGAGAGGGGGGGATGAGTAGCACCACAGGCATGGTGATTGGCAGCGCCAAGACCCACCTCCTGGCTCTGATTGGTTGTTTTCTAGAGCACTGGGAAGAAGCAGAGGAGCTCAATTTTTTCACAGATTATCTGTCTTATACCATTATGTCATGATATAGTGATAGTTTTAATAAATATGTAGGAAAATATTTTTTTATTAAATTTACATACTGCAGCTTTGAGGCCAGTTCAGTTTGGATAGCTTTTTCATCTTAATGAATAGAATGAATCATCATTCAGATTTTCCTGCCATAAATCATCATTTGAAAACTGCGTTTGATATTTACTCAGATTTTCTTTGTCAGGTGTTAAAATGTGTTTGAATGTAACAAGAAAATAAAAAAAATTGCACTGTATGGCAGAACTGAAAGTAAACTGACTTTGACTTTAAGGAGTGCAATCATAAGATGACATTTGCAAACACAACCCTAAGTGAGTTTTCTTAATGGCATTTTTAGACTTTTGCTTTCGGGGGAACTCAGCTGCTCCCTACTCAAGATAAAAATTACAATGATGCCTCCTTGGTCTCTCCCCTTAGAGGTTTAGCGAGGGCAAGCAGCTGCACTGAATCCTGGCTTGCCCCAAACTGGCACTCAGTGGAGGAATTATTTCTCCTAGCTGGCTGGAAAGGATCTGGAGATTATCCAACCAGAGCTGGAAACAGAGAGTATAATTCTACTCCAATTTTTCCCACTGCTGCCCTAAAGTGGACTTAAATGCTTTGGAGAATGGAAATCAATGAGTTTGATAGTAAATTTTAACCTTTGCATCAACAACTTTATTCTGTTCATCATTTTGCACCAGTTGTGACCCAAAACTTTGACACTGTCACATCTGGTCACTCATTCGACATCCCAAACATGTGCAAAAATAATTAAATATACACTTGCCTATGGTTCAAGTATCACAATTTATTACAAAAACTAGAACTTTTTTTTTTTTCATTTGTCGGTGTCGCCATGCTTTAAGCATATATCAATACAGTATAAAAGCTCAACTCAAAGGTAAGGACAGTAAAAGCAAAGAATAGAGATGATGTTGCAGCATCGCAGAAGTTAAGACATGCTTGTTACTGTACAAAGGAACATTCCCACTCAAATTCAAGGAACCAGAAGAAACGCAAAACGAACTGCATTTTACAGCATTCAATCTGGTCCCACTGCATTTTAAAGTGTTACAAGAAGGACTGCTTTTGAAATCAGTTTACAGGAAAATTAACACACTCTGCAAATGATAATAGTTATGCTGAGATGTTTTTTCAACAGCCCAAGGCACTCAGGCTCATATGTTGGCAATGAAGATATCAGAATCTTTCTTTGCACAAAAATCACGTCAAGCGGGTGGTTTTAGAGAAAGGAGAGTGATCAAGAAACAGTTTTGTCTTTTTCATAGCCTCCAAAAGCAAACCTTGCTGCTAAATAAGTCCACCTGCGTGTTTTCCACAGTGCAAATCCCTGGCAGTCGAGACAGAAAAGACCGCTGAAGAATTCATTTATTTTCTTTGAATTGTGTGACATCAGTTTTCTAAAACCTACACAACTTCCCCGTTCGAATCTGGCCCGTTATTTTTTGCTTTCTTCGAGCAACTTCTTCCTTTCAGAAGTGCCATCACCTACTTGTTCCAAATGAAACCACTTGTGCTTTCAAGCAATGCTGGATGCCAAAGTTGACCTTTTCAGTGACCTCCTCCCACTCAAAAATCTAGATCAAATCTTCCACAAATAAAGTTTTCAAAATACCTATGACAAAAATTCCAGTCGCTGTTCACTGAAAAAGTCTCCTCCTTATCCTTTAGGTTGGCTGACTAACACTGTGGCAAAAGTGGCATTTGCAAATGTTTTCTGCATTTGCGGTTCAGTTCAGTTGAGCTGGCGGCAAGCTTCGAATGTCCACTTCGAGGCACCTCCGTAAATGTCCAGGCTCGTTTCCATCCATGCAAACACATTGCCCACTTGAGCTTTGCTGCTGCAGGTGGCTAGATTGTAAATCTCCCCCTCTGACAGCTTCCGATCCCAGATGTGGAAATTTGCCAGGTCTCCAACAAAAGCCTGTGTGGCGTCGAAACCCCCACCATAAGTGTCCTGTAGTAAGGAGAATCCATTTGAGTGAGGCTGAGCAACAGGTTTCATGAACAGAACAGGAATCTAATCTTACTGATAGAACTGAAAGAAAAATGTGCATCATGAATGGATTTTAATTGTCATTTGTTTTTTGCTAGAATTCTGATTGGAAAATTTCAATTTTGGCTGAGTATGGGCTGTCGCACACAAGAAAGTAAAACTGTGCTGCTTTTATTGTGGTAATAGTTTTGAATCCAATGGAAAATTATGGTCATACAATAGCATTTCAATTTATGTCTAAAAACAGATGTACCCAATCTTTATTATATGTTTATTAAACTTAAAGCATCACTGTACATGCTGTTGTTTGCTTGATGCTTTCAAAGACTGAAAATGGTGGGAGTTCTTAGTTTGATGCATTTTTTGAATATGGGAAAAAAAAATCTGATTTTTTTCAGAGTTTGACCTGCTTATCACCAATCAGACTGAATCAAAAGAAAATTAGCCCATTCAAGGCTTGGGATGATAAAATGGTAGATTTCTAGGTGTCTTGCAACAAATACATAGGTAGATTAACATGCATTATTATGAACAAAATATTTCCTGTTGTGTTTAACCTAATAAAGCAAGAAGATATCTGAACTAATATTTTATAAGATCCAAGATAATAATATCCATGGCGACAACACAGGAAGTGCAGGAAAGCATTAAATCCACAATGTTTTTCGTTTACCTGCTCTTGGCCGAGGATTAGCAATCCCTGTGGTTTGATTGGATGATATGGAGCCAGATTCTCTCCTCTCCCTCTTTTGACGCCATCCTGGTAAGCTTCCCAAACCCCATCCCGAGTTGTCCAGGTTACGCAAATATGGTGCCACTTTCCATCATTGATGAGAAAGGGCAGTTTTGCGACCTTCAAGGAGATGCAATACATGATATCTCAGAAGTATCCACTCTCAAGGGAAATTCTGAAGGGTGCTCAATTTTAGCATTTTATATTATGAAAAATAGATATTCATTTTAATCAAGCAAATTTGTAAAACTCCCATTCAATGTTGGTTAAAATTTAACAACACAAAATATTCCATCAAGTATTATTCTGATGTGTGATTTGCAGAAGTGAACAGTAAAATTTGTTTTTTGAAAAAATTACATAAACTTGCAAATGTGAAAGTGTCATAAGTCAGAAGCAACAGTCTGTTTGTTTCCAGCTTTAACTAGCTTAGCAACAACACTGAGGCAAATGTCAAACTGGCAAGCTAATTCAGCTTTATAACCCTTAGGAAGTCATATGTGATGTGGTGTGCATTTTTTCACTGTGATTGTCAGTGAAAAGGTTTACAATTCACTAGTTAATTTTACAAGAGCATAGAGCATATATTCTTAACTAAAATCTTACAGGTCAAGAATTTGACCTTCGTCAGGCCATACCTTGTCATTGATCAGTATCTCCATCGGATTGTTTCCCCATTCTATGAGGACAAGCTCATTGGCCTGACCTGGGACTGCATAGGAGAAAGGTGTCCCCACTCCAGGTGATGCATTCGATTTAAGCCACATGCACACAGTCAGGGCATACATCTCAGGCAAGCTCTTCTTCACTTTTGCATACATGTAGTTGGTCCTCAGAGGGAAAGTAAGCTGAAATTTATCCAGGGGTCTGTTTTCTCTTTGACCTGTTGGCATCAAATATGAATTGGTGACCAGTATTATTATGTTTTCCATTTCCTTTTTTTAAATTTAGATTCTGGTAAACACTGGTAAATTACTCCGTTTTGCACACAACCTCAGGATTTATATTGGAATTACACGTTACACAACAAATCCACAATAGTAAAGCTCCAGATTTGCTTTAATCTCGTTGCTCGATAAATCCATCACTGGAGTAGTGATGTTGGTAACTAAAACATGTCTTTGCTATATGCAGTCATGCATGCATGTCATCAAATGGGTCCCAAACAGATAATACATGGTAGTATTACTTCAAAAATGGAAATGGAGGTAACAGACTCTTTGCAAAGGTTTAAAATGCAAAAAGTGGAGCAGGATACATGGGTTCTGCACTGATGGCAAGATTTAATCAACTACAGATTTCCTTTAAAAGTATGACCATATTTAAGATATGGAATATGAGATAATGATTACATTACCTTCTATCCTGTAATAATAATTGTGCATGGAAAAGATCGTCCCCCCATCCCATATACCTTTTTCTAGATCCGTGATCCTTTGGTGTAGGGAGGTGAGCGTGGACTCCACTCTCCCACGCTGCTCAGTCTCATTCCTGAGACCGGGCTTCCCTTCTTCGATGCTGTTCACCCGGGACAATACCTGTTTCTCCAAGTCGTCGATTTTACTTTGAAGGAGGTCCTTCAAGCTGTTGGTCTGAACCGAGTTGTTGCTCCTGCTGAATTGCTGTCAGGGAATGAAATCTCATTAAGTTTAATCTTGAGGGGACAATTTTATTTTGAAAGTATGCAATTAGAAGTGAATGTATATGTGTATGGTGTTTATTGTGTTTTATGATAACAAAATGTATTATTGTTGCAATAATTCTGTAGGCTATTTCTTGCGCACGGTAATTCGAATTGAGCTGAAGCGCTAAAACGTCTCCAGACGCATCACCCTACCTCCAGATTCTCTAATCTCTGCTTCAGCGACTGTAAAGTCTGAGAGAGCTGCGTCAAAGTCTCCGCGGGGCCTCTGGACACGTCTCCCATGGTGTTTTTAGTCCCTGCTTCTTTTCTCCTGCCCCCGGGCCGCGCGTCCCCAGGCTCCACGCCGCCGCTCTGACTCTCGCACCGGGCCAACTTCGAGGTCAGCTCCCGTATGGTCTCCTTTTGGTTAATGATCGTCTCCTTCTGCTGCAGCACGGTCTCCCGCAGCTGCATTACAGTGGTCTTCAAGTCCTCCCCAGGAACGCTGTTCTGTAGTGTGGCCGCGCATATGTCCACATCCTTGGGCACGGATGTGCATATGAACTGCGTCTGTCCGACAAAGTCTTGGGATAAACTCTCCAAAAACACACAGGAGAAAAGCAAAAGTCTCCAGGAGAACCCGCTCCTCGTCGCCCACATCCTGCCGTAGTGTGCGCCCGGTTTTGTTTGAGTTGATGAGCCGCAGTGACTGTTCTCTTGTTGTGGTACTCCGCCCGTGCGAGCTCAGCCGCTTTTATACGCGGCGTGCCCGGTCGGTTCTGCGCACAGCAGCTTCACTGCATCATAACCTGGAGGGGCGGCGGGAAGCGCGCTGCCCCGTTTAGAAAGAGAGAAAGAAAAGAGTGGCTTTGGATTCGAGGGATGAAACCCATTTCCCTTCCACAGTGCTACATGTTAAATCTTTTATCACTTTGACTGTTTGTCATTTCATGGTTGTGTATTATTCATCTAAAAAAAAAAAAAAAAACAAACAAAAAAAAAACAACAAAAAAAAAACAAAAACTCGGATTTGTTGGAAGAGAAGAAGGCAAGCATTGGTGTGGAGCTGGGCCAAGAAGAGCCAACTGTGTGTGTATGTGTGTGTGTCTGTGTATGTTTTGTTCTGGGTGCCCTGAGAGCTGTAGGTGGATGAATTTGACACAGCAGAAGTTTGCGTTCAGAAAGCCCAGCACCAAGGACAGCTCCAGGTACCAGCAGCGGATTTTCTCTTTCTGCCACTCGCAACTCTCACAATTTGTCCTCTTTGTTCATAATTTCCTTTTTGCCAGATCACACAGATAAACTACATTAGGCTGATAGAGCGCCTTGCAAAAATATCCATTCTCCCTGAATTCTTCCCTGTGTTCAAACGAATTCAAAGTCGTCCATAATTGTAAAGTGGAAGCAAAAGGATGTGTTCAATGCGTTCTGTGAAAGCCTCAGACATTTGCTAACGAATATTAGTGACCAAACAGCATCTTAAAGACCAAAGGACAAAACAGACAGTTCATTGATAAAGTTATGAAGAGGGGTAAGGCTATAAAATAACATCTCAAGCTTTGAATATTGAAAACAGAACTCTGTTTAATTCTCCATTAAAATGGCACAACTTACCAAAGGCAGCACTAGGCAGAGAAGCAGCCAAGAGACTCATAGTATCTCTGGAAGAGCTGCAGAGATACAAAGCTTAGATAGGAGAATGTAATGACAGTACAACTGTTTTTTTTTCTGCACTTAACAACAGCCTATATGGTAGAGAGGGATAAAAAAAAAAACTGGGAGCAAGAAGGCCAAACAGAAAACTGGAATAAGTTATCTTTTAATTTGTCACATGTCATTTAGGAGGCATAGTCAACATGTGGAAGAATGTTCTCTGGTCAGATGAGACCAAAGATAAATGTATTGAAAACCCCACACATCTCTCTGAACACACAGTTCCCACTTTGAAACATGGTGGTGGCAGCATTATGTTGTAGGAATACTTTTTTTCAGTATGGAAAATTGATCAAAGTTGATGGAAAGAAAAACTGAGCAAAATATAGGGCAATTCTGTAAGGAAACCTGATAGAGGCTGCAGTAGATTTGACACTGGGCCAGAGGTTAACTGTCTAGCAGGATAATGACCATAAACATGAAGTGTACCAGTGTGTCAATAGAACGGTTTAGGTCAGAGCATTTATTTATATTAGAATAATACAGTCAAAGTTCGGCACTGAATATTTGTGCCAAAAACGTGAAAATTGGTTAAGTACACTCATCATCCAATTTGACTGAGCTTGTGTAATTTTGCAAATAAAAAAAGGCACAAAAATTTATTCTCAAGAGATACTTCAAAACAATTAATTAAATAAATTAAGCATTTCAAGCCACTTCATAATTTTGCACTGTGTTATGTTGGTCTTTCACATAAAAAGTCATTTTGTTTTCTTATAAACAGCATAATTTCCACAAATATTGTTCACACAAGTGTCCTCAAAAGTTCAAAATTAATCTCTGAAATTCAGGGTTTTGGGCTTTTGTCTTCATCAGTTCTTGTCACATTTCAACAGAGTTAATGTATATCTGTTCATAAAGTGTGAATTGTTATAAAGATTATATTTTTCATAAATAGGCCAGTTCGTGGTTTCAAAACCCCAAACACACACATGTATGAAGCTAAACTTTATCCAATGCAAGGTCGATCAAAAGTAATATTTTGATATGTAATGAAAGCATGCTAGCTCTCAGATTAACACTGGCTCGGGAGATAAAGTGCACGCATGTGGGGAAGAACAGGTCTGCATGTGACTGTTGAATAGTAGGTTAAAAAGTTCTCTGGATAATTGCTTCCATCTATAGCAGGTCACTAAACCTGAATGGTTTGAAAGGCCTGAATGTAGATCTGAATGATTAAATGGTTCTCCAGAGAGATAATCGGATATAAAAGCTTAGAAGTGTACCAAAATGATTGTTTTATAGCAAAAACAACTTTACTTATTACTGTGGCGGTTTATTGTAATTTACTTCATGATGCAGTAGAGCAAGACCTCTAACCTGTCCCAAATTTTTTTTTGTTTTCTTGCTAGGAACCCGTTTTTACTGTAACACTGATTAAATCTTGATTAGTTGTTTGTAACACTTTCTGAGGATCATCGTCATTGCCAGTCATTGCACTCTACCTGTATGAGCTTAAAAAGTGAAGGAAGTGGACAAGTGGGGGCAAAAGTGTGAAGCTTAAAAATGTGTTTACAGCAGATTAACAAGGCACCAGAAGAGAAATTAGAAAAGATTTGATGCAGGACCTGAGAGATGCCTAATCATTCCGTTAATCATCTAATGTATTTCAAGTTTTACATAACAACTTTTTGGGAATAAACTTGTTGATACGTAACATACAGTTCCTTGAACAGTATTTATTATCTTTGAAGCTATTCACATTTTGTGACATTACAATAACAAACTTCCATGTATCTTTTTTAGCATTTCAGCTAAAAGCTATTCATGCATAATTGCAAAGAGAAAAGAAAAAGACAGAGCACCTTTTACTGCAGTTACAGGCGCAGGTGTTTTCAGGTATGTTTCTACCAACATTTTTAACACAACCGGTATTGATCCGATAAGTAAAACTGAGCCGATAATAATAAGATATGTTTATTTCCATGTTGTTGCTGTTTGTGTATGTGTTTGGGGAGGGGGTTGGCCATGTAGCATTTGTTTGAGTACATAACCGTGATAGTGATGCAGCGCAGGGTTGTGGAGTGTTTAATTGAAGCAGAGAAGCAACTTCAGTGGTGAGGTAGTTTTTTTCACTGTGTCAAAAGGGGTAGAGAAAAAAAAAAAAATATATATATATATATATATATATATATATATATATATATATATATATATATATATATATATATATATATATATATTTTTTTTTTTTTTTTTTATTTTTTTTTTTTTTTTTTTTTTTTTTTTTTTTTTTTTTTGTTGTTGTTGTTGTAAATATCGGTTTATATGCTTTGACCTAAACTATTCTATTGTAGCTCTTGGTGTAAGTTTGTGCTCATTCTCCTGGAGGAAGGTGAACCACTGCCTCATTTTCAAGTCCTTTGTCGTCTTTGATGTTGTGTTGAATTTTTAGCTCCATCCATCTTCCTGTTGAACCTGACTAGCCTCCCTCTCCCAGCCTCAGAAAAGTGTACCCACAGCGTCATGCTACAACCATCATGTTTCATGTAGGAATGCTCAGGGTGACGTTTTCTGCAACACACGGTTTTGTATATTAGTCTAGAAGTTACTTGCTGGTCTGATGTTACCAGAGCACCTTTATTCAAATGTTTGCTGTGTTTACCACATACCTTTTGGCAAACTGTGAACAGGACTTTTTATGGCTTTTGTAGCAAGCACACATAATAGTTGTCCTGTCAGCAGATTCGCTCACCTCAACTGTGGATCTTTGTAGCTCCTCTCCAGTTACTGCGAGCCATAAGGCTGTTCTGTCATGAATGCTCTCCTTACCCAACCTGTCACTGTGGGTGGATTTTCATGTCTTGGTAGGTTTGATCTTTTGCCATACTCTAGCATTTTCAAATAATAATTTATGAATATGATTTCACAACATAAACTGCCTTAAACAGCTCAATAACTTCCTCCCTGTTTGCTGTCTTTACTGGTCTTTGTGGTGCTGTTTGCTCACCGATGTTCTCTAACAAACCTCTGAGGCTTTCATTTATACAGATAATATATTCCAACTCCATTTAATAATTAATTGATCTCTGAAAGCAACTAATTGCACTGGATTTTAATTAGGAATATCAGCAGAAAAGGTGCTGAATGCACATGGTTTTCACATTTTTCAGATTTTAATATATGAAGAATATATGTAGTGTATGCGTTTTATTTCCATTTCACAATGTGCTACTTTGTTTTGTCTATCATGTAATACCTCAATAAAATACATTAGAGTTAATATCTGTAATCTGCTGGTAGTCTTTTTTTTGTTTCTTTAACATATTTCTGCTTGTATTTTTTTAGATTTAGCTGAAGCAGTTTGAGTTGGTTGTGTCTTTATGGCAGAGCAGTAACAAAGTGCTAAAAAATATTATTTACATTTTTTCTAATATGTTTGTATGTGTGTAGACACACAAGGCTTGTTATGTCTGAGTCCTTTATCAAAGATAAAACAGTGAGTTATTGGGAAAAAATGCGTAAAAACAGTTAAAGTGCAAATAAAAGTTTACCTTTAAAAAAGCTTTGTTAATCAAGACCACCTAAGATGATTACAAGAACATCTGGTCGCTTGGAAGCAAAAGATTAAGAAGTTATGGGTGTCTCTTGACATTAGGATGGTATTATGTTGTTGTTATTGCATAACAACTTTGATAACACAGAAATGAAAACATGTTATGTGGTCAACATAACTTGTATTATGAAAGTATTTTAAAGTGTGACATAACTTGCGGTCAGAACTTATGTATTTGTTGGCTTACTGTCCTCTAAACATTGTTTGCCTTTGGATTACAGTCGATTTATGTGCAGCAATCCCATCCAAGGGAAATGAAATGGGGTGGAAAAAGAGAGCTTTAGTGAGTTCCTCTTGGTTCTTTATCCAGAGTAAATGAAAAGTCTATGATATTATTGAAAACAGATTTTAAAAAAAAGTGTACAGGAGCACAGACAACAGCTTTTGAGCTTGACATGAAAGTGATAAAAATAGAAAGTTGGGTGATGTAACAATGCAAGATTTGCTGGAAGGCTGCTTACAAGAAGGGCTGCAAAAATGGATTTACATGAAACATTGGTCAAAGATTGAGAACAGCTCGATTCAGCTCTCTGATCTAACTTCAGTTAAACCTTTTTGTTTGTCTTTTTTTTTGGTCATGAAAATAAAAAGTAGCTCATAAACTGCTATACTGAAACAGAATAACTCTTAAAACTTAAAACCAAAACTCCATATTTTCTCACTTTTGCACCATATTGACCATGCTGTAAATCACTGGTGTCATAATTCAGATCACTGCTTTGATTTTTTGTTAACCTCCAAACAGAAAATTGAAAGTATCAAGTGGAAAATATAAACACACGAACAATATTTCTGTTAAATCTTATTGACATTATTGACTTTTTGGCTTACGTCCAAAATGCTATAATATGTGTGCTGAAAAACTAACACATGGTGGTGGCAGCTTCATGTGTTTATAAGCACAGTATGTATGTAGTGATATTGTTTATATAAACTATAACAATATCCTTAAACCTAAAATTTAAACCCCATGCTCTGTCACTTCTGCACCTTATTGTAAATCATTGGTGGGTCCCTAATCCAGAATAGGGTTTCCATATTTTTTTTTTTTTTTTTTTTTTTTCGCTTTTACAGAAGTAAAACTGATGCATGAACAGTAATTCTGTAATTCAAATTTACTTTGTTTTTCTTCGCAGTCTGCATAATCAGTCACAATAGTCCAGATACAGTCCACACTGAAGCAAAAGAGAAATGTATTAAAATCTATCAATATAACAATTATTCAGAGTCACCCACACAAATAAATCTTGGAGTCATATGCTTTAGGTCCAAAACCAGTCTTTGCTCCTCAGAAACAAGCTGTACCTCTGGACCATCATCTACTCTTCCCAGACATACTTGGCTCCTATATCATCATCTGAATGAATTCAGCCCAAAAGCAAATTGTGTTGTGTTGCAATTTTTAAAAAGTAAAAAAAAGAAACTATGACAACTGTTAAACTTCTAAAGTGTTTAGCTGTACTGTTCATGAAATAATAATAATAAACTTGAATGAAATAATAATTTGTTCTGCAAGCTGTTTTTACTGAATATGGCAGCACAACAATCAGTGTTGATCAAGCTGATCTTATAAACAACAAAAACCGCAGTTTGTAGCACTTATTCTAATCATACCCTCTCTATTGCTTCGGTTCTGTCAAAACTTGGCCGCTTTCCATCTGTTGTGTTGAGCAGTATTCTCTCAATAATGCATTCATACACAGAGGAAATGCACTGGCCAGCACCAGAGATCAATAGCTGTAATTTCACAAGCTGGCAAGGTGTCCCCACTGGATTTATTTCCCTGACTTATTTTTCCCTTACTGTTCTAGTACAGACCATTTTAGATGGACAAAAGACTCAAAGGTTCAAAAAGATTAGATGTAGACACACTTTTTTATGCAATTTTATGAGCTCCCTATTCTTTTCAGGATATACAGTATACAAGGTACCCCATACATTATGTCATAGCATTTTATTTCAATAATAGTTAACATAATTCACAAAACATTGTTTGGTCATGGATGGAAAAACATACAGTTAGGCCTGAAATCATCCTCGTTCAGGCATATTAAGATCAAATAACGTTTTCTTTCAACCAATAATTTTATTTCTGATTTAGGTTAATTCTGTTTATTTATATAGTATGAATTCACAACACATGTCATCTCAAGGCATTTTTGCTAAAATTATTTCTACTCCTCTCAATAATATATAAATCATAATAACTAATGGAAAACTCTGCACTGGCATGAAAAAAATCAAACAGCTCTTTATAATTGCCTTAAAGCTTTGTTGAATAGAATAGAAATATCCTTTATTGTCCCACCTTGGGGAAATTTTTGTGCAACAACAGCAAAGTGACAGGCAATAATAGAATTGTATTATTCCACTATTATTTTTGATGATTTATCTTTATTGATTAGTACCAAGTTTTTGAGGTTGGAAGGCCTCCCTCCCATCACTCTAATCTTTATCTCCATTCACCTTTTCTCTATCAGATTCTTGTTAGAACTCTGGCTAGCCTTCTCCAAAACGCTTGTATTACTTCCTGAGGGACGCATTTGTCTTGAACTGATCTTAGATTTGTTAGATCACTTTAAATATAAGTCTACTATGGATATGAATAATTTTGGGCTTAAGTTTTCCAAGACTCTACCCACCAATTGTAGCAGTAAAGATATAGACTGATGCTCTGTTGTGGAATTGCATGTTTTGCACATACAGTACTGAAACAAACAACAAAATCCACAAATTACCATAGTAACACTTCGTGTACGAAAATTAAAGCTGCAGCAGAGCTGAAACCTGTAATCGATACAAAACATATCAGTTAATCCATGAAAGGACTGGCTGAAAACTAAGAAAAGTCTGTTGCTCAGTCAAAGCCCAGATCTTAATCTCTTTGAGAGAATCTTTTCGCTGTTGGATGACTTGAAACAGGCTTTATCTGCATGAAGCCCCTGAAACGTATAACAGTGAGGAGTGGAGCAAATATTCCTCAGATTGCTGTCAAAGACTGGCGGATGGTTGCAAGAAGCATCTAACTGAAGGCATTATTGTAGCCAAAGAGGGTAACTAGCTGTTAGGGGATAGGGTGTCCTGATTTTTTCTTCCACAAGAAAAATACATTTTTATTGATTTCTTTTGTTTAATGAAGCAAACGAGGTTTGTTGCTCAAATGCAATTACACTACTTTATTTTCCAGAACTAAATTTAAAAAAACAAAGAATAAACATCAATATATGAATATTTCCAAATAAAGAACCAAATTTTTAATGCAGCATGAAAGTTTTTTTATTATATTTTTTTCATACTCTTGAAAATTAGATTTTCAATCGCAAGGAGCTTTTTCTCTTTCAATAAAAGTCGCACAACAAAACCAAAACTTTTTTGTATAACTGTTTTTTGTTGAACTTTATCATGTGACAAATTTCTTGTGAACTGCAATTCTTTACTGGAAATATATGGCAGTGTGTAAATCAATAAAATAGTGTTAATTTAAACCTCCATAATTTTGCGTTTTAAAATGCTTTAATCCGTATGTGTTTCACACAGGAAGATAACTGGTGGTGCACCACTTTCTACTACCATTTGTTGTGGAAATAATCATCTACTTGTGTATAAATAATTGGACTGTGGCTCTTTGGACCTTCTACAATGGCTCTTAATAACTTTGGTTTAAAATCATGAAGAAATAACTAATTTTTTTAATATAGATACAATAACTAATGTAGATTTTACCAGTTATTTTGTTTATTTTATTTTAATTTTTTTTGCAGTTTTTCTGTTCTTGGTTTTTTTTTGTTTGTTTGTTTTGTTTTGTTTTTTCATGGGATAATTGGATTGGATTTCCACAACAGAATAACACCAAAAGTGCCAGTTATATTTCTTTAGATCCATTTTATTGTCATTAGGTTGGGAACTATGTGCTTTATATATATATATATATATATATATATATATATATATATATATATATATATATATATATATATATATATTTATATAATTGTCCACAAATAACATCCAGTAGATTAAAATGTATCCTCTGTTTGCCAGAGTTTGTTGTTTTTCTTTAATTTAAAACCTAAGAAGAGAAATAAAACGGTGGTTCTTTAAATGACAACAAATTTCCTATAGTAGATATATGTCAGATATTATCAGTTGTCCTTTTTCAAAAAGTCATGTAACATCAGCACCTGTAAATGAGTTGGACAGAGGCCAAAAAGGGTTCTTTGGATTGTGAAGGTTGCAGATCCCTGGTTTAAACCATTTTGACATTTCTGAGACTGCTATTGTTTTAAAATGGTAGAAGAATACTTTGTTTTTGATCCTTCTTTGACTAGCCTTTCGCTTTAGTCCCTAGGCTCAACTAGTTTGGATTTATACTAAATAAGTATACGGTAAGAGAATTTTCTACTGCAGGTAAGATGCTAACTGCTTATGACCTTTTAACAGAATCTCATTCAGAATCTCACATTCTGATTTCTCCAAAAGACAGAAAATAGACAGTTGCTACAAAGTGAAAACATGACAACAGGAAATGTTATTTCACAATGCAGTTGACAGTAAAAGCAAAACGAGTAGGAAAGTGGTGAAAAGTAATTGTACTTCATGTTTGTTCACTAATTTTTTTAAAATTTATTTATTTACCTTTATTTATACAGATTGTTTCATTGAAATCTAATATTTGATTTACAAGAGGTGTTTGAGGTGTTTGCTTTGGATATGAATTATTTTTGTGCTATCTGGATGTCCTACCCTGTATACATGTGCATTGGACACATTACTATAGATACTGAATTAAATTAAATATTTTGTGACACTAATGGCATTTAGTCAAAGTAATCAGACAGGAAATTGGCTGTAAGAGAAAAGAGAAAGACATGTAGCAAATGCTTCAAGGTCAGGAATCGAACCTCTGATCTCTGTGCCCAGCCCATAGGACACTCACACACACAATGGGTTCATTATTTTTGCCAGCTGAGGTGATGAAGATTCAGAGTGGGAGGAGTTTTCTTTCTTAATGGGGGGCAAAGCAGAGGAAACATGAGTGAGTCAGAGTTTATTACATAACCTGTTATTAAACTGGGATAAAAATTGGTGGGTGGGGAGGGTTAAACTATATACCATTAAACCATGAGTATTAACATTTGAGTTTCACTTTAACTGGTTGCAATTTAGATCTCAACTTTTGATTAAAAAATATAAATATATAAATATAATAAATATATATATATATATATATATATATATATATATATATATATATATATATATATATATATATATATATATATATATATATATATATATATATATATAGGAAGACCCAGGACACACTGGAGGGACTATGTTTCTTAGCTGGCCTGGGAACACCTTGGAGTACTCCCAAGTGGCTGGGGAGAGGGTCTCCCTGCTTAGGCTGCTGCCCCCGTGACTCAACCTCAGATAAACAGAAGAAAATGAATGGATGGAAGGATGGATGGATGGATGGATATTCAAAAACAACCATAATGAGTGGTGTACCTCAGAATTTTGCAACACTCCAGGTCATAATCTGTTTTTTAAAAAAAGATGCGTCATCACGTGATCTATCACGGTATACAAATGTTCAATGCACTGCCTATCTGAGGAAGCTTCAAGCTACTCCAAATAATACCATATTTTACCAGGCCAGCGTATGCTTTATGAATAATTACGTTATTTATAAATTATGAGCAAAAACCTAATTAGCTGGTATTTTGTGTCTGAGGCCACATCCATCCTCTCTGAAAGAAAACAGGAGAAGAGAATGCCAGCTTCAGGGTCACTGGAACTTCAGTATGCAATGGTTTCACGAGATAAGGGAAATGTCAGGTCATAAAAAACATAAAAACTGCCCAGAGAGGCTCATTAAGACAAGACATTTCACTTACAATTCCTCATTGCTTTTTTCTTTTTTAGTAATTCCCTCATTGACTACTAATGGACTTTTTAATATTGTTTTTGGAATCTTATGTTTTTTTAAAGATTATGATTTACTTGTTTTCCATTGCTGTGTGAACAGTTCAGCCATCTGAAATTGATAGGATGCATCAGTTGACTAGAAGTACTTTATGGGCAGTTCTAGCTTGAATGGTGCCCTGGACAAGCCTCTCCTCTCTCTGCCCCAACACCAATCTAAGGGGACCGTAAAGCCAAACAAAACAAGAAAAAAATTAGGAAAAATACCATGTATCTTCACAAACAGAATAGTGGTTTTGAAAATGTCAAACATTAGCTTAGACTCTTTTTGAAGTGTAGAACAATCTACTTTGGATTTGACCAGTTGAAGCACTTTAGAGTCAAAGATGATGCATTTCTTATAAATGCAATCAAGTATTGTGTTTCTTTATTTTGGGTTCTTTTTCACTTACAAATATACACCGGCAATAAAAACAGACCAGAGTAAAGAAGTTTGAAATTCCACTACAGGAATTCACAAAATACAATGTTTTAAAAAGTGTGCTGAAGAGAAAAAAGTGGAAATTCTGCTTTGTGTCTATTTCTGTTGATGACATCACAAGAGGCACAGGATTTGAGCCGCTAAGCTGACAGAAGTACAAACCATGGCAACTTTTTATTGATTTCATCCTAGATTTGATTTGCATCCCAATCTTCCCTGGTCCTCTTACAAACCATTTCAATGTTTTTTATTGCTGTTAAATTTCCCCAACTCAATGCAATGTTTTCACATACAAATAGAACTTCTTGCTGTACAGAGGCATGAACTTGAATAAAGCATCCAAAGAAACAATATAAAATAAAAAAATACAAATGCATATACTGAAAGACCCAAACTGCTACACTGGCCATGACATGTTGGTGACAGAAAATGTCTGTGTTTGATACATGTTTGAGGACTCCTTCAATCTCTGGTGGCAGCCATTCAGAGGTGCCTAAACACTTGCTCTCACAAAACGCTGCCTTTTCCACAAGGCTAATCCTCAGAGCTGCGCTGAGTTGAGCTGAGCTTCTACCTCAAAGAGAACCCTTCCACTGCACCTTCCCCACTGAGCTCCTCCAGACTAGCAGCTGCACATCTGCTGAGCTTATCACAAGAACTACTTCTCAGTACAACACTGCTAAGAACGGCTGTAATCGGCTTAATGGGGAAACACTGTTGGAAAGAGCAGGAGCTTCTTAAAGAGACAGAGGCCCAATTTTAAGGCGTTAAATTGTGAAGTCAAATTTCTTTTGACTTATGTTTGATTTATACAGCATTTTTATAACAACTGAAATTAGAATAGTTACTTGACTGTGATATAAAATGGCACTAAGTGCCTGGAAAATACATAATACTGCCCCTTTAACACAATTACTTCTGGTTTCGATATCATTTGACTCTGGCTGTGGTTCTACCCCAGTATGAAAACATGTTTGTTGCCTGCAGTGGTTAGTACTTTTGAACCTCAACCACTGCTGATTCTCTTTAAGAATTTTTCAATGAATTGATAATTTCTGTATCATATTAAAATATCATTCCAGCATGCAATTAGATGTAGAAATCCACACAACTTTTCTTCATTCAACTTCTAAGCTTAATTAGTGGAGAATAGAATGAATTGCTACATTCATGTAATGCATATGCCTGGTTCAGTTTTAAAGAAGAGATCAGCTATGATGTTCGTTTTTAAAGATAAAAGCCTGATGAAATTATAGTCAATTTAGCCAGAGTATCCGTTTGGGCTTAAGAGTTATTTGCAGAGTAGTTGGTTGCTTTACAATCTGTGAATAAACATGCATATCCACATACAGATGGATGATGGATCAATCAATACAAACTTTTTTAAATAGCTTTTTTGAGAAGTCAAACATTTAATAAAATAAATAAGCGCTGTGTTGTTTGCAAGATATCTGAGCCTTTCAGTTTGATGATTCGGCAACTTTGTGAAAAAAAATGGCAATGTTCATTTGATAAGAGTACTTTTACAAGGCCCTTTAAATTCAGTCATTTGTTTTATTCTGTCCAGTGATCATTCTTTGTCCTATCATTGCCATTGCTACTCTGTGTGCTGTTTCGAGATGAATTCATGGGGTACTGTTCTCTTTCGATACCTGAAGGAATGTTACATTATGAATTAAGCATCAGACATTCTCAGGCTCACATCACAAATTGCCTTGTGGATTGGATTTCAATCTCAGCTCTGATTGTTGCAGCATTGCTGAAGGTTGACTCCCAGACTCCACAAGCACTGCTCATTACTTCAAATCAAACCATTCTTGTTGCTATCCTCCAGGAAAACCTGCTCCCAGACATACATCATGCAAGAAATTTGTGATGATTTGCCAGGTGAGGCCTGCTAAGCCATCATAGTGAACTACTGTTAAAAAGAAAGAGAATGCACCCTTCAGAATCCAAACACTTGGTGGAAAATTTGTGAGGTATAAATGTACTGTCACATACCTTCAAGCAAAAGTTACAGCATGTACAGATACAACATTTGCTTCCCTGCTCAGTTTGTACTATATTTAGTTGATCTCAGTGTAATGTTACATGGAGATGGTTACTATATGCTCCTGGCATGTGTTCGTGACACAATGCAGCCATGCATGAGCAGCGTGTAGGTGGGGGCTTGCACACCACTCAGCTGTCAAAGAAGCTGTGGAGGCATGAAGCGCTGTCAAAAGATGCTGTCTAATGAAGAGACAGATTCTTGCTGTGCAACACAAAAGGAGAGTGAGTGACTTGCTCAAGGCCTCTGTCTGGCATCTTTTTTGTGCAGAAAAGACTGAAAACATCATGCTGGAGCACCCAAAGTAGGAAAGAAAAAAAAAAATTGAGGGTGGTGAAGAAAAAGTTCTGCCTTAAAGCTGCAAATTTGTTGAGATTCAACCCCACCTACACTTCATTCGCTTTGATCAACATGAAGTTAAACAGAGCACTTTTGGATTCAGTGAAATACTGCTACTGAGGCATCTACTTTAAGACTTTCTTTTGAGGAAGCAGATGTTTGTTGTAGCATGACACATCCCTAACCAACAGCAAATCTCAAAAGTATGCACACTCCAGTTAAAATAGCAGGTGCAATGATGTAAAAACCAGATTGTATACAGTAAGTGTGCACAACCTTAAACTAATAATTTGGAGAAGCACCTTTTGATCCAATCAAAGCATTCAATCCATTTGGGTTCAAACCTAACATTAGTCATAGTGATTATGATTAATCGGAAATAAAGTTCAACTTTCTTTCCTCTATCAGCTAAAGCGATGTGTTGCACAGAAGTTGTTAAAGATCAAAATGAATAACTGTACAAAGGGTTACAAATCAAAAGCTTTTCCTTTCAAAGAAAACATCCAGACTCCAAAACCTTGTTGGGGAAAGAACACCATACAAACAGTGAGACAGTGAGAACAGTGGACTTTTTTAAACTTGGATGAAATAATGAATAGTTTCAAACAGCCAGACTTGACCCCAAATCCTTAAGTGTGTGCTAGAAAATTGAAGATGAAGAGGGAACTCAGAAATACAATTAAAACAACAAAATAATTTTAATGAAGAAAATTTAATTTTTAAAAAATCCCAGCAAGAGTCCAGAATTACTGGATATAAAAAGTAAAGGTAGAAAAAGTTGTGTCATGATTTATCGATTATTTTACATCATAAAAACATTAGATGTAGATGATTTTGCTTTACAAATCCTATCAACAGCCTGAAGATGTACTGGAAACATACTGTAACTGGGATAGGTCAGTTAATTTTAGGTAATGAAATTTGTTGCAATCTGTTCTCTCCAGTTAAAGAATCACAAGTAAGAATTTACTAGCAGATTTAAAGTCATTTTTAGAGAAAAAAAAGAAGAAGAAAAAAACCCTAAACATTAACATACTTTAAAGGACTGGACAGCACCTATAGCTGCTAAAGCTAATGACATGCACTCGCAGGACTCATGTCAACAAAACCATACTGTTCTGATGTGGCGCATGTATCTGTCACAAAAATGGTCCTATCAACCTTTTTCAAATCTGATTTCTATAAAATATGGCTTAAATTAAAGATGAGGAAATTCTTGATGTTTTGATATGTAAAATATGTATTCTCCCTATACAAAAATCTATAAACAGTTTGGTTTCTGTCAGTTCTGTCAATATGCAAGAGAAGACTAAACTAGTTTCTCTTTTATGTTGGCCAATTAATTGTACATAACTGCCACTGTAGGAGCCATAGTTTGTTCAATACTTTATAAGATATTTTATCCAATTCACGATGACTGGTATGAATATTGCAACGTTCTATGAATGAATAAGGCAATTAGTCCAGTTTTTGTCATTTATTGAACTTTCAGAAATACAACTGCTGTAGTGCACCATAGCATGGGGAAAATAACACAGATATAAAACAAATAAAACAGATGAAGAACAACATAAACTCATTCATATTCTTCTTTTTATTCTCTCTCACTGTCAGATCCACTGAGATGGGTATGGCTTCAGCCTGGAGACCTCCTATGCCATGGCGCTCATCTGCTCTCTGGTGAACTTAAGCCAGGCCCCCTCTTGCTCTAAATCTTCAAAATAAAAAATCATATTACATAACCTCTCCTTTTCTCAAGCGACCAAATGTCTGATTTTATTTTTTTTCTCACAGGAACATTGCTTAAACTGATTTGCGGTTTACAGAGAATACGAAACTTTCAAGATTGTATGGCTGCAGCCTGGAGACCTCCCATGTCAACCTCAACCATACGCTCCATATATATATGGAACTATATATATATATATATATATATATATATATATATATATATATATATATATATATATATATTGTATACAATATATATATTGTGTATATATATATATATATATATATATATATATATATATATATATATATATATATATATATATATATATATATATATATATTCTTTCTATATTCTTTGTTGTAACTATCTCTTTTTTAGATCACATCTTTATTTGATACCAATATGGATCAGCTGAAAACAGTGCATTCTACCTCTCACTGGGTTGGGTAGCGCCATGAGACAAACTCTATGACATGGGAGGTCTCCAGGCTATAGCGATACAATAATGATAGTTACGCTATATACAGTAGTACTCTCTGCAAACAGCAAGTCAGTTTAGATAATGGTTCCTGTGAGATAAACCCGGATATTTGGTCATCCGAGAAAAGGAGAAGTTATGATGATATATAACGTGAGCTTCTATTTTTGAAAAGTAAGTCCACGGGGGACGTGGCTTATATTCACCAGACGAGCGGCATGAGACGAGCACTATGACACGGGAGGTCTCTAGGTTGCAGTCATACAGTCTTGGGCTCCACTGCACACACATACCCGTTGTCATGGCAGCCGACTGGTAACAGCTCCAGAAACCGACAGAGCAGAGATTACGTTCAAATGTATCAGGAACACCACCAAAAAACACGCAAACATTTCCCACACAAAGAACAGAACATTACAGCATTAAATTTTCAGGCTTGATGTTTATTTTAGGATTATTGATAAGTGGTTATATAAATACGAGTGCTGGTTGGTTAGTTAATTTAAACACCGGCTCGACTGAGATCTGTCAGAGAGACTGTGTGTGGGTCGCCTTATTTTTAACACACCAAACTGAGCAGCACATGTACATGTACAAGGTCAGTAACCTTGAAATGTTTAAAACTGTGCATGTAAAAGTTAATAACAAACAGGAAAAAAAACAAGAACTAAAGTATTACAGCCTAAATAGGTCAAATATAAAATTATTTTTGTTTTGGTGCCTGTATATGATGCTAATCGATGACCTGTGATAAAACACCGCTAGTCCCAAGATATTGCATAAATTAGCACTTCACAGTTTTTCGCACATATCTGTTCTGGAACCATCAAGCTTGCACATACAGAAGATATGTGCACATATAGGAGATCTAGCCTCTGCATGCACAGTGAGGAGCAAAAATCAGTGCCTCCTCTGTGATTTCTCTGCTAGAGAAAAGCCAGCCTCACATCTGTAAGGAATACTAAAATTGTTATAGAAAGTGCTGGCAAATAATTCTGTACACCAGCTCAGTCTCTACGGGGAGTTGAGTCCAGACAACTGCAGAAATCCCTGTCTTCTTTTTTAACTTCTTCCCTTTACGCTCCCAGGGTTTTGCAGTCTCTCTGGCCAGATTCAAATGTGATTTTGTACTTTTCTCCCCAGCTAATTCACCTTTATCTGTCCATTATGTCTTTTTAATGCAATGGCCTCTCACCAGAGGCAACTGCTACCATTATACGCACAAACAAACATACTCAGAATCACACGGTCCTGGGCTTCTGCCCCAGTGGGAACCAGAAAGCCCCCACTTGCACAACAACATCAATAATACAACCATAACACCCCTCACCACCATTTGCTTCTAAAATAAGACTTCCATTTCTGATTAATTTTTCATTTGCTTTTTCAACCTCTCTCATTGGACTTCTTCTTTATGCTTTGCCTTTAAATAGGTGAGAATAAAAGATGACAACAAATATGTCCACATTGTCACCTTCCAACTAACCACCCGTATATTTAGATCAGTCAAATATTAGCTCTTTGAAAACATGCAGAAGGATGTGGTCCTTATTTCAATTACTTTGCAGAATCCTCTTGAGCCTAAGGTGAGATTTGCAAATATTATCAAGGATATTTGAATAAAGATAAAAACAGCAACTTATCTTTAGCACAAAGGGAGTAGTTTTGTTTGAGAAAGAAACTTACTACGAAAGGTGCTACCCTGTAAGAGCAAAAAAGATCGTCGCCTAAGGAGATAACTTGTCAAAATAATTAATGTCCCAAAATGAAGCAATGCAAATTTTATGCCTCGCATTACCAAAGGAAACAACAAGCCTTTAGTTTGTGTTGCAGAATAAAAAAAGGTCTTTTTTCATGGTGGGTCCTGATTTGCAGTTTCACAGTGCTAATAATGAGTCAGAACAAGCATAGCTTGATCTCCCTGCACATCCATGTTTTTTTTTATTAGTCTAGTTTCCTCTCACAGTTCATAAACATGCATGCTGGTTTAACTGGCCTTTTTAGATACTGTTTATGTTTATATTGTTTCTTTATTTATACAGAGACAATGTACAACATTCCATTAACCTTTTAAGAGGAAAGATGCATGGTACCAGGTTATAGCAAGCAATGCTAACTTCCACTTGTAGTCCCTGGACAGGTTGATGTAGTCAAAAGATAATATAACAGGTTATAAAATTGGTGGAAAGTCAGTATAATGATTAACTGCATGCATATCCAATAAGTAATTATACAGATTTCAGTAAAACTAAACAAGCCAGTCAAGACACAAACCAACAGACAAATTAATGACTATTTCTTTGCCTTCATCAATAATGTAAACAAATCTGCTTATTTAAAAGCCATAGTTTAGCCAAGTGTGCAAACTTTTTAAAACTAGTACATGTTATAATCTCTTTTAGCAAACTATTCCAATGACTTGTTGCAACAATAACGAAGGCAGTTTTACGAAAAGCAGTCCTACATTTTGGGTTGCTGCACTCACCTCTAGAGGTTGCCCTTGTGACTCTAGTCATTTTATCTGCCCTCATAGTAATAAACCTTCTTGAAGGTGGAACAGCAACACTGTTAAGAATTTTATAAACTAAACAAATATTTACATAAAATATCAAATTTTCAAAATTTAGAAAATCCTATTTGGGAAGAATATGACAGTGATGGCATTATCTTGATTTCTTATTATATATTTTAAGGCCCTTTTATAGATTGATCCAAGAGGTTTTAAAACAGTTTTACACACCTGCGACCAACTAGTCATGCAATATAAAACATGAGAAAAAAATCATAGAATTTAAATAAGTATGGGAAGCCTCAATAGTAAGAGATCCACATATGCGCCTGAAGTTTGCTAAACTAAATTTTAGAGACTTTCTAAGCTTTTTGACATGATTACCCATAGGTCCGAATATGTGCTTGTATAGTTGTTTGCCGTGTTGCCGTGTGTGTCTATGTGTTGTCCTGTGATGGACATTCGACCTATCCAGGATGTACCCGCTTCTCACTCATTAGGTAGATGGATGGATGGATGGATCACAACTCAAATTGGAGCTGTATTCAAAATATTTAGGTGGTAAACTATGACCATGAATTAATTACTTTGAACCTGAATTTAGAACTAGGTCTTGTTGAGGATGAACTGGCACAAAACTGCTCACACACCAATACAAATAATCCAAATGGTTGAAATTCAACAAACACAAGTTTGACAGGATATGTGGAAGAAATAAATAAATGATAAATAATAATAATAAAAAACTGAAATGTAAAAATGAGGAAAAATTAAAAACAAGGGAAGCCAAACATTTTCGGAGACACCACAATTATCAGCAACAAACAGTGAAATGTGCCTTATTATTGTCTGACATGTCTGACATTATTGTCTGCCTCTGTTTTCGGAACAGGTGGGTTTCCTCTGTATTAACAGTTTCACACGCATCCATGATGATTGATGCTCTCTAAACAAATAGCTACTTAACCAGTCGAAATGTCTTAATTAGGATGGAACACCAGTTTTTGTTTCTCTTCAGTACCAGATATTGGATGCCTTGGAGGCTTCCAAAATTGGGTCAATTTAGAATTGGATTGTTAATGCTAAGCTTCACTCAAAAACAAGAAAATTTATCACAATATGTGATACAAACAAAAATATTTACTTCAATAAAATTTAAGCGGGGTTTTCAGTCCTGGTTTACACTTCAATGGGCAAGACTTCTTATCTGCTGCTTCTGTCTGTTTCTTTGAACAAGCACAGTTTTGACAGGAGTTATCATGAGGGCCTTGTCAGCCAATCAGAAGTATGTTTTGGTCTAACTCTGGCACAAAACTATGTGACAGGTGCTGGTCACAAATATAGTGTTTTTTTATGTAAGCAAAATGGCTGGGAAGGTCAAAAAAGGTACATTCTTTTGAAAAATCAGCTGATTGCATTCAGAGATTTTTTTTTTAAATGCCTTGAGATGACATGTGTTGTAAATTGGCGCTTTATAAATAAACTGAATTGAATTGAATAGAGAGCTGCTCGAGTTTATTTTGGCTAAATGAAATCCAGCAAGGCAGTGTGCAGGTGAGCAAAGAGTCTCATAGATAAACAGCCAAAATTACCAGCTGCATTTCTTGAGTCACCTATTATTCAAGACGCTGTCCAACCTGAATGATTCTGAAGTATTTTGCTTAAATGTATCATATTTAAAAATGCATTTTAAAAAGTATTAAAACTCTTAATCAAAATTAAAAGTCAAATATTAATATTATGTTCCATCCATCCATGCACCCATTCATCCATTGTATATATCCGCTTGTCAATGCAAGGGTGCTGGTGCATATCTCCAGCAGTCTTTGGACGAGAGGTTTAGGTACACTATGGACAGGTCAAAATTCCGTCACAGGGATATTATGTCCCAATAATCCATAAAAAATTTCACTGCATTTGGTCAATGGTCAGTTTTGACAGCTAGTTTTTAAGCAGCTGAAGCAGCTAGCTGTGCTATAGTGTTATGAACAGTATATACAAGAATAATTTCAGCTGTTATTTTTTTTTGTTTATGTCATCCTTCTTACCAGCTCTTTAACTCCTATAAATGTTTGCTTGCACATAGGTTTAAGACAAAAGAAATGTTTGTTTCTACTGCTTATTCAAAGTTCCATCTGAGCTAAGCTGCTATTTTCATCACCAACCAAAAGGGGATCCAGCAGCTTACCCACATTTTTCTCAATTGGAAGCTGGTCTCTTTGTGTGAAACTTTACAGGATAAGTTTGCAACTCCAGTCATTTCATTTATATATATATATATATATATATATATATATATATATATATATATATATATATATATATATATATATATATATATATATATATATATATATATGTTCTATCTTTGTGTGAGTCTATCTGCTGTTATTGCCTGTCACTGTCACTTTGCTGCTGTTGCACAGAAATTTCCCCACTGTGGGACAATATTGGATGTTTCTATTCTAATCTATGCTAGAAAGGAAAATAAAAAAAAATGTTCAAAAGATAAGGGGATGATTTTCTACAAAGTCAGTCTTTGAAATGACAGTTGAAAAATACAGTTCCTGAATCTGAGGTGATAAGCTTTCAGATTATAAGTCTTCATTCTCCATTTAAATTACGTATTTATACACAACCGAGTCAAAACCACTTTAATGTCATTTTGACTGTGTATATGAAACAGAATCTCTCAAACATTTCTTAACCCTAAAACATACCAACAAGCTTAGATAGACAGATATTTTCATAAAATGTTGCAGAATGAGAGAGAATACATATGATGAATTACAGGGGCCCTGATATAGAGCCCTGTGGCAAATCACAGACAAATATTGTACTAATAATAAACTTACTAATATTATTTTAAGCCATTTTTATTGATTTTTAAGTAGAAATATATCATCAAATGTGTTGGTTTAATGTGATCAAGATTTGACTTAAGAGTTTTCTTCTATTTCTGTTTTAGAAAATAAAAAGTACATGTGCTTTATAGCCAAATTGATCCAAACCTGTAATTCAATCAACATACATTACCTCCATCTTCGTGCTCCTTTTAAATAGCTTACTTCTCATTGATCAGGTATGAATTTCATCAAACGTGGGATATAATTTCAGAGGTGCTTTAGAGCATATCAGATACTGTTTGTTTATTTTCTGAATTTCTTCCAGATCTTGCCCCCGTGTTCAGTTGGAGGAAATGAATAGTTCTGATTAAGACTACTGAATGAGTAGATGGTCCTGCTAGTCCATGACTATAACTTTGGTAAGAAATTCAGGATATAACTTTGATGTAGCTGTTTAATTGGGTCTGTACTGCCAGGTTGTGCTTTGTAACATCTGAGTTTAGCTAACCATTGTGTTCATTACTCATCTCCTTTCAGCTGCCTGCTTTGCTACACTAACTCTAAACAATAGCAGTGATTTAATTCACATTGTTTAGGCCTCATAAATCATCTGAGATTCTGGTTTTAACATGTTCACAAACAGGCACAGCGTAATGAGATGTGCAAATTGGTTGCGGCAGCTTCAATAGCATTTTTACTGTTAATATTATTATTGTCTTGGCATGAGGTGTGACTGAGCATCTGATGATGATGGATTTTGTTTTACAGCAGAATATTGGGTAGGTGAGTTTAACAGTGAGGTGGTTTTCAGAATCCTGAATTAGGCAGGGAAATCTCGCAACATTGCAGTGTAATGCATCAACCTTTTTCATGAGGAATATTTTGTTTTTATGCTCTGTAGTGTTTGATGAAAACTAATAAAATGTCAAATCAAGCATCAGAAGGGACTTTTCAGAAGAGACTGATTGCAGCCTTTTACCGACTTTAAAATCAATCACTGTGTAAAACTCTTTTCTGAGACAACTAAACTCTCTTTAGGTTTACCTCAGACACATCTCGCTCTGTGAAATTTCAGTATAAATCTAAATCTGTAGGGGAATTTCTAATGTATGGTTTAGCACTCTGTAAGATTTGTAGAGAATTTCTCAGACAAACCTTTGCAGAGTAGCTGAATGAGGATTAATGGATAGATCCTCTTACAGATGACGCCGAGTTATATTGCATCTGATGTCGCATGAGAGCCAGGGAAGTGGAAGCTTTCCAGTCTGAAAAGCTTTGTTTCAGCAGTCAGATCTTATCAGTGAGCACAGAACGCTCCCAAGCTGTGAAGCAACAGCACGTAGGCAGAACAAGCTGAATTAAATGCAGTTCACTCACTTCAGTAAGTAGAAAATTGTGTTTTAGATTGTTTATGTACTGGAGGAAAGCAAAACAGTGCACAAAATAAAGTTTTAAACTATACTGAGTCAACTGACATAAAAAGATCATTTACACTGACTAGAAACACTTTCTCTTTCTTTTTCTCTGGCCCTGTGTAAAGGAGTAATTGATCCAGCTGTTATTAAATTAACTATGATTTCACCAATTTTTTTAGACAATTGAGTTCAGTTTTATTACCCACAGTTGGCTTGATTACTGCCTGACCTGTAGAATTATACAAATCACTTAAATAGTGCTTTATATTCCTTGGAGTGGCGAGCCTGCCAAAATTACTCCAAGAGTACAATGATAACTCTTCCAAGAGATCACCAAAGAACAGAGACCAACATCTAAAGTATGGCAGGCCTCTCTTTCTGTCTGTCAGTGTTCATGATTCAACAATACGAAACAGAATTACGGAAAAATATTATTTGCACTGACAAGACAAAAGTAGAACTTATTGGAATGCATGTTTGTCTTTAGGTTTTGGTTGAAATTAACACACAATTTTAGAAGAACATTCATGCTTGAAAGCCCTCCAGTGTGGCTGCATCAAAACAATCCTGCTGAGACGAGTGGGCCAAAATTCTTCAACGGTAATTTAAGAAATTAATGGCCAGTTTTTGCAAATGCAAATGCTTCATGGCAGGTTTCGGCGGCCAAGAGTAGCACAATTAGGGGGCAGTTACATTTTCAAATAGGACAAAGTGGGTTTGGATAACTTTTTAACCTTAGTAAATTTTGAAAACTACATTTGCAACTTTTCAGGCAACTTTTCGTTGATATTAAAAATTGTTTGATCTTAAACCTTTTAGTGTTAAAAGCAAAAACAAAGAAATTTCTAATGGTTCAAATACTTTTTCACAGCGTTTTATCTGCTATTTCAAAATCCATTGCAATCCCCAATCACTATTCTTACCCCTTTCTCTGTCCAAAAAAGTTGCTAGAGTTCAGAATAGGTCCCTGCAGTGGTATTTTATAAATCCATCTGGACATCACGTTATCCCTGAAGATGAGGGGAATAATAAAGGGTTTAAACTTCCAACTTTTACCTCTATTTTGTATACTAAGATCTACTTATCACCTTGCCTGGATTTGGGTTCATATTTTTGGGGACTTTTTGAGTTCTTAAAAGTCTAATCAGCTATTCTTGCAATGGTTAACTTGTTTGGACGTTTAATTATTGCAGAAGAATTTCCTGTAATAGTACAAAATTCGAATTAAAAAAGGATTTTTTATTTTTTTATTTTTTTTTTTTTAATAAACAGTTTTTAGAGGGGAAACTGGAATATTTTTATTTTTAGGAAGTGAAATGTTTTTACAGTTACATTCATTTTTTATTATTTGTTTTTTTACGTTTTCTGTGTACACAAATAATTCACTGCAAAACTAGCTCATTTTCTTTTTCAATTTATGGTCTTTGTTTTTATTCATCTGCTTTCTTGTGAATCACTATCATGCATCCAGTGCAACCCATTACCCTCAGGAGTCACCAAATTATTTATTTCACTCTGTTTAATTTAGTCTCAGTTCAAATGCAGCCTCAGATGTTTGTAAGAGAACATTAGTGAACACAAAGCATCATCAAGACCAACTCAAATGAGAGAATCTGTCAACAGAGTAATTCATTTAGTATTTGAACCAGAGAAGGTGGTCAGTGTTAGTGAAAAATGGATAGACGTACATAAAGGTTGATACTGGGAGGAAACCTGTTTGAGGCTGCAAAATACTTGGAACTGGTCAGAGGTTCGCCTTCCAGCAAGACAACAACCCAAAACAGTCCAAGCTACAGTGGAGTGGTTTATATCTAAGCATAACCCATATTAGAATGGTCCAGTCAGAGTCCAGATCTAAATTCAACAGAGAATCAGTGGCAGTGCTTGCTGTTCACATATGCTCTTGAATCTATCTGACTGAGCTTTATCTATTTTGCAGAAAAGGAATGGGCAAAGATTGCAGCCTCAGGTAGTCTTACAAACCACTGAATGATGTCAAAATCAAGTATCATTTTACTTAAACTTTTACAACTATGCACTACTTTGTGTTGTTCTGTTAAATAAAAAATATTGAAGTTAGGTGTAAAGTGAGAAATTCTAAAAGAAGATTCAAGGAATATGAAAACTTTTCCAGGGCATTGAAGACAGCAGTGATGCAGCAAGAAATAAGCAGATTTAGAGCATGGATGGATGGATTCATTTATGCATCCACTGAGCAACAGTGAGAAATAAAAGCTCCGTTTAACAGAACTATAACTTCATCTTCCTCCATTTAGGGTTCAAGGGGAGAGACAATAACAAGCAACAGATGTGTCAGGTTGGTTGGTTCAGTGATCACAGAGCAGCAAATTAACCCAAAGCTTGTAAAATTTACAGAAAAAAACACAAAGTACAAGAGAGAGGTATATTATCTTAGGCAATATTTTGATAAAGGCAAAATGAACTAAGCTGAAGAGATAATGAGCTCAGTGCATCAGGGAGGATGCCTTAACATCCCTTAACAGCCTGGGTCTATAAAGAAAACGACTGTCTATTTTTCAACTAATCAAAACCTTTGAATATTAACGTCTGCCATTTATCTTAGCTGAAGTCATCAAGATCTGACTGTCGAGATGACACAAATATCTGTTCTGCTGAATACAACAGTTATTGAACTGTAAAACCATCACAGGTAAGCATACTCCACAAAGCAATTAAGTTTTCTCTGAAAATAGAAAAAGGAGAAACTTTTTTGTTTGTACAGAAAGAGAGACCCTCTCCCTCCTGGGCAATCTTAGTCATTTGCCAAGACATTTTTTGCCAGCTCATATTTATTCCTTTTCACCTTTATTCTCATTTTCATTCATCTTGGGTTAGGCACTCTTCAGGTTTCTGCTTGTAAATCTTTCTTCTGTTTTCTACATTACGAGTGATTTGTTGCAGCCATGGGATCATGTAAACACAGGGTGGGGGGTGGATTTCATTAGTAATCAGCCCTCTTAGCTGTGTTTTAGGCTTGTAAAATGTACTCAACAAGAACATGAATTACATCAGGAGTTCAGAACGGCTCAGGCTGACTGTTTGTGGTTACACAAATGAAGTTTCATCACTGTGTGTTCCTGGATATTTGTTCCCAGGCATACACTAAAAGCAGCATTTTCCCAATAGACTTTCCAAGGCCTTGCCATATGCTGCAGTGGTGGATCCTCACGAACACCCCACGGATGCTCTACATGCACATAAACACCGCGCCTCTATATTTACTCTTTAAAAGCCAAGCTCATTGAAAATTCAGTGTACTTTCAGACCCATTCATGCAACCAAAAAAAAAAAACATCTTTAAAGTAGATAGTTTTTACTTGTCGGTATTTTCTATCTTTTTTTTTTTTTTTTTTTTTTTTTTTTTTTTTTGAAAAGATGTACTTTCCATTTGGAATATCTGCATAAGCAAAGAACCTTGATACTATTTTTCAGAGGAGAGTAATTAATATCAATGTGGATACAGTACTTAATTATGTATTTAATTATGTTATTAGGATTTTATATAATATACCAACACAATAATTGCATAATTGTGAAGTGGAAAGACAGAACCATGCTGGAAGGTGAACCTCTGCCATAGTGTGAAGGTTTCCTTCCAGGACAAGCCTGTATTTACTGTACAGACGTCGGTTTTGCTTCAGTGAACTTGGTTTTCTCAACATCGTACAGTACTATAGGATGTTTCCGAGGCTCTGCCTGCTTACACTTGAGTCACATCCCAGAGCTGAGAAGCTGTCAATTCAAACTCAATGTGCCTTGCATATGCCAGCTCCACTCTGCCTCTCATAAGTCTCTGTGCATCGATCAAAGCTAACCCTCCGCCGGGGAGTTAAAATGCAGTGTTGTGTATCTCTGCAAAGTCAAGCTGACCAGCCTTCCAACTTACTGAGGACTCACTGAGATGGCAAAAGACCCACAGTCGTAAGTTCATACATAGTGTATATATTCCTTCATTACCAGGCACAGTCAGAGTGTGTGAGTGATCCATGTAATGTGTGATGGCAGTCAGAAAGCAAGTAAAAAATTAACATAATACTGTGCAGTACAGTGTTGTAGAAAACCAGAGTTCCTTGTAAAACTAGTCATACCTCTTGAACCTTTACACTTTTTATCAAGTTAAAACCACAAATGTCAATGTTTTTTATTGCGATTTTTATGACAGACTGACACAAAATAAGTCAGTATTGCAAATTGGAAAGAAAGGCTTTAATTGCTTTCACTGAACAAACAGTGTCATAAAGACCAAGGAACATGGCAGACAGGTCAGGAAGAAAGTTGTGGATAGTTGTGAAGCGAAGTTAGGTGATCAAACAATATCCTAGGCTTTGAACATCTCATGAAACTCTGGTCAATGCATCATTCAAAAATCAAAAGTGTATGACACAAGTGCAAGCTTACCAAAGCATGGTCAGCCACCTACACTGACTAGCCAGCCAGGGAGAGCATTAATGACAAAAGCAGCCAAGAGGCCCATAGTAACTCTGGAAGAAATACTGATCCAGAGCCCCTTTGTGAAACTCTTGAGAGGACATTCAATACAGCCAAGGCAACGTCCAGTCTAACTGACCTAAAGCCAATTCAGAGTTTGTGAAAGGTTTTAAAAGCTGACTTTTACAGACACTCGTTGGATCAGACTGACCTTAGACTTGCAGCTTTGATCACAGAGAAAGGATGTTCAAAGTACTAACACATGGAACATAAATGGAACTGTGCCACACTTTTCAGATTTTCATTTGTAAAAAAGTTTTGAAGATCACGTATAAAATATGTTTATTGTTGTGGGGAAAATATGGAAACAATAAAGGAATATTGCTGCAGACATTATTGCAGTGAATAATCTGAACTGCTCAGCGTATTGATCAAAAGTAACAACGGGTGGTTCCTGAGAACAGTGAGGGTATGGTTTGTCTCGTTACCTTATGATTCACAAACATAAGCCCTTTATTATCTTTTTATTGTAAAAAAAATCAGTATCTTGAGCTGATTTAAGAGTTCCATGAAAGTTCCAGGAATTAAATCAGAAGACTACCGGAAAGTTGCAGAAAGGTAACTTCTAGGTTCAGGAAAACTTTCAAATTAAGTTCCATAACAGTAACTAGGAAGATTTTGCAAGGTGCCAGAAAGTACTTGGAAAGTTCCACGAAAGTACCTGGTAAGTTTCATGAAAGTTTCAAGGAAGTACTGAAAAAGTTCCAAGAATGTTCCACAAAGTACACAGTGGTTACAGAAAGTACCTAGTGTGTTCTTGGTAAGTTCGGTTAATGTGCTGGACAGAATCCTCTAGGTTGTGGGCTATATTCTTCAGTGTTGCCTAAATTTTGTGTTTTAATGAGCAGTCTTAAAGTTTTAGTTGGTCTTGTTTATTACCCCAAACCCTCAGGCAAAATATCATTCATTAATCATTGTTCTTTGTTCTACATTCCCCCTGAAGTCAGTCAACAAGATTTGGTGATCCCCTGGCTTTTCCTCAGTTCCTCAATTATTGTTTTTCTTTTTCTTTTTTAATAATTATCATTAACATTCTTTAAACAGATAGATTTCAGAAGCATGTTTCTTAACTGCCTGGTCAGAACTAGCATGGGGTAAATGTTGAAATCCCAAACAAATTTCAGGAGGATAAAGTTATCAAAAAAAGAGTGAATAATTAAAAATACAATTTGCTGTGGTTATAATTAATTATTTTTCCAAGTGTAATCATAGGGGGAAAATATTTCTTTCAGAACAATAAATAGCCAAATTCATGTCTCCATTTTCCTGTGTATCACAACAGCTCTCTGTTATAGTGAATCAAGGTGCATCTGTTTGTTCTATTTAGGGGGAAATAGTTGCATTGCATGCCTTGGTGCATCTGTCTGATCTCAGCTGGTAGGAGAAGCTCTTGCTAAGGGGTCATGACCCTCTCACGAAGCAGCAGAGGTGTGGTGGATGTAAACTGCAGACAGAATGGCACTGAGCACAATGCCTGGTCTTTTATCACAGCGCCTAATGCAGCCGTGGTAGAAACACCTGCTTGTCAGACCTTTCATCTCGTGGGCCAAAGTGATCTGGCAGAGTGTGTCTGAGTCTGTCACGTGGAGTCTATTCTGAAAATGTTTTGTGAATAGTCAAGCTTTTGTGATGGAACAGCTGCATTTTCTTAGCGTATTTAAACTTAAATGTCAACGTGTTTTGGGTTTAATGAAGTGCAATATTTCTGTGAACACGTAGTTAAAGAGACACAGTTTGAGTTGCTTTGTTTTGTTAAATCCCATCCTCTCTGACTGTCTTTATCCCCAGTAACTCCTGACCCAAGTCCACCTATCGATTCATCTTCTGTCTCTTCTTCTTTGTTTATCTGACCCACACTTGGCTTGAGTTTCTGCAGAAACTTTTAAACCATGCAGAAACCATAAAGCTTCCTTCATAGTTAACTGGAACAATACTATTGGATACATAAAAAAAAGATTGTAAATTCAATTTTGGAGTCATGAGTTTTTACCTACAGTGTTCAGTGGTCAACTTTCATTAGTAATTTAATCATCAGCTGTGATAGCTGCTGTTGTTTCCCTTTAATTTTGCCTTTTTGCAGTTTAGTTGGAGCCTGCAAGTTAAGGAGTGAAGCAAAGCTGACATAATAGAGGATAAATGTGTCCATAAAAGTGATCCTGACCTTTTCTGTGTTTTTAAAGGTCATCCTCTGACTGGGAAAAACTCATCAGAGATGTGGATTTTAGATAAATCTAACATGTTTCTATGCACCTCACGTCACAACAGCGCAGAGCAAAAATGTCCTTGAAACAAATGCTCTGTGTCTAATTAGAGGGTAGCTGAAGAAAGGCCAAAAGTTAGAAATGGAAACTTTCTTTGTTTCTGTGTGTGTGTGTGTGTGTGTGTGTGTGTGTGTGTGTGTGTGTGTGTGTGTGTGTGTGTGTGTGTGTGTGTGTATCTGTCAATGTTGAACTTATAATATATCATTATGAATATGGTGTAGCTGTCCTGACATTTTGCATGTTCTACCTCTTAAGTGTACAGATAACTTTTCTTTACAGTAGGCTGCATTATAATCCGTTCTCTTTATAACAATAAGAAAAGTTGATCGATGCGTTTTTGGGTAGCATGAAATAATACACCCTGCCACTTATTTGAATCTGTTTGATACTCTTGACATTCTGGAGAGGGAAAGTACTGGGTATTTATGAGTTAGTATATGTATCAGTGATGCAAGAGGAGCAACTACACCCACAATATTTAAAGTAGCAGTGCAAACTTTTGTTTTTGCTTCACTATGTTTTCACCAAGAATGAATAGTCTCTAACAAAATTCAATTTACCTTGTTAGCAAATTTTTTAAACTTAACACTATGAATTATTTTTCAATACTATACCCACCCACCTTTTCCTCTCAGTTGGTTTTACTTAGACAATATTTCAGAGCTGAAGTAAAACAAATAACAGAATTTGTTATCCTAAATATTAAAATGTACAGCATAGGATAGAAGATAAGTATAGTCATTCTTCAGGTGTAGAAGATCAAACATCACTTGGGAGGGGAGCAGCACTTTACATTTGTTGATGCCCAAGCATCAATTTAGCATAACTCCATGGTCAGCAGTAATGTTCCCCAGTCAGTTTGCATTTAGGCTTCATGGTAACCAACTAAAGTATTGGTAGATAGGTGGTGGCTGTTTCAACTATTTTCCTTACTACACTGTTCTTTTTTTAAAAATGAGACAGTCACCACAGCATCAGGATAATTCTCCATGTTTTGTCATCTGGACAGAAGGATATGAGCTTAAAGCTCATTGGTACATTAAACTATCCTTAGAGATGCTGCTAGTGGTTGCTCATAAAAAAATCCCTTACTTGCAGGTTTTATATGCTAAATGTGCAAGTACACACACTATTTGTGCAGCTCCAATGGTGGTCTTCCCTATTCTTCAACTCCAAGCACACCATATTCTGTGGTTTCCCAAATGTGTCAGGTCCAGCCTCTTTCGGACTTTTGCTTTTGTTGTTTTTTAGCGTTGAATTCTTATTGTTACTTATCCTAGTTTATTTCTTGTTTGTCTAGTTCTTAGGTTGACTATTTCAGTTTATTTTAGCTTCTGTGTATTCTCCTGCATATTGATTAGATCAGTCCTGTTTCTGTTTTACTTAGTACACTCTTTAGTTATCCTCTGCTTCTTTTAGATTTTGCTTCTGTCATTTATTTGTATTGATTTCCTATTTTCCCAGTCTAGTTTATCCCTTTAGTTTGTCCAGTGCTTAGTTTGAGTATTTCAGTTACTTTTAGATTATGTTGATCATTTCAGTCTTTTCTTAGTCATCCCAGTTATTTCCTTACATCCAGTTTTCTCCTTGTATCTTGTCATCCTGTGTTTCTTATATTTATTAGATTAGCCATGTTTCGTTTCACTTTAGTACAGACTTTAGTTATTTCCCTGTGTCTAGTTATCCTCAGTTACATGTAGATTATTTTCCTTGCTTCCCTGTTGCTCTCCCTTGCCCCCTGCTGCCATTTTCTCTCCCCTCAGTCTCCTCTCTAGTTAATTCCCCACACCTGCTATCATTTAGCCATCAGCTCCAGCCTTTGTTCCAGCATTCACTTGCTCAGTATTTTAGCTCCTTTCCTTCTCCCACTCCTCACTGGTTCCCCCTGTTATCACTGCCCAGGTCTTTGTTTTAGCTTCCTGTTTTGTCACCTTGTTTCTCCCTGTTATGCTCCATGGATTCATGTTCTTTTTTTGCTCTGGATTCCTGCGTCATCCGGTTTTTTTTTTTAAGCTTTTGTATTCTTTAATTAAATCTTCAACGACTACTCGCTGGCTCTGCATTTTGGTCCGAGACAACCAACCTCACATCATGACAATATGGTCAGCTCAGCCAGCTGGGGTGCTTAGCAGTTTGTTATGTAGCCCCCCCTCCACAATAAACTGTACACCATCATCCACACACCGTTTAAAGGCATCATTTTCCCTTCTGAAGATGAGAAAACCCTCTATCAAAGCAGATGAAGCAAAAATTGTAAGTCATATGTTTTCCTGATGGCTTCTGTAAACATGTAAATATATAAATACTTTGTACCCAAGTACTCTGTAGGGAATGGTAAGAAGGGGGTAACAAAGCAAAATTCATATCATAGAAAGTACTTTGCAGTTACCCAGTTAGGGCATTTGGATTAAACCAGCAGCAATGGAGTTCCATTTTGAAAGCCACTTATTTGTATTTCATGTGCTGTGCTGTACTTTGCCTGGTGCAGCACTCAGATTTATTCATCAAATTATTAAAAAAAAATAAGCAACATTAGGGTAATTTTGTCATGGAAATAAAGTCATGTAGAAATCGTATGAAAACAGAAGAACTGCAAATCTTTCCAATAAGGGCCTAAAATGCCACTGTCAGCCCCAAACCTACAGATTGCAGACCTCTGGTTTGAACCTTGAAAAACAAACACAGGGTTCAGTCTTACCAATAAATAAAACATCAATCCTCCATTTGAATTTGGAGCAATTATTAGTTTTATAGCAGGTTTGTGGTTTGCTGTGATTGATCACTGAGTTAGTCTTTAGACAATTTTGGTAAAAATGAACTCAAAGAAAGAGCAAAGACTGAGAGAGTGGAGATCATGACTGAAACAACCAGAAACTCTACTGATGAATATTCTGTCCTTACCATGTTCTCCAAACCTTTCTTCAACGCATTAATGTAATGCATTATTTGAAGCACCAAAAAACTCTGAATGTTTTGTGCTTTCTTATTTTGTTTTCAGTATTTTCCATGAAAACTACAGACCAGACAACACAACCGAGAAAAGAACATCTAAAATGTTTAAAGCAAAACATATTTCTGCAGTGTCAAAAGCTTCAAAGAGTTTCACCAATGGTCTGGCAATGCAGCTGAACAAACAGCTTTGCAAGCAGAACACGCCAATACAAAGCACAGAGAGAGCTGATCCAACATGATGCCATGTGCACACTGTGCACAATTTGATACAAGCAGATCAATTAGAAATTGACTTAATGTCATCAATACACCTGTAGAGGCCTGCTGTAGTTGTTGTGGAGAGCACCAAACCTAAGTGTTTCCCAGGGAAGCACAATGATGGACAAGAAACTGCTGAGATGTTTGTCAGATTCTGTTTTTAGGAAAGCCTACACAGAGTATCTTTAAAATGCAAGTGTTTGAGCAGAGGCGTCTAATACCCAGAGCCATGTGTTTTCTCATTCACATGCGCCATCCTTTTGTTTATTCATGAGTTTATGTTTAAATCCAGAGAAGAAAAAAGTTTCCTCAAGAGATGGAGGAAGACTAAGCAAGACTAAGGAAAGAAAATCTAATGCAAGTTTAAAGTATTCATTCACTAAGATGTGACAGATTCTCTCTCCTTCTTCTCTCTATCACGCCCTGGGCTGTGTCCATCCAAATTTAAAGGACTGTGTCAGATCATAATAAGGGATTCTCCTCATCAGCACAGCTGTGAGTGGGTTGCTCACTGCTGCTCCTCGGAGATGCAGCAGACAGAACGCCTCTACATCACCTTTTATATGTGCTTCAAGTACAGCTGGAGGCAGAATATACAGGCATCAAACTTCCATCCAGTGATATCATTATTTGAAAACTTCAGAGAGGCGCCAGTGAATCAGCGTGACACTTGACTCGTCATTTATTGGTGGTGCAGCTCTCTGTTAGTGCATGAGGTCACAAATCCTATATCACGACTGGATTCACCCACAGCTCCAGTCATCCATACAGTATTCGGCATGTGATGGTGTTTAATCAGTCACAATGCAAAGCTAAGACAAAGGTGCATAACTTCTGTTTCTTAAGTTTTGTTTTTTGTTTTTTGTTTTTTTTCAGTAAATTCAACCACCTTCTTTTTTTCAGCATGATTGAAAATATGTGTTTATTATTGTCTTCAGTTTCTATTTAATGTGCAGTGGCTATATATGTTCCCACCGAATCTCACTGTATCTAAATTTTTAGTTTCCAATCTATTTTACAGGAATACCTGCAAAATGTTCAAAGACAAGTAATTTCTTATTTAAAATACAGTGTGCATTGAAAATTTAAGTTTCTGTTTTCTAGGAGATGTCAGTGAAACAATCTTCTTTCAGATGTTTTGTGATCAATCAACATCAGAGAGGGAGCAGCACCTGTTACGTCTCTCAGTTTACAAAGTGAAAAAACTTTTAATAACAAGGTCAGTACTTTTCTGTCAGGAGGAATGGGCCAGAACTCCAGCAAACTATTTTGAGAAGCTTATGGAAGGAAACCCAAAAGTTTTGACCCAAGTCATACAGTTTAAAAGACAATTATAGCTGATACTGACCAAATGCATGCAACTTAAAAAATACAAAAAATATATATCTTAAAAATGTTCTCGCTACGTTTTCTGGTATCTAGCAAATACAAATAATTTTGGTAATTCTAACTATGCTAAAATAAGAGAAGTTTGGTCTGATATAACTTCAGACAGTGAGAAAAAATGTGTAGATATCTTTTTATTCAGTATATATAAACTTATGGTTTCAACTGTATGTATGCAATATAATACCATAATGTGTCTGTCCTTGTGGATATTTTTTTTGTTGGTTATCTGTAATATGAGGGAGAGGTAGGAAGGCTGGAGGCATGTGACTTGTGCCTGTGCAGAAACAAAATGCTATTTCTTGGCAGAGAGCAGCTGAAAGGTTCAGTTACCTACACTGAGACTGGTTAGATAGGAAAGTTATGCACAGTCCAGTTAGGGCTGGGCGATAAAACGATAACAATATCTGTTGGATAGAAACGCGATCAGTATCAAGAGAAAATACATCCGATAGAATGTTCAATAATTTCACTGAATGCCGACCCAGTACAGCACAGCATTCTGGGGGATGTAGGCAGAGGAAAGGCTATAATCGCTCAACCTCTCAGGGCCCAGCGAAGAAAGGTTGGTGACATCAACTAACGCGCTCTATGGTTACCTAGCAACAAGGTGTCGCGTAACATGCGCAACCGCAGTTTCATGTTGCCCCCAACATACTCTGGTCTACTTTTCTCGGAGGTCCGCATGTACTCGAAGCAGAACAACGCGGAGTAAAAGGAGGCGTCCACTGGATAATTCTGTACAAAGGCATATTTTTACAACCATTGCATGAAACAGTGTTCACATCAAACTGTTTTGTATGCGAGAGTCTGTCGCAATGAAGGCGTGTAGCATGACTTCCGCTCTCTGTGCTGCACTGACAGGTGTGCGGTGACTGCCCTGGTGGAGAAGTTTTGTGGGAAATGAAGGGATGTGTCACAAGAAATGTCGGGAATCGGTGAGCTTGAGTATGAAATGTCAACCGTCCAGAGTCTGCGTGGTTCACAGAATACACACAGCGGGGGGAAATATCTGAAGGCCATCCATGATGGATTACAATTACACAGGACCACTTAGTGCAGACGCAACTCTATGCACAGAAAACATCGCGGAGGTAACATAATCAAACAATAATAAAAGAAGTCCTATCCGATTATTGCCTCTGATCTGGACCTTGAACTAAATGCATCTTTGCACTAAACACAGCTTCATCTCACTTTTAAACTTTATTTATATATTTATATTTATTTATTTTTTTAGGTTTCTTGAACTGGGATCTGAGTCTAAATTTCGCACCATAAACATGCAAATGTGAACCAGTATGACAAAAAAAAATTAAATAAATCCTTGAATCTTGCAATTCAAGAGCTGACAGCACATTGAAGAGTTATGGACAAGAGACTTTGGAGCCGGTCTGGTGCAGAAGCTCATTCTAGGAGATTGCCTCCTGCTGCCTCTCGTTTAGAGAGTTATGCTGACTTCTGATTGCTTCAAATGGAGAAAAGATTCCCTGATTTCAAAACTTTGCCTGAAGTGGCACTTGTAATTCCAGTTTATAGCGTGGCAGCAGAGCTCATATTCAGCCTACAGATCAACATCAGAACCTATGACATTTGATTAAGCACAATCTGGTGCACAATTCATGTCCATGTTCATAAATAAGTGCAATTGTTTCATTTCATTGTTTATATGTGGTTACTGGCTCCACAGTCAGTGGGTTTTGTCACTATGGAGAAAACATTTAATGTTTGCCATGGTGCCACATAACTGCTTAAAAAAAGAATAGGGTGGAGAGAAAGGAGAAAACGAGTGCAACAGCTCAAGAAGACATTGTGACTAAAAGAGGAAAGGTCATGTCACCGGTCTGGCAGAATTTTGGATATAAAAAAAACCTAATCCATAATTATCAATATCGACTAAGGTGAAATGCTCATACCGTGATGTGATTTTTAGCCATATTGCCCAGCTCTAAGTCCAGTACATCATCCTGCATACATGGCACCAATCAGAATCTTCTTCATACACAGAACAGGATGATGCATAGTTTATATCTTTTATATGTGCTTGAATCGTTGTATAAATTAAAATATAACAAGGCACTAATTAGAGTTTATTTATCATTTTATAGTCTTTCTTTAATAGTACTTTCATGTTTTCTTTATAAATCAGAAGTTAACAAGGTTAACACATCTATAAAAAGGGTTGATCTGAAACAAATCATCAGCCTTTTAATTTGTCACAAAATGTGAATCAAAATTTATTGTTTGTTTTATCTGCACATTCATGTAACAATCTAAAACACCAGGCATCAGACTAATGCAGGAAAACCTATCCATAGGATCTAAAACAGTAGTCAAAAAATAGTCAGTTGGATAGAAATCACATGATGAGATCAAACCATTTTCTTGTGCAGCTCATTGGAAAGAATCTGAAATCCAGCCAGAGGACAAGAAAGACTAACTTGTGGTTTTTCAGCTTTTGAACAGTTAAATGTAGAAATCTGGTGCTGTTAAAACAGTTTATATTTTGAAAAAATAGAAACTCCTTAGTTTTAGAATTAGGTTAGAAATGTCTGTATTGCTAAATTCTTAATCATCTCAATTGACATTTAACCAAACTTTGGTTATGTAGTTATACTGCAGAGAAACCAAGGTGATTCATAGATCTTTTTTACTTTCACCACTCTTGATGTCCATACATTTGTATGGTATTATTACAAGTTAATAACTTTATTTGTCTCTTAGCAACAGTTTAGGTTTTATTTCACCCTTTGCTTTTGAGTTTATATCTGTTCCTCAGAGTTTTGTGTCCTTTGCTATCTCCATCTCCAGGTATCAGCCCTACTACATAGAATCTGTATACTACTCTTTTTGCATGATTCAGTGAGTTCACAGGTATTCTTTTTTTTAATCTAGGGATTTTTATACCTTATTCTGTTCTTGACTGACAGCACTTCTGTACTGTGGAAGCTGAGCAACTTTCTTTCAGTACCATTGTATTCAGTGAAGTTTTTAGCTGTAGTTAGCCAAAAATCCACATCAGATGTACAGTTTCCAAAAATGTTGAACCATGGATCATGACGGAAAAAATAAGATCCTAAAAACAAGTAAGATTCCTTCATAGGTTTGCTAAGCCTTAGAGATGAGGTGACAGGTATCTCTAAATAGAGCCTCTGTTTCTCTGCATTTTAAGGAGTCAGCTGAGGTGGTTCAGGTGTTTCATAAGGATCCATCGTTGGACAGCTTTTTTTGGATCCACTTTTGACTAGGAGGTGATCCCAGGGAAGACCCAGAACTTACTGGAGAGACTATGTCCCTTCTGGCATACAACTATCACTCCTGTGATGAAGTAGAGAATGTCATTGGGAATGGCAACCACTTGATTACCTTCCTGGAACTGTTACTAGCATGACCTAGTCTTAAATAAAGACAATACAATAAATGAGTAGATGATTTGAAATTTTTTGTTTAAACTGTGTTCTGAGCCCTTCATTATGCTCTTTAGCCCATTCAGTTAACATCATACACAGGGGAAAAAAGAAACAACAAGGCTCTGGCTAAAAGCTCAAAATTTGCTATTGCTATTTTAAGCTGCCTTTATTAGGCTGACAGTCTCTTGACAATATGTGAGAGCTTGAACGTATTTGCACCAGTATATTGAAATGTTCGCTTTTCAGGTTAGCAATCTTTTCACAATGAAAGACTGGAGCACCCAATCAGCCTACCTACCTCCTACCGTCACCCATGAAAAATACACTTAGATGATTGAATTCTGCCTCAGGTGAGCCCTGACCTGAATGGAGCAATCCGCCTAAGAACCATGACCTCAGCATTAGAGGAGCTGGCTTTCATCATGGTTGCAAACTGCTCTGGTGCAAGCTAAAGGTCATGGCTAAAGACACCAACAAAACCACTTCACCTTCAAGATGGAAAGAAGAGAAGAGACCCTGAGGTTCCCAAACAAGACAATCCAAGAATTGCAATTTAAAGAAAAACGTATTTTAACAATTTAGTTTAATTTAGAAAGCCCTGCACAGCAAGACTCCAATTCCAATATTTTATGACAAACCGATTTAAACATAACCAATATGTTAACCTCTGTTAATCTACTGTTGTGAAATTACCTCAAACCGCCTCTGGTCTAAAAGCATACATTTATGAGCTATATTTAATTTAAAGCATCTGTTAGACTGCAAAAACACTGTTCACATATTTTTCATATAGTTGTAAAGAAATTTAGACAGGAGACAGTTAAGTTCCAGGTACTTCAGTAGATATCTGACTGGGCTTCATCAACTACAATTGCTAAAAATCTATAATTACTGCATTAGAAACAAGTCTTGCAGCTGTTGCCTTGATTTTGTCTTTGTTTTGTTCATCTTACTGCCAGGAGCTTCTTTCTTCTTTATTGTGATTTGCTGAAAGACTGTGGGGTGCTGACAATGTTTTGGAAACACATTTTCATACCAAACATTAAGATTTAATTAACCCTTGGTGGATTATTCACAACCTCACTAATAATACATAAAAGGAAGTGACTATGGATTTGAGCAAATGGTTGAATTCCTTCTGCCTGACAGGGCTCAAATGAGGGTGAAGTGACTCACATGTCGTGAGGAGTAAAGTCTTATTTTGACCAGCTGAGTCACATATTGGGATGTGGGTGAATGCAAAGGTCAAAGAAGACACTGAAGTAAAATTGGCATTGCTTGTTTACACCAGTGTGACAGATCTAAGATATGAACCAGGGCAACACCAGGGGTTTTGACAGGAGAGCTTGTTTTGGTGTATAAGCTCTTCTCATTCTGTGGACTGTTCCGAGTTTCTGAGGAGAAAAATCAATCAGCGCTGTCTGCCCGCAGCAGGCCTTCATGCTGAGGACGTGGGTGTCGCTGTGAAGTGCTCATTCCCGCCCACTAATGCATGTATCAACTTGACTCATTCTTATTACACCCCTCTCTTTTGCCATGTCTGCAGTGTCACAGAGAAAAAGCTTAATGCAATGCAAATGAGCTGAAATATCTTGCCTTGGATCTGCATACATTTCCATGCTCCTCCCCTACTCTTACAAGGCTTTATGTGCACATGTGTCCTGCATGTCAATGATCATACAAAACACCTCTTTTATGACAGTTTTTGTTCTGCATTACATTGGTTTGCATTGATTCTGCAGCAGAGATGTGCTTCTGACTGTCCATGCAGCTGTCAAACTCACACTGAATTATCTCACAGAGACTAGATGCATACAGACTTCCTGTAGTTCTTTTTTTCCTCCCAGAGCTTTACAGCTGTCATCCTCTCCACTGAATGATCAATCAATTCTCTGCTGTTAAAAAATTTATTTTGTTATTTAAGATCGCTTTTTTTCCCTTTCCTCCCTTCTTATTGTGTAGGCACCGTGTAAATCATTACAGGCATGCAGACAGGAAGAGAGAGGGACAGAGAGAGAAAGTAAAAGGAAAAAAGAAAGGTTAGAGAAAAGTATGAAGAAAAAAAGGGATAGAAGAGGTGACATTCAACAGCGGGAGAAAAAGGTAAAGAGAAGAACTGATGGGAGAGAGGTCTGACTGTCTCAGATGGAGAGAGGGAGAGAAGGTCGATGAGCCTCCTCTCTGCAAATTATCGCTCAGCTAGTCACTGGTATTTCCCAATAATTTGCAGCCTCAGGGGAGGGTGAGATCGTTAGTGATTGTAGTTGCTAGATATGAGAGGGGAAATATATTGTTGTGGACTTTTCTCTGGTTTTTAGTGGCAGATCTATAAAGAGGGAACCGAGAGGAGACAGAACCAGATTCAGTGTTATGAGTTGACCATGACTGTAGATGGGAGATGATCAGGTATCCCCCATGCTGGTAATGCGCTTGCACAATGACACTTAACAAGATAATTTTGTTTTTCATCTCTCTTGGACATCAGTGAAGATCTTTCATTGAGTATGTGTAGAATAAGGAGCTTCGTCAGTTTAGAGTAGAGCCACTGCTTCTCAGCTGAAACATCCTCCAGGCACATCCCCCTGGGAGGGCTTGTGGAGCAGACCCAGAACACGGTATCATCTTTACAATGTCTTTTAGGAGAGAGGTGTCAGTTTTCCGTGTGACATGTGGTTGGATGGATGGATGGATGGAGTGTTAATACCTAATAATACCTTTTTAAATCTGACTCTGTTATAGTTTACATACTTATTCTTGTCAAATATGTACTCATTTTATTAAGAAACTTGAAGAGGCTCAGCTGTCTGTGCATCAGGGAAAAAGTCTAAACTATACCATAAAGCAGTAAATATGTCAGAATTTAATTAGTTTTGACTATCATTTGTATGCAGTTCCCTTCACTGAGTAAAAGGAAACACCTAAGCTCCATTTTCCATTTTAAAGTATAAGTAAAAACAACACATGTGGCATGCCTATTTAGAGAAATAAAGCAACTGCTTTAAATTGCTATTATGTTATTGTAATTACTTCCGTAATTACAGCAAATATTTCCTTAAAGTTTCACTGTGCCTTCAAAGACTTAGCTCAAAGTAGCATTATTTAGTATGAGCCAGCGCATTAAATTATCTTTTACTTTTAATGAGTTGAAAAAGTGGGACATCATGAAGGCAAAGCCTTCCAGGGCAGGCTATAAATATGCACCGTCATTCTCATTTTGGAGTGGTGCACCTATTGACAACCTGTTTCTCTCTCACAATTGATGGTGGAACAAATTTAAATAATGCTGTCTGCTCTCCTGGTTAGACTGCTCTTCACCTACTTTAGTTCATTTCAAGCTAAGTGCTTTTAACCTTAATTTGTTTACTTATAAAACATTTCTCTCTAATTTTTGCCTCCCACTAAATACACAGTTGACATAGTTCTGCCCAGGAATTATTAAAAATAACAATTTTACTGTTTGATCTTCTTAAGAATTAAGAAGAATGTAATTTTTTGTGTGTTCGAATAACAATTCATACAGCTTATATTATCTTTTATCTTAACTCATTGCTGTCTGCAGGAACTTGACACGTTTTTGTCCCACATCTAAGCATGTCGATACAGTGGACATAGTGGGTTCTGTCCCCGATCATGTCCAGAGAGTTATGGAGTGTCCATCTGCTCAAATTCATCGAACATGTTGACAGGTGGTTCACTCAGTGACTGGTACATGTCTGGATGAGGACAGATGCCTGCAGTGCTTCACAAAGAGATGAATGTCAGCTGAAATGTAGGTCAACTCGAAGGGAGCAAGCATGTCAGAGCAATGTGTGATTATGTTTATGTGACAGATTATTTATCTCAGCTTGTCTACCAATCTGCATTTGTGTCACCAACTGTTTATTCAAGTTACCAAGAGTTTTTGTGCAAGCGTTACAATGCCTTGTAAAAGTGATCAAGACAATTTAGTTGTATTGCATTTTGTCACATTACAACCATTTATTTGTTTTCCTTTTTTTTTGTGATAGACCAGTTCAAAGTAGTGCAACATTGTGTAGTGAAAAGAACCTTATGTTTTAAAGTATGACATGCGTTTATATCCAGCTACCCTTAGTCAGTGCCTTGGTAGAGCCATCTTTCACTTCAGTTACAGCTGTATGTGTTTTGGAGTGTATCTCACCCAGCTTTGCATAATCAAAGACTGAAGATTTGGCCTCTTTTGTTTTTCAAAAATAACTTAAGCTCAAGCTTCTCTGTCCCTGCCGAATAAAAGCATCCCAACACCATGATGCTGCCACTACTTTGTATTATAGTGGAGGACGTATGTTTAGGATGATGTGCAGTGGTAGTTTTGCAACTCACATTGCAGTTTACATGACACCTAAAGGTTTATGTATAGTCTGAGCTCATCAAAACACCATCCACAAATTTGCTGTGTCAACTTTATGGCTTGTGGAAAACTACAGACAGGACCTTTTATGGGTTTCTTTCAACAATAACTTTCTTTTCCCACTCTGCCATAATATTTATGGGTTATGTGTCTAATAGGTGAATAGATTATCCCTGTCCTGTCTACTGTAGTTCTTGTTCATCATGATGCTGTTTGCTCACTAATGCTTTCTAACAAACATCCAAGGCCCTCGCAGAACAGCGAGATTCAAACAGATAATGTATTTACACACAACTGAACTGGTACCTAATGAAGTGTTTTTTTTTTTTTTTTTTTTTTTTTTTTTTTTTGTAAACAGATGCCCTGGTTTTATTTACGGGTATCAGAGTAAAAATTATTTGGTTTGAGCTTGTGATGTGAAAAACATCTGGAAAAGTTCAGTGGGTGTTAACCATTTCAAGCCACTGTGTGTGTTTGTGTGTAAGTGATGCACACTCAGACTTAGCAGCAGGAACACATAAACTGTCTTTCTCTCTGCATGCTCACAGCCCAGGTACAAAACACACACATTTAAAAAATCTTTGCAAACAAGGACATAAAAATGAGTCCCTAGATGTGCAAGCAGCTGAGCTGACTGCAGCACATTGGTGCACATCCCCAGTCCCTAATGTGTGCTTGCGTGTTTTGTCACCCCGAGCCTGACTCAGCCCCTCCGCCTCACTGCACCTGGATGCAACTCACAAAACTAAATCTCAACTCATTTCTCCAGGAGAAAATGTAATCAGCTCACATCACGGGGCTACTCTCCCCTGGAAAATTTGTTTTACTGTCTCATAGATATCTGCAGACCTGGAAAGACAGTGGGATTTTAATAGCTGTAACTCTGCTGGAGCAGAATTAATGTGGTAGTCCACAGTGTGTGTGGTCATGTGTGCACAGTTTGATGTCTCCTTGTTTGTTGTGATGCTTACGTTATGCCGTGTTTTCTGGCGGAGGCTTGAGCCACTCTCCTTACCGGCGGGATGGCGTGCTACTGAAACATATGGTACCGACTGAGGAAGTGAACACTGCCATGCCCTTGAACATAACAGGAAATCTCCCCTTCCTTATTTCCTCCTTTCTTTATCCCTTGTTTTCATATCATCTGTTGCCCATCTGTGACCACCTTTCACCTTTTTTCTTTACTTTCTCTTATGGTTTATTTCAACGTAACAAACCAATGTTTTCAAATATTCAATCAGTACTTTTATGATACCATAAAGGTTCCTCACAAACAAAGAGCGCTTTCTTTGTTGTCTGGACTTAGTTGTAGTGTCCTGCTGCTGAGCTTCTGACCTTTGACCAATGACCAAGTGAAGCTTAGCCCTCATTAAGCCTGTCTTCTCTGTACAAGCCGATTATTGCTGCCGTTAGTCAAGCCACAGCTGGACATGTGGCCCAACCAACACCTTTTTTCAATTTTTCCTTTTGATCTTTGATGCAGCACTGATACAGGTGCATCTCAGTAAATTAGAAAATCATCAAAAAGTTAATGTATTTTCAGTGATTCAATTAAAAAAATGAAAGTCATTTAGATTAAATATACACAGAGTGATTTATTTTATGTGTCTGACTGCATCACAGTAATCTTAAGTCCTAAAAAAGTAAGCGGTTCATGCTGCCTGAAGTCCAGTGTGACGCTTCCAGTGTCTGTGGTGATTTGGGGACTCATTTCATCTGTTGCTGTTGGTCCACTGTGTTTTACTAAGTCCAAAGTCGATGCAGGAATCCCACAGTAGTATTTCAGTACAGCACCTTAATATACTTATACGTAGGCCTACATAACATGTCTGCATTAAAAATTTCTTTTTGTTTGTGTCATGGAATATTCAGATTACCTGGGAAATTAGTTTTATGGATTTTTATAGCTGTAAGCCATAATCATCAAATTTGTGAGAATTACATGCTTGGAAAATATCACTCTGTGTTCATTGATCTTTCACTCGTAGCATCCGTCAATCTTTCTTGTTTTTCACATGTTCTCAATGTTCTGTTTAGTCAACATACCACCTCCTTACCTGTCTGCTCCATTTGATTTCTGTTTACCAATAACTTGTTATTCATCTTCCCAACAACTCAAACTGGATGATCTCCTGTTCTTCCAGCTGTCAGTCTGGTTGTCTGCCTGCATCCTATCAGGCATCATGTTTCCGCCTCCATTATCCATTTTTCTCTCCCCGCCTGTCATTTTTAACGGGCGTGATTGACTCGCCTCTCGGTGGGGACATTGTCCACGCACCGCTGTTGGATGACAGGATGACACATTTCCGTTGGTCCTGCTGTATGATATTTTTATCACGTTGTTCTGTCTTGCCGCAAGATCTTTTTTTTTTTTTTTTTTTCACTGTGCAGAGGTGATTGCAGTCATCACTCATGAGTATCCACTGAGTTTTCATCATCTCATCATACTCACTGCCTTTACCCCTTCTGAGATCACAGATGCTTTCAACAGGAATATCAAGAGCACAGCAGAGACACCCCCAACATCTTTAGGTCAACCTTGGCTGTGTTAGGATGTGGCTGGAATGTTCAAATATAAATGGTGTCAGTGGGCACAGAAGGGAATGTTCACAGAGGTCACACAGTGCTTGGATTATTAGTCTCAACAGATTATCTGACTAAAATAATCCAGAGCATTAGAAAATGGTAATTATAGGTCAAAGCTAGAATTAAATCTTTAGATTAACTGCCTGGATGTACAAAATGCATAAAGTTCAGATTCTGTTTGGATTTATTTTAAAGCTGTGAGTGTACATGATTTTATTTCTTCAACATTACTACTCCCATCCATTGTCTATACTCCCTTTTCCATGCAAGGTTGAGGGGGAGCTTGTGCCTATCTGACAGGGTACATCTTGGATGGGTCGCCACTCCATCACAGGGCAACAAGACAAACAACAATGTCTGCACTCACTCCTCCCTAAGAGCTATTCAAAGAGATCAATTAACCTAACAGTCATATTTTTGGACTGTGGGAGGAAGTCAGAGTACCCAGAGAGAATCCATGCAAACTTCATGCAGAAAGATGCACAGGCCAGGACTTGAACCCAGGACCTTCTTACTGCAAGATAACAATACTACCATCTGCACCACCTTTCAAACGTTTTACTGAATGCTCCCCTGCACATGAGAGTGATTGGTTGGTTCAAGTTCCGTCACTACAGCTCACTTGTGTAAATTACAACAGAGGAAGCCTATTATCACAGTACACTACACAGAAGTGCTGTCTGTTATAAATTATTCCTGGACTAACTCCTGCCATTGAACTATTCCCCTAGATTTACCTTCTCTTTGGCTCTTAGCTGAAGTCAGAAGGTTTAATACGCCTGTAAAACACCCATCTGACAACCCCTCTGGGATGCTGATACAATACCTTGCAATAATATTTATGTAAAAAGATACCCTGTACAATCATGTTCAAAAATTAGGACAGCCCATACATTTTTCCCACCTTTTTTTTTTTTTTTTTTTTTTTTTTTTTTTTTTTTTTTTTTTAGGAAATTTACATATTTTTATTCTAGTCTATTCTTCTTTTATTAATTTCTGGGAAAAAAAAGTGATGTTATTTTCTAGCTGAGGAAACAGTTAAGACACCCCACCTCTCAGGTCAATTTTAGCCAGTCTTTGGAAGATATACTGATATATTTTGGGTCTTTGCCATGTTGAATGGCCCAATTCTGCATCAGCTTTATTTTTTTATTTTTTTTTTACAGATGGTCTTACATTTCTTCAAGCAGCCTCTAATACATAACAGATTTCACTGTGGATTCTTCGAGGATGAGCTGACCAGGTCCTACTGCAGCAAAGCATCCTCAAACAGTGACACTTCTTCCATGCTTTATGGCTGATATGATGTTCTAATTCTAAAATGATGTGTTTGGTTCATGCCAAATATGTCCTCTGTTTTGGTGTCCAAATATTTCAATTTTAGACTCATCTATCAAAAAAAGAGTATTCCAGACATCCTGTTCTTTATCTCCTATCTCTTATTCTTAGAGAGCAAAGGTTTCCTTCTTGCACAACTCTCATGAAAGTTAAATGTGTGCAGTGGCTTTCTGATTATACAAGCACACATTTTCAAATTGCCAGTAGCAACAGCCTGCTGTAGTTCCAGTGATGATATTGTCTGTTTTCTATGGACTTCTTTTAGCATTTTGAGGCCTACTCTCTGAGTAAAGATATGAATAACTGGAGACTTCTTTAAATCCCTCATCAGACTCATAAATTGAATCAATGTTCTTTTGAAGGCCTCAGACAGCTCTTTGATTTCACTATGGTGCTCAATCAGGAGCGGACCAGATTACATGTCTAGGGTTTAAACACGGTAAACCTCCATAAAAATGGTGAGTAATGATGTTCTCAGTGTGTGAATGCCTAGATGTAATTTTAGCCATTTTCAGTAGGAAATAAAAGTGCAGGTGTCCTAATTTATTCCTAACCTGAAACTGCTTTTTTCATTACATTTTACAGAAATTTTAAAAGAATCATTTCTACAGTTCTTGTGCTTTCTTTATATAACTTGAACTTTTCTGTATTGTCATAAATTATATTAAATATCTATATCTTCAACCATGTGTTACTTATGCAATTAATTGGCTTTGTCTTGGAGCATAAGCTGTGTAACTTGTTTTCAGCAGACATAAAATACCATAGTTTCTGCTTTTTAAGGACAATCAAAACAATACTGTTTTTGTAAGAAGGAAATGACAAGAAATAAAAATTACATTTTCAAAAAGATACTAATGACAGAAAATCATCACATTAAAACATCTTCTCCATCAGTGACCTTTAAATAGCTCATTAAAACAAATCCTTCTACTATTGAACAGCAATGACTTTTTCTATTGCTATTTCAAGTCGACCAATCATTATCTTTATTTAGCCCAGAAATGTAATGAAAATGTTTGACTTTGTTAAGCCTGTTCAAATTCAGCAAATGGAAAGACGAAAAATGAGGACAAAATAGAAGAACGTTGATAACTCATCAGCCACAACTAGACATCGATAGACCTTTTTAAATGTTGGCCTTTCACATTTTTAAACACATTTATATTTAATTAGGATTGAAGGTGAAGTTCCATGTGTTTGCAGTTTAATTTAACTTGAGCTTGACTTTTAAAGTTATGAAATATGCAGGTACTACTATTTTCCAGCTAACATGTCATGTTCCTTTTTGTGTTGAATATTTAAAGTGTAGAAGTAGAAAAAAAACTCAGGGGGCCTATATCTAAGGGTCTACATTTTACTTCACCTGGAAAGAATAAAACTTGCTAATATGCATTTTCTAGATTTTCTTCCATAAGTGGTTATGAATTGCTTATCTCAATGATAGTCATGAATATGTCAAGTCATAATTTTTAATGTTGGAGAAATGAAACAAGGTAGATGACATATATTGTTCTGTACCCTGGGCTCATCAAAAAATACTCAATCTTGATAATCATGACTATTTTCATTCATTGATTGTTTTAAATTTGTTTAATTTTTTCAAAATAAATAACAGTGTTGGCATCTATTTATTTTGAAAGGCAATATATGAAGGCAGGATGTAATATTATGTTATTAACTTGTAATGAATTCAACTGTACTTAGTCATGAGCTGCATGTGACTCGTCATGCACAGAGTTCAGGCTGAGAAAATGGAGGCTGTTACCGATGCTAAGGTTCTCTAGTTGAACTTAAGGTATAATTAGTGGTATAATTAGTATAATTAAGCTATAACTTAAGGTATAATTAGTATAATTAGCATAGTGACATCCTCAAATGCTTCTAAAACCATTTGTTATATTATGATCTTGATCTAATTTTATTTTGCACCAGTACAAGGAAAAACAAACCTATATCTACAAACTGAAGCTCAGGTCTTGCTTTTGCTTTTTTTTTTTTTTTTTTTTTTTTTTTTTTTTTACAAACAAAAAAGTCCCGAGCCAGAACCTTTGTATTCGCATGTTTCTGGTATGCCCCTAAAACTGATGCATAAGCGACATCCGAAAACAACAGCGATGGACGACAATGCTGCTTTTCTTAGCCCACTGGAAGTTATTTTTTGCTTCAAAAAACAATCTAATGGGACGTTGGAAAATAGTCTTGCTATGTGCAGGCTGAGCTAGAAGAAGTTGGCCTGTCACCAAAACTATCAAGCCTAAAATATCATCTCAATGAAAAACATGTTGCGGCAAGCACAGACAATCCCCAATGGTATTGTCAATGTCGATAGTCCACATTTCTAAAGAAGTATTTTTTTAAAGAAGTTATATGACTGATTGGAGTTGCTGAAGCACTTGATAGCTGAATAGGTACAATAGCACTTTTCACCAATCTGATGGTTGAATAACCTAAATAACAGTTTAAACAATAAATGTCTTTGTTGTTGAGCTCATGTGTATTTAATTTAGCAACAAAAAGGGTTTGTACTGATAAATGGTTTTCGATTAAAATTTGATAAATTGAGATTAATTGATCACAGATCGTGCAACTAAATCTAATTCTAAAATTTTAATCAAGTCCAGACACTAATTGAAACCAGTCAGTGGAATTGATGCTGCTGCTGCTGTTTTCAAGCTGATTTCCCTTGTACTTATCATTTTGCTGGAACATTTTAACAGTAGGTTATCTCACTTTACTTAAACCATCAATTCATGCATAAAGTCTTAAAAGAATTGTTGAGGCCTCCCCTAGTGGCTTGTCATCTCACTGCAGCATCTCAGTCGTTGCTTTTCATAACCTGTTAAAGAGATTAGTGGCTGTCAGTATCCAACCGCAGGAATACTGATAAGAGGAAGTTGATGTCTTAAGGAATTTCTCCATCACTAAGATCAGGATGGCATATGATTTAAACTCTCCACCCACTTACTGTCACATTATGCAGACTAACTGAGCAATGTTTTTAAACTGTTTTAGTTGGCTTTATCTTTTCTTCCTCATCGATACAGGTAAAGGCCTTTCTCTTCTGCTAATGGTGGAGCAGTTCATGCAGTAATATGCTGTTTTCATCCTGCCCACCCAGCCATGAGAGTGCAGTCTTTGATTCAGACAACATTCAGGATCTATATCAATTACAGCTCCTTGATTAATGTAAATCACACAAGCTTGTTCTACTCTTTCAAAGTTGCAGTCTCCTCTTCGGCACCCATCCTTTGACTGAAGCATAAGCAGTACCACAAGATCTCAATGTGCTATAATTGGGGAATGCTTACTGTGCAGACAGGGAGAAGATTTCAGGGAGCAAATGAGGCAGGTTAAGTAGATACTACATTCTGCATTGTTGCATATGATCAATTTTTGTACAAAAAAATACAGTTTGTTTGGGAAAATGCTGTTAGAAATACAAAAATTACTGTATTTTATTGGGATTTTATGTTATAAAGTGACTCAAAGTAGCACATAATTATGAAGCAGAAGGAAGTAATGTTTCTATTTCTACCACTTCAATTCTGATACCATTGAATAAAATCCAGTGAAACCAATAACCTTTAGAAGTTATAGTAAATAGGGTTCATCTATGTCATCTAATTTCAGTATAAATAATACTTTTCTGTGAATGCCTCAGATGGTTTTACAATGACAGCTGAGAGTATTAAAGAACAAACAAAATGATCAAGACCAAAGAACACACGAGATATGTCAGACATTAAGTCGTGGAAATATTTATATCAGGATTTGCTTATAAAATAAGTTCCTATAATATTTTCACAAGTCAAAATGGAAAGAGTATGACTCAAACTTACCAGTACATGCAGTGACCTTAAACTGATAGCCTGTGCAAACAGCACATTGATCAGAGAAGCAGCATAAGGGGCTCATGGTAACTCTGGAGGAGCTACAGAGATCCAAGTCTTCGGTGGGCCCATCTACCAGCAGGACAAATATTACTTGTGAACACTTAGAATCTGACCTTTATGGATATAAAAGTTTGCCAAGAGCCATGTAGGGAAAACTGCAAACATTTTGAAGAACATTCTTTGGTCAAATGGAACCAAATTTGAACTTTGTGGCCTACATGCAAAATACTTTGTATGATGGACACAAACACTGTTCATCAAATTGAACATACCACAACCCCCATGAAACATGGTGGTGGTGGCATCATGCTGTGGGGATGCATCAATGATGATGATGATGATGATAAGAGAAAATCAATTTGTCTGTGCAACTTTTCCATATATTAGTATTTTTAGTGGTAATATCAACATTTTTATGGGCAATATCGCTGAATTTACGCATTGTCTGTTGAAATACATAAAAGAAGTCCGGGGTGAGGCAGTGCAGTGCTGTGCCTCACCTCTGGTGGCATTGTATCACACAAAGTGAACGAAGCAGGCAGTTGGTGAATGCCCATTGACGTCTCTCTTTATATTGCTAATATACCTGTTTAGTTACACATTTGCGACACATGCTGAAGTTGCAGTCTGTCTAATATAGTTAATGAATGTAAGTGACATATTTATTCTTTCTGATCGGCCATATATGTGCAATGAAAATGTGCAAGGTGAGGCAAAAAATACTGTTCCTCACTGATAGGGGGCAGTGCTGAACCCCATAGGAATAACAGGCAACAGGTGCTCTTCTTCTTCACATTGAAAACACTGATTGGAACAATTGGAAAACTACAAAAATACAGTCTGAATAGAAGTGTTCAAGGCTACTGTTCTCCTTAGCTGCCAGATTTTTGAAAAATGAAAGGAAAATGAGAGACAAGGAAGTTATGACCTTATATTAAATATTCTTTTATTTTCTTACAATCATATTGTTGAATTGTATGGAATTGATTGAGCATAATTAAATGCCTTAATTCATTATGGTCAAAATTAAAATGTAAGTTTTTATATTGGATTTTGGATTTGTACATCCAACTCTAGGTGAGTCAGTGCCTCACCAGTCATGAACCTCACCGCACGTCACTGGGATGCATAGCTTCAGCAGGAAAAGTTGCTGGTATTGGAGGGTTGATATTGGATTAAACTAATTACAGGGCAATCCTGAAAGAAACCTCTCAGCTCAAGCAGGCTAAATACAAATGAATGCCACAAGAGTAGATTTTTATCTGTAAAAAAATATTTTAAAAAAAATATATAGAAACTCATGTATCATCTTCCTTCCATTTCACAGTTTTGCACTACTTTGTGTTGGTACATGGCATAAAATTCAAAAAAACCAATAGTTTGGTGGTAAAGTGACAAAATGTCAAAAAGTTTAATGTGCATGTCTCAAGGCTCTGTAGCTCTAATTTTATAACCACTTGGACCCTGTAGGAGGCTTTGTCACCTATATGTGCAAGTCTGGGTCTTGATACGTGTCTGTGCAACTCTTCTTCTTATAACTATAATTTTCCTCAGCCTCACAGCTGAATTGAATTCATAAGCTGATTTCAACCTGTATACCAGGTGTGTGTGTGGGTAAGCTGGGCCACTGTTTTTCTCAGTGAGGAAGCATGTGCCTTCTCTTTGTCAAACCACTGACAGATCCCCCCCCCCCAGCAGATTTTAATGGTTTGAGGCAGAACAAGCTTTGAAGGGAATGACTGTCCTCTCTCCCAGAGTGTGCTTCAGTGAGGTGTTTGGATCCAGTTCTGCAGTCACAGTTCTGTATGAACACAGATAAAACACCTGATGGGGAGCAGAAACATTCCCTAAGATCATAGCAAAACTGGAGCTCAGAACTGAAGCTGTTTTTTATTAAATATGTGCATAATTTAGGCAAACAAATATTTAAATGTGTTTGCATCTTTTCTTCGAGGATTTGATGCTTTTCTCTTTTCAAGATCACTGAGACTTAATTTGGGGACATTGCTGTAAATATGAAATTATTTATTTCTGATTTACTAAAATAATTAAGACAAAAAAATATTAAATATGGGGAATACTGATCCTGTGGTAGAGTTATAAGTAAGGTTGTTTGTAGTCCTCACAATGGTTTCATGTTGTTCAATTGATCTGTGGCTGGCTGCCCAGAGAGATGTGTTTGCACAGGTGACAAAGAAGATGCGTGGTAATGTACAATACACAGTAACTGAGACAAGTCCAAGTCTCTAAGGATTAAACTGAACTTTTACTCTTCGGATGCATGTCATCTATTATGCCTAAATCACAATGCTGTTGGTTATAAATTATTTACTGTTTTAAATATAATTTAATTTAGGCATCTCTGTAGTCAGTAGTTTGATGCAAGTCAATACCTTACATGGCCAAAAGTATGGGCATTCGTCCCAGAGGGCATTGATTAAGTCAGCCACTGATGTTGGATATGAGAACCTTTCTCGTAGTCTCTATTCTTATTTGTCACAAACATTTACTACCATTTTGAGGTCTAGCTTTTGTGCAGGCCAGCCATCCACACCATACTCACTCATCCATGGCCTTGTAGACCTTCCTTTGTACAGTGATGCATGGTCATGTTGCAGCTGGAAGTTTCCATCTCCAAACTGTCTCCTTAAAATGACAAGTAGCATATTGTCCAAATCTCCTTTCTGTGCTGTAACCTAATGATCAAAGCCCAACTCAAGGCAAACTATCCCAGATCATGATATCACCTTCACTAAACTTTTGACCTGACACAGTTCAGAGAGGCAAATACCAGTCTTCCAAGAGCCCAAACCAGACTTATCCATTGGACTACAAAGATTTGTCACTCCAGAGAATATTTGTTGTAGAATATTTTGGCTTTCGAGCATCTTTAACACCAGTACATCTGAATGCTCAGCCATGGAAACCCATTCCACAAACCCTTCTTAAGCTAACCAAAGGGCTGCAGCTATAGGCCCTCCATCACTCCATGTCAGAGTTGCAGTTGTTTCAGATCAGTTCGACTCTATGATAATATCACTAACAGTTGGCAGTGAAATGTTCAGTAGCAAGGTTTCACAAACTGACTTCCTATACAGGTGACATCCTATAAGGATACCAATTCACTGACTTTCTAAATATGACCCATTCTCTCAAAAATTTGCCAAAGTGTTTGATTTTATGCTTCTGTTGTTATGGGAGTGACTGGAACTCCTGATTTAAATGATCTGAGTGTATCAAAATGAATATCATGACAACAAAATCCAAATCAATAGGTATAAGATTACACACGACCTACAGCAATGATTTACTACGCTAAATGTGCCTGATGTTAGCTTAAGAGATTCTATATGGATAAAGTTAATTGTGCAACCCTATGTTGCTCTGTGAAATTTTAGAAAATCTATTGAAGTCAAGGATGAAAGGTTTACAGCACAAGTACAAAAACAGCAGGAGTCCCAGGAGTGAGCTGATGTTGACACATCTTCTCCTTTCTTTTGCCAGAAAAGTTTCTGTTTCTTTCTTACTTAAATCCTCTTGATACAGTGAAAATCTGGCTCTACCAGCCTGACCTTCTAGAGGCCTGATATGGTATTGTAGCAGAAGAATGAGACTAGCTACACACACACACACACACACACACACACACACACACACACACACACACACACACACACACACACACACACACACACACACACACACACACACACACGCATATTTAAGGCCTCTCACCACCCACAGACATCCTGGAGAGTGCTGACAGTGTGCTCCCAGGTTCAGTTCTGTAAAAAGTGCTGTGGATGGCTCCTCAGAGAGCATTCTGCTTAATTCTTCTTCTGATGATCCACATTCAACTTGAGATGATGGGGCAAAATGATGAAGGTTTGAAATAAAATATGGCTAAAAAGGTCGAATAACTAAATGTTTTGTAAAGGGTGTAAAAGAGTGATGGATTTTACATAAAATATGATAAGAGCTCTATTTATGATAAGAGCTCTATTTATGGCCCCTTTTTGTTTACTTATCAGGAGGTCAGAAATAGGATCATATTCCTCATCTGTTCAGCAAAATGTAACTGAGTAGATTCTGCTGTAAATGCTATTAGATTTGAATCAGTACCTCTCATTATAAGTTGTAAATGCCAGAGTCAGAGTTTTTCTCTTCAAATCATCTCAGTACAGTCTGAAATTGTTTTTTTTTTTTTTCCCAGCACACTTCTCATCTTCCCATTTCTCTTGCAGCAGTCCACAGTCTAAGAAATTAGTTCACACCACCAGAATAATTTCCTTCCTTTGCCTTCCATGTGCAAGTAACAGTGAGATCTTCCTCTGGTGTTTTTGCTTTTTAATCCCCTGACTGTCCAATAATATCATCCTTGACTTCCTGCATTCTTTCACTTCCCATGTGTGTGTCTAAATGAGCATTTGTCCTTGCTAATCCTTGCAGGATTAACTGGCTGTGCATTGTTGTAATTGGTATCCACAGCAGGAAAAAGGAAACAAGACAATAACTGGAGGGATTATAATCAGCTGTGACAGCCTCTTGAGGACCACTGAGCAGGCATGATAGAGGGACAATCCCCACATGTTGTTGTTCTTTATCATGTAGCAAACTATTTGCCATTTTAAAAGACCTTTCTGTACATAACTCAGCCATTTACTTACCAGTTATCAAAAATTGCATTAATCACACCCTTCTGTTGAGTTGTTAATCATTTCACTCTAAAATTAGAAAAGGAGATTCCTTTCAATTTTATGTACATCTTTGAAAATTGATCAGAAACTTTAAAAGTTTACCCCCAAAAAATTATAGAAGTAGCTCATATTAATACCAGTCAGTTTCTTCTCACTATTGAACTGAATTGCAGAAATTAAGAAGTACATAAATTACTATCTACAAAACAGATAATTCTACTTATATGAATTTGTTAGTTTTTCTGAAAAAATTCTGTTGATTAAAATCTTTACATATGTTATTGTCTTTTTAAGCTTTAGATATCAAGAAAGATTGTTTTGACAGTGTATTTAGGATTTTTATGACCTTAGAGTAATTTGATAGCAAAATAGTTTTAGGTAGAGAAGATAGGATGTTTATAGACCTCCAGAGATTTCACTTTGTTCACTTCAGCATGCACTCAGGACAAGAGAAAGTACTAGTTGGGTTTGTGTCGTATCAGTTGCCCACAAGACCAATTATATCTCATGAATATGCTTCTCATATCTGGGCAACATTGCTTTTGCTGGTACATGGAGGTCACTTTCCAACGGGTTAGTGATGGTGGTGTCTGTTATGTCAGGTTTGGATGTCTTACATCCTTCATTATGAATTAAAAACTGGGTTAAAAATGAAAAATACAACATGCTTGAAAAAAGTTATTGCTGGTTTTAACGGACATCCAACATGAGGAAAAAACCTGTCCTGGTTCACATAATTGTTTCAACAGATGTATTTATTTTACAGCATTAAAACAGTTGCACACTCTTAATTTTGACATGAGCTTTCAGCATTGAACCCTAAAATTTTTAATTATGGATTAAACTAACTGAAAGGAAAGTGATTTTCCTTCATAACCTCCTGCTTTATCCCTTATAAAAATCCAGTGAAGTCACAGGTAGCTTTATATAAACTAAACAATATAAAAGTTTGAATGCCAAGAAAACATTTTGAGAGACTTATTGAATGCTTTAAGAAAGATGGTTGATTTTACCTAAACTAAGGGTTTGTTAAGCATAAATCATACAATTAAACAAGCTACTTGAAATGTTGAAATCACATAGTTCACTCACTTTGGAGGTGGACGCTTAAAATTCAAGCATTGGCTCACACTATGATCATTTTCCTGACACCCTTGGGGACAACTTTTAAAGATAAGCAGTAAAGTATGGAAAAACTGTACTGAATTGTAATATGATGCAGTTTGTGGGAATCTTCTTCTAATCTATATGTAATTTGTTGCTGTGGTACATAAATCACAGCTACAGTTATGTCTCATTATTACTGCTTTATCTCTTTTTTCTTCCTTTATCTGCTTTATATGGGAAGAACTCTCCAGAGCTCAATGGTTTCCATTCACTTCTGAGCTCAGATGTCCTCAGCTTCTCAAAAGATGTGTCCTTTGCTTAACCTCTCACGCCTGCTTTGTTTCTATATATTCAAGAGTTATTCTTAACACAAACCCCCACATTCCACTTTTGTCATTTCTGAAGCACCAGTGGCAAGAATGTGCTCTTGGATGCAAATTGCAATACATTTAAGAAGGAATTTCTATGCATGGATGATAATAAATTACAGTCATTGCTGGTTTAATAATGCAAACATGTAATGATGAAGAATGTCTTTGTGATCTATCATGAAGATTAATTGGATAGAGTGAATGAGAACATTTTTAATTGATATGAACATAAGATACAGTTTTAAAAAGCAACAACAGAAACTTGTTCACCAAGGATTCTACTTGCAAAATTCAAATGGCTTTTCCAAAATCAGCAATTTAATCAAAGTAACACATCACAGTGCACAAAGTCAAGCATCATAGACTGGTTCTGTTCTTTCATTTTTATTGCTGCTCTGGACACCATACATGTTGGAAGTGGATTGGGAGACTAAGTTATCCATTTAATCAATGCACTTGTGGGTCCAGTCACGACAGCAAGAAATTGCTCTGAGATGTTGTGTATATAGATAGCTAAGGTTTAAATTTAAATCATCCATCCGTTGTCTATACCCACCTATCTTCGCAGGATTATGGAAGGGCTGGTGTCCATCTCCAGTTTCCATTGGGGAAGCTGGACAACTCTAAGAGAGTGACCAATTGCTAACTGATGGAAAATGATCCCCTGATTGCAGGAAAAGTCCAGTTTCACTTTGGATAAATGTCACACACTGCATCTGAAGCTAAAAGTTAAGCTTAGTCTGATGAAAGGGGCAGTCGCAAAAAAAAGTAGGCATGTCCAAGCATTGCAGAGACATGTATTGCAATACATGCAGATAAATATGTGGAATACCTGGTACTGCGAAACCACAGACACTGCTTTCAAATATAAAATACTGCATATTTACAGTGTTTGTCGAAAGGTTCAAAGAGATATCTGAATTTATAATTCCATGATTTTAAGATCATGGAATTATAATCAAGATTAAGATCTACTGACCTGGGAAAGAACAAGTAATGATAAACTAGGCTAAAAGGAGGGAAGCAAAGAAGATTTTTGCATTGAATCATTAAAACTTTTGCACCAACATCAGCATGGAAAAACGGTTCTGACTGAGTTTGATTGTGGAAACCAGAACTCGCCCACAAGTAGATCAGATGTGGGCCACATGTTGACCAGTTAATTTGTCTTTTGTGACCACACTCTTTTATTGTTTACAGTATATTCTTAAAACATAAACAATAAAAGGGGAGGTCAGCAGTGTTGATATACGGAAACACATCGCACAGGGTTATAAGAAACTGCTTTATAGCATTTTCAGGGGAAATGTTTTACTGTTTTATGATATGTAACCAAACCAAAAAAAGAGACTTTTGATACAGTGCTTGGAGGAATAAGGTATTTAGAGAATGCAATTGTTTTACCATTAATTCCTGTTTATTCAACTTTTGCTTCAGAATTACTGTTTCGTCAAAAAGAAATTATGAACCATGATTAAGAAATATTCTTCTCACGGCATCTTTAGAACTGTTGTAAATGACATTTACAACAGTTCCAACAGAGGTGTGCGTTTATGTGTATAAAACCAACAAATTTGACAAGCCAAAAGCAAAAAATAGATCAGCTGAACTTCACATTTGACCAATAGAGATAATTACTCACAGTAAGGAAAAAGACAATCTGATAGTCCAAAAGTTTTGTCACAGAATGAAGTCTGCAGCACACAGTTGTAATCACCTCATGTCTCGGCCAATAACCACTCAGCAGAGATGCTGCCAATTTTACGAAACAAAGAACCACCAACTGTTCGTTATGTAAAGAGTGAGTTGGTGCCATGGTTTTTGTCACGCTTTTTTCAGAGCTTTTTGTTTTAAATTAAAGTTCTCAAGGTTCATGCCATCACTAACTCACATTTAGGATGGTGTTCTCAGGCAAACACTCAGTAATTAAATGTTTGTATCATTTCCTCTGTATGTGTATTATTTTACCTCAGGCTGCACTGGCCTCAAATTAAGTTTCTGCCAATGATATGAAATCATCAATAAACATACCTGCAACAACACTGTACCTTTTTCAATTTGAGATATTTTTTTTCATCTGAAAAGTATCTCTTATTTCAAACTTTATTTATAATTTTTTTTATTTCAAGGTCTGTTGTTTGGCCTCTCAGATTGTACATTCTTCAGGTTTTACATCCCACTGTGTACATCTATCCACTGATTCCACACCACAGCAGTTTGTGTTCTAGTGTCTGTGTTGTTTGTCACATTCATATCATCCAAGAATTTTTTTCTTTTGGCCAGCCACAAATATCTACTTCTCTGACTGACCACTGTCTGGTGTTGGAGTGTGTGGAACATCAAAGGCGGCTGGCAAATGTAAGAAAATAAGAAAACATGGTTAGCATATTATGGATGTTGGTAAAATACTAACACTGGACAGGTAAAAAGGAACTCCATATTACATAAAAAGGCAGTTCGTAGAGCAAACATGTCATTATAAATATTTCAATCATCGAGCTACTGGCTTTTTCAGGCTTGCCAGCTGTGATAAAGGTGACACAAGTGATGTTTAGTCTCTAAGTGTGCCAATTGAATAACCTAAAGCAAAATAAAAGGGAAAGCCTGATGCCAAATTACGATAAACACTGATATTCAAATAATGATATAGACTTTGTCTTAATATAAAAGAGAGTAGCCAAAAATATAATGTAAATATATTATGTATTTTAGTCTTAGAAAAACACAAACATCATAAATTGACATCTAACAAAAAAAAAAAAACATGTTAAAGATCAAAAAGATCCTTTATAAATAATGCGCTCTTGTGATATGTTTGTGTCGAAGCTGGATCACGGAAATAACTCCCATATAATGGTGTGCATGTGAATTTCTTAATCAACTGGCAGGTGCAGCACGTACCTGAGATAAATTGTGCACTACAAATCTGTGTAAATGGATCTTCAGGACAGAGTCTCAAGATGTTTCTGATCTGAGAATCATGTCGTTTGTTGTCATGAGTTGGAATTCTGTAGAACCTCACAACAGCTGACGGGTATTTGAGATTTGAGATTTCTTCTTCGTGATTCAGGTGACTGTGGTAACTTATGATAGTTGTCTAATGGCTGGCATTTTCAACATATACTTGAGTTGTCTTCCATTTCTGGCTCAAAGATGACAATACAGCAGCAGGTTGATTAACAGATGGACAGCATTTTATTGCCACTTTTCTTGTGTTGTTGACGACTTAAAATGCACTCAAGGCACCAGCAGTTAGTTTAATAAGCACATACAGAAGACGTTTAAATTCGGAGCTCACTTATCTGTTGTAGATGCTTAAATTTCTAATGATTTGCAGCATTTTGGTCTAACTGATGGCCAAAACAGCAGCCCTGTCAGTAAAAGGATGACCACTTTCACCACCGCCCACACTTCCTTTTACAGTTTCAGCTTTAAATATTGAAAATCTGAGACAAACACCTACACTTTCAACCTTACCAAGGTCCATGGCAGATAATCTTCAAACAAAACGAAGGATAACATTCGTTTTCATTAATTAGATATACTTGAAACCAGAGATGTTGGTACATTGGAAAAAAGTCATGTCCAGTTAAGATTACCATATATATTAGAGTGCTAGAATAATGAGGAGAGTGTATTTTAAAGAATTCATAATTACTTTCTTCACATTCAGAAGTTTACATACACTAAGATTACTCTGCCTTGTTTGGGAAATCCTGGAAAAATGGTGAAATTGCAAGCTTCTGATTTACGGTAATTGACAGGGTTTGAGTTAATGGGAGGCACACAGATGTATACCCAACACCGCAAACATACTGCTTCCTTGTGTGAGATCATTGGAAAATATTCATGATTCACTGCTGTTTCTGTGTGGTGTTTTCTTCTTTCCTCTGAACTGCTAGTTGATTGAAGCCAAGCAAATAGCAATAGGAACACCTAAACTCAATCATCTCATCAAGCTGCCTGGGTTTAAGGAGATGCCAAATGGTTTTTGTTCACCTGAGCCCTGACAATAAAAGTATCAAGCTAGTTTTTTCCACAGAACAGCCTTTCATGATTCCTGTTTCTTATCTTGTGTTTTTATCTGTTTTTCCTAAAGCAACCACATTAAGTTCTCACATTAGGTTTTCTCAGTGCTCCAATGAAAGGAAAATTCTCCGCAAAAAAAAAACACTTGAAGAAACGCACCCATCCCAAGACTGCTTCTAAAGCATCTCCAGGTCCCAGGTCAGAACCCCTTCCACCTGCTTAGCTGCACTTCTGCATCTCAAATGAATGGCTCATTACCAGGGCTGTGCAGAACGTGATGAGATGCAGTGAGGGTAATTTTGCCAGTCCGTTCATGGATGCATCTAACAGTGCACTCAAGAACTGAACTTGGAGGCCTTTGGTTTAATCAGATTTAATGTTAGATAAAGAGAAAAAGATGTTATGTAACTTTTTATAGTCTATGTAAATATTTGGTTTCAGCTGTATATTACAAAGCTTTCTAAGTTGCTAGCCTATTTTTCCATGAACAGGTTACAAGTATTATAAATTTTTTCTGTATTTAATTTTTGTTACTTGTAATCTGTATTTTTGAGTCAACTTTAACTTTTGTTACAAATTTTAGGGCAACAGCTACAGTTGTCTGACTATTTCCCGAGGTTTCACACTGAAAACAAGCTTCTTTCTGTGTGATGCAGTTTAATTCTGTTGTAAATCCATGGATTCTGTGTGTTCTGTGTGCACAAAATACACTGGCTTAGTTGAGTAAGGTTCGTTTTTGACCGGGGAGAGATTCGAGGATTTTTGAAAATCACTATCCCCGACTGAACTGGATTAAAGTTGTTTGTGATAACATTGTTTAGAGACAGAAGATCTCTCATCTTTTTGGTCTCCCTTCATACACATTATCTCTGTCATTGTTCATGGTGAAATAAGCCTTTGTCACCAACATTCCCTTTGTTTTTGGGTTCCTGGCAGTCAGTGATGGGCTTACATAAGATGCGGTGTTTTAGTCACTGAGCTGTGCCGTCATCGAGACACCTGCCATGGCAACTTGACTGACCGGCTCCTGCTGGGTCAGCATGAGGCCTGAGTCCTGTACCATGTGGGAAAGAGCAGACACACAGTGGGGGAAAGTGATGATTACTGAGTTATAAAAAGGGTAATTTACAGTGCCTTGCAAAAATGCTTATTGTGGGATTATGTTATTGAACAATTTAAAGTAGTGCATAATTGTCAAGTAGAATGGGAATGGTAAATGACTATTTTTTTTTTCACAAATTAAAATGTGAGAATAGTAGAGTACCTTTGTATTCAGCCACCCTTAGTCATTAGTTTTTAGAATACCACACCAAACAAACACACACATACACACACTTTTGATATAGTTTCTGCAACACCAGTTTTTAAGTCTTCCCACAGATTCTCAACTGGATTTAGGTCTGAACTTTGACTAGACCATTCTTGATCCTTACCACTCCTTACCACACTGCTGTAGCTCTAACTTATATGTTTAGGGTCATTAGAGTCTCAGGCCTACAGCAGCCCGTAACATTTTTTCTTCCTGTCTGTCCCTGTATTAACATATTCTATCTACCCATCATCTCCCATCAGCTTCTCTGTTGCTGCTGAAGAAAACAGAATTTTCTATGTTGGCCAAATTGTTTTGGTCTCATATGACTTTCTTTCACATATTTGATTATCTACATGGCTTCTGACAAACTGTAGACATGACTTCTTATGGTTTTTCTTTTAACAACTGTTTCTTTTCCCAATCTTCAAAAAATACCAACTTTGTGGAGTACATCTAATGATTATTCTGTCAACAGGTTCTTCCTACTAAGCTATGGATTTCAGCATTGTGGTTCCTTGGGTGAGTATTGTTCTTCTTGCCCATCAAAGATGGGCAACCATGTCCTGTCAGGTTTGCAGTTGTGCCATACATTTACATTTTTAGATGAAGGATTGAATAGTTCTCCATATGATATCATGCCTGGCCTATCTGGTGTGTTCCTTTGTCTTCGTTATGTAGTTTTTCCGCTGTATGTTCTCCAAGAAACCTCTGAGGCCTTCACAGAGCTGCTGTATTTTTACCAATATGAAATTAGTCCCAAGTGGAATCCATTTACTAATTAGGTGAACACTGAGGGCAATTTGATTTACTGGATTTTATTTAAGGGTATCACACAAAAGAGGGTGAACACAAATGCAGACCACATTTTACAGATTTTTATTTTTGAAAAAAAAAATAAAAACCATACATTCTTCTCCCTTTGCTTCATAGCACCATGTTGTGTTGGTCTGTCAAAAAAAATTCCCCATGAAGTAAGATTTGGGGTTATAACGTGACAAAAGTTAAAAGTGTTCAAAGAACTGAATGCTTTTTAAAGGCATTGTAATAATTTATAACATCTGAATAACAGTGGAAAGCAGAATAAATTTGTGGGAAAAAACAACTATAACACAAAGCAATGGACACATACATCAACACATGCTTGATTCCTCTGCAAGAGAGAAGGACTGAAGTTTGTTCCACAGTAATTTGGCTATCGTGGGTCCTTGGCAAGGATTTCAGTGTCTCGGTTACATGTTGAACTTATTTTAGAGAGAAACCTTTGAATTTCCTTCTCAAATTTATCATTACAGTTTGAGGCAACTATCCTCTATTCTAAGTCTGCATCTTTCTCTGTATATTCATCAAATCATCCATTATTTGTTTCAGAGCTCTAGTTATGAAACTGCTCCTTCAAGCAATAAAAAACAAAACACAGAAATTGACAGGCACTGAGAAGAAAGCTGGCACAACTAAGAAAATCAATGCTGTCATGGAGACAGGAGCTCAGTCTTCTTCTCTCTGCTCTCTTTCTCTCCATCTTATTAATTCCTCCATTGTAACTACTAACCCCTCCTTTCAATTCACATCGGTCATGCTGCCCCTGCCCTGCAGCCGCCCACCAGCTGCTATCTGGAAGAGTACGCCCACAGGACATTCCTCAGTTCTGCAGCTTCTTTTTAGAGATTGGAGCAGGGCCTCGGGTTATCAGGCTTTTCTTTTCCCTGAGCAGGAGACAGTCAGGGTCCCATCTGCACAAGCTTACATTTAGAGATGGAACTTAATGTTCGTACTTTACTTCATCTCAAACCTATCACTTTTGTCTCTCTAATCTGTTTTTGCTTACATTTACAAAATTTTTAATTTTCCAGTAAAATTAGTCAGTTTTGACTAGAGATGCACAGAGAACTCAAATGGTAACTGGAATTGGATGATTTCTATCATGACTAACCAGTCTCTGGCCAGCTGGAGACTCAAAAATCCAAGTGAACACACCATGCCACAGCACTAACATGTTTCATCTATCATCATACATATTGGATTTGGAAATGTTGGCTGTCTTTTTAAAACCTGAGTTAAGATAAGTGTCCAAACTCACTGATAACTTTTTAAGGTAAACCTTCCGAGAGCAGGGTTGGACTCTCGTTTGCCTTCAGAACGGCCTTAATTCTTCAAAGCATACAGTTGACTGAACCAGGTGTCGGAAACATCACTGAGATTTCGCCCATATTGACATGATTATTATGCAGCTGTTGCACATTTGGCAACTCTCCTACAGATGCTCCATTAGAAATCTTCCTCAGCATTATTCTACTACTACCTGTCATGATGGATGTGTGTAAAGTTGGACCAAAATGCAGAGTTGGCATAGATGGTAAGTAGATTATGAATATTTTATGAAAAAATGATAAACAAAAAACTTACCAAAAAACCCACAGGGAACCGGAGCAGACTAAGAACATAGGAACCAGGTGCAAAGACAGCAGAGTATAATGGGAAAGTAACGGAAGAATCTAGCAAGGAATGACTGAGAATGAGTTATATAAATACTGGGGAGCTTGATTACTGAACAAGGATCAGATGACTGATTAGAAAAGAGTTGCAAGTGTGAGGGGAGAGAGCAGAAGACAGGCTGAGGAGAGAGAGGAACAGAATGGCACAGGGGAGCAAGGAGAGTAAACAAACAGGAAACTAGGAAAATAAATCTGTTACAAAGAATAATTAGACACAAGGAATAAATAAACATAATCTAGCTAGAAGAACCAAGAAAGGACTTAACTAAAGTAAAAACAAGAAACAAGGCTGATCTAATCAAATAACAGACAAAGGAACACAGGACAAGTAATCAAAACTACAAACCCAGAAAAAACCCAAACAACCCAAGTCCTGACACTACCAGCCTGAACCATTGATGCAAGACAGGATTTATCCATTATTCACACCAAACTCTGACACTATCATCTGAATTTTTCAGCTAAAATCATGACTACTTTGTTTACCCTCATAACTGGATTGCTTCAGATTTTAGGACTGCACTTTTTACTTTTTACTTCACTTTTACCCTTTTTTCTGCTTCCAAGCTGAGCATGAGAAAGGTGCCTACGGCTGACACCAGGTACATTAGCAGTATTATACAAAGACTTCAGTCGGTAGAACTGAAGGTTCACCTAGTGGAGAAGCATTGAGGTTCTGGAAATGAAACAACTTATAACTTATGACTTACTTATGACTCAAAACAACGGACAGCTCCCAGCCACATCAGAGCTAATGTAGCCGTTCTATCATTTCAAACTGGAGTAACGATTTTTGTAATTTTTGTACAAACAACCCCCATAACTGGATATTTTCATGTGAAAATTCCAGCAGATGCTCGGTTTGAGCAAGTCATCTTCATATGCCTGAATGTATTGTATTTCTGCAATGGGATTGTCTGATTTGCACTTTGTGTGTACAAGCAATTGAAAAGGTTTACCTAGTAAAGTAATATTAACCATGCTAATTGTTCAACTTGCAAAAGTAAGTTGCTAAAGGTGGTTTAAAATGTTAACTCCAAATCATTTTTATCCTATATAACCCTGATAGAAATTATTACTGATTTCTGTCAGCAGGAAGGCTATAAAGAAACTTCTGAATTCTTATTTTTCTAAACAGAAACTGGAATAGTTTAAAACTGTCTTGACAGGTACTGTTTTTTCAAAAGCTAACACATATTTCTGATCGTTGCATCTCTGGTTTTGACCACTTTATTTATTGATAAAGATATAGCCCCAGCAGACTATACACATGTGCATCCCTCTTGGTGTTTCAAGGACAATCAGTTATTCCAATATGACTAAATGTCAGTCTCCTGGTAAGCTGTTTCTAAGGTTCTGCACTGCTTCACCTTTCAAACTTTGTCAGCTCTTTCTCCACCTGCATCCCCTCCAACACGTGATCTCTTCTTCCTGCCTCCCCTGATCCCTGGGGACATCATCAAGAACAGTGCCTGTCTCCTTTTAAATGTCTTTCTGGGGCTCCAGGTGTGTGTTGGCTCTTCCTACAGTCTAAAATAAGCCCTACAGTCATTGATTTCCCCCCCCCTCCCTTTTATGTATAACATTAACTCACCTCTTTTTTATCTTTTCACTGAGGTATGGAGCAGAAAACATTATGATCATCATTCTAAGTGGAGTCATCCAGATGATGGATGAATTTGCTGTTTATAGTCATTTATCTTTAAACTTGTATATTAAATGCCACTCAGATATTGGCTCTTTTACATTTATTTGAAAAGACAGAGAGAGGAAGTTCGAGGAGAAAGTCCTTCCAGTCAGCAGTGAGGATAGAGTAACTCTCCCATAACAAAGTTTTTACTTTTAGAGCTTCAGTTTTATCTGTAAAGAGTTGAACTTGAAGGTTTTTGATGGATTGGTTTGGTTAGTTTGAGTTCTGCTAACTATTTTATTCAATCTCTGATTAAGGTTTAAGAATTGAAAAAAAGAAGCTCTAAATATATAGGCCACTTCATCAATATATAATGATTCTGTACACAGGGAAAAAACACAGTCTTCAGGGTGGAATCTTCAATTTTATTTGAGAAACTATTCCTCAGATACCCTTCGTATATGAGAATGAATTTAATCTATTTTGATTTCCACCCATCCAGGCTTTAAAATAATCAAGTTGCAGTTCAAAACTGATATTTATATAAACTATAAAAAGGAGCAAATTACTTTATTTTTCTCACTGTCTATCATTAATTAAAAATTGTTTATTTCTGTTGTAACTATCAACTTTTTTTTTTTTTTTTTTTTTTTTTTTTTTTTTTTTTTTTTTTTTTTGCCAAATGCTAAAATAATGAGTGAATTTTAAAAAAGTTAATTGCTTTCTTCAAATTCAAAGTTTACATACATTCCTTCAGGATTTGATAGAAAGGTATTTAAAGCTGTATGACCGAGTCAAACATATTAAGTATCCTCAGTATAGTTTGCTGCAATTTTGTCCCAGTCTTTCTGACAAAACTGATGTTACTGTGTCAGAGTTGTAGGCTGACTTGCTTTGCTCTGCCAATAAATTTTGCATGGGACTGCATTAGAGCTACTCCAAAACATTGACTATGTTGTCTTTAAGCTACTTTGTAACTGTTATTCAGACAACCCTTGTTGCTTCAGTATTTCCACAGAATGTTCTTTCCTCATGTTTCTATCTGTTTTAAGTGTGCCAGTCCTTCCTCCAACAAAAAGTCCACAGTGCACAATACTTCCACCCCAGACCAAAGTTGGCTTGGTGTTTTCAGATTTTCAAGCTTTTGTGGTGTAATGATGAACATCAATGTTATTGTATTCAAACCACAGGATATGGCACCAAAAATTAACATCTTTGTCCCCAAGTGCCCTTACAAACTATAATCTTGCTTTTGGAGTAATGACTTTGGTTACTCTTAGTGATCTAAAACAGAAAAAGTTCTGATTTAATGTGTAACAGTGGGGGGGGGCAAGTTTGTGTTTTGTCATACAATATAATCATCTGGTTCCAACTGGATATACTTTTTTTGCAGTGATTTTTTTTGTATTTATTTTCAAAACCAAAGGTATTATTTTGTCTCCTTACAATGATTAGAAATGTTTTTGTGTTGCTTAATTTTATGGGTCATAGTTTTGTTTCTAAAACCTAACCAATAACTCCACTGTGGGGTTGGTTGTCACTCACTTGGTTGTCCCAGTTATATTTCAAAGAGAAATAATTTAGAAAGAAGGCTTCTGAAAAAAAAAATACTTCTAATGTGATCATCAATTTACAATGTTTAATGTAATATCGTAACTGAAAAAACATCTTATAGAGGCAACATCTCATTTTCTATGAATTGACAGAACATATAGGAACATGTCAAAAATTACCAGGCTATAAAATACAGAATCAAGTTGTTTACAATAGAACAGAATATGACCTAAAGTGTCTAATACTAAATCCATTGTTTAAAAACAATTAAGGAACACAGAAAGAATCAAAAGTTACATTATGATCTCAAAAAGTCCTCTCACCTCGATGTCAAGTGACAAACTGTTAAAATAACAATGTACCAAGTCTGTGACAACTATTTTGGAAATTCACACACAAACATTTTGTAACAGTTCCCTCTAAGGGCGAGATTTAGCGACTGGGACAACGAACCCGTGTGAAAACCAACCCCGTTCTCCCCTATGTAATGCAGCAGTTCGACGGTATGAAGCTTACTGGAAATTGCCTGCGCTGTAAACAACCATCCTCCACTGTGAAGAGAGAAGTGCTGAGCCGAACGAGAAGGCTGTTAATGTTAATTCAATATTTTGAAGCATGGCCAACATGGCTTTATTCACTTCCAACTCTGCCATTGCTAAAACTACAGGCAGACTTCCATTCTAAAACAGTGCAGAAAATCGACGTCACCGTTCACAACTTCTCCTTCTGTTCACTGATTGGCTCAGTTTAAATTCAACAGCAGGAATCCACTTCAATGGGAGAAAGCCCAGACAAACGTGAAGGGAGATTAGAATCGAGCAGAATTGCGCAGGAAGACTCTCTACTTCTCTGTAACTTGATCTGTCAGTGTTGACTGAACAGCAAGTGACAGTCTTCTGTGTGTAGTGTTGGCAACACATATTGGCACCCCTGGTAAAGATCTGTAAAAAGTCTTAAAATAGATGTATTGTTTTAGACAATTCCATCTTTAAATTGGGGACTTCAAAGTTAGAAGTTTAATGTAAATGTTCATTCAAAGTTCAACCAACTGGACAGACTTAACAATCTCCCTCCACAACACTCTATTCAAATCTTTATGGTAAACCAAATGTTCTACCTCTCTACCAGGGCTATTTTGTAGGTCACAACTCTACCCTGCTAAATGCAGGAGAGATGCAGGCGGGTTATAATGGCCCCAGTAAACTGAAATGGATCCCAGAAAAGTAGAAAGATACTTTCTGCCACTTTTTGCTTCTGGACTCCAAAAGTGAGCTTTGGAAATATTTCTTCTACCTCCCTTGCCAACTAAGTGATATATGTCATATATTTATATAGTCTTCATCTTTAGAAAGTTTAGTCATAGATTAGGGGTTGTAGGATTGTTGGGTTAGCACTAATTGTGACCAGTGTTTTATATATATATATATATATACATATATATATATATATATATATATATATATATATATATATATATATATATATATATATATATATATATATATATATATATATATATATATATATATATATATATATATATAAAATCAATTATTCTTTAATATCTTTTCGTCCCCAAAAGAATAAATTTGATTCTGAAAAAAATTTTCAATTTGGGAGTATGTTCCTGCAATCATGGGTGAAAAGACTTCAAAGCTTTATAAACATCTTTCCCAGTGGTGAAATTAAATGTGTTTTCATTTATTATCCAGGATGGATAATGTCAATATCAGAATGAAGGTTGAATTTGTGACTTTGTCCTCATTCAGTATAAAAACTCAGAGGTCCCAGGGGCTTTAACAAAACTGCAGCATTTAGCACTGTAGTTTTTTGTTTTCTTTGTTTTGTAAATGAATAATCAGCATGAGGGCCAAAACATTACAGCATAAAAACATCACCAAGTTGTAGTTTTTATTTTCAATCAGTTAAACGGTTCACAGCTAGCTCTACTCCTCTGATATTGGGGCTCTGTGGGAATTTTTTTTTTTTTTTTTTTTTTTTTTTTTTTTTTTTTTTTTTTTTTTTTTTTTGGAGACTGGTGCAGTCGACAATGGTGAAGAATGGGAATGAAGGGATTATGATGAACTTTCCCCATATGCCCAAGACAAAGACACACACATTTATAAGCAGTAAATCAAATTATGCAGCCAAATTGTGTTCTTTCCCATTCTTTGAAGGCCCAAGTCTCTGAGGACTGCCATCATAAGGGAGGGGACTGAGGGTCTTAGGTCTATAACATTCAGACTCTGAGAGAGAGGAAGTCTTGACCTGTGATATATAATAAAGATGAAGGTCATTGTAGCCTAGTTTCATTATGGCCAGTAAAATAATCATTTAAAACTCATGTGTCAAGAGATTTAACTACCAAGAGGAATGACTGACTGATTTATGATAACTGACTCCTGAAATGTGGAGAAGAAAAATTTGGATCACAATAAAGGTTATTTGGAAAGAGCAATTTTCAACCTTTTTCACAGAGACGTTTAGGAAGTTGGATTTAATGAGTATTTAACAGGGGAGTTCCTGTGAAAGTTCCTCCTGAACTTTGGACTTTACTTGAAAAACACCGGAGCTCCTTGTGGACCTTGTGGAAAGCCTGTTTATGCCTGGTACAGAAGGTGCTGGATGTCGAAAGTATCACTCTCAGGATCAGTTCTGCAGTATTGAAGAAATCCATTTTTACTGTTCACCTTTCTCTTGAAAGTAACAAAAATGGTGTAATTTTAACTTTCTGACTTTCTACAGTTTAAGTGTCCTTTTTTTAACTTATTTCTTTCAACCTTTGAAATTTTGTTACATTCGTTCCTAAGGACAAAACAATTCCTAGCTACCCAAAAACACTGCTTTAAAATTTACATATATATATATATATATATATATATATATATATATATATATATATATATATATAGATATACACACACACACACACACACACACACACACACACACACACACACACACACACACAACACCAAGAGGCCTATGATAACCAACCAAGAGACCTATGATAACTTCTAAGGTGGGGTGTAGAGATCCACAGCTCAGGTGGGAGAATCCCTTGACAGAACAACTATTAGTCGTGCACTTCACTTATCTCACTTTGATTGATTTTTTTTTTTTTTTTAAAGAAAACATTAAAAACATAAATTCAATGTGTGCCACAAGCCATGTAGGAGACATTTAAATTTTCAAAATCATATTTTCATCATATTATTCATACATTTATAAATGTTCCAAACTAATTATTTAGTGTGTAAACTAAATATTTAGCTTTGAAATTAAATATTTAGTTAGGAAGCTAAATATTTAGTTTGCAAACTAAACATTTAATTCCCACCTAAATTTTGTCTATGCTAAATATTTAGTTTACACACTAAATATTTAGTTTACACACTAAATATTTAGTTTACACACTAAATATTTAGCTCAGACTTAAAGATTTAAAGTATTTAGCTCCAAATATATATTTAGTTTAACTAAATATTTAGTTCAAAGCAAATTATTTTTCCAAAGTATTTATTTTTCAAACTAAATATTTAGTTCCAAAGTAAATATTAGTTTTTTGAACTAAACATTTATTTTTCAAACTATTTCTTTTACTTCCAAACGAAACATTTAATTTTCAAAGTAAATATTTATTTCCAAACTAAATAATTAGTTTGCTAACTAGCTTGTTAACTAAATATTTGGGTTTCCAAACCCAAATATTTCAAACATCTTTGCAGTCCTTAAAATGGCTCGTCCTATGTTTTCCACCAACACATTTGACATGTCAAGAGGAAAACTAAATATTTAATTTACAAACTAAATATTTAGCTCAAATTTAAACATTTAGGTGGGAACTAAACATTTAGTATGCAAACTAAATATTTAGCTTCCTAACTAAATATTTAATTTGAAAGCTAAACATTTAGTTTGTTTAATAAATATTTAGCTTTTAAATCAAATATTTAGTTTGGAACTATAAATGTATGAATAACATGGTGAAAATATGATTTTTAAAAATGAACACCCATTTTTTTTCTCAATAACAGGCTAACTAGACCAAAATGTTGCTGTTAAACTTTTGCTGTTTAACTTTACAAACTGCTGTGTATGTGGCACATCTCACCTGTAGCAGCCAGGTAGCCCTGAAACACAGCGGAGAAAGCTCTCTCATGAAGACAGCCCCTAGAGGTCAGTGACTGTAACATACAGTGGCTTGCAAAAGTATTCATACCCCTTGAATTGTTCCATATTTTGTCGCATTACAAGGATTAGCTGGTAGGGGTTCTCTGCCATTTTTGTTCTAGACATTGTTCTCCTGTTTTCAGGTTAGCCAGGCAGCTCAACTTTTGAACTTTTTTGTTCACTTCCAGATAGTGGAATTTTATTTCATAGTTAGAAGGGGTTGTTTTGTTTATTATTTTGGCCTCTGAGACCCGGAAGCTTATAGCCTCCTTGTGTTTGGTCATTTTACTTACATAAATTGTAAAATAAATTGTTACTATTAATGTCAACTGTGAAATGGTTATTAATTTGTTTTGTGTTACACCCAGTGCCAGAAATTAATTCATTGCTGTTTTGAGTGGGTTGTTACAGTGTGTATATATATATATATATATATATATATATATATATATATATATATATATATATATATATATATATATATATATATATATATAGATATATATATATTAAGGGGCTTAGCCTTTCTATGTATGCTACATACAATAGCTACATATTGAATATTCCTGGAATACTGTATATCCTCAGCATGGCACCTATTTTTACATGTGTGATTGTGTATTGTTTCCTTTTTTACACCAACTTATGAGTACAACTATATAGCTATAAGCTATTTAAAAGTAGACTGTTTGCAGCTTTAGAGGGTCTACAAATACATGCCTTAAAAATTCGACGTAAGCATAATACTACCATTACAAACACGCACACAGTTCTGGCTGAGCAGCTAAGATAAGCCAGAGTATTAAAAGGGTACTAAAATGTCTCTGATGGAGAGGACAGATGGTTATGTAACATGTGGAAATGCTGACCAAGAGGACCAGCTAAGTGTGTGTACATTTATGAATGTTTCTGCCACAATGTGTCAGCAGCATCACATCTGTTTCACACTTAAACGTTTGCTCATAAAGCTTAAAAATAAAAAAAGGAAAAGAAAAATCTCTTAAAGTTACTGCTGCAATGCGAGTAGAATTTAATTTGCGGCTATATCACAGTGTGTTTTTCCTTTAGTGTGCAGCAGTTTGTGCATGCAGATTTAATAAGCTAAGTCTGCTGTTGTCCTTGCTGGCTGGATGAATTGATTCCTTACAGCAGTGGTCTCTTTAAAAGTCTGCAGCATAAAGTTTCTACAGGGTGAACTCCCCCTGCAGGACAAACTCTGACCTGTGAAGAAAAGAGCTTTCAGCCTTCATATAAAGCTCCTGTCAGAGGATTGTTTTGCAACAGAGCGGCTAAGGAAAGTTGAGGGAGATTCTATAAAGAGGTGACACAGAATCCATCTCAGGTTATTACAGAAAGAGGTCATGAGAAGCATGGAAGTTAAGAAAGTAAAAAGAAGAAGATACAGACTTCAGCTAAGACACGTCAAACTCTCAGCTGTTTGCCATGTTAACCTTGGTTTCATAGATTTCCTTAGTTGGAGGAACATCTGTGGATGTATTTTAAGGCAGCACCTCAAACACACTGCTTCCTTGTGTGACATCATGGGAACATGAAAAGCAATCAGTCAAAATATAAAGAAGACACTTTTTGATCTGCACAAGCCTAGTTTTTTCTTGGGTATGACTTCCAGATACCTGAAAATGCCACATTCTTCCAATCATCTATTCAGCTTTACTGTCACTCAGGAAGGAAACTGTTCTATGTCCCAAAAATTAACTTGTTTAGGTTTTTTTAACTCTAGAAGAAAACCAAAACACCTTGTGAGATGTTGGCTGAAGGTGGTAAGAAGGTATTGTCTAGAGTGAAGAGTCCTGTACTAACATGGACTGAATGGCCATTCAAAAAAACAAGAACCCATTACTCTAAAAGCAACATAAAAAGCCAGATTCAAGTTTGCAAATGCGCTCATGGGCAAAGATCTTTCTTTGTAAAGTCATCCTTTGGTCTGATGAAATAAAAATCAAAGTATTTGGGCATAATGACTATTCTTACATTTGGAGCCAAAGTCGGTTGCAAGCTTCTTATTTACACAAACAGAAAACAAAGCTAGTTCAGTAATATTAAACTATTTCCAAAAAAATTCTAAAACCAACTCAGAGCAGGACATATTTCAACAGAAGTAAAACAAACCTGAGGCCACCCTGCTCTTGTTAAGAGGAGGCTTTGTAATGGCAACAAATTGTAAAGAGACTCTGTGTACTCTGCTTAGGAATAAACAGTGTCCTTTTGCATACTCCAATCTGCTGATGTTGGGGTGTACTTGATTCGGTAAACACTTGGACTTCAACAATTTTCCCTCAGGGGTTTTTGGCCCAACAGCTAGAATAATGAGGAGTCTTTGGCCCTCTGTTATTTAGAGAATCTGGTCCGATCTGGGTTGACCAGGAGCCAGCCCATATGCCAAACCAACAGAAAAACTAGAGCTCTGCTTAGATCCCTGGCATCTGCTACCCAGCATTAAATATGCCAACCATTTGGGACAAACTTTATCAACTGCATCGACATCAGCACTAGTATTGTAAAAAACATTCCTTTTATAAATTGCTCATGTTTCCTTTAAGCTGTTTTAATTTAGTGAATGACTGTTCTTTTCCTCAATGGCACCTGCTCCCTGTCCCCGCCGCCTACCCTGTTTGACCCGCTTCTTCTGCCTCTCTCCACCTTCCATGTGCTTGCCTTGCACGTTCCCACCTGCATCCGTAATCCAAAGCATGAGTCCACACCCCATGTCCTGATTTCACACAATCCTCTCCTGACTGACAAATCAAATTTTAATCATCCATTATCAGTACTTAGCCAAGCCCCAATGTCAGAGAACAACATTCGAGGTCACTTCCTGTTCATGTTTGCTATGTATTAAAACCTGAGTAGCAAAGATATACTATGTTTTGTTTTCTGTGGCAACCTGCAGGTAAAATGCTCCATTTTAAATTATATTTATAGTCTTCTCCAAATACATGTCCTATATTTTTTGTCAGATGATACTTTTTTCTATAATTACGCTCATAAAAACCCAGCATGCAGCATTTGGTCTCTTAAATTGAATAGATATATCAGATATCCCTGGGATGGCACACCAAAGAGTAAATGTTTTAATAACCATTGTGCTCATTGTGTTTTATGATAATAGCCATTGCCACACAGAGCTCGAGGAGCCGTATCAGCGCTGTGCAACATGACGCTTGTAGTTTAATCTTTTATTATTACAAGATTTGTGACATCCTGTGCTGTAATGAAATATGATGCACTGAGTGACGCATTGAGAAAATCTACTTTCAAAAATTCTTAATAAAACCATCTAGTTTATTTTGAACCACTTTTAATTTCTTTAACACCTGGTGAAAAAAAATCATGTCAATAGCACCTTTAGAAATATGTTTACTATGAAAAACTGTGATGTGTTCAATACTTATTTTACCTGATGTAGGTTATTTGATGCAAAATTATGTTTCTGAGCTGCCGCAAATTGTGACAATTAGAGACAAAGTGATTAGATAAAACATTGCCTAATTTATTGATCCCCATAGCAATTCAAGATGAGTAAATGGAGGAATTATCAAGAACAAGAGAAGTCTGGTTGTCATAAAATGGCACAGGAAAGATTACATCAGGAGTCTCAAACACCAGTCCACAAGGGTCAATGTCTTGCGACTTATAGATGTGTCTCTACTTCAACAGGTCCAATTAAATATTTAGGTCATTTGCAGGATTCTGTAGAACTTCAGCTTCAAGCAAGCATGTAATGAAGAAGCATTGATTCTTTTTGTCAGGCTGGGTACAGGCTTAATTTAGGCTTTCTGGTAATTTACAGACAAATTGTAAGTTCAAATTAAAAGCTTGTGAAGGAGCTTCACTGGCAACCAGTGGCGTTCAGACATTTGGGGGGTAGGAACTCATGAGTAAAAAAAGGGCACCTTGTGCGACAAATGGAACTACCGGCAGATTTTTGATTGCACCTCCTGCACAATTTTCTAAATCTCACTGCCAATTTACATACACTAACACAAGAAAATAAGTACCTTTGTCTTTGATGTTATCTTTCATTGAAAAACAAATTGTCCAAAATAAAACAGATAAGAACAATTTGATGATTTTGAAATAGAACATCAGAATCTTACACCATAGCTGCCAACATCTGCTGATGGCAAAGAAGGACACATATCAGTAAACATCTACAAAGCAATCTGTCCCAGAGGGGGAAAAAAAAAACTTCAAAACAAAGATGCATTTTAAGTGTATTTTATGAAATTCTTAGGATGAATAAAACAACAAAATTATTATAGACTGGTGTAAAAGTAGAATGCTGACTCACATCCAGCCCTTAAGTTGAACTTTCTGAGTCAAATTTGAAACTTACATTACTCTTTTTTTCTTTCTTTTTACACAGTAAGCACCATATTTTTGTCTTGACTATATTATTCTGTAGTTTTATCACAAAATATCCTCTGCACCATATGTTGTTACAAAGCAGGCTACTCTAACAAATCTACAAGTAGGGCACACTATATATTCAAAACCTGAGTAACCAGTGACTATTCTATATCTTAAATCAGCTATACCCAGAAAAGGAGTTATAACATCTTTATAGTGCAATGCACTTAAGTGCAACACAAGTGTATTGTATGTGCTCAGCAAAATGAACAAAGGATGCTTGATAAACATATTTAATTACTTCTATTACTTCATAAAATACTATTTTCTAATAACAAAGTAGTGAAGTCATCTTATCCTACAGTGTACACAAGTACAAACTTCCATGTAGCTTCAAAATGTTACCAGCACAGATTATAGCCAGAAGAAAAATCATCTCTATTTCTGCATGCAGCCAGTGTAATAGATGACATAAATTATTCTTAAGATTAATGAGATTAACTGCAAGCCCTGATAACTCATAACAATATGTCTGCAGATATAATTTATATGTTAAAATACTCTGATCATTACATGATAACACACAGAAACAGAAAATACAACTTAATTTACATGCCCCAATTTTACTTAACAGAACCTGATTAAAGGAATTTTTAGCTGCATATGAATTGTAATGTTACCCAGCTCATTTGTATAGGGTGTCTTTTGTAAAATTGCATAATAAAAAAATTAACAGCAATATTTTGGTTTGTTTAGCCTATCATAGAGAAAAAGAAGTGGGTGTTAATTTTTCAGTATCATATTTTCACCATGTTATTCATACATTTAAATAAGTCATTTAATTTAAAAATGGTTGAGTGTTTATTCCCTTTGGTCACTTATTTTCCAACAATGCCAAGAACTATTCAGGTGATTTTCTTGCTGGTTGTTGTGGTTTGGTACACATGGGGTTTAAATCTGGTGGTAAACTTTGTAATGGCTTTATGGACAGATGTACAGAAAGTTCTGTTTGGAAAAAAAACTGCAGACTCTGAATGAATTTTAATTTGTTTTTCTTAGGTTGTTGTCAGACTCCTTTAAAAAGAAAAATAGTATCAGCCAAGTCTCTCATCACCAAACGTTGCCCCCTGTGGTGACAACGAGCTCTGGAGCTTTGTTTGTCAGGAAGCTTTTTAATCCTTACAATAAAATTTGTTCTTTATTCTGTCTCTGGCTACAAAATACTTTTCTCCCTAGGAGTGTAGCTAAAACTAAATCCTCTTTGAGGGAGATATGTTTCCATTATAAGAGCTTAGTTCACAAGTCAGGTACAGCCAATTAGGCATGATGGAGGAATTATAAATGACAGATTAAAATGACTTTTTAGAGGTATTTGCCACACTGGATTTTTTTTTTTTTTTTTAACTTGTTTATGTCATCTCAAGGAAAGCAATCACCCAGCAGTTGCCTAAGTAGAATTAATGAATCATAGAGTAAACAGATGCAAAAGCATTTGCAACTGCACAAAACCATATGACATGAAATTCACTTCAATTCACTTTTAATGAACAATTTATTCATCATTTCAACCCATAAATTTAAAGTTATATAAGGCATATTCTGGAATCTGTGGCACATATGAGACATGAAGATAAAGTTTCTAATAAGGTTGTGTCGCAGTTTAAAACAGGATGAGGTTATAAAGCAATATTTCAAGCTTTTAACATCTTACTGAGCATGGTTCTGTCCATCATCCAGAAACAAGGAATAGGAATATTCAATTCAGTTTGTTTATATAGCGCCAATTCGTAACACATCATCTCAAGGCACTTTACCAAAAAAAAAGTCATGTCAGTCCAATCATCCATGCTAATTCATCCTAGATTATTTCAAACCTACTAAAACAGGGCCATGAACCTAAGCAGGTGTCATTAATCACAGAAGCAGGTAAGGGGCTGATGCTAACTTTATGGAAGTTGCAGAGATCAAAGCTCAGGTGACAGAATCCATCAACAAGACATGTATTAGTCTTGTATTCCACAAATCTAGTCTTTATGGAAGAGTGTCAAGAAGAGAGCCAGTGTTAAAAGAAAGGTGTGAAACATTACATTTGTTGTTTGCTGCAAGTCAGGGGACACATCTGGTAGAACATTATTTTGGAGAGATGAGACCAAAGTTGAGCCTTTTGGCCTACATACAGAAAACTAACTTTGCAAATCACCCTAAACACATCATCTGCAAGATAAACTATAGTGATGGGAGCATCTCACTGTGCTCATGCTTTCCTTATGCAGAAAAAGGGTAACTGGTCAGATTTCTCTGGATTATGGGCAGAGCTAAATCCAGTGTTCTACTAGAAGAAAACATGTTAGAGGCTAAAAAAAAACTTGAGATTGAGTTGAAGGTTCACCATTCTCATGTGCTTCAATGCCTAAGGCATGTCTAGATTTAAATGTAATTGAAAGTCTTTGACAAGACTTGGAAATTGATGGTCACAGACACTCTCCATCTAATCTGAATGAGCTTGAGCTATCATGTAAGGAAAAGTTGCTCAAATGAATACATACATGACATACTTTCAGATTTTTATTTGTAAAACAAAAAATTAGAGGGCATTGGTGAATGGATGCTCTGCCCTTTAATGGATGGAGGAATAATAATTAGTTTTAAACTGTATTAAAGGGGAGGTATTATGAAAAACTGATTTTTTTTTTTAGCTTTATATCATGTTATAATAATATAATAATGTTATCTATCATACAAACCAATTCTCAGTCCAACGCTGCTTAGAATGGTTGTAAACGGCATAATGGAGTTGTGAATGAATGTTGTTGTGATGATGTGATGAAAGCAGAGTGTCAGAAAGAGCAGGAACCTCTATAAGAGACAGAGGCCAAGTTCAAGGCATCAAATTGCGAAGTCGAATTTCTTTTAAGTTATGTTTGATTTTTACAGCATTTTTACAACTGAAGGTAACGTAGTTACTTTATTGTGCTATAAAATGGCACTTTGAGCCTGGAAAATACATAATACTGCCTCTTTAAAATGTAGTCTTATCTCTAGTTTTGTAAAAAGGTGTTCAGGAAATACATTATTTTTCAATAGAAAGTTTTTCTTTGCTTTTAGGTGCACATTTAAAAAGTGATTGATAGCAAATTTGAAATGTTCGTTGTAAACATGTAATGTTACATGTATACTTCGTGGCAAAATGAGAAACAACATGTTCACCCTCAGCAGTGAGTCTCATAATCAAATTGCACAAGACACATGACCTAGAACTATCACTGCACCCTCTGCTGTCCTACGTTTCTGGATGTGGGGCAGTGTCTGGGATTTATTGGTTCAATTTAATTCAGCTTCCATTCATTACAGCTTATCCTCTGAAATGTGACTGCTAATAGATAGTCTGTGGTCATCGGCACATGGAGCAGTGCTGGGAATTTGAGTTCAATAAGCCAGAGAGACACTATGTGCCGACAGATCTGAGAAAACTTTGTACATGAATGCAGTGTGATACAACATGGGTGTTTGTGCTTTAATCACCTACCTTCTCCTCATTTGGTACGATTCAACATCAAGATTCTTACAATTTAAAAATTCTAGCAGCAAACTAATCTGACTTTGGCACAGATGTTTTAACACTGAATAAACATCTGTGTAAAAACCTCTCCAGCATACAGTTATTATTACCTTGACCATTATCTAAAGCCAAAACAAAAAGTGTCTGAACGTGCTGGTTTGTACAAGGATCGCAACATCAAGCAGAAACACAGCTATTCTAAAAAAAGAGGTTAAGCAATGGGGTCATTCCACAGAAGAAAGAAGTTATTTCTCTAATTCTGTGAGAACATTCCCAGGGCCATTCACAAATGCAAAGCCCACATATATCAATACTTCAAAGCTGGCTTGGTGCCTTGTTGAACAGAGTAAAGATCCCTGTGTCACTGCGTTTTCTTACTGTTCCTACATGCCTTGAATATATTGAGCAGAGAGCAAACCAGATTGCAGAAAAAACAGTCAGAGTAGTTTTTAACCCATGTTCCTTTAACATCTTTGATCAGATAAATTAATAATGACATAAGATTTAGCCTCTCCTTGTGTCCTCTCTGGCACCGCCTTTTTCTTTTGAGTGTTGTCTTCCTCCCCTTGTGTATATTTTTGAGAATCGCCTTCTGACAGTTTCAATAATTCACAACATTTCTAAAGTGCAGTAGATAAATTTACTCTGAATAAAGCTTTCTTGTTTTTTTCTAGACTTGTTTCTTGTTTCTTTTTCTACAGCAAACCAGCATTGATTTTTACAGTGGTTTGTAAATGGAGAAACAGGTTTTTTGGAGCAAAAAGAAAATCAGTTTATGAAGGAACAAAAATATTGTGAAACTGCAAGAGCTGGATTCACTCCATTAATCAAATTAGTAGACTTGTACTTCTTCAACAATTGTGTTAGAAACATGTTTTCTTATTTGTTTTAAGTATACTGAGTTTACAATTGTCATATGAAATGTGCTCTATAAGTAAAAGTGACATGACTTCTCTCCTAAGAAAACACTGCAGTTTTTATAGTGTTGTATTAAAATTGTAACATATGGCCATAGATACACAAATCTATATAGAATTATAAAATTCTATAGGCTATAATTTGCCTACATATAACTATTTCATAATATTATAATATTTTATAATGAAATTGGACCAAACATAGCTGATATTTGACTTATCCTGCCATGCAGGTGCATTGTGTTGACAACTGTGGTGGGTCAGAGATTCTCTGCCCGGATTTGACCTGGGCTTTAATGAAGCACACAAGGCTGGTGGGACTCATATCTTGGTATAATAAACCTTTCACATGTCCACAGGCAAAATAATTGACAGCTTCTAGTGACTTGTAGGCTTCCAGTAACTCTTCATCAAAGGGGGCAGGTGTTTGTCCTCTTGTCAGTCCAGCCGGTCAAAACACAGGTCCAGTAGGCTGTATCCATCATACACAAGTTTATTTTCACATTTTAAGTCCTTGGGTTGAAGTACTAATGCATATAAAGAGTATACACTCATTGTATCACTAAAATGAATGGTTTGGTACAGAAGCAACAGTAAAACTCTTTAAATAGAACGCCAACTGGAATTCTTTTTGCCATACATCAAGAGAGCATGCGCGCAGATGGCCAATGTAAACAATAACAATGAACTTGTCTATTAGCAAACACCTGGTGAAACTGCACGTCTGCTGAGCTCATCATACAAACCACTTCTCAGTCCAACACTCCTAAGAACAGTTGTAAATTGCATTGTTGTGATGGCTTGCTGAAGGCAGAGTGTCGGTAAGAGCAGGAGCTTCTTAAAGAGACAGATCCAATTTTAAGGTGTCAAATTGTAGAGTAAATTTTCTTTTAAGGTCATGTTTGATATATACAGCAGTTTTATAACAACTGAAGGTAACATAGTTACTTGATTGTGCTTTAAGCTGGCACTATATGTCTGGAAAATACATAAAACTGCCCCTTTGAAATGACCTGTATGGGTTTGGATATATCTTCCATAGTTAGTTTCAGTGCTCTGCATGTTGGAATAACATACCTATACCCCTACAGTATACTAACTCTGCCTCCTGTCAAAGTGACAAAAAGTAGTGCAGCTCACACTGGTGCTGATGCTGCAGAAGAGAGCCTCAGGTTTTATTTCCTAGAGAGAGAGAAAGAAGCAAGGGAGGGAGCAGGGCCATGAAGAAATGGAATAACACATAAACATGGAATTATAAATAAACCCGCAACCTCTAGGGTGCAACCACCCACCATCTTCTCTGCTTTCCATCTGCTTACACCTCCTGTGAACTTTGTAATTTTTGCTGTTACTTGTTATCTTCATCTTTGTTACATCTGCTATGAACCTGAATTCAGCTGGCAGCTGTTGAGGTCAAGGATGTTGGTACTTTTGTTGACCCCCCTTTCCTCACACACACAAATATGTCTTACTTGACTATAACACATTATAATGTAATGGTATGACAGGTCTGCTTATATATTGACTTTAATAAAAAATATTCTACACATCAAAAGACACATGGCACCAGCAGTGTGTGATGTCAGCATCAAACATCTGCTTTGTTCTACATAGCCTTCACTCTCATGTTTTCCATGTTCTGCTTACGTGCACTTTTTTAACCAATACTATAGGCATACAGGTGCCTATAAACAGCTTAATGGTAAACTGCACAACTGAGACTCTTTGTTGACAAAAGGATGCATGCATGGAAACCTGTTCTTTGCAGATGACATATGTGTTGCCCGTCAAGTTTAAACAGCAGGAGTGTGTTCTCAAGTAATTCAGTGTAAAAGTGAGATACTTTAAAACCACACAAGGTGCTGTCTGATTTTTTGTTTTGTTTTGTTTTGTTTCTGTTTTTTCACAGTAAACCTGACAAGTCATATTACTGAAGGTAAACTGATCCATAAAGATATTTTTGGGGAAACAAAGACACTACAATAAAAAAAAAAAAAAAAAAAAAAAAAAAAAAAAAAAAAACTTGGGAAAATTTAAATACCACAAATGGTGACAAATTGTGCCAAAATGGTTAATTTAGGTTTGCCAGGACTTCCATTGGTTCCTCTCTAAACTTTCCATGCCTCACTTTTTTATTTATTTATTTTTTTAAACAAATTTTGGTATAGCTAATGGTCAGATCCTGTGCTGTGGCTTACTATATGTCTTGGACTTCAACTACAAACTTTCAAATGAATATTTATATCATCAAGTGCATTTTTTGGGCAAATTTTCTTTTTTTCCCATTTTCTGCTGTGTGCCATAATCATTTCTTCTCACTCAGTAAAATGGAGTCTCTGGAGTCTTACCATTATTGCGGTACCAGAACAATTGTTCACAAAGGAAATACAAACCTTGTAGTTCCTGAGATATATTAAATACACTTGGGCATGTCATTTTCAAGCATGTCTCTTAAGAAGAGAGTTTGAAGAGGTAAAAGTTGAAAAAGAATTTCAACAGTAATATCTGCAGATTTGTTTGTCTCATAAAGTGTTGAAATGAAAAACAGTTGCAATCAAAGGTTTTGGAAGATTTAAAATGTGTGGTAACATCTACCAAAACCAACAGGAGTTGTGATCCATTTGCACTCATCATTAAATATTGTACAAAAAAAACATTGTTTATAACCCCTTCAAGTTGTAAGACGTTTTGTTGTGAAACCTGTCACACTTACATTTAAGTTGCAAAATTGCAGGGTCAGGGCACAATGCTGCCACCACATTTGACTATGGCGAGGATTGTGTGCAGTGTTTGTTTTTCCACAACACAAAGCCTTTTGCACATAGATGAAATACTTGCATTTTGAGCTCATCTGACCAGAAAACCTTATTCCACATGTTTGTTGTGTCTCCTACATTGTTTGTGGAGTTCTTGTGGCTTTGTAACAACAATGGCTTTCTTTTTTTCCTTAGAAATTAATATTGGCCTTACATTACTGCCTTGTACCATTATGACTAAAACTAATGTCTTATTTGTTTTGCTCTACATCCGCTAACCCCAAAACATTTGATTACATTGGAAAACCTCGCCAATTATTCTGAAACCAATTTATTTCCCAATGCATAACTTTCATTGTTTACATTGTCAACCTTTGCTGATTTATCAGCCTCTCTCTGTGGTTTGGTTTTAAAAACTATTACTAAGACATCCTTATTTCCAAACCTTTTAAGTTGAGGTTGTTGAGTTTAGCCATTATTGAGCTGTTACTGTCTGAACTGTGCAGTATTTTCAAGTGGAATAAAATCGTGGTTAAAGGGATAAGAAACTGCATTTGAAATGAACCATGAAGGTCAAGAAAGTTTTCAGACCGACCTGCTGGTAAGGTTGACAACAAGTAAATTTAAATCTCTTCCAGCAGTAAAAGACATCCGATATACATTACAGTTACATTGTTTATAGTTATATTACAGTTTCATAATATAATGATTTTGCTTGAAGAATCAGAAGAAAACCCTCTTCTGTGTTCTCACTTTAAAATGGATTTTGAAAGTTTCTGAGATACAGCTTAAAAAGTTGTTAGTACTTTAAAATGAGTAGACTGCTGGAACAAGCCTTAAGGTCTCAACAAATAACATGGGAAACAAACATACTGTAAGATAATCAGTAAAGAATCTTGAATACTGTTTAAGTAACTTTTTTTATTATCTTGTCACAAACTCTGCCAAGTTTCCTGTGTTGTTGTTACAGAAATCCTCTCAAATAGTTTTAAGAAGTATTTTCTTCACAAACAGTGCCCATAAGGATGAGACAAAATAACCTTTCAGAAAAATCAGCATTTGTTTTATAACCAAACACTTATTAATCCAGAGTTTCAAAATTATTTACTCCCATGACCTGATATTTTGCTAACATTTGAAAACAATAACAGCTATGGATCATCTCGGGTATATCTCTACAAGATTGGCATTCCTGTTTTGCTATATTTTCTCCCATTCCTTCCATCAGATCTTGTCAAGTTCAGTCAGGTTAGCAGTTTTTCACCTCCTCAAATTTTCACATTTCAGCAAAATTTTTGTTGCCAAACTTTAGCTTTGCATTTTACAGTATTGTATTAGTTGAGGCAATATGAATTACATATTTTTATAATCATGCTGGTCTCATTATTATTACCAACATTCACTGATGCTCTTGTAATTGAGCCTTCGAGCTCTGCAGCACACTGCAAGAACTGATTATCAGAATTTTGCAGAAGAGAGAGCAGAATATTGCTCCAATAAAAGTGAAAACACAGAATCACAAATTAACACATATACACATTTAAGACTGATTAATTATGACTTCTTAGTCTAGCTTGTTGGCTCAGCTAGGTGCAACAGATTGACTAACTTGGTCCAACTACAATTCGTAAAAACATTAAGAAATTATGTAATAATGGCATCTAATCTTCCATTGAGAAGTGACGTGTTGTTTGCTATTTTTACCAGACACTTTAAGGGTTTTAAAGAATTTAGATAGTAGCAAAAAGAGGCATTTTTTCCAAGAAATCTCAAGGCAGAAAAACAATCTTTATTCAATTTAAAAGCACATCTTACTCTTCTGCTGAATAGCAAGAGCAAATTGATTTTTACTACTACTTTAGAATTTTCTGTGCTTCTAAAGCCTTTTTTCTCTATTCTGATGATGCAGTTATTTGAAATTGAGCTGACTGTAAAGCTTTTTTTTTTTTTTACAAAACTCAACAAATTCCTTCAACTTCATATTTCATATTTTATTCCTTTATGCTAAATCATGTAAATCAAATATAGCAAATGGCTCAAACAAAGGAAAAACCCATCTGTTACAAATTATATGAACATTCTTTACTAAAACTTAATTAGTTTTCTCCAAACAAGGCTTGCATAGTAAACAAAAGTACAAAAAGGAGAAACAGCAATGTTGTTAAAGTAATCACAGAAAGTTACATATCCAGTTTAATTATCTCTTTGAATTATTCAAGCTCAGGCCACAAAGCCTGCAGCTTTAAATGCAAAAAACTTTCTTCATGACTGTCGGCACAAAGGGCACAAATTAACATAAACAATATTCTCTCTGTAATTAACTGTACTATAATATCTCCAGTTCAAGGGATGTTCATCCAATCACTATTCAGCATAGGCAAACTGAGTCCTTTGTTTGTTTTGAACTTCTCAGTTCTCTGTGGAGCACAGTTCTGTTGATTAAGTAAATATTCCTGAAATAAAAAAGGAATTCTAATGTTAAATGCAGGATTCTCTGCAGCTATTGGCACCCCTGGTAAAGATGTGTAAAAAAGCCTCAATATATATTCAAACTTTATTGCCATGCTATCTCACCATGGAAATCTTGCCTTCAGGGTGGAAAAAGATGTTAATAAAACAAATGTTTTTAACAAAATTATGATTACCATCGTTATTAGCAGGTCTAACGGTCCTTATAATATAAATGTGCTTGAATTTTTGTTAATTTATATTTTATATGGTAACAAGAAAATGGCAAATTTCCAATATTTACAGTCTGAGCAATAATTCAAAAGTTTAAATTGTGACAAAAAGGCCTAAATCAGGACTCCATCATGCTGAAAGATGCTAGCAGAGGTATGCAAATCCCTAAAGCTCACTGTTTGAAATCTGGGGGAGTTAACACGTTTCCATAGCAACCATTTAGCTTAGGCTTTTTTTTTCGCACAACTTTGCTAGGCATGTCAATAATTGTAGAAGGTGCTATATCTCTTTACCACATGTGAGGAAGGCAGCAAGGTGTCATGATCCTTTGGTGTTTGTGTTTTTGGTTCTCACTTGGTTTTGTATTTGTATTATTTAGGGTTGTCTAATATTGTTTCTTACGATGTTTCATATATAAAAATGTCTTACTGACTTCATCTCATTATTTCATAAAGTAAGTTACATTTGTAAAACAGAGACAATCCTTGCATTATTCTAGGGAAAACAGTTGACAGATTTTTTTTTTTTAAGTAAATGAGTGACAAAGTATTTTTTTATGCTAATTTGTCTATTACATTTATCTGAATGTCAAATCTAACAACAGGCTTGATGAATACATACAAAAACAGTACTTCACACCTACCTATTTTTTGGGCCCTATTTCTCTTATTTTATGTAAAAACTGGGCTTTGATTGGGAAAGTGGTTCACCTTCTTTCTTCACTTAGTAAAGCTTTGGTTCCTTATAGCTCCAAGCTTCGCACTGAGCTGTGTTTGTTTTTCTCACATGTGTTGTGTACCATTTAGGCATGTAGGGGCTTTGTTTCGTATCAGGAAGCAAAGGCAGAGCTTGGAGTCATTTTCTTAGTTAGGGCAAACTGATGTCTTATGCTTGTAGTCAAGAACACATTCAATTAAGTGCAGACAACATCCTGCCATGCATTTAGCTGCCTGGAGACAGCCTGAAAGGGTGGAGCCAATATGAAATAAAGCACTGGTTAGATGTTGTAAACCCAGAATCTAAGAGAAAGGCTCACCTCTGGCAGTTAAAAACAATGCTGTTTGGGGCCATTGGTTTTGTGGTTGCTTTACAGTGAAGTGATAGCATTAAACACCGGCATCTATACTCATATAGTCTAGGGTTATGTTAAGTGATCAATGTTACAAAGAGCAGCAATAATTTGTGATACAGTTTCTGATCAGTGGCAGGTAGCTGTCATAGAACATGGTTTAATGGATAGTTTGGATTTTTTGAAGAGAGGCTCTGTGAAATTATTAACAATAATAGTCCTCATACCTCAAACAGATGCAAAAAGATGTAATAGTTGTGAATTTGGAGAAAATTAATTAAATCTTCAGAGACTGTAAAGCTGACAGCTAGTCACATGGACTGAGTGTTTTAGCTAATTTTACAAATTTAAAACACTTCAAATGGAAAATGTTTATATCTGCAGGATACCATGCCACAGATTATTAAACAGCTACGCTTTAGCAAGAGGATGTTGTTAGGTATGTTGCTGTTTTCTCAGCTGAACAATGCATGATACTATTATAAAGGTATGCTTGCTGGTGCTGTCAGTTGTATCACTCTGCCTGATCACCAAAAGTGATCTCATAGGTGTTGAAATTATCCAGCTCAACTCCCAATCAAGTGATGAGAGAGGGCTAATATCCACTAGGATGCTGTTGCATCCCATGGATTTAAATGTTTTCTTTTTTCAGATGTTTTAACTGACTAGCTGTTGGTCTTAAAACACATATTACTCTCAGCACCTTCATGAAACCTCACTTTAAGAAAATCCAAATAATCTGTTTAATGACGAGAGAAAATCAATACCATTATCTGCGTGAGGGATAAACCCACTATTGACTGCATTAAAAGGGAATCACCTCGTTGAATCTGGTACGTAACCAATACAAATGGCAACAATAATTTATGATGAAAATTTCTGAGAGCTTAATGGCAAGCCAGCTGCCAAACAGTTACTCAAGAAAAGGAGTATCTATACCACTGGAGACAAGTTCTCAGGCGCTAATCTGGCAAGAGAAGAGGTACAATGGTAAAGGTGCCATGCTAGTCGGGATGCATGCACCACTCATCTCTAAGAACAACTTTGAAAGACTAGTTAAATTACGATGTTTGGACATCTGAAGGAAGTCAGAGTAGATGGAGAGAATCCACACCAGCATGGAGAAAACTTGCAAACTCCCCACAGAAGGAACCAACTGAACAATGCTGCACGTTAAACTTTCAAAGAAAGTATTTCCATTCAGAGTTTAAAGGCTTCTGATGGTCTTCTGAGCATCATAAAGTGGACATGAAGGTGATACAAAACATAGAGCAAATCTTTCTACATAAAGATGAACCACATTTATCTGGATCTAATGATCTCAGGCATCAAGTTGGATCTCAACATACAAAAATAACCTACTTAGTGATTAATCACTGAGTTTTAGTCATACGTTTAGTCCCATCTTTACTGGCTGTGCAATGCAGCAGAGATATGATACTGCACTTAACATGGTTTAGTTTTCACCGCAGCGGCACGTTTCCTCAGCCTGTCTGATTTACTCCACATGATTAAATTTTACAGCAACCCATCTTCTCTCCTCGCTTGACCCATGAAATAAACCAGCCTGAGAGCTCAATCCATTAATGTCACTCAGTCCTACAAATGTCTCCTGACAGCTCCACAGATAGGCTTTAAAAAATGTAATTGTTATTAAGGTACACCATTATATTATTTGCTCCAGGTGTACAGCTGTAATTTGTCTGATAGAGTCATTGAAAAAGCTCAGAGATTTTAGGTTTCTTCATTTAAAGGTCTAATATATTCAAGGGCTTCTCTACTTCGAGCTGTTCAGCTTTTCATTAGTGTCAGTGGATAACTTTAGTGTCAGATAATAAAACACCTTGAAGCTTCACCCATCCTTTTAGAATTACACTTTTAAGACAGAAATCTCAATGGAAGTATTATTTTGGACAAAGTAAACAACCTTCTCCAGAATGAGCTCTCTAATTGTTCTCTAGTAAGTTTTTAAACTCCATACTTGTCTAGTAATAAGGATGTTCATTTATTTTGACACATTTAGAAACTCTTAATTCATCTGAGCTAAATGCATTCTCATCCAGCTCTTTGGGGGCTCTCTGAGCGACCATTTGTTCAAACTGGATTGTGTTCTTTAATAACAAATGGATCGGTGGGTAAAGACCGGAGGCTGGTGGCCTACCAGAGTTCCCAGTGATAAATGAGTCCTGACAGCGTTATTGAAGGATATATTGTCTTCTAGGACGCTGGAGAGTATTGTCGGAGAATGATTAAAGGGATGATACCGCAGAGATTTGTTGTGCACACAGATCTGTCATAATGCCACTTCTGAGGAAGGCCAAAGTTGGCATGTTAAAAAAATGCAAGGTTCAGGATGTGTTATACTCTTTAATTTGGTTGCAGTTTTGGACCTTCTGTCTCTGTTCTGAAACTTGTATGCAAACAAGTTCATGCATTTTAAAAGATTTAGAGCTTATTGCTTCCTTTGGGAAAACTATTTTGCACAGTTAGTTGACAGAAGTGAGCTGACATGACAACAGAATCAAGCATTCTTTTCCTCTGAGGTGAAGCGTGTCACACAAACACTGGAGTTGAACCTGATAAACCCTTTTTTAGTTATTCTCCACGTTGTTTTACTCATAAGTAATAAAGAGAGCTTCTGTCACTTAAATACTTACACTTCAATACTAGGTTGGCAGGCTGCAACCAGTGGGAATTGTTAGCAATCTGTAAATGGGTATATGCTTGGCACTACCATTCATCAGCCACTTCAGACAGTTTGTGTGTTTTCTTTTCCTGCACTACTTACACATTTTGAGGATGTGCTATTTCAGCAGTTTATTTACAAAGAAAAACCATAAGAGGTGAACACTTAATGTCCCAGTGTTTTAAAGAATCTGAATTTTCTTTGATCAAGGGTACACCCTGGGCAAGTTGCTGGTCCATCCTAGAGCAACACAGACACACAACTATGTACACATATGCCTAAAGTCAATTTAGAGAGTCCAGTTAACCTTACAGTAATGATCTTTTTGGACAGTGGGAACAAGCAAGTACCCAGAAGGAAAGCAAATGTCAAGCAGAAAGATTCTGGGCTAAGATTAAAACCTAGTTCTATCTTGTGGTATGGAAACAATGCTAGGAAATGTGTCACATGGAACCAATGGCTGGAAATTAATTAGATTTGATTTGCCAAAATGTAAAACAACAAAAAAAAAATACATCAGATCTTTCCATACCTGCACTGAAATGGGAGCCTCTGCTGGTAGATATTATTCACTGGAGTCAAGTATCCACATTTCCTTACAGAAAACTTTGAACAGATTATAAAAAAAAATGGCACAAATCATCAATGATCAAAGTGGGTATGAATCATCTCTTGGGTCTGGTATCTTTAATGATTCGAAAGTGCAAAAATGCTGGGAAAAAATTACCATCATCCTATTGGTCTACTGGTGTTTTTCCATCAGTCTATTGCCAATACCTGCTAATTCGTTCAGGGCTGAGATAGGTTGTGATTAGGAGAGCAGTGACTGGATGAGAGACAAGGTACAGCCCAAACTGGACAGGTTGCCAGTTCTTTAAAGGGCATCACAGAAACAAACAACAATGCACATACCCTCATATCTAAGGGAAAAAGTCATCCTTTTGGACTGTGGGAGTACCTATGCAAAGTACTTATGCGAACTCCATCCAAAGAACCCCCTGGCTGGGATTTTAACCCAGTCCCTTATTGCTGCAAGGAAACAGTGCTCACAACTGTTCCACCATGAAGCTCCTTATTGGCTTTCATTCAAAGCAAATTTTCTTTAGGTTTGTCTACAACAATTCTACTGACAACACAAAAGTATAATCTAATCGCCTCAAATATGTTTCAAATATAAAACATAAATACAAAACTAAATGCAATTTAGATTTCTACAAAGTCAATAGCACTGTTCAGTGATAAGCTCCAATTAAGTTTTTTTTTTTTTTTTTATATAATGGATTATGAGTCCGCACCTTGAAAAATAAGCACAGACATACAACAGTATTATAAAGATATGCAGGGAAACTATAGTTCTGTAGAGCTCCACTTGCTTTACAGAACAAGGGTCACAAGGAAGACTAATGCTATCCCTGCTGACCCAAACCACCTTCTTTACCATAATTACAGGTTGATGCCATCAGCCTGTTGATAGATGGTGGTGAAGTGCAATTCAAAACCCTACAAATGTTCATTTGTCCCTGTAGGTGTCTTCCTTACTCATAATTTGACCTGACAGGCCCAAATACAGACTGTAGTAGCTTATGTTATGTATCCTGGTTGTATCAAGAATGTTGTGATTACTTTAAACTTTTTGTCAATCGTATTTCTACTTTTCTTTACATTTGTTTTTTGCTGCAAAACAAATGACCCCTTGAGGACAATAAACTTTGTCTTGAATCTTTCTCTGATTGAATATGAACATTTGAATTTAGAAACTAGGTACTTCTGTGTTTTAATTGTCTGATCGCATTGCATTATTGTGTGCATTATCTCTGTTTTACAGAGATCTATTTTAGTTTGAAACATAGGAGCTGAGCCTGAAGGACTTCATGTTCTCTGAGACTTGTTTTGACTACCATATCTTAAACATTTGGAAATGATAGTAAACATTTGATTTGGGGAGAGAAGATAACAATTGTGTTTACGACCGAGGGAAAACAGTTGGAATTGTAGAACACAGTAGCTTTTGATATTCTGTAAAAATATTCTGCGATTGTAAAATATTCTGAACCATTCCAGCCAGTTTGCACTAATGTGTGCAATGCAACATGATTAATACAAGAAACCTCCCTTGCTTTGCTATATCTCTTCAACAAAATGGTACCCTTCACATAAAGTTAGAAATAAAGCTGTTTTCTGGTTTATTCCCTTTGTGTGAGTTTAAAACACCATTTTAAAGCAGTTTTAGATTCTGTAGAGCTTTAATGAATTGAAACAACAAAACTGCATAAATTTGGGTGATTTAAAACATTTTACTCTGTTGTGTAAACAAAAAAATGACAACATCTACATCATAACATAGAAAAAGTTCAGCTTCAAATTTAATAAGAACAACTGAAATAAATGTCTTTTTGACCTCTTTTTGACCTCTTTACCTGAAATGTCTCCATGTTATTGAGACAATTTATCACTGTCATCCAAAAACACTATAGATTTCAAACGGCACATGGCCTACTTCTTGTTCCAGGTTGCAATTTTCCTCTCACCCTCCTTTCTCGCTTCCTTTCTGCCTTCTCACATTTTTCCTCACAGCTTTCAGAGGATCATTAATGCAGTCCTTGTCTGTACGATCCACACAGTGAGGGTATTTATTAGCAGCGGTCACATATTGGTTGCATTAATAATTAGTCACTGTTCAGTCATTTGGGTCCTCATTACAGGCAGCGACCGCTCTCAGGGCGATCCATCATCGAGTCACATGTATATCACACATGTAAATTCAACTGCGTGTCAGCCAAACATGTCAATGTTACATTACTGCAGTGCACCATTAGGTGAATTTTTCTCTGTCATCCCCTGTACCCAGCTCAGACTGCTCAGTTCAGCTGTAATGACTACCTTTAGACGAGCTGCAAAAGAAACTTTATATAATATTATACATGATTATATTGCTCAGCGATCCTTTTAAAATTACAAAAATAAATAAAAAGATTTGTTGATAAACAATTATGTACATTAAGATTAATTCCTCAGTATTTGTAATTCTACTGGCAGATTTAGGTTTAAATTAATGAATTAATGTGGTGTGGATGAATCCTGAAATTATTGAGAACATGCAGAAAGCTGATCTGTAATTATAAGGGTTTGTTTTCTATGTAGCATTGTATTTTTGTTGTGACCTTTTTTAGATCAAAGGTAAATAAAAACAGAGCAATTATTTTTGTAAAAATTGATACACAAAGTGTATTTACAAAGTTTTAATATCTATTTAGATATGCCTGTGTCATTTTCTATCAGAAACAAACTTCTTGGTTGCTTGAAAATAAATCTAAGTCTGCCAGGGATATGAATAATTTTGGAAATAATTTTAAATATGTAGCTAGCTAGCTTCAGGCTTGCTAAACATCCCATACAATACATGCAATTGTTCTTTTTTTCGAAGTTATTAAATTGATCACATTTTGTGTTACCTACGGCCAACTAGAAATCTTTTTCAGATTTTCTCTTTCTTTTCCCAAGCCAGTGGAGCTCATTTGCATATTGTGGTTTAAAAAAAAAAAAAAAAGCTAAGCAATTGTGGAGATCCTTCTTTATAATATGCAAAGACCCGCTCAATAATCAATAACTGTATAAAAAATGATTTATAGACAGGGATAAGGAGAATCAGTCATGTTAAGATAAATACTAAAATGGAAATCTTGATGCATCGTATGCTAGCTGGCGATGTAACGTTCCCAACTATCCCTTAAAATCTTGTCTGATAACTGGCCAGTATTTGAAGCTGAAAAGAAGTGTTTTTACATTTACTAATTAAAAATGATGAATTGTGTGACTTATGAACAACAGGAAATATTGTATAGCATTTCTACAATATGCCTAAGAAATCTGTGAGCTTTGATGACAAAAACAATCAAAACTGAAAGCAAAACAGCAAAGATGAAAAACTGAAAAAAAAAAATTTCTTCGTATGTTAACAAGCTGCAGCAAGAAATATCAAGACTGACAGTTTCAGTGTTTTCAGTCATTTGTTTTGTTATCTGAAAGACAGTAGAGGAAAAGATCATATATTGCTTTAATTAGTTTTATAATGCAAGTTTTACAGTGCAAGTTGAAAAATTAAAAGAAATTTTAAAACTCCAGTTAATTAATTGCAGTTCATTAGTTAATCTATAATTGTATAATGAACCAAACTGAGCCATTGTTATTTATGGGGCACATATAAAAGTCTGCTTTGGGCAATTAAAAAACATTCAGAAGCACTTTTTGATTTGGAAGATATGGCCTTTTCCCAGGGTGTCACTGTGTCAGCATAAGTGCTGAAGGGATTATATTATGTAAGTTGTGCCACTTACAACTCTGTGTTGTAAGCAGCATAAGCATCCTAAGAAAATACAGTTGTACACTGCAGCAGGCTAACAATGTTAGAGTTGGTATGTATTTTGAGATTCCAATTTGGTTTTAGAGCTGCACAGTGGCACAGTTAGTAGAACCGTTTCCTTGCAAACACATGAGAAATGACAGCCATCATTTTTCTTCTTTTCTTCCTTTAAAATACAGAGCTTGGATTTGTCAACTTATTAATGAAAATAAAAAATTGGAGATTCTTACTTTTCTTCAAAAAGGATTTCAGATCTAAGATCATTTGATCATTGAGCTTTGAGATTTTGATTGATTTTTATGAGAACTGCAGGACAACAATAATGAGTCTAAATACAACTACATCAAATTGTTGAGTCCCTATATGTATAAGATTTTCAACTAAGTTGTTTTTGCACATGTTGAACTTTATTTTTACATTCTGATATTGTCATATGGATATCTCATTACTAAGTATAATTAAAAGATGAAAGTTTGCTATCTTAACTCCCTCAAAACAGTAGTGTTCCTTTGCTACTTCTCACCCAACAGCAGTCCACCCTGCACACTACAGTGGAAAATAGAAAGAAATTAATTATTTAAAGTATGGTTCCAAATTTTTTATGAAAAACACATTATAGCATCGCAGTCATAGCACTTTCAGTTTGTTTTCTTCCTGCTCTCATCTCTTATTCCTCATCTTGAATGTAACCAACGGTTTACAGGCTGTAAATAATTCACACAAAAGATTAACCGTGTTTGTATACTGCATGTGATACATTTCTTGTGGGAATTTCTGTGTGTGCAAATGTATGATGCACAGCCTGTCAGTAGTCATTGATCCATAATGTTTCCTGCAGTAAAAGAGAGAATGCGAAAAGCCTGCCTGCTTGGCATTTACCAAATGTGAGTTTGTGTTTGTTACTAAGCTATTCACCATGTTAAAAATTTCAGTTTGCAGAGGGTCAACATTTGTTCAGCTCTGCCCCTTATTGTACCTGTGCTTGTTTCTGCTCCTGCACACTTGTGCTTGTGCGCTAGTATTTTTGTGTGGGCCGTGTATGGTGGGTCATAAAACTGCTGATAGGGCCCTGTGTGCTGGTGAGCACATTATCATCAGCTGGCCCCAGACTTTTATTGCCTGCCACACCTCTCTGCAGCTCACTGGTATTTTATGGCCGCTGCTAACACATTTAAGGCAGCACAGGCGATGCAGGATAAGAGCGGGCTACTAAGATGTAAATTATAGACTGCAGGCTGTAGTGAAGGCACTGCAATGGCCAGAAAGCTTTTTAGTCATGATATATGCTTCCCGAGATGGAGTGGGACTTATGAGGTGGGGAAAAAGCATCACATGGGAGACTCCAGCATCATCTCCAGGGTTGGAGGATCATTTTGCAAATCCATTATGAGGATAAAATAATGATGCAGGAAACAGCTGCCAAGACTGAGCTTTAGACATGTTGTTTGAACTGAAGGGTCCTTCTGCTTACTAAGGTTTCAGGTTTAACCATATGGAGTGTGAGAAACTTACCTGCCTTTAATTATTTTCCCAATGATTCAAATTACTGCAGCAGCTGCTTTTTACAAGGTTCATTTTTATGAAACCATGCCTGGGTCTATGGAGACCTGTTGTTTGATTTTTTGCTCCTGTGTCAAAACAGATCATCTTCCTTTTCACTCTGTCACGCTGATGTTTGGGAGATTATGGAATCAGCAAAAATTAGGACGCTGCAGTGGCTCTGACTTTTGACTAAAACAAGCCTTGAGTGAATGCTTGGGCAGAAAATCCATATTATTATGATTGCTATGATGAACGTGTATTTCTACTGTGAAAATGTCATGATTGTTAGATTTTGATTTAAAGCAGGAGTCTTCAACTCCAGTCCTCAAGGACTTTTAGATGTGTCTCTGCTTCAACACACCTGAGTCAAATAATGAGGTCATTAGCCTGACTCTGGAGAACTTGACAGCATACTAAGGAGGTGATTCAGCCATTTCATTCAGGTGTGTTGGACCAGGGATACATCTAAAAGTTGCAGGACACCGGAAACCAGAGGTGGGTAGTAACACATTCCATTTACTGAACTAACTTTCTGAAAAAAAGTACTTCTTTGAGTAGTTTTACTGCATCATGCTTTTACTTGAGTAAGATTATCATGAAGTATCTCTGCTCTTACTTGAGAAAAGTTTTTGGCTAACTTTCCTGAATGAAGAACAGTGATGTTTTCATAAATATTGCACTAGACACAGACACATACCTACAGTTTATGTTAAAGTGAGACTTCTTTGTGCACAAGCTTCATTCTTCTATTGTTATTTTCTCTCTGCTGAGCTATTCAGAGGTCAAGTGAATATACAGTAAACAGTAGAGATATATACATTCCTGGCTGTAGCTATTGGTTTCATAAGTTTTACTGTATGTTAAAAACATTTGATTTGGAAAAAAATGTTTCTTCTGCCAAACTTTGTGGTTTTGTAATCATGTTATTTATTGAATCATATTTTCTTTTTATTTTAGTCTTTAAAATACCAAAATTTGAAAATAACTTTATATTTTTGTCTCTCTGATTAAATCTTTTTTTTAAAAAATACACAGATGCTACAATCGAACTCAGTACTTAAGTCGCCTTTTCATCAAATACGTTGTTACTCTTACTTGCATCATTTTTTACTTGAGTAAAAATATGCTGAAGTAGTGCTCCTCTTTTTTTGTAAAAATTGTTGGGTAATCTACCCATCTCTGAAGTAAAAGCACACATGATGCAGGATTATACTAAACCTAAGTGTTATGTTTTGTGAGTGTAGGGTTGGACCAAAATACAGACAGGAGCTTGGTATGATCATAGCGCGTATCTTTAATAAGATAATAACTTGCAGGTTAAGGAACAGGCAGTAGAATGGCAGAGGAACATGTCACAGAAGGAGCTAGTAAAAAATATTGTAACCAAAGAGCTATGTATACACTGTGGAAGGAATGGTAAATGACATTTGGATGCAGGAGAGAAAATCAGGTGACTGGCAACAGCTGAAAAAGGGAACAAACAGGCAGGCTGAGCAAAGGTGAATCATAAACACACAGAGGCTGAACGAGAATTTAAAGGAGCTACAAATCAACAGGAAAAAAGAATAACACCAATCAAAGAGAACAAAATCTGAAAGCACAAAGAACAGAACATAAGAACAAATAAACTAAATACAAATGAATTTACAGATAGGGAAAGATGTTTAAAGCAATACTAATGAACTGTATATGGCAAGACCTGTTGAGCAATAGTTAGAAGAACACAAACATAAATGACACCCCAAACTCAAACACCCAAGGTTCATAACACTGAGAAGTTCATAGGAAGCATAAAGGTATATCATTTTTGTCTAAATTACAGTGCCTTGCAAAAATGCCCATATTCCTTTAACTTTTTTTTACACATAGGTTTATAGCTGTAATTTGACTATTTGACATCAATCAAAGAAGTAACTATGGTTACTCTGGAGCAGCTTCAGAGATCAACAGCTCAGGTGGGAGTATCTGTTGACAGAACAACTGGTAGTTATGTACATAAACTGGAACGCAAACTTGCCTACCTGTTATTTAAAGACAACTAGTTTAAGTCTGGGTGCTGAGCTCTGCATAGTATCACCATGAAGACACCACCCCCACAGTGAAACACGGTGGTAGTAACATCATGCTGTGTGAACGTTTTCCTTCCACAAGGACAAAAAAGCTGGTCAGGGTTGGTGAAAAGATGGATAGAGCAAAATTCAGGGAAATCCTGGAAGAAAATCAGTCAGCAGGTCTGTGGCCATGAAGTAGCAGTGATGAGCTGAAGTCCTGCTGATGGTGCTGTGGAGCAGGAAGACAGGATTTCTATTATCACTGTGAATGATGACACATTTTCCCTCATCAGGCAGGCACTTCTCCAATACAGATAATGTGCACCTTTAGGCTACACCTTAATGCACAGCTCTACCTCATCAATACACTTCTTAAGGGAGGAAGTTTGACTGTCACTGAGAAATAAACACTTTCACTTGTGATAAGGGGAAATTTTGTGCATTTGATTTCTTCACCAACAAACAAAAATACATTTGGACTGCTTTGTGAAGGTTTTTTTCTAAACAATAGAAAAGCTGACATGGAGCTTCCACCTGACACAGATTGGGATTTGTTAACCAGAGAATAAGCCCAGACATTTTTGGTTCTTTTTTTTTTTTTTTTTTTTTTCTTTGTTTTGTTTCAGAAATTTTACAAATGCCTTGTTCTTTATTGAGTCCCAAATACAAAGACTTTCTATTGGTGAGTTTTCATTGCTGGCATCTGAACATCTTGTCCTTTTCCCACAAAATGCAAACAAATTTCACATGGATGGCATGAAGACTGAAGTCAGCTTTGTTTCTACACTGTCTGATCTGACAGGACCAGACTGCTGAGCCTTGTAGTAATTTATAGCATGTTTAAAGAACTGTTTGTGTTTCCAGTCAAACGTCTGCACAGAATTCATTATGTTTGGGCCTTTCCTGACATATGGTACTTTGTTATAGTGTGTAAATGTCAAGTGTGAATAATAAACACACTCACTGCAGAAAAGCCCCTCAGCATCAACAGTAATATTAGAGAACTGGCTCTTTTTTATTATAGAGAACTAACACTGTCTTGGTTTTTTTTTTACACATTTTAGAGCCCAAGAGCTCCTGCGCCTCATTCCTGATGTCAGACCTGGCTGAGATCTGAATCCAACAACGAGGCAATGGAGAGGCATAAGAAAAGTATAAAACAAAATAATTTTACTTTTTTTGTTTAGCTGCTATGTTGTTCTATTGTCCACTTTATCAGGACTGACAAATCCTAATATGCACACAAACTGGACTAAAACCTCTGATAAAACTCTGCCCATCACTTAATCTTTATCTTGTTTCCTGTCTCATGCTTCCTGGGTTAAACTTTAGAGAAATCATAAGTATGTTGGAGTGTTTCCTTGCATGTACTGACATTTAGTTTTATCCCTGGAACATTGAGACGATAGAACAAACTACCTTAACATCCTGAGGTTACCACAGCTGTTTATTTATAGCAAAAGCAAAGAAAAGCCAAATTAAAAGATTATTTTTCCTAATTCCCAGAATAGTAAATTTACAGCTCTGTACAAAAGTTTTTTTTAAACCACCCACGTTCGACCAGTTTAACAACAGCTAATGATAGCCCTTTTTTTAATCCTGCGAAATTTGATTACATTCCTAGTCCTTCTAGCTCTCAGAACTCTACTTTCTACATATATAGGGGTAGAGACAAAACCAGGAGAGAAAGTTGCTGAGGAGGACACACTAAGGAGCTAAATAAAGTATATTAATGATGGCATCAGTTGTTGACAAAAGCATAGTCATTCACCGTCACATGATACTCAAAGATGCCAGAGGGAACTGATTATAAGGACGTCTTATCTAACAATTTTTGTTATATGGAATCTCACATATTATTTCTATCACTTTTAAAGTCACATTTTGTTCCCAAATTGTTAAATATGTTCTTCCAAATCAGTTTTTTTTTTTTTTTTTTTTTTTTTTTTTGTTTTTTTTTTTTTTTTTTTTTTAAATGATAATGCATCTTTAATCTTGTCAAAAACTGCAAATACTGAGATTCTGCAAGTTTTCCTCCTTTGTGCTCTTTATGGAGAGCTACTAGGTTGCCTCTGATTTAAAGCAAGGCATACATGCTAAAGGATTTTAAAGCTGTACATTGTACTAAATGTGAACAATTTCTATCTTTGTGACAGGCTGGCATCATAAAGGCCCTACAGAAACAAATAAATAAAAATGTATTCTTTGCTGAGTTGTTCTTCAAGCACAGACATCAGTGGTCATGGCTATTTCAGGTCATATAGTGCTTGCCCAGAAAAAAATATATTTACAAAATACAACCATAGTTTTATATCTTTTTTTATATGGACTGTGTGTTATATGTTGACTTAACACTGGTTCATCCTTTGAGATCAATGGCTTTCTATGCCTGAATAATTTGAAAGTGAGTGGCTTAATGGCAACTGAAAAATAAACGTTTTACAAATACAAAGATAATCTTCAAATTCAAAAACCATAATGAAAACATTGATCATGAAATTACAGCAAAGCTCATTGAACAAAAACATGAAGTAATCAGAGATTTTCTCAGAAGCTCATACTATAAATAAATGTGCACTGAAAATGACCAAAATACATGATCAAAAAGATCTAAAGTGGAGTTTACACTTTTTACGTACAAGTAAATTGTTTTTCAAATCATTATTATGCACATGCTGCTCCACTGAAATTGCAAACACCAAGTTAAACACCATCTGTTGAGGATATTAGAGCATTTTGCAGCTAAACACCAGAATTGAGCTAAATGAAGAGTAAATATCCAACTTAAATTTATCATGGTACCAGAAAGGGCAACTGTTATATCAAAACAAGGCAAAATCCCATGATTTGAGGCTTGCCAAAACACAGACAACTAAGACTGGTTGGTTTTGAACAACAGCAGTTTTTTTTTTTATGCAATGAGACTGATCATTCTTCGGACTAAACAGTCTGCATTTGACGTGAAAAGAAATGCAAATTCATTGTGTATTTTAATTAGCTTTTCATTCTGGTTTTACTAATTTCATGCCTTTTTGATGATGAAATTACTGAAGTTACACGTCTTTAAAGAATGTCTAAAAAAAAAAAAAAAAGCATGTAGAAATAAACTGCAGACTCAGGGTGTAATAGGAAAACATTTCCTTTTCCCATCTCAATTCAATTCAGGGTGATCTGATTTTGATCTCTAACCTTTATCAAGCTGACCATAGAACTGACTCATAAATCACACATGACACCTGTCACAGAAGTGATCCCTGGGTCATCTGCACAGATCTGTGAATTAGAGTGCCAGCTTTCATCAGACGTCATTCCACATGGTAATCCCAGCGGTGGTGGAGGAAGAAGTGTGCCCTGAAAGATCTGACGCCTGTCATGTATCACCTCTTATCTGGCTGCTGTGTTTCTGTCTGCATGTGCCTGTCTATCACCTTGCCACCCTGTGTCAGTGTCTATAATGCTTTCTTGTGCCTGCTTAAAAAGGCTTTGACCTGCTGGAACTGAGTTCCTTTTGAGTTGCCATTCAGGATTTGGTTGAGGCTCAAGCCCTCTCTTGCTTTAGATTTTTTTTTTTTTTTTTTTTTTTTTTTTTTTTTTTTTTTTTTTTACTCTATCTTGATTTCATTATTTTGTTCAAAAAGTTTATATGTTTTTTTTTTCATCTTATGAAGCATGCTTCTTGTGTTTTACGAAACTGATTAATGTCATTTTGAGTTTTCAGTTTCCTACATATATGCGTTGTTACTCGCCAGTTTACAACATAATGTGGGAGGTCTGTACACAGAGTCCACTTCTCAAAGAAAGTGCCGCACAAAAGACAGTAGAAAACCACAACTTTAAAAAAAAATCTCCTGATTTCAGGCTAATGAAACAGACAGTTTTCCAGTATTTTGACAAAATAGTTTTGGATTGACAAATAACAAGATGTGCTTAGACTGACCAATCTCAGGTTATTCTCTTATTCAGCGCTACGTGCATGTCTGAGAATTCAACCCGCTGTCACAATAGCTTGTAAAAGCAGCTACACCCAGAGATTTGATCCATAGACTGAGGTATGAAAAATTGAATGCTACAGATAAACAGCAACAATTTTCAAGATAAGGACTAGATGCCATAGCAATAACAAGAAATAGACTGCTTTAATACAAGTATGGTGTATATACTCTGCTGCTGACTTATTGACCAAATCTGAGGGTGTTGAATCTCCTTAAGCTCAGTAATTAAAGACACCCATTGTGTTCGGTCTAACTACAACTAATAACTACTTATACCATACTATAAAATTGCTAGTTATTTAGAATCCCAGTGAAGAAACAAACATTACCATATCACCTCAGACAGTGCTTTTCTGCCATTTAAGACAACCTCTAGAGATGCTCTTTAAGAAAAAAATGTTTTTCAATTTGTAAATCCATAACTTTAGTTGCCACCACAATATAGGAAGATCCTGCAAAGCAGAGACCTAGACCAACATGAGGCTGTTCATATACAGCATCACTTGCTCTGTGTGAGAGAAAGTCGTGAACAGGTGTTGCAACACAGGTGTGACACTACCAGAGTTGCTGCTCCCACTAATGGAGACAGCATCTGTCATAATGTGCAATGCAGCTGGCGCTGCTCAGTTCACAACAACAGCTCAACCTCGAGTAAACTGGCAGCAGCATCTCCTGAAAAAGCAGATTGACAAAATATTACCTGAAATTGTTCCTCTTAAGAGCCCTAACTTTCACTTTTTTCTTCAGTTTGACACTTCAGTTAAACTTCAGGTGGAGTTTTCCATTATTTTCTACAGGTTTATAATATTCCGTTTATCATTAAAAATCAGATTGCTGTGAGTAACAAGATGATGTGTGAGGCTAACTCATTTGCAACATGTGAATCCATTAAAGACTTTTCAAGGGCTTTAACATATCACAGTGGGCAGGACTATGACTCACACTATGATTCAGTACAGTGCAATTGGGCCTATGTATTGAATATACCTTCCACAGCACAGACTCTGAAATGGAATACTACTGTCCACTTGAATCCTAATCAATAGCTTTCAAATATGCTCATATTGTCTCATTTCCATGCTGGACATCCATTGTCCTAAAAAGCTGAATGTTTTATTTTTGGAATTATTATGTTTAGGTGAGATATTGCCAACTATATCTGTGTGATTGGATAACCTATATTTGCAGCAGGTAACTCTTGATCAGTTTTGCTGTTGCACATCTTTCAAAGACTCAATAATAAAATCTCTTCTTTTTGTCTCTTTTAACCACACATGTTTTGTGTGGAAGAAAAGCACACAAAAGCTACATTTCTACAGTAGAAATGTAGAAATGTAGGGCAAAGGACTCATTCAGAAAGCTGCAGCTGAAGGGCAACTGTAAATAAAACCCACAGGAATTAATACCTCATAAAAGCTGCACGTGAGCATGAGGAAGAGAATCTGTGATGCGTCCAGGGAAAGAGAGAGGGATTGAAAAGAACAAATCAGCAAAGTGAAGGAGGAGGAGGAGTATTTGCATCACACAGCTGGGATTTGTTTTTGTACCATCTACAGGGTGAAAGGCACTGCTGGAGATTGTTTTTTTTTTTTTTTAATACCTGATATTTTTTGCTAAGTGAATTATGCAAAGCAAAGACCAAGTGTAGTCAGTAAACTTTACATCACCTGGAAAGTTACATCCATGTGAAAAACAGAGGTCTCTACAGCTCTCCAACAGTCATGAAACATGCAATTTAAATTAGTTTTTTATGTTTTGTTTTGGGTTTTTTTTTTTAGAGAAAAGAAGCAGGAAAGTAGTCATTATGTTGCCTATGCTACCTGAAACTGTGTATGTGTGGGGCAGGGGGGATCTGCTAAGTAAACAGCTGTATTTCTTCTTCAGAAGCTTGACAGCCACAACTCTGGACTTACCGATTTGTCTTTAAAACCAATTTATTTCTTTTCTTACAAATCATTAAATAAAAAAAGAGGTGAGCCACACTGTCTTTTTGTTTTTAATATTAAAATTTAGACTTTATTAAAAATCTGTTATGTATGTGTGCAGAGAGAATGATAACAATGTATTTTGTTTCTAAATAAAAGCTTCCCCACAGCATGATGCTGCCACTACCACCTTTCATGGTGTGTTCAGTGAGATGGTTTTTTGCTTGTTTCTACCAAAAACTCTCAAAAAGAAAAGAAAAAACAAATAACTTTTCTCTGAAATTTTATCTGAAGGACATGACTATGTATGCTTTGATTCATGTAAATGCACTCCACTAGTAACAAATAAACCCTACTCCAAGCAAGGCTATGATAATATCTTTGCTGAAATTCAAAAGCTAGAGATATTTTAGCACCTAACTGAGAGCTGGTGAAATGAGACAAACTGCATAAGCAGATCAGCTTTAGCACAAGTTTTAGTGCACCACAGTTAAGATTGCTGCTCATTAACTACATGTGGAAAGTGGAACGTTTCCAATCCAAAATGAGATGCATGCTGTTTAAAAAGCACATCACGTAGTTTGACTTTAGCTGGCATAAATGTGAATATCACAGCTGAATATTATTGAGGCTGAGCAGTCCTGGCCTTTTACTTATTAACTGCATCATTTCACAGAATGTCATCATAATCTCGCTGAACATCAGAAATCGACACCCGTCTTTAACCTGAATAGATATCTATCCTTTTACATTAATAACCTGCTCATTTTTTATGTAATACATTTATATGTCTATTGCCTGTTGAGGATGAGATTCTGCTCAAAGGGATTAACTTGAATTTGTTTTTTGTTTTTTGTTTTTCTGTGACTATTCAACCTGCAGCTCTAATCCCTTCCCTGCTCACTACCATCTGTCCACTACCGCCCCACCCAAGATTCAGTTCTGCGTCTCTTTGTTTCACTTTCATACCAAACGTCATCAGCTGAAACAGATAAAGCAGTGGATTAGTTGTACCTTTAAGGGCTCTGGATGGTCGAGTCGAAGCCAAACTGTCGACATGCGGTCACGTGGTTTTCAGATGTTCGTTTTCGTACAGACCCTTCGGTGACCCTCGGTGTGTCCACTAGACACACCGAGGCGAGCTCCTGTGAAACCCCTCCCACTGCAGTGTAATGTCAAGGTGTTTTGCCATATGTGTGGTTTACAACAGTACAGTAAACACTGCAATCATGGCAGAGAGGATTGACATCCATAACACCAGTGCACCAGTTCGGATGATTGATAGAGAGGAAAAGAAGATAATAGGGTTAGAAAGCTGTCATACTGAAAATAACAAACTTGCAGAGAACAGTACTTGCAGAGATCAGATATCCAAGAACACTAATTTGCTTGAAATTTCATATTGCAGAAAAGGAAATTCTGATATTGTAAAAAAAATATAGCGTTGGATATTTACCCTTTAAGTCATGTTCTCATATTTGTAAAATCTAAGTTGTGATGGAACCTTTTACTTGAAAAAGAGCTGATAGTGTTATAAGTCCAACTCTTTTTTCATTTTATGTTTTTATATTTAATATATTAATTTACTCTTTTATGTTATTTTCAAGGTTCAAATATCTCTGAAAGCTCATTTGAACGAAATATAGATTGTGATATTGTTGAAAAGAATGTGTCATAAAGAATATTGTTTGAGATGTGAACTCCTGCTGAAGTAAATCTACATTGTCAAGTAACTCTTGCCTGAACTGAATTGGAAATATTTTAGAAAAATACTCTGAATTGCGAGGCTTTACAGAACAGTGCGTTACTGTAGACTTGTAAGATTATAATTACGTGATTTTAATAATGATAGGTCGTTATCTAAAGTGGGCTGGACTGAGGCATGAAACTCCAGGGCTAAAAATGAGTCTCACTCCAGCCCCGATTGCATCCGTAACGGCTGAATTGCAAAAGGTTTGATCAAACACCACATTTTCTACATTCCTCGGTGACCTTTATGTTTGACAGTTTTTTTATTCCAAAAGCACATTTCTGCAAGAAGACAAACAGGAAAAGAAAAGAAATAGCATTTTTAGACAATAGTTTCAAGGATTTCAAACCTCTCAGATAGTTGTCATTTGGTTTACCTTTCTTCTCATGAAACTGGACTCAAATACAGTAGATATTTACACTTGTGCACTTTATTTATCCTGGAAAAATGTTAAAAAATCCCTCTGTTGTAGTCAGGCAGGAATGCTGAAAGCTTTGAACTTGGTCTCTTGGAGATTTTAGCTGTCATCTGATTGATGTATGAGTCTGAGCTTTTTTCACTCCTGTGAATTCATGAGAAATACGACAGCTTGCAACATGCAAAGGGACTGACCAGCATGGCCTTTTACTGAGGCCAACATAAATAAGACCTATTGCAATAAAAGGTAAAGAACTAATGTAGTCTGAGGATTAAAATGGATAATGTCACATGACAAAAGCATCTGATCAGTTGTCTACTTGTCTGCTATAGGAGTAGGTTTCCTCAGCAGAACAGTCTCCAAAATGTATTAATATACAGTGACTTTACATGCAAATCAGTGCTATTTTTTCAGATATGCATAGCTAGAGGCAATGAGAGAGTGTGTATACAGCAAAGCACTGAAGGGTCTCTTGTCAACAGGCTTTTGATCGCACATCCATCATCTCCCCTGAGAGTGTCAAATTAGCAGTAAGAGAAACAGGTGGCCTGCCAGCAGATGCCAAGGAGCTAACAGCAGATAAAATTGAGGTCATGTTTGTTTAATCATCTCAAGGATCAAATGAAATTGACTTCTTTTCCATTTGATTCGGAAGAAACAATTGTGTAACAGTGTTGTAATGTTAATGTGCAGGGTGTCTTTAAAATTTGATCTCAAACTTTTAGTCTGATGTGTTGCTATTTGCAAAAGGCTGCTAGTTTTAGGTGTAACCAGATTAGAGACAAAATTCTGATCACATATCCTCTGATTCACTTCTGATTATAATACAATTTGATCCTCTTTTGAAAGAAATTTCAAAATGGCCAAGAAAATGTCTGCTCATTATCTTAAGGGAGATGGTTCCTGTTTTTTTCAGTTTATAGATTCAAATCAGAGAGTAAAATCTTTACATTTATAGTTGACGCATTAATGCAGCTTAATGTGTGATACATTCTCAGAATAAAAAGGAATGCTTGTGATTTTTTTTTTAGACTTATTATACCCTGTTAATTTAAAAAGTGAGGTGATGGTTGTGCGCTTACCCACTACTTATCCCTTTTCTTCCTATCCGTGTGCACCACTGGCTCTTCTCTTTCCCTGCATCTTTTTAAGTATATTTTGTTTGCATTTTGACAGTTTGTTGAATTTAAGAAATCATTTGTTAAATTGCAGAGACAAATCACAGGAGAAGATGATGAAGTTTACTTTGTGCAATAATATTCCTTCCATTTTTTTTTACTGCATCGGGTCAATTTTTGGCCCTCTTACTCTATACTCTATGTGCATGCTGAACATTGAGCTGCTCTTTACAAATGCCACACTTTTTACTCTGGCTGTGATTTATATAATTATGCATAAATATGGGTAGGCAAACTGCTTCAGTGCAGAGAGACAATATTTGGTTGTTAATGCTGTTTTAGAAGCAGATATTGCTTTTGCCTGCAGTCTGAGAACGAAATTGACCCGGTAATTCTGATTTCACACGAGTATGTGCACATAGCTTTGGGAGTTTACCCATCCTCAGTGTAAATAAACATATTTATTCCCTCAGTTTATTTGGTTTATTATATATAAAGATAAGGCAAAGAAATGGACCACATCCTCTTTTGCAATATACACATTTTATGTAAAGAAAGGATGATATCCTCTGCAGCAGTGCAGAGGACATGCTGAGATGGAATTCTACTGATGAGAATCTCCTCTTCCTGATTTTTTCGTGCAGGCAAATTGAATCCGATAATTGCCTTAGGCAGCAAATTAGATAATTCAGTCAGTAATTTGTGGAAGATAACGTCGAGGTCAGAGTAGTCCATTTATTCATTTGCATTTACTTTTGTACACTTCTTGTCTTTTCAGTTGCAACAACCAATGTTTTCTCACCATCACATTTTTCTTACTTCCTGTCAGACTGAGATATTCAGGGAAAAAAATCTAAATCATATAGCAGAACGGGGATTTTAGTCCACAAATTCTTCAGGGGCCCTCATTACCTTCTGATCTTGCAGTATTAGAGTTTCCTTTGTGAAATCAGCTGCAGATTGTGGTAATCCAAATAAATAATGTTCTAATGCAAGTTCTAAAGCACAGTTGCCTTCTTTTAAGGACCTGCTGAAAATATACAGGCACTATTACAAAGAAACCAAAATGCAACACAAGCAGAAATTAAATGATGTTAAAAAAAAAAGAGGATTTCAGAAAAGGGAAAAAGAGAAGGCTTGGCACAGATCAAATGATTCTGGAGGATATAATGGGAGATCATCATGAAAATATATGGATTTATCCAAACCTATCCACATTACAAGAAAATCTCAGCGTATTCATTGGAATTTTGGATAGACCAACACAAAATAATGCAAAATTGTAAAAGTAAGAAAAAAACTGCATTGTTTTCACCGCTACAAATCTCTCTGTGGTAATGGTTGTCTCTGCCAGCGTTATACATATAAAGAAAGAACTTTCTTGCCCATTCTTCTTTTTAAATTAACTCAAGCTCAGCCAGACTGGATTGAAATAGTAATCAATTTTGAAGTCTTTCCTGGGATTTAGAGCTAGACTTTAACTGAGCCATTCTGGAACATAACAACGCTTCCATTATAAACCATTATTTTGCACCTCTCTCTGTTTAGAGTTGTTGCCCTGCTAGAAGGTTAACCACCATTGTCTCAAGTCCTTTGCAACCTCTTACAGAGTGTACTCCAGGATTACCCTGTATTTTACTCCACCCACCTTCATCTTCTCTTTTTGTCCCTGCTAAAAAAAAATGTCCTCACACATTGATGCGGCCAGCAACTTGTTTCACTGTGGGGATGGTGTGTTCAGGGTGATGCACAGTGTTATCATCCACGCAAAACATTTTGCATGTAGACCAAAAATTTCAATTTTGATCTCAGAGTATGTTCTTGCTCATGTCTCCTACATGGCTTTGTGGCACACATTGAATTCATGTTTTTAATGTTTTAAATGTATATATATATATATATATATATATATATATATATATATATATATATATATATATATATATATATATATATATATATATATATATATATATATATATAGTATGCTGTCTTTTTAATGAAATTCAGCCCCACAGATATAAACTGTGAAGCTCAAGATGTCTCCGCTGAGTCATTAGAGATTTCCCTGCATTTTGTTGCAGCATGAGAATGGAGCAGAACAGAGGTTTCTGCTGGCACAGCACTGCTGGATGTGAAGAGTCACGGTTTTGTCAAGAGTCTCCTCATATCCCAAGGACATGTTCATGTTCAAAAGGCAGGCTGTTCTCCCACAGGCTTGTGAACCCTACCTATGAGCCCCTTTTGGCTGGATTTCTTTCATATGTTTGCATTGTTGTTTTGCTAATGCTATGTCAAATAGATTTTCTGCTTTAACTGATTGTAGAAAATAACTATAGAAATTTAAAGACTGGTATTTGCACCTTTTGGTTTTTGCAGTATTGATCCTTTTGGAGATAAATGTACAGGAGACATGACCTTTGCTGTTACATTACCAGAGTTATCATCAAGGAACATAAAGCTGTTTAGATTTACATTTACAGACACTTAAAACTCAAAACATGCACAAGCCTAACCATGCCTGCAGTGTTGGATGACATAGTGCCACAACAGCAGAGTTAGTTCCTATGTCGAGTGCTGGGGAGAGCTTAAATATTCTGCACACAAATAGGCTTGAAGCCCGCAAGCACCAAAAAAGCAATTGTCAGCCAGCGAGGAACATTTACAAAGTCAGTGGAACAGTAGCAGAAATGCCTGGCTACTTGTTTATACCTCTTTCTTAACTTATCATAATTTCTCACACTGTTATATGTTAAATAATTGTGTTAATTAGGAAATCAGCTCAACCATGCAAAACAACTTGAGGGCAGAAAAGGCCCTTTGTGACAGCAGCATCTTCTATTAACATGTCATGTATAAAATTAGGACTCTTGCAAAAGTATTCACACCCCTTTGCTTTTGTTCTGTTGCAACCTCAAACTTCAGTTAATTTTATTGGAATTTCATACATAAAGTACTCCATAATTGAAAAGTAGATGGAAAATAATACCTGGTGTTCCACAGTTTTCACCACAGTCTTCTTCTTACTGTAACATCTAAATCCAAAATTCATTGAAATGTAACTAGATTCATTTTTATTTTGAACATTTTTCACATTTTGTCAATTTGAACAGAAATTTTGGGGGGATTTTATATTATACATCAACATAAAGAAGCGTATAGTTGTGAAGTCTTTATTTGGTACTTGTAAATAAAATGTGGAATAGATTTATATTTAAACCCTCTAAGTCAAAACATTGTTGACACTCTTTTCCCGGCATTTACAGCAGCAAATAGCAGTAAATTGTTCAAGCTCAATCAGATTGATTGGGGGATATTTATGAGTGTTAATATTCTTGTCTTCCCACAGATTCTCAATCATATTTAGGTCTGAACTTTCACAGATATTTAGATCTATACCATTTAATTGTAGCTTTGACAGTATGTTTAGGGTTGTTGTCCTGCTGTTGGATGAACTTCCAACTTAGTTTCAACTCTGACAGGCTTTATTTTCAGCATTGCCTTCAACCTAACTCCATCCATCTTCCCATCAACTCTGACCAGTCTCTGTCCCTCTACAAGAATACAATCCCTACAGAATGATTCTCCCACTACCATGCTTCACAGTGATGATGGTATGTGTAGGCTAATGTTGTTTTCATCCACACATTGACCTTTGCATGTCGACCAAGAAGTCAAATTTGGTATCATCTGAGCAGATTATCTTTTCCCTCATGTTTGCTGAGCCCTCATCAAAGATTTTGGCAACTACTAAAGGGACAGATAAACAGATCAATTCTCAGAAAGCCTATGCTAAGCTCCACAACTGATACTCAAGATTGTTTTTAAAACTTGCTTATTTTCACTAACCAAACAGTATACCAGTGTGCTTGATCATAAACAGCTCAAGTTTTCACAATTTTTTACAGAGCAACTCCCCTCTGCTTCCTCAATTCCATATGACCTCTGTGTTGGAGAGAGTTTGAGATGAGCAAAGGAAGGAGAGGACTAGAAGTCTCTCTGGGCTTGCACTCCAAAAACTCACAAAAATCCTATCATCTGCCTTGCCAATGGGCACAGTTCAGGTTTTTTCACACTGAAGTTATATCAAATATGATGACTGAAGATGCATGGTTCTAGTGTCAACTTAGACACATACTGAAGCAAAAGACATATGAAGAGTGGGTTTTCCAAACTTATGCTTTTGAGGTGCAGGATGGGGTTTTACAAAAGTTGAAAAGGCACCAACATGTGACACTGCACCAGTTGCCTTATTAAACCCTAATAAAGGTCTTATGTGCAAACAGTGACTGGCATCTACTTTGGAATAAAAATATGAAAAGCACAATAAAGTTTGGAAACTGTGATTTTGGAGGAACTCCTCTCAGGGTTTCCCAGAGGATGCTGCATGTCACTGCATGGTGGATTGTTGCCTCTCTTTGTAAGGATATTTCATGCTTCCCTTCAGTGGACTGACCGAAGCCTGTTCTGGTACGTGCCAGAATACTCTGCTACCTTTTGAAATCGTCCCTAAGACGAAATCACTGGAGATTTTCTGCTGTTGTATGAACAACACAATTCTTCTGTTTCTTCCTAGCAGAACCAGTGGGACTCTTGGTGAGAGGGGAGACGATAAAAACTGATGTTTCTTCATTCTTGTTTCACACACTTCACCACATGCATTTTAACATTCTCTTCAGTTGAAAACACAGGTCTGCTTGCAGATTTTTCTCACATACCTGTATGCTCCTTTCAAAGTAAAAAGGGGAATTAGTGCTCTGACAGCTCACATCAGGAACTGAACTTCACATGGCTTGGGCTGCAAAAGAAAATAAAGGTAATGTGAGTGAAGCTACTATAAGGGTTATTAAGTTAACATTTTTAATGAGAAAGATTTTTAAGTTAAAAGAGATCGTGATTCTCAATATATGTTGCTCTCATGACTTTTATTTTTGAATTATTTGGTTGATTTTACTTCAAGGACACAGTTTTTTCATTTCTTTCTTCAAATTCAAAACTTTACATACACTAAGATTCCCTAGCCTTAAAGCAAATTAGGAAAGCCCAGATTACGATGTCTTATCTGTGTAAAACGCTGATTACCTACAACATTTGAGTTAGATAGAGGCTCATTTGTGGACGTATTTTATAGCATCAGTTGAAACACACTACTTCCTTCTCTGACAGCTCATAAAACTGAAAAGAAATCAGCTTGATACATCAAGTCAAGTTTATTTATACAGCACATTTCAGCAGCAAGGCAGTTCAAAGTGCTTCACATCATAAAAAACACACAACTCAAGAATACAGCAAATCATCAAAATCATCAAGCAAATACACATGACAATTATCAAAATCATTGAGCAAATATCAGAGCATTAAAATCATTAGGATCATAAAGCAAATATAGTTCAATGTTCTACTTACTACTGATCAAAGGCAACTCTAAACAGGTGGGTTTTTAGCCTTGATTTAAAGGAACTCAGTGTTTTGGCTATTTTGCAGTTTTCTGGAAGTTTGTTCCAGATTTGTGGTGCATAAAAACTGAAAGCTGCTTCTCCATGTTTGGTTCTGATTCTGGGGATGCAGAGTAGACTAGAACCAGAAGACCTGAGTGGTCTGGAAGGTTGATACAATGGCAACAGGTCTTTAATGTATTTTGGTACTAAACTATTCAGTGATTTATAAACTAACAGAAGTATTTTAAAGTCTATTCTCTGAGCTACAGGGAGCCAGTGTAAGGACTTTAGAAATGGGATGATGAGCTCTATCTTCCTGGTGTTAGTGAGAACATGAGCAGCAGCATTTTGGATCAGCTGCAGCTGTCTGGTTGATTTTTTAGGCATACCTGTGAAGACACCGTTGCAATAATCATTGCGACTAAAGATAAACGTACGGATGAGTTTATCTAGATCTTGTTGAGACATTAGTCCTTTGATCCTGGAAATGTTCTTCAGGTGAGAGAAAGCCGACTTTGTAATTGTCTTTATGTGTCTCTGAAGGTTCAGGTCTGAGTCCATCACTACACCCAGATTTCGGGCCTGATCACTAGTTTCTAGCTGTTATTACAGTTATTACTGAAGCTGCGTGCCAACTCGAGATCGCTCCTCTTTAGGTCCAAAGATAATAACTTCAGTTTTATTTCTGTTCAGCTGAAGAAAGTTTAGGCACATCCACATATTGATTTGTTTTAAGCATCTGATCAGTGCTTGGGTGGGTTCAGAGTCACCTGGTGACATCGTGATATAGAGCTGTGCATCATCTGCGTAGTTGTGGTAACTGATCTTATTACTTGTTATAATCTGAGCTAGTGGGAGCATGTAGATATTAAATAGGAGGGGTCCCAAGATTGAACTTTGGGGTAGTCCACATGTGACTTTTGTCCACTCTGATGAGAAGTTGCCTACTGACACATCAGGAAGAGAAACAGCAACAAGTCTGGTTTGTTCTTGGGAACACACTTAAGATGCTTGAAAATGCCATATTCATCTGTTCAAACACTTACTTGCATATAGTACCACCTTATTCCTCAATCCCATGATGCTTTGCATAGCTGTGCTTTCATCTTTTAAGTATCAGGAGGATGACCTGAAAAAAATGGCCCTTAATTCCAAACCAGTTCTTGAGTCCTGTACTGACATGGGCTGAAAGGCCATCCAGAGAGAGAAGCCACTACTGAGAAAAGCAAGGTAACAAGTCCAATTGCAGTTTGCAGATGCACTTATATAGGAGGAGAAATCTTAATATTTGGGGTCTGATGAAACAAAAACTGAAGTGTTTGGCCGTGATAACAAAGGGGACATTTGGAAGTAAATGGGTATCTTGAAGACCTGAGACAACAATCCCAACTGTGTACGGGGTGGCACCATCATGTTGTGGTTATGTTTTGTCGCAAGATGGATAGGTCCACCAAACAAAATAGATGGCATTATAATGAGAGATAGTAATGATACATTTGGTTAATCTGAGCATATAACCCATTTCTTTTTCCAGTTGATTTTCATTTTTTTTTCTCTTTTTTTCATGCATCTTGTTTTGCACTTTTGCAGCTTCATTGGCAAAAGGAGCTGTATATATTTTATTGAAATGTGGACCAGCAAAGAAAAATAGCTTCATACACTTTAAGTAAGGTAAATAGGTATAAAATATTTAGTTTGTATATTGATGTAAAAAAAAAAAAAATAGGAAAAGGACAAAATACCCACGCATGCGTACGATATAAGTCTCAACTGACAAAGGGGGCAAATTAACCTGGAGCCATTTAGGCAAATATATTTACTTCTGTTTCTTTTGCTTTATTTTTAGTTTTTTTGTTCACACAATGTGACTTACTTGGTTTTCCTGCATATTATCCCTTTTACAACCTTCCCATTTAGGGTTTTTTTCTCTTTTTTTTTTTTTTTTGGTGGGGGGGTATTTGTGTCTTATGTTGTTTTTCTTTTTGACTTAGTTTCTTCTCTCCCATCACAACTTCTCCTAATTTGACACATTGTCGTTCATCTTGTTTTGTGCTGTGCCTTTGTGAAAGTTAAAATTGTGTGATTTAAACTTAAGGGTTGTTCACAGAAGCATGGCAAATATTTGGTATCACGTTTCTTATCTAGTTGTAGGGATCTGGCGTTTTTGAGGTTAATCATATCAAAAGAAGCTCAGCAGTGTCTACTGCAGGAAAATCATGATTGTGCTGCCGAGTCAAGCAGGGATATCAGACTCACAGCTGAAAAAAGTGATATGGTTAGGATTTTTTAAAGGCCCAGACAGCTCGGGGGACCTGCTGTGGGGGTGCTGAGCCTTGTTCTTTGGAAGCACTTATTATTAATAATTCAGGACTGGCACCACTTTATTATCAGAGGGGGTGCTTTGTCCTCTCATCGAGTGAGAGCTTAAACCCTCAGTTTTTGCTCTGGATCTCAGATCAGGAATCAGAGACACAGGATGTTATGAGTTGTAGAGCTAATCACTTCAGCAGGTGTCAGTCTGGTTCTTAATGTCTTCTGTGGTCTACTCTACTGCCCAGGTTTCTAATGGTATGGTAAATATGTTAATTTTTGAAAGAAACCTTGGAGAAGGAATGGTTATTTAATGCAATGAATCAGTTTATTTCTTCATTTTGTACTTGAAAAATATTAATTCAGAATAAGGTGTTATAGCAGCTAAATAAAAACAGGTTGCATTACATTTCTTGAGACCAACTGCTGATGTTCATGAATTATTTAAATGTATCATACATGAAAAAGCATAACTATAGATACATGTAGTTATTTATTTTTTGCATGCATTTCCAATTTTAATCAAATTTCCAAATTTTGTTTTATTTGTATTATAACAGAATCCTTCTATTGTTCTGAGAGCTACAGCAACACATAAGTTTACACTAAATCCAGATCCATGAATCTTGTTTTTTACACGTAATTTTCATCTGGAATTAGCTGGGTGACGTTACTTTTGTATTCTCCCAGCTCTCTCTGGTTCAAAATTTCCACTGGCATGTTGATCTGTCTTAATAAGAGCTATTTATAAAGTTAGACTATTATGCCTTCTGCATGTCTAACATAAGAGTATTTTACATTTACTGGGCTCACACTGAAAGGGAGAATAGCGGGGAATATTTATTAAATGGATGGTCATCTCATGCAGTATTTTGCAACTTCACAGAAGATGATAGAAAAAATTGTTGAAGAAGATGAACTCTCTCTGTGGATATTTTTCCCATTTGTTTACTGTTAGTATCACAGTTAAAACTGTAATAACTTTAATAAAACTGTATCTGATATCCATCTGGAATAGATGCACATGAGAGTGACAGTAACAGTATGTCTAAAGTTATTCCTACCACTGTTAGATTTAAGTAATCGTTACAGGTTTTAAGTACTAATTTAATTTTACCAACATATTTCTTCAAACTGGAAGTAATATTCACATTTTGGAGTGGCCTAGTCAGAGGCCAGACTTGAATCTAATTGAAAATCTGTGGAGGGTGCAAAAGCTTTCTTAGTTCAATGAAAATTATGTTAAATCCAAACCCGCCTGAAGTATGAATAAATTTAATCTTAACTGCATTTTCCATCTATTATCAGTTTAAAAGTATAAAATTTTACAAGCTTAGGCTTTTCCCCTCAACACACAAACCATTCATCCAGCCATCCAGCCATCCACTGACTTCAACAATCAGGTTGCATAGGACAGAGTGCCAATAGAAATGAAACATGGTGTCGCTTCCTTTGTTTAACAGTAAACTCTACTGACTTGTTCATTCAATATTTTCAATATTTACTTTTTATTGAAGAATAAACTATTTTCATACCTTTAAAGCAGCATTTCAATTATAACTTAGTTTTTGGATAATCAGACTGTGGTGGTTGTTTTCTTTGCCAAGGGAGGTTTTCAGTCAGCAATAGGTAGAGCATTTGTCACATAAATCCTTTATGTTGACCAGAGAACATACATTTACAACAGATACAATCTTTCCAGTACCGATAGCACCTAAAACCAAAGCTGTCAACCAATCGTCCTTTCCTTATATACACTTCAAACTGGTCTGTCAGCCAGGTAGTGTTTGAGAGGATCAGAATGAAACAACCCTCAGGTGTTAGGAGTTAGATTTTAGCAGAGGGGATTTAGCTATGTCTATGCAATAATTCACTTTGTTTTTCTGGTAAAGTTTTTTTATTTTTAGTCCATTCAGCAGGAATCAGCAAATGAATGACAGAAAAAAATCACAGAGTCCTTAGCGCAAACACCGGGCTTATTTCAGAACTTTACCAGGTTAATAGAATTCATATTAGCTGACCAATGGTGTTATTCTTCGTTGCTCTGATTGACCAGGGAAATCACTTATGAATCCTTTGGTCTTTATTATCCACTTAAACACATCAATTAACCAATCCGTCTCTAATAATTTATGAAAGGATTACAATATATATGAGTTACAGGAAAGAGGTGTTAGATAAACAATTTTTGTGAGTTAATAATAAAACAGGTGTACCTGTAGGTCCAGCATTCGTTTCTCTTAATTTTAGCTATTTGTCCATCTCATATTTTCTCATACTTGTCGACGGCACGTTTAAGATATTGTTGTAGATTATACATAGTTGGAATGTTTATGACCTCTGACTGGTTATGTGTTGAATGCTTGATTCTCAGTGTTGATAAAACTGTCTGTATCTTATTTCAAGGAGTATAAATAGAGATCTAGATCCAGTAATAGTAGCAGGAAAAAGAAGGCCAGTTATACTGGATTGTAAGTACATCAGTGTAATAACAGGTTTGCAATTTGCCTTAAAACATATGTTTACAAAGTTGTAATTCCAATTACTTTTACAAATTTTAAGCACAGACATACATGACATGAATGTCACGATTGGACAAAAGTTGAACAAAAATAAGAAGGACCCTACTATAATCAATAGGAAGACTATATAGTATGAATAAGCTTTTTGTCTAATATTTAAAAATATTAGACAAAAAGCCAAAGTCATCATTGCGGAGGTTTTACTACATATTGGGGAAAAAAATCACAATTAAATATAAAGATATTTCATTTGTGTATGAAATCTTGTATTGTCTGGTTCCTCTGTTACTGAATCATCAAGCAAATGGTTTTTTTTGTTGTTTTTTGGGGGGTTTTTTATGCCATAACCTGCCAAGGGTTGCTGATAGAAATAAGCCACAATAACTAAATCTAGCACTTATGGATGGAGGCTACCATGTTGGTTACAGAGCATCAATCCTTTTTTTAAAAGGTGAGTAAAATAACATAACATTAACTGCTTTATTCTAAACTAATCTTTTCTCTGCTCCTACTTTTGGCATAGAATTAGCTAATCCTTCTTTATGTAATCTACTAGTCTTACAAAAAACAATTACAATATAGTATTAAACAACTTGATAAATTTGTTTACTCGTCAGTTATTTAGTACTTTTCTTCCTCGTTTATTCTCAGATCTCTAGTTTGTGTCTTTGTAAAGTCTTGCCTTGACACCTTTTTTTGTCTGTCACCGAATTCATTTGTTTAAATATATTTGAATATAGTCCATTCATCTTCTGGAGATGAGTGCAGAGACAGAAACTCAGAACTGCACCAACCATAAATTTACTTAAAAGCTGGGATGGTTTTTAATATTCACTGTGAAACCTTCAAGGGCATAAAATCTTATTCAAAAATTTCTATTCAGTTGTCAAGTTTAATTTTTACTGCCACAAAGAATGTTGATAGTTATATCCTTATGTAGAGAGTCATAATGCTTCTATTATTTAACATAGACAGAATTCATTTTTATTTTTAATTGCTCTACCTAGGACTATCTACATGTACAGGCATTATACTGACAAATATCTTTTGTGAATAGACATGTTGCAGTCCATTCAGTAAACCTCCCGTGATTTACAGAGGTATGTTATCATCAAGCATGGAGGCCTGTGACACCTTTTGGCATTTATTTCTGCAGTGTGCAAAATGATTTAATGTAGTTACATAGCAACAAAACAGATTAGAGACAGGTAATAATAATCATAATCATTTGCTGTAGCCTCATTCTCGATATATTCAGTCACCCTTCTTTTCCCTATTAGCATATCTGATGGTTTGTATCTCAATAACCAGAATGCATGCAGTACTGTAAATTCTTTATATTAACATGTTGATATAAATAAAAAAAACATGTTTCTTTGGTGCTTAAAAATAAAATAGAGAAAAACACATTGTTCTGCTTATATTGTTAATAGTTGTAAGCAAAACAATAATGAGCCATTTTTTTCTAATTCTCCAACTTGCTGTACTTGGGTGAAAAGTCCTTCCCAGATCCAAGCTCCAGCTTTGGAGACAAATTGACACCATGATATTGCTGTAATCACTGTCATCCAGTAAACAAACATTAACCTAACTGTGCTCGCTAATAAAGCGTATGCCATGGCTATAACCATTTTCAGGTTGAGTTGTTTCGACAATACAACAGCCTGAACTGTCTACTGCAGGTAAGGCAGCTATTTTTGATAAGTTCACTGAGCTTCACTTCAAAAAATCCAACCTATCCAAAACAATGTTTTTCAGTGAACAAAAAAGCTACATGAAATCAACTCTAATAGAAAAATATCATCTTGAAGATTTGAGTCAGATCCTCACCAGATCCTCACATTCTGACAAAAACGGTTATTTCATCAAGTAAGCTGAAAAACTGTGGTTATAAATACATGCATACAACACGTCTGATTTAAAAAGCAGTAGGATAAAACCCCAGTTTTTTATGAAACACATCAAGGGAAGTGTCAGTCCTTTAACACAATGAGATTTTATTCATTTTAATTGGAAGCTATCGCAGCATGTCCTCTCATGGATGTTCCTTTTTGCCATCTGTGGTCTTTGGTGCAGACCAGATCTGAGCTGCATGTGAAGGGTTTCTGCTTTGCTTTAGTTAAAAGAACTTGACTGAAAGCTATTCCCCTGGGATACTCAGGGGGAAGTCCATGTGGGTTAAGAGAATAAGCTTTTTTTCTGTGAAAAGATTATGCTTTTGATTTGGTATGCAAAAAGTGTCTCTTTTTCAGTCTTAACATTTTTTTCCTTGCTTTTATTGCCCCTCCACCCTCATCGGACCAGGTACATAAAAAATACTTAACAAGAGACTGTATAGAGGTGTCACTTTCAAGTCTGGGTAGTCGCCCTAATAATAGAAAATAATTGGTACAGCTGTTTTGACATGTGTCATCCAAAGCTGGCGTGTTCTGCCCTTAAATCAAAGAGGTTACTGGTATGCATGTTGTCCTTTAACTATATTGTTTTGAGGTTTTCAGAGATGAAAGTCGTACTTCTATTTGAACTTCAACTAAAAAAGACATTACGTTTCCATCTAATTTCTAATCAGAAACCTCTTAAAACAAGACATAAAAAATTAAGCTAATTAACTGCTAACTTATATTTGTACATTTAAATTATCACTATATAAAGCAATAGAGTGAGCTTCCTTTAGTATCAGGTAGCCCAAAAAAAATCTATGAGAAATTTATTTTAATATGTTTACATTTGGGGGTCTAAACAATTAAACTCCATCTTCTAATAAAGAAGTAATAAAGAAATAATTGTTCCATATTTTCCTAACAGAGCACTTAGCTCTCAGACTGCAATTTTACTGGTGATTGCAAAAGTTTCTAAAAGTAGAATAGGAGGCAAATCTTTTAGTTGTCAGGCTCCTCTCCTGTCGACGGACCTCCCAGTTTTTATCCATGAGGCAGACACCCTGTCTACTTTTAATAAGCTTAACTTTTTCCTGTTTGATAAAGGCTATGATTAGCTGGCTGAAGTTATACTGAGCTATCACTATAGTTATGCTGCTGAGGCTTAGACTGTATGAGAACATACTCAACACTTTTCCAGAACAATTTAGTCTTACTATTCCGCGTTTACATGCTATTTCTCTCTCACTTTTTTTTTTTACTTCTTTTCGTTGAAAGTATACCTTGGCCAGTGCTTCTGTGTTTACCTGTACTTCTTGGCTTTTGTTTGGGTATGCAGCTTATGTTTGTAATACTCTTATGTCATCATGACATTACAGTGTCAGAAACATTGACTCAGCACCTAATGCACCTGATGTACGATGCAGCCTTGAATAAATTAAGGATTGTTTATTCCAATAGGCCTTTTATTTAATAAGTGGAATGTATTCATATGCTGGCAGTAGGGGATTGAGCTGGACACTCAAAAAACTTGTCAGACCACACCACTGCTCTCTCTCTTTCTAAGCCACAGCCGTCACTCAGACATTACAAAATAAAGAGATATAGAAATAGAGGGATCTGAGGGGGGAAAGCTCCCCATGCACCTGCAGAACGGCCTTCGTCGTCATCTTACTCTTTGATTCTCTGCAACATGAATCAGGTTCGCCATTTTTTCACTGGTGGTTCCTATTAAAATGCTGAAATCAAAGGAATTCACACTCATCTTTTCATCCCGCTCATGTTCACAGTAAAAGTGTAGACAGCCTCCTTCTCATTATTGCAGCTGTTTCTGTGGTAACACTTTTATTATATAAAATGTTTCACTAGACAAACCCAGCTGTCATTTAACAAACTGTTTCCAAGTGTGGCCGGCTCTAAAGCACCAAGGTCATTTTGCACTTATTCTGTACTGCATTTTTTTCCCCCAGTGAATGTTTCTGCAGGAAAGGCAACAACAAGGTGGAATGTGTTTTTGTAAACAGAGGACAGATCACAATAGTTGAAGTTGTGGAACAGCTAAATTGCGTACCAACTTTTATGTGTGAACAAAAAGTCCCCTAGATCTGGAGGACCCTTTAGGTTATGTACTTTAAAAATTGTGTTTCAACAAGATTGTGTTGTCAGTTTCATGGTCCTTTCTGTAACAGTTTTGTTTATGGAAGAAGTTCAAAGTAAGGGTAAGAGTTCTCTCCCTTTTGCCTTGTTTTTTTCTTAGACAGGAAAAAAAACTATGCTCACCCCAGGCTGAACAGGCAATGAGGGGATGCAGCTTATGTTATTTTTATCATAGTAACCTCAACTTTTCCTTCCAGTGAGCTTTTGAAGACAACTTGCATTAGACATTGCAGTCACATTAATTATTTTGTATAGTCAATTTGTATCTTGGTAAACCTCCATTACTAACTGTCTTAAACATTTAGCTGAGAACATAATACCCTCTTACAAACAGATATTTTATATCAGTTTAAAAGGATTTAATGTAATAAATATCCATAGTGTTTATTACTAGAGAAAGGCATGATCTTTAATCAGGTGTTATTCAGGCTCATTCTGATTTACAACACTTCAGCGCATTCTACCTAAAGCTGAAATCATTTGTAAAATAATTGCTCTGCCTCTTGGCGTGTTGTACAGGAGAATTAGTCCTTTGTTGACTCACCTGCAATAAACGTTAAATAAAAAATAAAATCAGGACAAACTGTTTTATCAGAGTTCAACCAAAATCTAAATTGACCTATGAGTCACATATATTAAATAGATAGTTTCCAAACTCCTGCTTGATGCAAGCATATGATCATAGCTTTATCAATGTTTGTTTAATGAAGAACAGTTGGAAAGATATAGTTTATTGAGCAAAGCAATGTATGCATGCTTATGTGATTCTATATAGAATAAATATTGCAGACTTATAAAATCTGTACTTTTTATGCAATTATTTGTTTTACATGGGCTGTATGGGTCTCCACATAGGACCCCACAGCCTGAGGGGGTCTAATTTACCACTGTACAGAAGCTTTATTTACTTTTGACAATAAACAGCAGCAATAAGCAGCACTACGACCACTTTAAGCTGAAACAGTCAGGAAAGCAATATATAGATTGATCAAATCTGGACTGAGACATTTCATATTGTTTAAAGATGCATTAAAACACAGTTTGAGAGTTAGGGGTTGGGAAATGTTGGAAGGCTGAGGGGATTGTGTGCAGGGCACCAGAATGGGGTGTCAAGGTTACCTACCTTGGAAGAATTGCCACTAATTTTATGCTTTCTGACATTGTTTCATTGTTAGGTTATGTATATACTGCTTAGAGTGCAGAAAGGGGTGAGATTAGTACCGGTCATAAACTCTTCTCCAGAAAACATTTTTAAAAATTAGCTAATGTGGGTTATAATTTTGTGCAGTTGTCTTAAGCCAGGTCTGAGGACAAACACATAGGCAGAGATGGACAGCTATCACCTTAATAGTCTTTAGATGAATTGTTGATTCAGTTGAACTCAGTCAATGCAGTGTGGTTGTTAAAAAACTCAGAATAGAAAAAAAAAAAAAAAAAAAAGAAAAAGCAGCCAGACATCTCTATATAAACAGTAGTCATTTATAAATTGCCATCTACTGTCTGGTGGCTAAAAAGCCAGGTTATTATGGAAATAATATGTTACAGGGGAAACATTTACACGAAAGAAATGCAGAAAAAAATGTGTGTTTTGACACATGTGCAGGCCTGTGCTGTGAACCAAAAAAACTAGGTGATAAATGGATTTCAATTATCTGGCAGACATCTATTATTTATACTAGCATTTAAGCATCAGGGTAGGTTTTATGTTGCACCTAAAGGTTTCATAAGGAATGTTCTACCAGGCATAACCTGCAAAATGACCAGAAGAATAAATGTTTCTAAATCAGACTTATGGTTCTGCTTCAAAGGTCAACACCAACAGAAACTGGGAGCTTTCCATGCTCACTGTAAAATGCTGATATTGTTATATTCTTGCATACAGAAAGAGGGTGAATCCTGTATGTATTTATTCTTGATGGGTGTAGAAGATAGATGGATGGATGGATGGATGGATGGATGGATGGATGGATGGATGGATGCTTTCACCATTCCAAGTATTTCAGATTTCCTGAAGAACAGTGAAGCAGCCCCCTAGTGATGAACTTTTGCCATTAGCTAGCTGTTGTGCATGATTGGTAAAATAAAACGGTAAGTGGTACAGTAATCATGTAGTGCATGATTACTGAATGTTTCCTTACAGTGCTTAGACTTTGCACAACACTGAGGAGGCCCCAAAACCTATTTAATGAACATACAAATACACAACAGAAAACTGAATCTGTTTGACGTTGTCTGTTGACGCTGCTTCCATGTAAGTGTTTCTGTCTTGAGTCTGGCTGTTTCTTTAATTGGTTTTTATCTACTTGTTTTGACATCAAGACAAAGTAAAACAAACTCAGAAAAAAAGATGCATTTTGTATACATGTTGCAGCCAGTCAGAATATTTTGTTTAATCTAACACATTGAGAAATCTCACAAATGATATGATCATTACATGAAATATTTTTATCATTCTGTATCTTCAGAGGGGTGAGCGATATATAAAAGAGTTGCAAGGAGAAAAGGATTAAGGGACTGGGAATAACACATAAGTGCTGATAGAGGGTCTTCCTCCTTGAACATGATCAGCAGCTACTGGCTCCCTGAGCAGAACAACAGATGTTCACAATTATTTCAGATTGTCATTTCCAGAGCAGAGTGAGACAAGCTGAGAGAATATAAAAAAAACTTTTAAGATCAATCTTAAAACCACTGGAAGATTAAGCAGTGTCTTTAGCAGTAATACACTGTTTTAGTGTGAAGCAGCATCTGCATAAATATCAAATAAGCATCTGCATCCTGTCTGCTAAATTCATCTCTAAGAGTTTACAGATGAGTATCTAACGAAGCCTGTTTCACAGACTGATGAAGCTGAAACAGAACATATTGGCTACAGGAAAGCTACATTTAGAGAAAACAGGGTTTAGAGTTCCATTAAAAAAAGCTGTAGTGAAGGATTTATGTAAAAGAAAATAAAACCAGGTACATACCTGGAATACATGAAAAATGGAGCATTTAGCAGCAACGTAATGATTTAAAATGCAAAAAGGCTACATAATATCCAATATCAGGACAGTCACCACTCAACCTTAAAGGGCCAGTAGTATGTAAAGTCAACTGTTTTAAGCTTTACATTATGCTATTCCTTCATCAAAAACATACCTGGAGTGTTGCGTTGATTCTTTCATGCATGTTTGAGAAATCCTTTTATCTCCCATGGCAGCCATTCAGTTGTGCAAAACGTCTGGATGGACCTGGCACCACCTTTGAAACCCAGCTCATCCTTAGAGCTGCAGTTTCTAAGCTACCAAGCTTCCACCTCACAGAGCACCCCCCCCCCACCACTGCCTCACTCATTTCCTTCAGACTTGAGTCAATAACTACAACTTAATTACTGTCTTTATAAGCTGAAGGAAATTTTCTACCACCCATGACTTACTATCTAAAATATAGTTAAAAGCTGCCTGAGACTGTCATGGTCATCAAGAGACATGGCAATATTAAGCTGTGTTTCTTGAATGTAGCTATGAAAATTATGCTATGTTTCCTGATGACAACACCTAATCAGAATCAGCTTCAATTGTCAAGTTTATGTGCATAAACAAGATATTTGACTTTGGTCTCAAATGCTCACAGCATACAAAACATAAATATATAAACTTTAGAGGAAATAGATAAATAAAGAACACTGTGTACATAAAGTAATATGTACACCCAATATATAATGGCAGCATTTAAAGATTGAAAAATGTGGGACCTAAAACTGAGCTTTGTGGAACACCATAGTTTAGTTCCAAACACTCCAATGAACAGTTTTTACATATCTCTAAAAAAAAACTTCTATCCCCGAGATACAAATAGAACTATTTGAGGACAGCTCCAGAAATTCCAACCTGTCATAAATGCTCACACTGATTGTGAGTCACAGTTTATCTGATGACCTCCTGTCTGACTATTGACCACAGGATAATAACTCAGCAAAGGACCTGAGGTAGAAAGCTTTTAATCAAATCTGCTATGATTGTAATATGGTTTTAGGGGTGATAATTTAACAAGATCATTCAGCACTTTCTATCACAGAGGAATGTCACAAAACATAGTGTATGATAATACATGTTTGTGTATGCACTGCATTCTTTCTGTTTTTCCACTAAACAGAATTTCCAAACACTGGCTGCCTGAACACTTTCTTGTGTCAGACTCTGAGATCGGAGCTCTCAGAATAGCCCTGCATGACGGATCGTGAGGATTCTCTCTGTCTTCTCTCACCACTATGAAGAATCCTGTTGACTTTAGCGTGTCAGCACTTAGCTCTAAGAATAATCCAGCACCCATGCCAAAATGTATGAGAGGAGTTTCCTTGTCACTAGTGTCCATACCACCATTATCTGAAGCTATTTGCCTGCTGTTTTTTTCTTGTCTCATTTTTTTGTATTTCTCTGTGTTTCTTTCTGATTAGGTTATATTTAGAAGGGAATGTGTTTGGAAGATTATTTAATCCAATAAACAGCCTAATTATAAGGCAAATTTTCAGGAAAGTCACACTGTAAACTGAGATACAAAAAATGCTAAAGAAATTGTCTCCACGATTGAAATACAGTTGAAACCAAATATTTACAAGCACTGTTTCACAAGACAACCCATCATGAAAGGAAAATAAGTTCAGTTGCCTTCAATTTAAGCATTTAGGATTGCCCAGGGCAGCTTTAGAAAGAGGAGCGCACAAGCACCACAAAAAATATCTATCTTAACTTATTTGCGTCTTGAACAAGTTTCCTATTGCTTTTACGTATGTTTAGTCATAGGGGAGTTGGAGCCAACATGTGAGTAAGTGCACTATCTTCGCTGCTAAAAATAGGAAGACTATGGTTACCTGCTTTGTGTGGGACTGAACTGATTTTATCTCAGCAAGGATAACAAAATAATTTTCTGTGTTTTGATTGGTTGGGAGGCCAGCAAAAGGGGAGGCTCGCCTTGATCCCCATTCATGCAACAACCACCACTGGTCATCAAACTATGGAGTTAGGAATGAAGCCCAACAATTTGTGAGAGATTAACAGATTTACACATTTCAAAGAGCTCACTAGTTTAAAAAAAACATAAGAGCAACTTCAACAATGAGAATGCTGTCCCATCTTTGAAAAAAGAAAACTTTCAATTATACAATTGTTATTTTGATTTTGGTCAGTGGGTGTCTCACTGTACTCGTTCCTCACTGTAGATTTCTAATGGTCACCTTGTTCACACAGATCAGTGATTAGCTATAACACTCATATTTTAAACTTGTATGTTAAACTGACCAGACACCACTATACCAAAAGGCCAGGTGTCCAATATGTGGACCACAAAGTCTTGGTAAGGAGAATAAGTTGTCTTTTGTGTTGCTGTGTTCTTCTTAGATCTGCGTGATAACTCTAGAGAATCACACAGCATGTGATCCTCTCCCCTAAACAACAGTCTTGTACTATGTGAAAGGTTATTTCAGCAGGGTGCTTCTAATTTTAGTTTATCAAAAACAAAAAGGAGCAGTGGGAAAATTGAGGAAACCTTTGATTTATGTTTTTATTGAGGGATCTATCAGCAGCAGAACAGATCCCTGTGGAGGTTTAGACATTTGGCACACCCTGGATCTGTGTGATGTATCAAATGTGTTTTAAAAAACCAGCTAAGCTGTCATGCACACATCCCTTAATGCTAATTGCTAATCTTCTGCAGTATGGAATAGTGAGCATAACTCTTCTCTCCATCCATTCTTTGTTATTCCATGGTCCTAGCTGGTGGACAAAAATCTGGGGTATATGGTCTTTTTTTCCCCTGAAACCTAAGGGATGCAGGCAACCTGTCATAGACAAGCCTTCCAGTTAATATATTATTGATTTGGCCTTAAAAGTAAGGTAAAAGTCAAAGAACCAAAAGATAAAGAGTAAGAGAAAGTTGATCATGAGCATTTAACAAAGAATAGAAGAAGAATAGAAGTGGTTAAACAAAAAAAAAAAAAAAAAAAAAAAAAAAAAAAAAAAAAAAAAAAAAGAGCTGATATTTTTAACTAAAGTTGTGAACCATAGTGACGATGACAGGTGAGCTCAGACACAGAACGTGAAATAAAGAGTGATGTGAGTTTGGATAGGATGCTGTGTAGAGCAGATGGCCTCAAAGCGTTGCCTTGTAACAACAAGCTCCCTCCTTCCTGCAGGCTGTTGTGCCACAGGCAGAAACATCTCCATGTCACACCACATCATCTAGGACCTTTCACTCATTCAGAGAGTCTCATAGGGAAGAGGTTTCTTCAAGGTCAAAATGTGGAGAAGTTGGTTGAAAAACAACTAAAAATAAATTTAGTTTCATATCTGGTTGCTTTGACTCTTGCTTAATGCAATATAATATCTTGCTTAATAACTTTTAAATGTAGTCCCCTGGAATCCTACCATAAATTTAAAGGGTAACTAAACCCCAAATCAGATTTTTTTTTTTTTTTTTTTTTTTTTTTTTTTTGCAGATAAACTGTCTGAATTAGTACTTTAGGGTCCTGTCGTTATCATTCTGTGCAAACAGTGACTTTTTTGTATAAATTTCTTCAATTCTGCAATATTTTGACAAAAACCATCTTATTGCTAACCTCTTTAGGTTGAACAGTGGCTACTGCAGTTGAATTTTACTATTTGTTACAACAGTGCAGCTTGGTTGATGTCTAAGTCACACCTCCACATTTGGCTATAAAACCATCTCAGTCAGACACATGCCCCCTTGGGCAGTCAAGAGTTTGAATTGCGAACATTGCAAGCATTGATTGATAGCTTTTCTCAGCTTTGCACATATGTGATTCTTTTGTGATGTGTGCAGATGGCAGTAGGACCACAGGGAGGAAGCAGAGGAGCTTGATTTTTTTCACATATTATCTGTTCCATAATATACGGTCATGATATAGTACAGTGTTAACAAATATGCAAAACACATATTTTTCACTGTCAGCTCCCAGACAGAGAGATGCATTGTGTTCAGTGTCCAGATCAGAGATGATGCTCTGATCAGAATTTTTCTTTTATTGATTGATTTAGGTACCTCCACGATGTACTCTGTATGTAAAGTTGATCGTGTCTGCACGTCCACACCAAGTTGTCAGATGTGTGAATTGTAATCTGTCAAAATGACAGATGGCTTCCAGATTTTTCAAACACCATTTAAAAAAACCATCAAAGATGGAAAATATTCAGTTAATGCAACCCCTGCTGCTAGGTCAACTGGAATACTCTAAATTGCCCTCTGGTATGAGTGTGTGCATGCGTGGTTGTGTCTCTGTGCTGCCCTGTGAGGACTAGCAACCTGTCCATGGTGTACCCCACCTCTCACCCAATAACCATGGAGACAAGCACCAAAAGTAAGGAATCAGGTGTTAAAGAGTTTTTAAAAGCAGAGTAAAGTAATTTATAAAAGTCTTAATTGCGAACCTGAATACACCCTGTATATACTACATACTTTTTTGAATGTGTAATTTCTAAAGGTATGTGAATATAAAGGCTTAGATGTTGACATATTTTTGAAAATGAGGCTGTTTTTTTCTACCATCTTAATTGGAGTCAGGTTTGAGTGCCTGCTTTACTTTGCTACAAAAAAAGAAATTTATTAAAGTCAGACCTTCACAACATATTGGAGTTGAAATATTTTGCAAAACAAGCCTGTCGTAGTAGATTTCTGAAAGAAAAGTTGATAATCGGGGTAAAGAATCTACAAAACCACTTTTGAATAATCTTAACTGCAGTAGTTCAAGGAAAAACAAACAAGCAGAAGACATTTAAAAAGTTGTTATGCTGGGGGTGACAACCAAACCACATGTTTCCAGAAGTTATTATTTTTTTAAGCCTCAAAACAAACAAAAATATGCAAGATGGAAAACATACATATGAATCACATCACTCACAGCGGCTAAAGTTAAGGTTTGTAGCTCCTCATTAGTAAAAGATGAAGCAAAATATTCCCTCATGGTTACTAACACATATGCACTGCTTTCCAAAAAGGTTAGTGCTTTTTAATAGCCTGCAAAGGATTATCAGTGAGAAGTCAAAATGATGTTGTGAAAATATTTAGAGTACGCCCCCACCCACACACACACACACACACACACACACACACACACACACACACACACACACACACACACACACACACACACACACACACGCAAACTGACTGATACTCCTCGTTATAGCTTTTTAAATGTGAAACCGCACCTTATACTGCAAACAACTGCATACTTCTGGTATGCATAAACATTTTCTAAAATTGGTCCAGTTATGTTTTTGTGGTCTGGATATTATGAATGAGTGAGATTATTTGTCTTGCACCACAATTGTTAGTTTTAAGCAATTTATTTCAGATAAAATAGTTTCAACTGTGTGTAAAATAAATCAAACTGTTTTTGTTTTTTTTTTTCAAGACATAGGTTGGTTGAAGATTTTGGAAAACAGTGAACATGACTGAAAGCATGAGGAAGGAAAGGTTGGGGAAAGACCAAGCAGTTTGTGAACACATTTTTTCTGCCGGTCTTCAGCACCGCCTAGTGGTAACAGCGCTGCATTACGAAAACTGGTCTTAAAAAAACGAAAGACAGTCATCTCTGTATTAACTTGTTACTATGGAAGAGTCACAGGAGTTTTGCTAATTGTATTTTTTACTCTCAGATGAATCCAGATTCAGCACTTAAAAATAACAGAATAGTTGATGAATACCAGTATGGTCCCAAACTCCATTGATGTAAATGAATTATATTTCAACTAAAACTTATGTGAATACATTCTATATGAAATATTATTTGTTGAGTGCTAATAACACTTGCAAAAACATTAGTTTGCATCTTATGTGAAAATTTTGAGTTCATTTCACTTTATTCTGACAAATTTAAAAGGGAGAGAAACATAAGGTGCAATGTGCATTTTGCTAGATAAAACATGTTTTTTAAATGTGAAAAGGGGGAGTGACTGGGACTATAAAGCAGCATGCTTTGAACATCTCTGAACAAATGTTTATTTAAAAATTACAAAAGATCCCCTGCAGTTTGTAAAAAGGAACTCTACAAGTGGAATACCTAAAAAAGAGTTTTCTGCTAAAATGAAAACTACTAATAAAAAAAGGCATTGAATGTTAATCACCAACATTACTAGCAGTCATATTAGACCCTGACTGCTGGATGTTGGAATTGTTTTATAAATCACCTGATCATTTCCACAACAAAGACTGCACAGTACGGCAATAAAACCAAAAAGCTAATTTTGGCAAAAAAAAAAAAAAGTCAATCATCACAGAAAGAAGGTTTGACAATCACTCCTTATAGGAGATTGTCCCGCAAATTATTCTCTTGCTGAAATGTTTCATTAGAAAGATACTTCTATAGACACTAAGATTACACCTTGAAACAATTTGGAAACACAAAAGTAATGATTTAATGGCCTTGAAAGCTTCTAATAGGTTGATTCACAACATTTGAGGTAACTGGAGGCACAGCTAAAAAAATTGCTTTCTTGTATGACATTATGGAGTAAAATCAAAAGGAATCAGCCAAGATATCAGGAAGAGAACTGTGGACCTCCACAAGTCTGTTTCATACTTGGGCACAATTTCCAGATGCCTGAAGGTGCCATGTTTATTTGTTCAAACAGTTATCTGCAAGTTTAAACACCATGGGAATTTCTTGCCATAACACAGTTCAGAAAGAAGATGGCTTCTGGGTCCCAGAGATGAATGTCTTTTAAAGCAGAATATGCAAACCAACCTATGAACAACAGCAAAAAAAAAAAAAAAAAAAAAAAAAAAAACTTGTAAAGATGTCAGCTAAAGCTGTTCAGAAAGTGTCATTATCTACAATGAAACAAGTTCTGTACCAACTGTGAAGTGCAGGGTGGCAGCAACATGTTGAGGTGTTGTACTGCAATAAATGGAAATATGAAAGGAACATCCCACAACATTAAGCTAAAGCTTGGATCCTATTAGGTCTTGCAAATAGACAAAGACCCTAAGCATCCTGGTAAATTAGTTACAAAGTGGCTTAAGGAAAACAAATTCCATGTTTTGAATTGAAGGTCACAAAACTCCGATCTGACTCCAACAGAAAATTTGTGAGCAGAGCTAAAAATGTGTGAGTGAATGAGAACAATCTACAAACCTGAATTAGTTGCACCAGTTCTGTCAGTAGCAATTGGCCAAAATTCCAGCAAACCATTATGAGAAGCTTCTGGAAGAGTACACAAAACATTTGACCCAACTCATCGCAGAGTTCAAAGGGCAACCCTACCAAATATAAAGAAAATATACATAAAGTTTTCTCACTTTTCTGGCATTTATTAAATCAAAATAACTTAGGTAATGTAATTGGCCTAAAGTCTTTGATTTAATGTCAGGTAGTGACTGTTTTATACAGTTTTCTGACTATTATGACTGGCTCAAGGTCATAACAAAAACAGGAGACCATACGATGGTTTAAAGTGCATTAAAATAAATATTTATTAAAGATAACAAAAACTACGTTGTAATATGAATGTCAATATCAGTGGTGTAATGCGAATGCATGAAAGTGTTGGGATGCAAAACAAAAGACAAATTTAAAAGTGCATGCAGAGGGGCGATGAGGCCCAACAGCAGAGCACCACACGAGGCAGAGAGTGGATGCCGAGAGCAACAATGACCCAGAAGACTGTAGCAGCCAGCCTTAAGTACTGTGCTCTGATTAGCAGATCAGCCACACCTGCACAGAAGAGCACAAGGGCAGACACAAACACCTGCAGCCCAACTCATAAGGCCCAGGGCCGTAACATCAGCTTTACATCGTAGAATGCAACAGCTTCCAGGGAAAGATGCCGGGAAGTCCCAAATCATGCATTTTTTTCAAGAGGTATTTAATAAAATATGTCGATCTTTTACAGAACATGCAACTGGTTCAAACAACTGCAGATTCCTCATCTGGGATGGGCCACCCCCTTTTGACCTCAGGAAGCCACTGTGGGATCAAACAGAAAAGAGGAATGTATCTGAAACAGCTTGTGTGTGTGCGGTCGTAGTAACCAGGTCAGTTAGCAGTGTTTGACAACAACAGAGGAGGAAATCTAGATGTGTGAACTCCATGAATACTGTTGCATGTGACACAACAAAAAAAAAACAAAAAAACAAAAAAAAAAAAAAAACAATGTGTGAATGTGTTAGTTGTAACATACTAACCTTAGGATGAGAAATGTATTCTCTTCATGAAAGTTTGACAGTAAGTGTCAAAGTATAACAAATAATGCATCAAACTGTTTTGTGTCCAAACACTTATCTTATGCCTGCATTCTCTGCTCAGCAGCGACTGTAGATCAGTTTTGTTGTGCGTGGGGAAAAAAACCTAAGCTGCGAGTTTTTCCGGTTAAAAGTAAGATTTCCTTAGGGGTCCTAATTAAAGTCAATTATGGGGGGGGAAACATGCTTCAAATTCCATGTTGATGCCTAGACTTTTCAAAACCCTTTCTATTGGTTTTAAAAAAAAAATTTAGGCACAGAAACAAATAGACCTACTGTAAATATTGGTAAACTTAATTTCTAAACAGATTTTAATGCTAGTTTCAAACAAATTCTTTGGTATTCACAGCAATCTCTGATCAGATCAACAGTCTTTGATTTAAGAGGGCTAATTTATTCTCCAAAGGACTGCTGTTGGAAGTCATGTTGAACATATTTCCTCTTGAAAATGTACCAGGTGTTCTTAATTATATTATTCAGTTAATTTAGTTTAGACACCTTTTTAATTTTGTTTTCTGGGACTGATTTTTGTTATTGATTAAAAACCTCTCTCCATCCATCCTTCTATTGTCTTCTGTTTGAACAATGTCAGGTCACGGGGGCAACAGGTCCAGGAGGGAAACATAGACATCCTTCTGCTCGGCTTCAATCTTCAGCTCATTTCTTCAGGCCAGAAAGGATATATATTCCCTCCAGCATAATGTGAGACTTCCCCTGGGCTTCCTTCCAGTGGGGAGTGTCCAGAAAGCCTCCAAAAAGTAAAAACAGGGGTTTTTTTTGTGTTTTTTTTTTTTTTTTTTGGTTTGTTTGTTTGTTTGTTTTTACACGATGTTAAATCATTTAGGTCAAGTTGGGAAACAGTGTTTGACACTTTGCAGAGATCTTCTCTCTTCCTTTTTTTTGTCACATTGAAGTCTTTTAGATAGTTAAACAAACATGAATGGCTCTCTCTGTGATTTCCCAGAGTCCCAAAGTCTTAGAAATGGCTTTGTAACTCTTTCCTGACTGATAGATGTTAACAACATTTTTCCTCATCATTCAGATCGGGGAACAGACAGATTCGATTTAGGTTCTTTCTTTAAAATACAAGTCTAGCAGTAATCAGTACTGGGTGTGGCGTGGCTTTGTATTCACGCTGAATTCATGATTTAACAAGGAGGAAGATTGCTTTGGGCTTGTTTTAGTTTGGATAACTTTTTTAATAATTGAAGTTATCGTTTAAAAACCGTGTTTTGTATTTACTCAGGTTTTCTTTCACTGGTTGTGAAATGTATGTGATGAATCGAAACATAAGCAAAAACAGAATATATCTCTAAGGGGGCAAATACTTTTAACAGATTTTGCCTGTTGCAGTTAAAGTGAAATATGTTGTTTGCACTATACCGAAATAAGCTATTTTTACAAGTTAAAATTTCAATATTTGGTTGACAATCTCTACAATATATTAGATAAAAATAAACTTTTGTATAAGCTGTTGTTCTGCCATTATTATACAATATGAAAATTTATTTTTTAGTTGCAGTTTCAGCAGGAAACAAGCCTCCTGTGCTGAGACAAAACTGAGGAGGATATGAGTTCAGCGGGTCTGTCTATCTTTTTGTTCTCTCCTGTCTTCACAACTAAAGAAAACAGTAAAGTAATGCCGGATTCCTGAGGAAGTAGCATACACTTCTGGGCAGTCAACACTGATAAGACAAGCAACACGCCTGCGGTACCAACACCCCCTCAGACAGTCTTTGTCTTCTACGCACTCCGGTTCTCCAATTGCAAGGTCCTCCTCCATCCCTTCAAACGTCCTTCTGCCTCTCCTTCTGTTCACAGAAGTTGCATTTTGATCTCACAGCAGCGAACCACTTTCAATCAGGATGGGCTCCAGACCCCCTGGCCTGCTGCTGCTTCTGGTTCTTTCCAGCCTCCTCCTCATCTGTAAGGATCCACTGCTGTGCTTCTTTATGGAAAAAGGATAATAGATCATTTAAACTAAATCCCCGGATTCTTACTTTTCTGTTCTCCTTCCTCTCTTCATATTCTCCAAATACAGGGAAGAGTGTCAGAGGAGAGTCATGTAAGTATTGTTGGGGGTTTTTCTTGTTATTATAATGCTTTTTGTCTTTGTCAGGTTTCGAAAAGTATTTAAGACATAGTAGATTTTATCATTATTCTGACTAAAAGAAGTCATATTTAAAACAGAACCTCAAAGATAGCTATTTTAGCACTAGATATTGTTCACTGGACTTGCATCCTTCATGGTATCTTCAGTGCATTCAGTCTGTTTTTATATATTATGCATAAGATAAAAGAAAATCTTTCCCATCATCATATGCTGAACAACAGCAAATTGAGTTAATTAACTAATTTTTTTCACATTTTTTCCTGTCAAAGGTTTTCAAAGTTTACACTTCATCATAAATCTCCATCACACCCTCTTCCTCTCTGATTTTGGGTGTGCAGTAAAAACACAACCAAGAGTTTATTTTTGCATAGGTTTCCAGACTCAGCACCATCAGAAAAATAAAGTAAAATGTATCTTGCATTTCGTGTGTTTCACTTTAATAGCAGAAGGAGTTTCTTTCTTTAAAGGGAGTTGTTAGAATTTTACAGTGAAAGTTTTTCCAGAACGGCCTTTAAATAATAAACGTCTAAAAAACTGACGTTTTCAAAGAATGTTGTGATAATAAAAATGCTCAGTAATTTAACAACTACAGGTTCATCTCAATACATTATTGGAAGTTTCAAGTGTTTCTGTAATTCCAGTTTATATACACTATATAAAAAGACACACCTTTTTGTTTCTCACTGTCTGAAGTTAAATCGGATCAAACTTCTCCTGTTTTAAGTCAGTTAAAATTAATAAAATTATTTCTAGTTGCTAAATATCGTAATAATGAGAGAAAGAATATGTCAGAGATATATTTATTAATCTCTTCAACATCATAAATTAACATTCATTTCCTCAGGATTTGGTAGCATCACCTTTAAACTGTATGACTTGGGTCAAACCTATTGGATTTACTGTCCAAAGCTTCTCACAATAGTTGCTGGAGTTCTCGTCCATTTTTCCTGACAGAACTGATATAACCGGGTCAGGTTTTTATAATGCCTCTTTATAATTGCAGTGTTCATGGTGAGACATACAGCGGCCACGTCACAAGTGTGTATGCTCACACGCATGCTTGTACCATTCTAACTGCTTCACAGTTAGAATGGTACAAGCATCCCCATTTTTCTTCCAAATGTAACAATGGTCATCATGGTCAAACAGTTCCACTGTAGTTTCATTAGACCACAGGAGATGTCTCCAAAAATAGAGGTCTTTGTTCCTGTGGGCATTTGCAAACTGCAATCTGGCTTTTTATATTTCTTTTTGCAGTCATGGCTTCCTCTTCAATGAGTGGCCTTTTAGCCCATGTTGGTACTGGATAATGACAGTCTTACCAGTTTCAGACAGCATCTTCACAAGGTCTTTGGCTTTTGTTCTGGGGTGAATCTGCACATTTTGGACCAAAACATGTTCATCTCTGGGACACAGAACCCGTTTCCTTCTTGAGCAGCATGGTGACTGGACATTCCCATCCTGTCTATACTTGCATATAATTGTTTGAACAGATGAATGCGGCACCTTTAAGCATCTGGAAATCGTTCCCAAGGATGAACCAGACTTGTGCAGCTCCGCAATTCTCTTCATGATACCTTGGCTGATTTCTTTTGAGTTTCCCATGGTGTCAAACAAGAAAGCAGTGTGTTCCAGGTGTAGCCTTAAAATACACTCTCAAGTGTGACTCCAATTAACTCAAATGTATAAGTTAACCAATCAGAAGTTTCCAAAGCCATGACATTACTTACGCTTTTCTTAATTGCTTAAAGAGACAGTAATCATTTGGTAAGTAAACTTATGATTTTGAAGACATTAATAAATAAATCTCTGACATATTCTCTCTCGTTACTGTGATATTTAGCAAACAGAAATAATTTTGGTGGTTTTAACTGACCAAAAATTTTGGTCTGATTTAACTTTAGACGGTTTATCTCTGTTTTCTTGACTCTGTGTGCCTCTATGTGATCTACAGCATACATTATAGATACTGTTGGCCTCTCAATCCTGCCTGAAGACAATGTTCAGAGTGGAACCAAGGTGACGATACGTTGTGAAGTAAGCGTCAGTTCTAGCAACGTCTCTCACTTTGAATACCTGTTCAAGTTTATGCGGGATGACGTCCTAATCCACACAGCTAACACCACAAAAGACTTTGTTGACTATGAGATCAACCCAGCCAGGGAAGCCGACTCAGGAAATTACAAATGTCAGGTCCTGGCGAAGATCAAGCACAAAGCCAGCAATGTAGAGAAACTTAAGGTCACAGGTATGCAGTGTATCACTTTCTATGGATGTGTGTGACAGAGTATGATTTATATATATATATATATATATATATATATATATATATATATATATATATATATATATATATATATATATATATGCAAGGATTTACATTTTTGAACTACAGCAAAACATCATCATGCAATCCATGATGATGCTACTATTAAATTAAAATTAATTAAAGGAAGAGTGACACCGCATTGGAAGCAGATTCTTTATAAATCCAGCCTGGTCCAGGTCATTAATGTGTTACAGATTATTTACACCATCCATCCAATAACATTAAAGTTGAGCTATTTTGCAAAAAGGAATGGGCAAGACATTTTTCTTTAGATGTCAAAAGCTTGTAAGATATGCCTAATGACCTAGAGATGTAATTTTAATGAAAGGCATCAATACAAAGTATTGACTTAAGGAGGCTGAATACAAATGTATGCCACACTATTCCAATTTTCATTTATAAAAATGACTATTTTGACAATTATCCACTATTTATTGGTCTTTCACATCAAATCCTGATAAAATATCCTGAAGTTTATGGTTGTAAAGTAATAACATATAAAAAGGGTTCACACGTTTTAACACTTTTCCAAGGTATGTTTATATGTTTCTAGTGGTTTTCATTGTCTCTGTGGATTTCTCCCCTTGTCAGGCCTACAAACCCCCATTTTGCATCTGAATAATTCAACACCCTACGAGAGTGAGGAGTTCAAAGTTACCTGCAGTGCTACAGAAGAGAAAGGAGGTCTTACATTCAACTTTTACAAAAAATTTAGAGATGGACAGGTTCAGCAGATAAAGAGACAACAAAGCACCAATAACTTTTTAGAGACCACTCTGACACTCAACCACATAGGGGACTGCTTTCTATCCTGTGACTACGAGATCACTTTGATTACGGGCATCAGACGCTCCAACATCAGCAATGAGATTCAAGTGCAAGTCAAAGGTGACTATATTAAGTAGTTGTTTTCCATAAGAGAATGCCTATTTCTGAATAAGTGCACCTTAACCTTTTTAAATTTATGTTTTACAGAGCTCAACATCATCCCAGTCATGAATATACTCCCCAACGATATCTATGAACCAGACATAGTAGAAGTGACCTGTAAAGTACATATTTCTTTACCAAACATTGAAATATTTCTTATAAAGAACCGGGCTGTTCTTATGATAGCCACTGGTACACCCCTCATTTATCGATATACACCTAAAGCGACGGACTCTGGAGAGCTTGTTTGCAAAGCAGAGTGGAGAAACGTCCAAAAAGAAAACTATATATTCCTCAGAGTCAAAGGCAAGCTTTCCTTACTGCAAAATTTCAGATCTAGCACCAAGTAAACTGTTGCTGTAGCTGAACTATATATGATGACAAGTTACAAATTGTGCATAAAATTTGTTTTCTATATCCAACAGAGGTATTTTCAAAGCCTCAGCTGACTTTGGAGCCCATGGACCTGTTTGAAGGAGACACTTTCAGATTTAACTGTTCAGTCAAGGTTTTTTATCCTGAAAAGATTGATCCCAAAACTTTTAAATACCGCCTCTATAAAGATGGCATCGAATTGACCAGTGCAGCCCTAACTGATACTGTTGCACATTCCAAACATAATGGCAACTACTCCTGTAAAGTTGAGGGCATTCGTAATTCATCCCGTCTTTCTAAGAACAGCCAAACAATTATTGTTAAAGCTAAAGGTAAGTCCTCTGGTGCATGCAATTGTAATCATTTCAATGAATCTCTTTTACATTTACCAGAGTTTCTTCTAAATAAGAAATATAAATGATGTTGGCCAAAATACAGACTTGGTGCCTTTTAGATGCCCCAAATTATTTATCTTCAGAAGATTTAAATTTAAAGTAAAATTTTTAATTTTTTTTAGTTTTTAACGAAATTTTTCTTAAACATAAAAAATTGGGACTGGCCCAGCCAGAGTCCTGACTTCAATCTGATAGAGAATCTGTGCTAAAGATTAGGGTGATGAGAAGGATGATTTCCAACCTTAGAGACTTAGAGCTCATTTCCAAAGATAAATTGTCAAAATACCTTTAAAAATATACAAAAAGCTGGTCAGCAATTATTAGAAGGTATTGACTGCTGTTATGACAATAAAGGTTTTTTTTTTCATAAATTATTAAGAAAGGGAGAGATATAACTATCACTTTTTCAGTTGAATTATTACTCATGAACAAAGTTTGATTCAAGCAATTAATGAACTGCCTTTCACTCTTTCCTCACTTGTCTTGTTTTGCTTCTAAGTTCCTGTTTCAGATCCTGTGCTGAGTGTGGTCGGGGGCAAAATCATTTTAGGCAAGAGCTTTCAAGTGCTCTGTCACAGTCACATGGGCACTTTTCCTATCAAATACACCCTTAAATATAACGGGCTGACTATGAACAGGGAGGTGAGAAGATCAGGGGAACCGGCTATCTTTGACATACCTCCAGTCTACAGTACCTCCGATTTAAATACATTTTTTTGCCATGCAAGGAATCATCCACGTTCCCTTCATAAAATAGCATTTGGGCAGCAACTACTGCAGTCAACCAATATTATTGGTACGTTGTATGCAAGAATAATATAAGTGGTGTTTTTTCAAATTGTTCTCAGAACTGTATTTCTAACACATATTCTGTTGCGCAGAGCCCGTCTCAAAACCACAGTTGATCGTTCTTCCCAGCATTGACATCACTGAGGGACACGATATAAAACTCGTCTGCTCTATACAGACAGGAAGTCGTCCTATCAACTTCACATGGTACCATCAAGGGTCACCTGGAGCACTTGCTTCCCTGTCTACCAGCAATCTGACAGGATCCCACAGCATACCTAACGCCAATAGAAAACATGTTGGGAAATACTACTGTGTGAGCTCCAACCCAGCTAATGAATTCAGAAGGAGTGAATTTGTCACAATCGGAGGTGGGTTACAAGTTAGCATACTGTGCAAATTAGAAATATTCATGTAATTATGAGTAACTCATACATCATCACTAAATAACTAACATACTTGTCCTAAGCATGAAATATAATGGATTACAGAAAGATACTTTAAAATGTCTTCTACAGTGAAAATAGCGGGGTGGAAGAAAGCGCTTATCATTGTCTTCTGCATCCTACTTCTCCTCACCTTCTGCATTGTGATTGCCTTAAAAACCCGGCTTTTGCAGTTTAAGAGGAAAAGTACAGTCAGCTTGCCAGTGTAAGTGGTATTGCTCATGTACTTATCCAAAGATCGCCTTTCTTGAAAGGCATACTTTATTATTTTTACAGTTATTTTTGGGCTTGCAACTCACAGTAGTTATAATAGATATTTCCATGTCCAAAACTGAGAACCACATAAAAAAAAAAAAAATTAAAGAATAAAACCAGGTACAAGGCAATGGAAAACACAAATGAAATGTTACATCAGGAGTACCTATAGCTCAGGTGTCAATATATTACACAATGGAAAAAAAAAACAATGAAGAAACTCTCCAACTCTAATGTGGGTTTATACAGTGAAGAGTGATATGGATATTTGTACTTAGAGGTGGAAGAATGTTGTCAGGATGCAATATCTTGAAGACCTAGCAAATTGGCACCCCACCCAAGGTTTTAAAAGCAGTCTGTGGTCTATTGGCCCTAAAAATATTACTTGAAGTTATTTCTACACATTTAGTAAATGTAAGGGTAACAATACAAATATACCGGTCATAAGGAAAGTATTCACAGCACCTCACTTTTTCCACATTTTGTTATGTCACAGTCTTACTCCAAATTCTATTATATTAATCTCATTCTTAAAAATCTACACACAAATAACCCATTATGACCATGTGGAAAAAAGTTTTTGAGATTTTTGCAAAGTTAATAAAAAAAAAAAAAAATAAAAACCAAGAAATCATATTTATGTAAGTATTTGCAGCCTCTGCTTAATACTTTGTTGATCCACTTTTGGAAGCAATTACAGCCTCAATTCTTTTTGAAAATGATGCCACAAGCTTAGCAAATCAACCTTTAGGCAGTTTCTCCCATTTTTCTTTGAAGTACTTCTCAAGCGCCATCAGGTTGGATGGGAGACATCTGTGCAGCCATTTTCAGATCTCTCCAGAGATGTTCAAGCAGATTCAAGTCTGGATTCTGGCTTGGCCACTCCAAGACATTCACAGAGTGGTTCTGAAGCCACTCCTTTGAGATCTTGGCCGTGTGCTTTGGGTGGTTGTCTTGCTGAAAAATGAGCCGCCGCCCCAGTCTGAGGTCTAGAGCGCTCTGGAGCAAGTTTGTCCAGATGTCTCTGTACATTGTTCCATTTATCTTTCTCTCTATCCTGACTAGTCTGCCAGTTCCTGCGGCAAAACATCCCCATAGTATGATGCTGCCATCACCAAGCTCCACTGTAGAGATGGTGATTAGCCATGACTGGTTTTCTCCCAACATGACACCTGGCATTCACACCAAAGAGTTCAATCTTTGTCTCATCAGACCAGAGAATTTTGTTTCTCATGGTCTGAGAGTCCTTCAGGTGCCTTTTGGTAAACTGGTTATCTACTAAATTATGCCATGTGCCTTTTATGAAGGGGTGACTTTTGTCTGGCCATTCTACCATACAGGTCTGATTGGTGGATTACTGCAGAGATGGTTGTCCTTCTGGAACCTTTTCTTCTTTCCACAGAGGAACGCTGGAGCTTTGACAGAGTGTCCATCGAGTTCTTGGTCTTCTCCCATAATCACTCACTTTAAATGGCCAGCCAGCTCTAGAAAGAGTCCTGGTGGTTTCAAACTTCTTTCATTCATGAATAATGGAGGCCACTGAGCTCATTGGAACTTTCAAAGCAGTAGATGCAGAAGCAATGCTTCTGTACCCTTCCCCAGATTTGTGCCTCAAGACAATCCTGTCTCAGAGGTCTATAGACTATCCCTTTGATTTCATGTTTGGTGTTGGTGCTCTGACCTGCACTGTCAACTGTGGGATCTTATATAGACAGGTGTGTGCCTTCATGACAAAGGCTGTAAATACTTATGTAAATGTGATTGCTTGGTTTTCTATTTTTTATAAATTTGCAAAAAACTCCAAAACTTTTTTTTCTACATTTTCATAATGGTTTGTAGAATTTTCAGGAAAGAGATTAGTTTATTACAATTTGGGATAAGGCTGCAACATAACAAAATGTGGAAAAAGTGAAGTGCTGTGAATACTTTCCAGATGCACTGTACAATATGATGTACATTTAGCCCAGGCAATGAGGGGAAAAAAGCCACAGTCGAAGCTTAGTATAGTAGGTAAACATCCAAGAGGAACATTTAGAGTAAGTTATTAAGGATTTAATTAAATACAATAACATCAGCAAAGAGTCCATGCTAACAGATGATGCATAAAGTGTAAAAAAAATATGATTTAAAAAAACATATCTTACCTGAAGAACTTTCTGAAAAACAAAACTCACAATCACCTCGATGGGCTGGCTGCTCTGCCCCCTCAGCTGTGGTTGCTTTATGAAGGAACAACCCAAGATTGGGTTGTTCCTTCCCTTTAAGCCATTATCAAGCAATACTTTCGGGGGGGAGGGATCCGTCATTTTCACCTATATAGTATATGATTTTTGGGGAAAGTGTGCTCACCCTACCATTTTTAATGATCCAATAAGAAATCACACATCTATTCAATCATGTTCCTTTTAGAAAGGTCTTCTTTGTTAGTTTTCTGTTAAAAATAGTAGGCAGACATGTTTCAGCCAACACTTCGTCATCTATACATGGTAGTACATTAACTGTTTCATGAAGCCCTCCTTCCAAAATGTGACTAAAAAAGCATGTTTAAAAATTTATTTTCTGCTTTTAAAATTAGTGTCATTTATTTATGTTAGTACTGTTACATTATCAACATTTTGTTACACTAAGCTATGATGTAATGTGCTCTTTAAGGTCATGTTAACTGAATTACAACTATAATATGCCCTGTGTCTCTTGTTGATTGTGTTTTGTTTCAATGTAACCTCAGGAAGTCAGTTAGCACCAAAGCAGAGCGACTGAGTCTCACACAGGCTGAGGTCATTGAGGCAAACGGTAATATTGTTCATCCATTAAAGCAATGCAGTGGAATACTGTATACTGGATTGATAAGAAGGTTTTATTCATCAATACTGCTGCTGTTTTTCTCTACCCTGTGTAGCCACCCCAAGCATGATGGGGAAAAGTGTTTGGAGTGACCATGTATCAGGCTCTGGTGGGTATGGTGTGTCAACAGCTTTCAGTGAAACAATTAGAACTGAAAATTGTATTTTAGAGAAAATGTTACCAACTTGGTTGTAATAATATAAATATATTTAGGCTTTTTCTGGGAACCAAATATATATTCCCTGCCCACTGCATTAGCTTCACTTTACTAGTACATGACTGGACCCACTTTTGCCTTCAGAAAGGCCTTAATTTTCATGGTATATACTCAACAAGGTGTCAGAAACACTCCTTTGGAATTTTTTGCTCTACATTTATTGTAGCTGCAGATCTGAGATCCAAATCTCCCATTCAAATCAATTCAATTCAATAGTACTTTATTTGCTTGACCTCCCAAAGTTTCTCCACTGGATAGAGATCAATGTGGTTGTATAGGGGTGGACATGATCAGCAACAATACTCAGGAAGGCTATGGTGTTTCAACGATGCTTTGCTGGTACTAAGAGGACCAAAGTTTTTTGAGAAAATATCCCCCACACCATTACATCCCAACCAGCAGCCTGAATCTTTGATACAAAGCAGGATGGCTGCATGCGTTTATGTTGTTTATGCCAAATTCTACTAAATTATGCCAGTTCTTAGCTAACATGAGTACCACCTGGTGTGGTCTTCTGCTGTTGTAGCCTATCTGTTTTAATGTGTTGTTGTAGATTTAGAAATGGTGTTCTGTATATCCTGGGGTTTTAGGATATTCTTCTCTTTCTGTCATGCTGAACCAGCTTGCCTGTTCTCCTCAACCAAACAAATTACTTCACACAACATACTTAATATGAGTTCTTTTTTAGCCCATTCTCTGTAAACCAGAGTGACTATTGTGTGAAAAACCCTACAGATTAACAGTTGTGTAAAATACTCCAACCAACCTCTCTGGCACCAGCAACAATGCCATGTTTGAAGTCATTTAAATCCCCTTTCTTCTCTTTTCTAATGCTCAGCTGAACTTTTGCAACTCGTCGTCATACCTAAAGACATCACATTTTTGGCATGTGATTGGCTGATTGCTGTCTGTGTTAACAATCAATCAAATGACTGTAGCTAATACAGTGGCCAGTAAGAGTATACTTCTTGCATTTAATTTAGAAAAAAAAATAGAAAACTGTTTTGTTTGAAAAAAAAAGTTGTTTTTATTAACTTTAGTCAAACTGTTGTTCAGAGTCAGATGACCAGAATAGCAGCATCTTACCAGAGAAGGCTGAACCTCAGTACACTGAGGTCCAAATAAAAGATGCAGATCCAACCAAAAGTAAGACTGCATCTGAGTTTTAAAAAAATGGACATAACTTTATACAACAATATTCTTCTAAAATTCTTATATTTTGCTTCATGTTAGCTCCAGTTAAACAGGGCATGGACACCATCGACAGAGAAGTACGCAACTCCAAACAAGGTACAACACTGTCATTGCGCTCTTTATTTAAATCCTTTTTAGCAAAACAGTGAACAGAAAAATTGTTGAGATTAGGGAAAAAGAGAAAAAAAAAACAGGAAACAGGATCAACTGGGACTGTGAACATTTCATTGTTAGTGAAAGAATGACCCATGAAAACAGTAGGCTCAGTCTCCAGGTGGCCACTTCCTGCTTTCGTCAGAGAGAACTTCCTGTTCAAACAAACCAACTGTTTAATTGTTCAATACTAAGGAGATTACTGCTCCCCATTGTTTAATCATGGGGTTGCTTTGATGAATCACTATCTTTTGTTGAAATTTAAGCAGAAAAAAATATTTCTGTACACCATAAAACCTGCCTGCATTTGAAAGATGTATTAATGGTTACAATGCATTTTAAATCATCATGAGAAGCTCCCTGTTTCCTGGAACCATCATGCTGCTTGAGGAAGTTATGATTACTATGTAAATGCTCCTCCATATCCTTTTCCTTTTGTTTTCTGAGAGTGTCCTTTGGCTCTGTTTGCAGGTGTCCCAGAGGTCCCAGATGGTGTAAGTGAGATTTTGTATCAGCCATGCTTGCACAACCAAACAAATGCATGCAGTTTATTTAAAGTCTTTACTCTAATTTTCAGCTGTGTTTGACAATACGAGAGAAAGATCAATAAAAACTAAATTAGATTAAATTAAACTATTAAATTATTATTGAATTAATAACAATTAAATTATGAAATTAAACTGAATTTTCAAGTGACAAACTGGTGGTCATCAGCAGTGTACACATGCAAATTTTTGAATTATGGAAAAATGGAAAAATGAGACCCTAATGAATCATGTCTAAAGTTTATTAACATCTTTTATGTGACAATATATCTTTCACAAATAAACTGAAAAGGAAACAAGTGTTAGAGGGAACCCTCCCTCTCCCCCCAAAAAAACCCCAAAAATAAAGCTACAATAACCTGGTTGTGTATGTATTCATGCCCTTTAACTAGTACTTTTGATAAAATTTTAACATTCACTCTTTTTTAGTAGGTGTCTATTAACTACTCACAAGTTGAAGTGGCCAATATTTACCTGCTCTGTCTTGCAAAATTCTCCAAATCTCTGATTGTGTGGTCATCCCTTGCCCACAGCGTTCTTCGAGTGACCCAACAGATTATTTGTCAGACCTTTACATTTCCACATGACACTTGATGTTTTGAGCCAAAACTAACTAGAACTTAGAACGATTCATGGTTTTATTAGCCTTGACAAAACTCCTTGTTCCATCAGAAGACTCAGAGCATGATCCTGGCACCACCGTGTTTCATTGCAGGCATGATGTTATTCGGTGTTGGAATCAGCCTCTTACTAACATGTTAGAGCAGTCTCTGTCTTGTCTTTTTATCAGTTATGAAGAAAACTCCAGTTTCAAAACAGTTTAAGGGTGCTGATTAGCAAATGTTGGGTGAAATTAATTTCAGGTTACTCAGATTCTCTATAACTGATGGCAGATATGTACCAAAGAAGATTCAATGATTATTGCAATTTTTTCTATAAATTTTTTCTTCAATGGGTTGCTTTGCTGGTTTTAAGTTGAATAATACAAGTTATATGTATGTCACAGTAGGTGAGGAATACATTTTTACATCACAAAACCCTTTAATTTTAACAAGGGTAATTGTTAAAATTAAAGGGTAATTAAGAAATTTCTGTATATCAACATGCTGTTTTGAATCACTGCTAATATAACATTGTTGACTCTTTTCTAAATCTATACGTTGTGTTTCAACAGAAACCAGTGGAATATGCACAGCTGAATCTTGACAGCGATCACCAGCCTGATAACAGTGAGACTGTCGATCAGAACTCGAACAGTGAAAACATAACTAAGACTGAAAACAACATTGATGTTCACACTGATGACCCGGAGGATGGAACCTGTGACCCTGCGCCTGACTGTTGACGAACGAACAAACATTTTTGTTCCTCTTTTTTTTTTTTTTACCCATCATGCTATTGCAGCTGATGTTTTTTAACTAGACAAAGCTGAAACCTTAATCATTGCACAATTACATTATTTTATTTTTGCTAAATTCTGTTTAAAAATTTCCTCTTTTGTAACTTCCCTTTTTTTGATCACATGAATAAAATGCTTTGTAATAGGTGTCATTTTTTTCTTGTCAGTAAGAAGCCTGGAAAAACAGAAAGAGGGAGAGGGTGAAAAATTTCATCACTTGAGCTACTTTCTTTCTGAAAGAAAGTAGCTTTTGGTTGATGGTGTTCTCTATTTGTAGAATATTAATTACATAGAAAGATAACCTATGTAGAACAATAAACTGTTCTCTGATTCACCCGCTTTTGAGCAAAGAAACAAAGCTGGCCGCCTATGAGCAGGGCTTTTGATACCAGCTATTTACATTCACACAGCGTCATCAGTGTACAACAGATCATATTATACCCCCAAAACCACAGAAAAATTAAATTTGTTGTCATGACCCCTTCAAATGGTGATTTCATTTATTAAGAAAAGCCACCCAAACTAACTTCCCCATGTGTGTAAAAGTAATTGTCTCTTCAACCTAATAACTGGTTGTCACCCTTTGCGGCAACCATAGCCATCAAGTGTTTGTGATAACTGGCTACATCACTGCGTAGAAATTTTGGTTCACTCTTCTTTGCAAAAGTCTTTTAACACAGCCACATTAGATGGTTTTCAAACATGACTGACGAGGACTTTGACTTTGATCAAGGCAATACAAAACATTCATTTTGAGTGTTTGAGGCGATCAGAGGTGGACTTACTGATGCTCTTTGAATTGTTGTCCTGCTGCATAACCCAAGGGCACTGGAACTTCAGCTCACAAACTGAAGGCTATTCAATTTCCCTTAAGATTTTGTGGTAGAGAACCGAGTTCATGGTCAGTTATGGCAAGTCATCCACATCCTGAAGAAGCAAAACAGAGTCAGACCATCACCCTGTCACCACCATGTTTGGTGGTATGATGAGAGCACACCTCAGCCCATCAATCCTTACTACCTTCTACAGAGGCGCCATTGAGAGTGTGCTTACCAGCAGCATCTCTCTATGGCATGAGAGCAGCAGCGCCTCAGACAGGAAGGCACTGAGGAGAGTGGTGAGAGCAACTGAAAAAATTATTAGGGTCACGCTGCCACCCATTGGGGACCTGGCAAAACAACGCTATCTGTCGAGGGCAACAAAAATCACCAGGGACCCCTCTCACCCCTGTCATGGACTGTTCTCTCTCCTACCCTCAGGCAGAAGATACCATAGCTTGTCATGCAGAACAGTAAGGTTCTGTGACAGCTTCTACCCAACCGCCATCAGACTTTTGAATCACTCCAAATAATCCAAGATTATAATATTATTTTATGTACCTGTTTTTGATAATTTTTCACATATCATTTCTGACACATTTCTTGAACAAATTGCAAAAGTTTGCTCTTATATTCATACAATCTCCCCCCATTTGATCTGGTTCTTATTCTGTTTTATTCTATATTATTCTTTTATTCTTCTTTTTATATTCTTTTATACACTGAACAAAAATATAAATGCAACTCTTTTGTTTTTGCTCCCATTTTTCATGAACTGAACTCAAAGATCTAAAACATTTTCTATATACACAAAATAACAATTTCTCTCAACTATTGTTCACAAATCTGTCCAAATCTGTGATAGTAAGCACTTCTCCTTTGCAGAGATAATACATCCCACCTCGCAGGTGTGGCATATCAAGATGCTGATTAGACAGCATGATTATTGCACAGGTGTGCCTTAGGCTGGCCACAATAAAAGACCACTCCACTCCAAAAACAAAAGTGTTGTGTTTATATTTTTGTTCATTTTTTTATTCAGCTGGTTTCTGTTTGTGACCTAGCATGCATTGTAATTTCATTCTGTAGTGCATCGCTCATGTTATGTTGAATGACAATAAAGATAATCTGAATCTGATGTTCTTTCTCTAAAAACCTGTGTTATGTGCCAGAGGGACACATACTGTACTTTTCAATAACTTCTGCTTTCATCTTGTCAGTCCACACAAAATATTTTCCCAAAAAGTCGTTGGGATCATCAAGAGGTTTTTGGGAAATGTGAGATGAGACTCAATTCGATTCAATAATACTTTATTCAACCCCGAGGGGAAATTACAAATGGGCCTTTGTGTTCAATTTGATCAGCTGCGGTTTTGACCTTGGACCTGTCTATTTTTGGCCATTCTTGTTCTTATTGAATTATGAACACTGATTTTTCCTGAGCCAAGTGAGGCCTGCATTGATTTAGATGTCCATTCAGAATCTTTTGTCTTTTTCCTTGAGCCTTTGGAGAAACTTGGGTGGCCCTGAGAGGGTTCAGCACTGTTTCATATTTTCTCCATTTGTGTGTGATGGCTCATACTGTGATTTGGTAGAGTCTCGAACCATTATAAATGGCATTTTAACCCTTTCCAAACTGATATATGTCAGTGAATTTATTTTTCATTTGCTCTTGAATTTCTTTAGATTGTGGCCATGATGCGTTGTTATAAGAGATCTTTTTCCCAAATTCATGTTGTCAGACAGGTTCTATTTAAATTATTTCTTGATTCTACAGTTCAGGCAGGTATCAGGTTTGGGGTGGCTGGTTAAACTGAGTCAAAAATGTGGTTGGTAACAGTCAGTTCACGATTTAACAAGGGGGTAATTTAAGTTTTACGAAGAGCAACTTTAAGTCTGATAACTTTATTACACATAGGAAAATAAATTATAATCTGAAAGCTGCTTTTTGTGTTTACTTGGGTTATCTTTTTCTGTTTGATCTAAAACACAGGAAAACAGAAGAAACTTTTAGAGACAAATACTTTTGATGACTGAGATTCTACAACACTCATTCACACCACTAGAGAGCATACTAGAGACATTTCTGCAGTGTAAACTTTATACCTTCTGGCTGTGATCATCTTTATTATGATAAAGACTGTCATTGGAGCCACTCTATCAGGAGATCAGTTTCATTTTCCGTTATTTAAGTTTAAACTAAATGACATAACATGAGCCTCTTTAAGGTCCCCATACACAAAGATATGTTTCAGGTCAAAGCCAACAAGATTTAGGTCAATCCCACTGGATCAGATACTATGAGGACTGCTTGCAGAATATAAAGGCTAAATGTAGATAGGTGCAATTATAATTGTGTTAACATAAATTGATAAAGCATATCCCAAAAGATTTGTTGATACCATGATGTAGCAAAATTTTCATGATTGACTGTATATGTGGTATTTACGACCCAAGTGACTTGATAACCTGCAAAAATTATTTCCTCAAGAAAAGGAAAACCAAGGATGACTTTAGTTTTTCTGGTTTGTTGATCAGCACTAAAAACCCAATTTAGGAAGACTTTAGACAGAGTTCAAAGAACTAATAAAATATAAGTTTGTGTCATTTTAGAATCAAATTTCAGCATTTCACTTCTTTGCGTCCCAGTTCTATATGATGTTTTAAAGGAGTCCTCCTGTTTGTTATTTCACTAACAGCTTTATTAATTTTAAAATACAAAACTGCAATAATCATAGCCCTGGCTGTCCATAGCAGAGAGTTTGTGCTCTTTATTTGACTCAATGCAATGTAACTTTGCTCACCAGAGGGTCCTAACTCCCTTAACCTAATTTATGTTTAAATAAACTAAAGAATGAAGATGATGTGAAACGTAAACTGCCATGAATGAACCAGCCATGCATTTCAAGCTGTATGTACAATAACCATGTGCAGGTAATATACGATATAGGAGAGTGACAACATATTTATAAAATGCCAGACACATTTTCTGTTTGCACTCAATATATCTAATAATGGTGTTTGAATGAAATCATGTTTTGTATTGAATCTTTTTTGAAGAAAAATGAAAATTATTTTCCTCCAAACTCTGTGATTTGTGAAAATACAATCACCTCCAACCCTCTTGTTAATTATAGAACAACACTGATTAACAACAGTTTTGAGTTTAATTTTACCAGCCACACCAAGGCCCAATTACAGTGAGAAATGCAGAATCAAGAAGTTAATAAAATAGAACCTGTCAGACCACCAGTTATGAGGTTTAGGGAACAATTACTTTTCTCCAGGTTTATTTAGATAACCTTTTTCCCTTAAAAAATGTAATCATCATATGTATACTGCCCTTTGTATTTATGCTTGCTATCTTTGTCTTATAGTGATAGTTTTGGGATGATGTAAATCTTTAAATCCATAAGGAAGAAAATACATTTGTACATAATAAAACCTTTTTTACCACTTGTAATGGCATTATAATGGCACTTTAAAGCACATTAGACCATTTGAGCAAGCTTAAAGACTTAAGTTAGTTCTCATTAAGTGCTGCAGACCAGCTGGATTATGGGAATCTCCTTTATGACAGAAAGCTCTCACAAAGTCTGAACAACAGATCAAATGTCTGTGGAAATCTGTATCACCCTTCACCGGTGTAAACACAAGGGTGCTTCCTCTAACAAGCTGCTGTCTCTATTACTTGTACATTAGTATGTGTTATGATCTGTATAAAAGATGTTTAAATGTGAAAGTGTTTTAATTAGACCAGTTCAAAGAAGTTCCAGGTCTGTACTCTTCCTTAACGTCAGAGATTTATTTACCAGCTGTGAATCGACTTCATGAATCCATGAATATGTGGCAACAGAGTATTGTACAATATATCTAGAGTTTGCACCATCCCCTTAAACCCTAAACGGTTCATCCGCTAAATGATATGAGTCCTTCTTGGCTAATATGGTGTGCACAGAGGTGCCAGAATGAAAACACACACCTGCAGTGAAGATATAACTGTACCTCTTATGTTTTATTTATCACATTACTTAGCCAGGAAACTAGACTTGACAGCAAGTAACAGCATATTCTGAACTTCAGGCGCACAGTAAGTGATACTGTGTTATGTAAATTCTAGGCGCATGAGTAGTACAGTATCATTAGAAAGCTGCTGGAGTGAAATTAAACCTCAGGAAGAGGGTTTGCATTGGTTTTGCATTAGTGGATTAGCTTAATAAAGATGCAAAACCACTAAATGGAAAACACATATTTGGCTGTGCTTGGAGATACCAGTGGACTTGGGAGTGCTTGGTGCATTCCTCAGGGTCATTCCAGACACTGTTCACCCTGCCCAAGGATGGTCTTGGATCCTGGTACGGTCTGGAGATGATGGATCTAGTACTCTTGATGAAATTATAATGTGTGAGGTCAAGTGTCCTGAGAGCAATTGCTATACAAGGCATGACGCACAGCCCAGCAATAGTTTTCATATGATTACTAAAGTGTATCATATCAAAAAGTATGATTTAAAAGCAGAGGGGGCTTGACTTTGCTTACATATGTCAGGGTTAGATAAATTTGTCTAAGAGTCAATGTGAAATTCTCTGTTCACCCTCCACTGCTGCACGTACTCTGTCTCTGTCACGACCATGTAATCAGATCCAGCCCCTTCTGGATCTGGAACACCACTCTTCTACTGTCATTGGCTGTTGTGCTAAAATTAGCATATTGGCCCCTGGGAAATGCATTCTGGGAATAAATTGCCTTCAGCTTTGGCCTTATAAAGCTGGTGCTTTTTCTGATTTTCAGTTGCAGCAGTGACGTCATTAATATTGTGCTTCAACAACTGAATATTTACAACCATTTGTTCATAACCACATATAAATCCCCCCACTTAATGTTGCTTTATAGGGGTGACAGTTACAATTATTGCATTTAACCACAACAAAGTGTCTTCTATTTTTATTAGAGTAATGCCTTCCTTTTAATGAGGGCGTATATTACTGTATGTCCAGCTGTGATAATAAATCATTGCCACATGGTTTCACTGGTTATATCACACAATGTGATTGAGCACATGTTTTGTTGACATCTTTAAGGGGGGAGCTTCTGATAGATCAAATCTTTCATTCTGTGTCCTAGTAAACACAAAAAAGTATTCTAAAGATCATTTAAAGCAACGTTTTTTGTTTCTTCAACTTAAAGCTGCAGTCCTGCTGTTTCCTATCTTGTCATGTACGTATGTTGGTGTGCCAAAAAAACACGTTTTATGTGGGTTCTATACTTGAGGAAATTAAATGCATTTTGTGCAATGTCAGCTCCTGCCATGTGTATGAAGTACGTGTCACATTTACACCGTGATGCAAAACATATATTGCAACTGTTTTGGAATGAAGAGTGTGAGTTTTACTGGGTACTACCATATAGGGATGGAGTAAGTTAGTTTTTGCAATATTACCACACATTTTCTTGTTTTACCTACATTTGATCATTGCCACACCTTGATGAATACTGAAAATTAATTCCCACAACCTTGTCCAACCTTGTTGAATAGGAGAGAAACTTTCTGTAGATGAAAGTTAAAGCCTCTTTACACAGCCTGAGTGCCTCCAAATGGTCTGAAAATTTGCAAATTCAAACTGGTTGAGCATTTTTCTACTCAAAGTACTTTTACATCAGAGCCTCATTCATTCAGCTATACTCACTACATTCAAATACTGTAAGCAACTCAGGCTAAAGTACATTGTCCGAGGACACATTGGCATGTGGAAGTTGAGCTCAAATCCACAGCTTTGCAACACAATTACTCTTCCCACTGAACCGCAGTCGTGGCAGTAATGAGATGTAACAAAATAGGTCCAACTCCCCTACGATGATAGCATCTCGAGGTATTCACCCCACCAAGGTGAATTTTCATTAGTTCATACAGAGCTTTTGCATAGCCTATCATGTGGTTAAGTAACATTATGTTCAGTTCCTTTCAGTGACATTTGTGTGTCATTTATGTAAAATTGTTTGCATTGGTGCCTATATTAGGAGCGTAAAATACAGCATGGAATACATAGAAAGGTTCTACTGGAGAATTACTTAGTTTAAATCTACATATCCATGCACCCCACAGGTGGATACACAACATTATGATATGGGTACTATTAAATGTACTGAGGAAGTCAAGTGGTTGGTAAGTTCAGATAACATGCTCATTTAAATGATATATCTGCAAAAAATTGATTAGTAATCCAAGCAATCAAGAAATGTTGTAGTAGTCGGAACAACTGATGACATTTTGGGTAAGATTTTTGCTGCTTATCTTAACCAGAAAGACTTTGTACTGGCAGAATAAATAAAAAACAAAGTTATGATCTTTTTTTTGTTTGGTGCACAACTGAGTAGAAAGCTAAAGAAGGAAAGAAGCCAGATTTGTGTTTGAAAGCTATTACTGAGGTGAAATATAAGGTATAATGGTATTTCATACAACGTGCACATGTCAAAGGCATTGTCTGCTTTGAAGTGGGTGCATAATCCATATTCATTAAACAGATAACATTAAATATTATATGCTGCAAAAGTGCTACAGGCAACAAAGCAGTCCAGGACATTCAGTCATGTGATACTGAATTGTCCTTCATTTTGATTTGTAAAGGATGTATTACGTCAGTCCACCTGTTAGATGTCCTCGAGCTTTAATTGTTTAAGCTTCGATGAATACTGAAAATTAATTCCCACAACCTTGTCCAACCTTGTTGAATAGGAGAGAAAAGTACTGAAACACTCATTCTGCAGTAACAGATTAAAGAATTAGGAACACTGATGCAAACTTTTAACCTCCAGCCCCCTTTTCCACGGATGTGGACTCCAGCTAAAGTAACCCTATCCTCACACAATCAGCCACTCCAAGTGCTGCTACTTTCATTGTACCCTGGACAGCTGCAGCTTTGTGTATGAAGCTTTGCACCCTCTCTCATGGGACAATTTATTCACAGCTGCACTGCAAGCAATTTAATTTTGGATGACACAGGTCACTGTGAAATATAAGGAGTGTCCAGAAGGTAAAATTCAGCTTATATCCTCTGTACAGAAATCAACAGTAAAGCCTTTTTTTCTTGGAAACAACAGCTAAGCTTCTCTCCAACAGGCTAAAAAATATAAAATCTGTAATGATTTATGCCTACATGCTGATGAACTGACCAAGGTTAAGAAGCCACAAAAAGGTGTCAGTTAATAGCAGGAAAAGCATAATTTACCATCAGACAAAGATAACCAAAGTAAATGCAAAAAGCAGATTTCAAATTATGATTTAATTTACTAACAGAATAAAGTTATCCAAACCAGCCTGGCCTAATGTGAAAAGTTATCACCTCCATGAATTAACTATGCTTGACCAAATTTGGGGGAAAAAAATAGAACCCAGAAGGCAAAAGCACTGCATTCTGCCATGATTGAAAGAATTTTAGGAAAAGCTTAATCTAGAAAGCCATTTCTAAAGCTTTCTCTATAGAGAATTGGAATAAAATGCAATAAGATCTTTGAGGGTTTTTGTAAAGGTCTGTTGTTTTAACCCCCCTGGTTTTTCAAATGACATGATACAAAACAATTGTGTCCATATGAAGTTAGAAAATAGCTAATTTAACAGACGGAGAGATACGCCATGAATATGAACCATTTCCTATAGAAACTATGAGCTCATGACTGGAGGGTTTCAGGCACTGAAGAGCCATCCCATGCTCAGTGTTGAGTGGGTGGACTCTTTTCTCAGCTTCAAATGTCTCATTTTACAATTAGCTAGAGTAGCTAACATGTAGCCTTGGCCATGAGGGAGGACTCAGACATTTTCCAAATTCATGTAACACAACTCTTACAGCTAGTGAGCACATGGAGCACATGGAGCACATGGTAAATTGTGATTTGCACAAATTAGGACATTTTCACTGCTTTTGGACCTAACTGATTTCAGAAATCCTTAATGTAAAATCAACTTTTTTTAGCTTTATATCATGTTGTATTGTTATTCTCTCATTAAAAACATACACAGAGTGTTGCTTTGATTCTTTCATGCATGTTTGAGAAATCCGTTAATTTCCCTTTGCAGTCAATCAGCTGTGCAAAATGCTTGCTCTCACAAAGCGCCACCTATTTCCACAAAGTGCCTCCTTGGAGATGCAGTGTCCAGCCAATCACCCCCCGCCCCTTCCTCAGTCAGTTTCTCCAGACTAGCGACTGCAGCTGGTGGAACTGCACATCTGGTGGGTTTATTATACAAACTACTTCTAAGTCCAAAGCTCCTAAAAATGGTTGTAAATGGGATACTGAAGAAATGTTTTGATGACATGCTGAAGGCGGAGTGTCGGAAAGAGCTGACAAAGATCCATTTCAAGGCATCAAATCAAAATCAAAATTTTTTCAAGTTATGTTTGATATATACAGCAGGCACTATGTATCTGGAAAATAAATAATATCACCCCTTTAAGAAAAGATAGAAGAGGGATGATCCTTTGGACATCATATACATTGGTTTGTAAAAGTAAGTAAGGTTAATTTGTAAAGTGCCTTTCAGAGAAAAAATTATCACAAAATGATTTTCAGAAAGCCAATAAAATAACTATGAAAATGAATTGCCATAATACCAAACAAATAAGATCAAATAAAACACAAGTAAATATTTATACATTCAGTCAAATCACAACCACAAGCTTTTTTTTAGGGTATCATGTGATAGACCAAAAGTACTTTTCTACAAACAAGTGTAGTGCACGTTGGTATTCAGGCTCATTTGTTGCTGACTTCCCAAAATAAAATGTATTGCATCAATTTTCCTTCAGAACTCACCTAACTAGTTCTCAGAGGTTTGTTAAAGAAGCGAACAAATAACATCATGAAGAGTGAGGAACAGAGCATGCATCACTGTGTCCCTCTTTCTCACCAAACCACAGAGGATTACTGCTTCCAAATTTAGATGCCAACTCCCTTATTTCTGCCCTCTACGCGTGTTGTAACCAGACACCCATCAGCCTGAGCAAGTGTCCTCCAATGGGCTATTCAGATCCAGATTCAGACTAATCCCTACTTCACTTTTCAGATGGGATTTGGCTTTTTCTCATTAAAGGACAAATAACTTTTGAAACTTTTCCTTTTCAGCTGTATTCAGGACTGCAGCTCATGATACTTGTATTCATTTGCATGAATAAATATTTTTAGAAATTGAAAAAGTAAAAAGTGTGAATAAGGCAACCAAGAGCGCAGCCAAAAGTTGAGGAAGAGTACTCACATCTTAAACTCCAAACTCAGGGATTGATGAATAACACAATGTCCACCCAAGAGAGAAGTAATAACCCAAAAGTCTTCAGTTTAAATTTGTGTTCATAAAATGAAGATTTAGAAGGTGATTTATCCAGTGAAGAGAAGGTAGGCACGTGAACTGTTATACTAGAGTAGCAGCTTGGAGACTTAACAAACAAGCATTCATGAGAAGGATTTAAAAATGTTCTGTTTAAAGAGGCATGCCTTAGTGGAAAATATAGCCTTTATACATGGAGGCTTTAATTCTCAACTCAGTTGTCCTGGGTTTCATTCTGACATCTGGCAGTTTACTGCATGTTTGTCTTTCTCCCTGTCAAACTGCTGATGATTAAAGGTCACTAGCGCCACGAAACCATTTTTTGAAAAGATCTCTGCATATAAAGCATCAAATAGGCAAATGACTGCTTTTCAAAAAAAATGTTATTAAAAAAAATCAAAATTGTGGCAGTCACGTTAGATGTTATAATTTCTGCTCCATGTCTCACAAGCATTGTTGTTCCACCGCTCATCAGTGTCAGCACTCCTATTGCTCCAAACAAGTTTTCACCAGAATATTTTATATTAGGAAAGGCATACAGTGGTTTTGCAACTCTCTCTTTTCTCCACATAAACGGTCCTTGCTTTTCTTAAGGGTTTAACAAAACCGGAGTAATGTACATGTCAAATAGCTATTCTAAGGAGATCATGTAACAAACTGGTTCCAAAATAAAATGTTGTTTTGTCCTAAAATACCACTTCAACCTAAAGTAACAAATGCACCTGCTGTCAAACATTATCTCTTTCATTTGACTCAGGCACAGAGAAAACACAATGCTGCTCCTGCTAACTGTTAAGCATTTTCTGACATGATTAACTTTATGCTTACAAACAACACCTCCCACTATCTACGTGGTCTGGCAGTAATTTACTATTTATGTCAAGAATTTTTTTTTTTTTTTTTACAGACATAGAAATTCACAGACTTCAAGACAGCACTGTTCCAGAGACAACATTATTATGAATATATGGTTGCACTATCTTGTTTTGTAGGCTCTTAGTTTTGGAAAAGTACATTTTAAAAATACTTATCCATTTTAATACAGTACAGGAATGGCATATTGTCAATTATTCAAGCTTCATTCTTTCTGTATTTTTAAGTTTTCTGGCTTTAAAATGTGATAATATTTGACCTTGATTTTTTTTTTTTAAAGAACAGAGGGTAGTTGCTATTCATATCAACTATAACTTCACCTGCTATATTATTTGATCTTTCTTTCACCTGTATGCATCAGAATGCCTTTTTATTTTTATGTAAGGCTAATAAATGTTGAAGAGGATCAGAGCACAACATCTTCCCAACAATGTTAGTCTGCTCAGTCAGGATGCATATGAAGCAACTTAATCTGTCAGAGAGAAGGGCTGATATGTGGGCTTCCTCAGACTAATCATAAAACTTACAACAAACAACTAGTTAAATAAGGAAAATATTAAACATTCATATTAGACATTGTTGCCTCAGTGGTACATGTGCACCTGCATATGATTGGCTGCTTTCCTGCCACTATATTTGAAATGTTGTTTACACAATGACCCTGTTGAAGGCAAGAAGCCAAAATACCTGTTTTAAATAACTGAGCCTATAAAAAGTGCTCAGTGGCAAAAAACAAAGAATAATCTAGTCAATAAAAGCTAACCATGTACCTAAACAGTACATGACAAACCTGCTGCTAGTATGTGACAATAAAATGTTTGATATTAGAATTTCAGTCACCATGCATGTTTTTAACCTTGTCATAATGGCAATTTGACAAATCATAACAAGGACTCTAAAAGGCAACTTGGTCAGATGGGGGTGTAGTCTGACTCTATGTATAGCTAGAAGCTGTAATGTGTGAGACTTTCACACTGGTATGCGACAAACAAACATTCTCTACAAGCAGAAGTTCACATTTCTTTTGGTGAGGGCATCGCTGCTGAGTGCCACTGGAGACGCTGAAAGGTGTGTCAGGAATACCCTTGCATTGCCAAATAAGAGACTGTAAGACAGAACAGCTGCTTCAAGAACTTGCCCCATCAAACGGTCCAATGCCAGTCCACTTCAACTTGTTTTCACATGAAGGCTTCCCAGTATTGAAAATGAGAAACCAGTGTGGGTGCTGAATAAATATTCACAATGACATTTAGGCTCCAGCTACACAAAAAGGACATACTTTACTGTCAACTAGATTACATCATCACTAAATCAACATTTCTCTTCAACATTTTGCCACAGAAGACAATATATACATTATTACATTACTTTACATAGAAGAGACTGGTATAAAGGGCTTCAGAAGTTCTTTTACCTTTAATGTGACATATCCTCTGTAATCATCAACAATAAAAAACAACAAATCAGTTGGAGAGATAAATGCAAAAAATGAAAAAAAAAAAAAAAAAAAAAAAAAAAAAAAAAACTGCAATCACCTGAATATGTGCCCTTAAACTAGCATAAACCAATAAAAACTAACTTTGTTGAAGCACCCTTTGACTCAATTCCAGCATTCGGGAATTAAGGATACATACCAGCAGCCAGTTATAGAAAATCTTACTAACTGCAAATAAAGCTCCGATCTCCTAGTAGTTTTCACGTGCATAAATAATGGAGAGGTCTATAATTTTTTTAAGTTTGTTAGCGCAACTGTAACCACATTTTGAAACATCAGTAGATACAGTGGACATTAAACTTGGTGGCATGAAGAGCAGAGACAGTATGATATTATAGCGTTCTGAAGGGATCCAGTTTATCTGGATTAGTTTCTTTCACTGTGCCATTCAAATAGCCTCTACACCATTGTTTCTAATAATTTTTGATATTCAGTCAACTCTGAAACACCACAATAAAAAAAATTAATTATTACATCTGTAATAAGCAAAAGCTGTCTATGAAAGGTTTCTGTTATAACTACCAACTGATAGACTGAGGTCAGCTGGTGCTGATGTAATGTTCAAAAGCAAATACTCATTCATATTTAAAACCCTATTTGTACATACAGTTAGGAAGACTGAAAAGATTTTCATACAAAACCCAAGTAACACTGTAATTCAATCTACATTATGTGCCAGTACTTACTGCAACATGTGATGAAGTTTCAGGGTTGTAAATGGCTGAATTTATAGCAACCATGTGACTTTTCAGCGGCATCTGAGGAGGGAGAGGTTACATTAGGTATTGTCTCCCACTCAGTTGTTTAGGTCTGCATTCTCTCATAAAACAGCCTAAGGGGAGAAATTGCAAAATGTTGTCATTAAGCAAAAGGTAAGCACAATATCAGGTGCACCAATTGGTCAGAATCAGAGAACAGAAGAAAAAAACACATAAATACCTAAACATGACCACAAGTACCAACACAATGATATTTTAAAACAGTTCTACAATAGGAGCTGGTTTTAGTTTGTTCCAGTTTTTTACATTGCGTGTTCTACTATGTATACTATGTGTATGCAGAAATTACAAAAATCAATTTTCTTAAACTATTCATCTTTTTACCTATTTTGACTACTTAGTTCTACACTCACTGACCACTTTGGACCATCTTTTTCCTCCAAAGCTGCCTTAAATTTTTTGTGGCATAAAGTCAACAAGGTGTCTGACATACTCCTCAAAGATTTTGGTCCGTATTGACACTACATGCAATCGCTGCAGATTTTGTCTGCCTCACATCTATGATTTGATTCTCCTGTTCCCCCAAATTCCAAAGGTGCTTGGTAGGATTGAGAGCTGAGACTGTGGAGTCTGTGGTGTCTGTGGAGACACCTGGGCAACAAACATTGTCATGTTTGAGATGTTTTACACTTTCTGACATGGTGGATTTATCAGCATTTAAATCATGCTCAATTTGTAAATGTCAATTTGCACCTATTTATACTAAGGGGTGCCACAAAAATATATCCCGCACTATTATGCCACCAGTATCAGCCTCATCTAATCAAAAAAGACTGCATTATCCATGCTTTCATGTTTTTTATACCAAATTCTGACCCCATTGTCTGGATGTTTCAGCTGATATCAACATTCATCAAACTAGGCAACGTTTTTACTGTCTGCTCTTGTCCAATTTGGCAAAGCTGTGTAAATTGTTGCCTCCTGTTGTTATCTGACTCAATTGGCAGTGTTGTCTTCTGTTGCTGTAGCCTATCTGCTTAAAGGTTCAATGTGTTGCACTTTCAGAGATTGTGTTCTGCATACTTTGGTTATTTGGTTTACTGTTGCATTTTGATTTGTATTTCTATCCACTGTCCTCTGGCCTCTACCAATAGTTTCTGAAATATTCAGACCAATCCATTTGGCTCCAGTAAAGTCACCTAAATTCTCTTTCGTTCCAATTTGGATGCCTGGTTTGAACTTCATGTTGTTTGCCCTTCAAATAGTTCAAGTCCCACCAGTGATATTTAAACCACAGTTTGAGAACCATGGATCGAAAACATGTGTCATGTTTCTTGACCTCAGGTCACTGTAAGTAACCAGACCGAACAACATGTCACTTTTAGATTATGTGTTGTTGTTTACTTCTGTTTAGCTGTTCTGCAATTCTGTTTTTAATATAAACAATATAATTTAATACATATGACTACTTATAAATTATTGTAGCTATTAATCCTAGTTGTTTGGTTGTTTATATGGGCACTTTAAGTGTGTTTGTCCCAGGCAAAACTCAAAGTGAACTTTGTGGTTGTAAACATTTTTATGATCTCGGGGTGGTTAGTGCTGGTGGGCATATGACTAAAGTGGGTGGAGCCTGCTGTGAGTCACTCATTTCTAAGCTGAAGTCATTGGATATTAAGCCCTAAAATAGCACTGCATAGAGTATATAAGGATGCAGTCCCAGTTGCCCCATTAGACTACAGTTCTGTGCAAGATCAGGCATACTGTTTGACAATTCTGATTTAGAGAGGAGAAATGAACTTTTGACTAGAGGACATTAACGGCTAAAAAAGGAGGAGTCTTTGAAGACTTGAAAACTGTTGGTATTATTTGTTAGGAGAGAAAAAAGGACTCATCGTAAAGGATACTGCTCTTTCCTTGGATTGTTCTTTCTTCTGGAATTTCTCATTTCCCTCCTTTTGATCTAGAAAGGAGGAGACAGAGCTGTGACAGCTGAAAAGATGAAGTACAACTACCCAGCACCGGTGTCCACCTACACACGAAGTTCACATTACACACCAGTGTACCACTCACCTTCCTACTACAGCCCCTCTCATTACACACCGACTTCCACATATGCCTCTGTATCAAAATACACCCCAGCGACACAGAGTAGTACTTATTACTCTCCGTCACTTTACACATCCACATACAAAGCTGCATCGACATACGTCCCTTCATACAGCAAAATTTCAAGGTACACCTCAACACGTCGCACTCAAGCAAAGGACAACCCTGCACCTGTAATACCTGTGGCACCCGCAAAGAGAACTGTGCACTTCCCCAATGACATCATCTTCCAGGACATCGTCAGGCGAGGAGATTTGGAGCAAATTGGACGCTTCATGAGAGCAAGGAAAGTCCGCGTGGATACACTTTTTCACTCAGGTGAGTAAAGCCTTTTTCTACTTCTTGATAGGTGTGGATCTGCTGCTGTAATCTTGGAAATGATAGTTGTTAGCAGAAGAGCAAAGTGCATATCCAAATACATGGGACTGATTTTTCCATATGTGCAGGTATGGCTGCTTTGCACGAAGCCGTGCTAACAGGAAACCTGGAGGTGGTGAAGCTCCTAATAAAATATGGCGCTGATGTCCACCAGAGAGACGAGGATGGTTGGACGCCACTGCACATGGCTTGCAGTGATGGCTACCCAGAAATTGCCAGGTAGCATTCTTCCATTCCTATGTTAACTACTTGGATGTACAACAGTTACATCTTGCTGAAATTAAAATTCCTGCTATGGGAGAAATTAACTTCTTATTTCTTGTTTTATGCAGAATTTACAGAAACAAGACAAGAATACCTTGACATATAGATACAGAAATCTATAACTATATTGAGAAATATTGCAAAACTCTCCATTTGATTTAGTAACACTTTATTTTTCTTCTGGTCCCAGGTATCTCTTGTCAGTGGGAGCAAGCACAGAAGCAGAGAACGAAAGCGGAGAAAAGCCTGCAGATCTCATTGACCCAGACTGTAAAGAGCTGGCTAAACTGTTTGAGACAGGCTGTGTGTGAGAACAAGTGGACCCGAGAGAGAGAAAGGGAGAGACATAAACGTCATGAAAATAAAATGAGTGGCAACACCAATGAAGCATTTTTCTGAACCTTGTGCAATGCCACTGATCCAGGGAAGCAACATTCTGGTTCTTATTTTCAGAGGCGTAACTTATCTCTGAAGGTTATTCATCTTTTGAAATATCCCTTTATACAACACAAACCTTATTGCAGTTGAGTATTTTCTTTTAGTTCATTGTAAACTGTGACATATTTGTAATTACTGTCATGTCAGAGCTGTAAATAATATTGGGTTACTGTCTGATATGTGACTCAGTACATGTCCCTGAACCTAAATGTCTTTCCCTGTAAATTCTAGTTCAAGACTTATAATCTATTAATTTATAGAGAAATTCTAAGTTTTTCTGTTAAACTCTTTTATCACTTGCATTGGTGTAATTATTTTTATATAGCAGGATGCAGGCTGCAAACTACATGTTCTCAAATAATGACTAAATCTACACAAGAATCTGGACTGGTATCAAAGTGTTTTGTACAATGGCATGCGTCCTCACTGCTGGGCAGAAAGGGGATAGACCAGATCAGTAAAACCTCCTTTTATGTTGTTTAGAAAGCTTAAAAATATAGGTCTTGTTTTGTGAGAGCTCTTGTACCTCTGCAGCATTTTGACAAATGTATTTCTTTGTTTTCTGTTGTAAAAAGACAAGAAATTGAAGTCTTAGAATTTTCAGTACAATTATTATTTTTGTACTTTTTTTTTAATAAATAAAAGACTTTTTATAAATAAAATGTCTAGTGCTTTTAGTATGGAAAGCAAAAATGTGTCTAAAGAAATTAAACTATCAAATCTGAGTTGATGCTCCTCAATGGCCCTCAATGTCCACATTTGTCCTTGAGGAGGACAAGGATTCAAATTTCCTTTCAAGAAACATGAGACTATGTGCATGGTGGGCGGATTTGTGATCAGAGTATAAAACAGCACCATATGAATGTGAGCAGGACTGTATGAATGTGTCTCTTACTGTACAGCACTTAGTGAAAAACAGCATTAGCAAAAAGGAGAAGAAAACAAATCACATGTTTTATGGTACTTTGCATAAATCTTTTGATTAAAAAAATAAAAGATTTTTTTTATCCTGTTAAGATTTTTCTATGGAAATTGTGCTGTCGCAATGCAAAGAGATGTCAAGAAAGAAAGAAAGAAAGAAAGAAAGAAAGAAAGGAAGAAAGAAAGATTTGATTTTTAAAAACTCGTTTATTCACTCAGTAGTGATCCAAATAAACATTCAACTCAAATCAACACATTCATAAATATAAGTTCTGCATTATTTAAAATAAACAGAATACCTTCACAATCCCAAAGATTTTGAAAAACATCCAGCTCATCCATTTTGAGATAGTATTTAAATTCTAACAACACTCTTGCTCAAACCATACTCTTGAAAAGCTTTACACAAAAATGTTCTGCTCATTATCAAGCTTATATTTCCTGCTTAAATAAACTGCCAACTTTGCTTGACCAAGGAAAAAATTTCAACAGCCGTCCTTTTTTCTTCTTTCTTTTGTCATACGAAAATCCAAAAATAAAAGACTGCTTTGTAAAACTTTCTCCAAATGACTCCCAAATGTCGCTAAGTAATGTAAATAAATCCATTATTCTAAAGCACTGTTCAAAAAAAATGAAAAATGGTTTCTCTTACTGAACAAAAAGGACATTTATCTGAAACAACAGGATTAATAATAGAAACAAAAGCAATAACTGCAACAATACCATATAAAATTCTCCATTGTAAATCACCAGCATTTTTGGTCAGTGGTGGCTTATAAATTAACCCCCAAATAGGTTTCACATCAAGATCAACCTTAAAATAATTTCTCCAAGGAGTATTTTTTTTATCTTTTAACTTCACCTTGTTTAAAGCCTAAACACATCTCTTATATATTATCTTCCCATTCACTGAATCCAGAGGTGTCCATGAATTTTTCTCCTTCTCTAAAAAAGGACCAGGGCATTCAAAGTCCTTCAGCTGTGGCTTAATGCATAATTTAAAGAAAAAGTCTGTTTTATCAGGTGTTAAAAATCCATTGAACCAGCCATGTATTAGTCTTTAGTCATCTTCAGATAACACTTGCTTGATTTTTGTCAGCATCATGCCTACAATCCGGAGAGCGCGAACCTCCAGTCTTCTTGCCAAGGATACAGCATCATCCATTTCAACTCCAACAAGTTCAAGTAAATGTCTTAGAGTAGGAACTCCCTTTTTCATCAACCGTTCCAAAATCATTGCCATATCGTCCCAGGATGAACCTAAACGAGATCCCTTGAGGATAGGTTCAAGTAATAGCCATGAGATGTAGATCTCCCAAGTCTCTTTATTTCCATCAGCCTCCAGGTTTTTAAAACACTAGCATAAAAAGGTGACAAACATTTTACACTACACCTTGAGTGATTAAAAATAAACAAAGTTTTACCAAAACACAAATTACCAACTTTTGAGAAAAAAAACATTCTGTAACCTGCCTCCACAAAACATTTTGATCCCTATACAAAAAACTCTGTAAAAAATGTAACCTGAATGCTGCTTTTCTACTTTCTAAATGAATCAAACCTTACCCTCCTTCTTCCTTTGGCAAAAACAAACTGCTCTGAGGCACCCAATGCAATCTGTCCCCCAAAAAATTTAAAATAATAGTCAGTAATTTCACTAATAAGTCTGGAGGGGGTACCAAAACAGCTAAACGATGCCATAAAGATGAAGCGACAAGATTATTAATAATAAGTGTACAACTTCTATAAGACAGTCGTGGTAAAAGCCAGTGCCATTTTTTTCAACCTACCCTCCATCAGTTCAATAAAACCCTCCCAATTTCTCACAACCTCCATGTGATCCCCTAAGTAAACACCCAAATATTTAAAACAATTTTTTATCCACTTTAATGCATCAGGTAATTTAGGTCCCTCTTTTGACCACTTACTTACTAACAAAGCTTTACTCTTATTCCAATTTACTTTGGATGAAGAAATTCTACCAAAACATTCAATAATTTCTATTAAAGTAAGAACATCTGACTCTTCTTTAATAGCAACAATATCATCTGCATATGCAGAAAGTTGAAAGGGTAAAAAAAATTCCATTTAGTTTTACACCTTGTAACCTTTTCCTAATTTGACATAATAAAGGTTCAATACTTAAAGAATACAACATTCCTGACATTGCACAACCTTGTCGAATACCTCTGTTTACATTAAAAGGAGCACTTAAACCACCATTAACCTTCAACACACTCTCAATGTCACAGTAGAGGGTTTTAATCATGGCAATGAAACCAGAGGAGAAACCAAAAGCCTTCAACGTATTCCAGAGATATTGGTTCTCTACCCGATCAAATGCCTTTTCTTGGTCAAGAGAAATCAGACCAAAGTTTATGTCCAATAAATTAGAGATGTCCAAATAATCTCGAATTAGTGATATGTTATCTTTTATTGATCTGCCAGGGATACAATAAGACTGATCAACATGTATAACTTGATCAATCACTTTTCTCAATCTGCATGCCAAAACCTTTGACAAAATCTTACAGTCGGCACATAATAAACTGACAGGTCTCCAGTTCTTTTTTTCATAAGATCCCCTTTCTTAGGAAGAAGAGTGAGCACAGCTCTACGACAGCTAAGGGGTAGCTTTCCCCTTGCTACACTGTTCTTGAGTATTTCCAATAGATCTTCAGCCAACACAACAAACATGATTTATAAAATTCCACAGGCAAGCCATCTGTTCCAGGAGCTTTACCATTTTCCATGCCAACAGTGCCTCCTGCAGTTCTTGCAAGGTTAAAGCATGTTCCAAAATAGCGTTATCTTGCTCTGAAACCTTTGGCAAGTTATTAAGAAACTCTTCAGTCATCAAAGAGTCTTCTTTAAACTCACTGACATACAGCTTTGAAAAAAAAGTCTACAGCTCTTTTTCGTAACTCAGTGGGTTCTGGCAACCCTTTTCCATCTTCTGATCGAATACAATGAATGAGACGATTCTGGCCATTTTTCTTCTCCAAACTAAAGAAGAATTTAGAAGGGGCATCCATTTCAGAGATATTTTGAAAACGTGAACCTTCCAGAGCTCCCTGTGCTCTGATCCCAAGCAGATCAGCCAAAGAAAGAAAAACCATTATAAAGGTCGCGATTATTATTAATATTATCATTATTATATTTTTATTATTATTAGTTTGGTTTTTAGGAGGTAGGCTCTTTATTATTGTCGTTTTAATATATTTTTTGTCAGATTTTTATTGGTTGTTTTGAAAGTCTTTCATATCTCTTCCGTATTTCTTCCCGGAAGTGATTGGTTGGCATTGGCAACGATTTTTTAGCTACATCTTTCGGCGTATTAACTATTTGAATAAAGAAATAAAGGAAAGAAATCTACTAAGGTTTGTTGTTTATCTTGTGTGTCCTTATTTATAGGACAGCGTGAAACTATTATTATTATTATGGTAAGCTTGCTCTAATAAACGAGTTACCAGTAATATTTCAGACATATTAGCTGGAACAAGCTAACGCTACAAGACAATGTAAATCGCCAACTAGCTAGCTGCAAGGCTACAGTTAGCGTAGTAAAATAATTATGTTTGGAATTTATTTGGTTGTACTCCATAGAATAACAGCACGGCGATGCGTATCCCAGAAAACAATGTTAGTTACGTTTAATTTTAACCAGAATTTGTAATTATTTCTCTGTTTTCAACAGCTAACATCATTGAAGCTACTCGAGTCAAAACGTAAACAAAAGCTCATTTTTTAGCTAACCCCTGACGTTGCTTCTTAGTACAGTCGTATTTCCCTGTCTAGATTTAATTAAAATACTGCTCTGTTAGCCACTAATTATTTCTACTGTGGTCAGCGTCATCGGGGCTCAATTATATGATCTAATTTATTTGAAATGATTAGATAGCAAGCAGTTTTTAACTCTGGATTCAAACTGGCATACCATTCGTATTAGATCAATAGAAATTGCCTGTTTTGTACGTAAAACTAAAAGGAATTTCCAGGATTATGTTACAAATACTTACAATGTTTTTGTTGGGTTTTAAAGTTTAGGACTTCGAATTGTTGCATCCCTTTAAATCCACTCACCACAGAGGAGCAAGGAGCGAGTACAGACTGCAAACAGAATGACCAGGTATGCAAAAAGTTACGGCAGTCAAGTGCTTGATAGTCTGCTATACTTAAATAATAGCTTTCTGCTTAGTTCCTGATTTATTCTTTGTGTATGTGTGAAGCTCATCTGCTCCCAGGATGGTGAATAGCTACAAGAGGACCTCAAGCCCCAGATCCCCGACTAACAGTGGGGAGCTGTTTACTCCAGCACACGAGGAGAATGTGCGCTTTATACATGATAGTAAGTACAGTATTCTCCAAAATTTTTAAATCAAAATTCTTGAATGAGAATGAATAACAAATATATTTTTGTTTGATTTTTTTTTTTTATCTTAGGCTTTTTAGGAGGAAAACTGAATTGTGTTGTGCAGGAACAGCTTTGGTTGGAGTTTCTTGCAACATATTGACATTTACAAGAAATAAAGCTCATCCCCTGTTGAGAGTTTAAATTTTTTCAATTCCTATTTTTCTTTCAGTGTATTTTTTTTTTTTTTTTTTTTTTTTTTTTTTTTTTTTTTTCATAGACTGATGTATTGCAGGGAAGTAGCGAGCTAATTAAACATCGTTTACCCTGCTGTTCTGTTTTAACTAACACAAGGAAACAGTTTTATAGGTAATTTAGAAAATGTTTTTAAAAAGGTATCAACTCAAAAAATGTCCTGATTTGTCCAGTTGATGACACTTTGCATTCCACCAAGGTTTTGGGGGCTTTTGGTATTGAAACAAACCTACAGCATCACATATCTTCCACCACACTTAACAGTGGGCATGAAGGGTTTTTCCACATATTCCTTACTTGTTTCAAGCCAGGTCCACCTTGAGCATTTGTTGCTGGAAAGCTACTTCTTGGTCTCATCTCACAGTTCGAGTTAAAAGTCTCAGTAAAGTTTAGCAAACTCCATTGTTCGGGTTTGCAGTGTTAGGACAAAAAACTTTTTTCCTGGCATCTTATCCAAACACGCAGTTGATATGTAGATAGTATCAAATGGGTTTTTTGGGGACCATCCTGCTCATTGTGAACGGTGGGCCCTTCCTCAACCTAGTGGCCAGTGACTGAAAGAAATGGACTTCTGTGTTGTGTCATATTTATAACACAGGGAAACAGAAGATCATGGATTACTAAGTAGAACCACTGATCAGCGTAAAAAAAAAAAAAAAAAAAAAAAAAAAAAAGCATTTATTTTAAATGAATGGTTAGGGGTATCAGTAATTATGCCTCTGGTGATTTTGTTAAAATGATTTCATAACAGGTTTATTTTCCCTACTGAATAAATGTAGTCAAATTAAAATATTTCAGTGTATGATTATACTTCTGCAATAAATTTATTTTTAAGGCTTGTTACACATCTCTGCCAAGGGTACGACTAAATGTGGTTAGCATTGTGTAAAGATGAACTTCCTTTTGACCAGATTACAGTGTGTTCTTGATCTTCTCTGTGTGACAAATATATCATCCTGTTATCTTTATTTTTCTTCCAGCCTGGCAGTGTGTGCTCCGAGATATCAGATCAACACAAAATAGTGAACGCAATGACCGTGGACCACAGGAGTATGTGGAGAAGAACCCAAATCCTAACCTACATTGTAAGTTAACAGGATAAATTTAATATAAATATGTTATTTTAAATTAGTTAAATCAGTCAACTGCAGTAACTACCTTCCTTTCCTGTCTGCTTTTCTAGCTTTCACACCAGTGGACCTGAGTGACCTAAAAAAGCGCAACACACAGGACTCCAAGAAGTCTTAGTTTTTTCTCTCATGTTTCTGTTACATTTTTTTCATCTATTATCCTCAAGAACTTTTCATTTATCTGCCCTTCTCACAGCCAGAAACTTGACCCTGTTGGCAAGTCTAACACAGAATACAAATCTCAGTTGTATACAACGGACCATAGCAAGCCGTTTGTTTTTTTTTTTTTTTGTTTTTGTTTGTTTGTTTTTTTTTTTTTTTTTTTTTTTTTTTTTTTTTTTTTTTTTTTTTTTTTTTTTTTTTTTTTTGTTGTTGTTTTCCCTTGACAACTGACTAAAAAACTTGGGGTTTTGAGGGGAACAGATTCTCTCTTCTCGTGTTTTCAGGTAACAAAGTCTTCATATTAATGCTCTTGGTGGGGATGAGACCGCTCCAAGGGTTCATCAAAATTCACCGACAACTGTTGCTGAAGCACAGAGTGAAGCCCAACAGGACACAAAGACTGAAGTCTTAAACAATAGTAAAACTACTTAGACGTGTTTGGAAGAAATTGTAAAGTGGATGACTTTTCTGTTTTAATTTGGAAAATAGATTGATAAATTGTGAAACAATCACATCTCAAAACACTTTATGGGCAAGTATTGGAAGCCAAAATACAAAGTAGAAGGCCAACATTTTTATTAAACTATCTCTTGTCCTTAGATTTTATTTTGCAGATTATACAGCCCTTGGTAAACCTCTCTACTTAAAGCCTTGAAACAAAAATGTTGAATAAAAGACTTTTACAGTAGTCTTGCATCTATCAATCCGACACGAATATTGATCAGATGTAGTTTCACATCACTGAATTGCATGAACTCTAAATCACTTCCCAGTGACAAAAAGAAATACTGTCTTGAATTTCTCAGCAATGCACAGGTGGCCTTTTCACGGTAAGAATAAAATTTAAATAATATGAAATCAATTAGAAGGTAAGGTTCAAAATGTAAAATTTTATTTTGTTTGTAAGAAATCTGCAATTTTCAAGTCTAATAATTTAGCTTAGCAAGGTTGTGTGGTTCATTTTGTGTTCTGTAAATCGATATATGGATCCAGAGATTGTGGTAGACAATAAGTAGGGATATAAGTATTTAGGTGTAATTATACATCCACAACAAAAATATTTAAATATGTAACAAAAGGAATTAGATTTGGACTATTAGACACAAAAGGGGCAACTTTCCTTACTGAGGCCTCACAATTTTACATGAATGAAAAAGGTCTGTTACAAAAGTATTCACTTATTTTGTCACATACCTACAAACAATGTATTTTATGTGATAAACAATGAATTGGAAGGTATGTGAAGTGACTGTCTTCTCTGTGTTTGCTAAAGAAATGTATCTCCACACCATGATACTTCCACAACCATGTTTGCCAGTGAAGGTGGTGTATTCAGAGTTGAGTGCGGTAGTCGTTGTTTTCCTTCACATAGTGTTTAGTACTATGGCCAAAAAGTCAAATTTATATCTCATCAGACATAGCTTCTGGCAAACTACAAACGAGACATATGGCTTTATTTCAATAATGGCCTTTTTATTGCTACTCTTCCATAATGAAGTCTGTGAAGTGCATTTTGCACTTCACCGACAGAGGAGGGCGCTTTTCCCCCTTCGGTTGATATTGTACGTCTTGACGTCAGAATACGAGGGTTACGTAATGAGCCTGTTTATATTGTGTGGCTGTTAGCTTATTGTATGTGCAGTCGTTGGTGCAGTGCTGTGAAAGGGCAGGGAGAGGGACCAACAGAGTCTAGGGTGTACATTTTTTATTTTCCTCACAGTTTAGTATTATCGGGGCAGCATAATGACCGATAAAATGGATATGTCTCTAGATGATATTATCAAGCAGAACAGGCAGCAGAGAGGTGGAGGCCGGGGAGGAAGAGGTCGTGGCCGGGGAGGCCGCGGAGGCTCTGGCGGCGGCCGAGGAGGAGGCCCCGGGCGGCTTGGAGGCGGCGGCGGTGGAGGATTTGGAGGCCGAGGCGGCGGATCCGGCCCCATGAGGAATCGACAGAACCTGAGCCGCGCTAGAGGCAGACCGACGCCTTACAGCAGGGTATGAGAATATTAGAGGAATAAGCAGTCAAAGGAAAAAAACCTTCGACACAGCTGAAAATTCCCGGTTAACGTCCTTCAGTTTGCTTCCTAGCTAATCCTCTTGCCAGTTTGCTAAGTCAAGCGAAAAATGAAAGCCAGCCGCCGAGTTCTCCCTCATGGGGAAGCTCTGTAGTTTGCGGTTAAGCATGAATGGATGTTGTTTGTATAACGCGTCCCTTCTCCCACAAACCAAAATGTTTTAACGCCAATTTCCAAAAAGAGCGGATGGCTTAGGCCTCAACGGCGCCATTTTGAATCCACCACCCGAAATTTAAAGCCAGACGTTGAAGACGATAACTGCTCCTCAGCTCGTATTGGAAAGAAGAAAACCACATCATCGAGAAAGCTGACCCACATATGAGTTTTCACTACTAATGGGAGCCCAGTGATTCTCTCTGTTCGTCAACCAGGCGGTCTTTTGTTCTGGGAGTGGCTGGCGGGTTTATTGAGGCCTGTTTGAAGGCTTTTCAACCACTCTGCCTGGCTCTTGTGGATGGAAAAGTGGACTCTAACCCCCTGATAAATTCCATACAAGGCAATTCTCCGTTCTTTGGTTAATAAAGAGTGCCTCGAAAAAAACCCAAACAAAGCCCCAGTCAAAATGGCGTGGTCTCAAAATGGACGCTCACATAACCCACGCTTGTAAAGAGAAGAAGGGTATGGGGTCTCTTTCCGTATTTTTTTTTTTTTTTTTTTTTTTTTTTTTTTCCAACCATATGGACATTATCGACCTTCACGAGACGTCAAAGAACTCTCCGGTGGTTGAGGACGGGTTGTTCAGCGCTGGAGGCAGCTGCTTCAGATGGAGACCCCTGTGTGTCAACGGAACCTTTCTGGAGGGCCTGCTGAAGGAGTCACAGATGGCAACACAACAATGGGAACTTCTGGTAGCTAGTATGGGCAGTTTTTGAGGTTTAGTGTAATTTTTTTTTTTTTTTTTTTTTTTTTGGGTGGGTGTAGGTTGTTGAATTCACTTTGCACTATTTTTACTTTGACTTTAAGCAGTCATAGTCTTAAACAGATTTTGTAATCTTGCTAACAGTCAGTGCGTGTGTGTCTATAAATGTAATTCTACACTATATCCCCTTGCTTTCAATGAACTGTCTTGTATGTCTGAACTGATTCACTTGGTTGTAGTGATGGGGTGGGCAGGGAACGTTCTGGGGACCAACCCCTCTCCTACATTAAGGGAACTGACCACCCTGGCCATGTTGGAAGTGGAGCCCCTGCTTGCCCCAACACCCAGACGTGTGGACTCTGTGATTGACAGAGAGGCAAGGGGATCCTGAAGTCAGCAGGTGCGTTCTCTTTCGTCTGTTGCAGCCTAAACAGCTCCCCGACAAATGGCAGCATGACATGTTCGACAACGGCTTTGGAGGCTTTAATGGTAGTGCCGGGGGTGGCGGAGGAGCTGGTGTGGAAACTGGAGGGAAGCTCCTAGTCTCCAACCTGGACTTTGGTGTTTCAGATGCAGACATTCAGGTATGTTACATTTTATTATACTTATGGCATTTCTTCTCCTTGGCTTTCAACACTCATGTGGATAGAAATTCACTTTCTTTTTTTCTTCTTGTTTTTTAAGGAACTTTTTGCTGAATTTGGGACTCTGAAGAAGGCTGCTGTTCATTATGACCGCTCTGGAAGAAGCCTGGGAACAGCTGATGTCCATTTTGAGAGGAGGGCAGATGCACTGAAGGCCATGAAGCAATATAATGGCATCCCGCTTGATGGTAGGGTTCAGATCCAAGCACCTTACGTTTATAATTTCAGTTAACAAAAATGTAAATTTCAATGCACTAATATGATTCCTGCAAGGTCTTAAAATTAGAGCTGGATGATAAAGCAATAATATCTATAATGATAGACACATGATCAATTTCAATAGAAAATACATCTGATAGAATGTTGATCATTTCAAATGGGGCTAGTCGTCCAACTAGCTCATTGAACTTACTAATATTGATTTGGATTGTGGGAAACAAAGGAATTTGTCACGAGAAGTGTAGGCACTCGGTACAATTGTTCATGAAGTCTCAACCGTCCACAGGCAGTGCACGGTTAGAGGTGCACAGAACACCTGAGTATGTGAAAGCAGTTTCATGTTTTGCCACAGTGCCCCATAACTGTTTAAAAATAAAAAAGATTGGAGTGGAATGAAAGAAGAAAATGAGTGAAACACCTCAAGAATAAATTGTGAATAAAAAAGGAAAGGTCACAACATTAGTTTGGGAGTCATTTGAATATTTGAAACAAAAAACTAATTAATAATTATCTATTGGCTGATATGAAATGCTTATATCGTGATACGTTTTTCAGCCAGTCCTGCTTAAAATCATTGTACTGGTCTGAAAAAAGGCCAGAATTTCATTATGTGGTCAAGTTCTTCAGTTGATTATTCTGTTTCTTTACTCTTTTTTGTTCTGGAAATGTGGTGGTTGTATTTCTCGATCTGCATCTATAGTTGGGGAATTCGGGTTATAGTCCTGTGTCCAATGAGTTCCGGTAAAAGGAGTTCATGACCAGACATTCAGCTTCGTTTGCAAAACTTCAAAACGCCATGATGTTTTTCCTTTGTAAAGTGGTCAATTTGTCTTTTTAGGGCGACCTATGAACATCCAACTCGTCACGTCACAGATTGACACACAGAGGCGGCCTATGCAGGGGTAAGTAAGGGATGCTCTATGATTCAAGAAGGTTTTGTGGTTAATTCACCTCTTGGTCATTTCATACCCACATGTTGCCATTATAGCCCATTTTAGTGCTTATTTTAAGCAAGCCATTTTGACCCTATGTACTTAACACCATTATGCATCAATTTCAGTGTGTATTCATTGGAAAGTATTTTCATGAATTATATATTTGATGGTAAATTTCTCAATAGTTTGTATGGCACTGATCCCCATTAAGGCCACTTAGCTCATGAAATGAGATTATGGACTCTGATCAAGCTATAATAACTTCTGTTTGTAGAAAATAACTGGCTCTTATTTAGAAAATATGGGTACATTGGATGTCATTAGGTGTATATATTGAATTTTTTATTTTTTCAGGCTGGTGGTGGTGGGGGGCATGAACAGAAATCGCGGCTTTGGCGGCATGCAGAGAGGTCGAGGTGGCCGTGGTGCAGGTGGCTCCCGAGGAAGAGGACGGGGTGGTCGAGGTGGCGGAAGCAAGCAGCAGCAGCAGCTTTCAGCAGAGGAACTTGATGCACAATTAGACGCCTACAATGCCAGGGTACGTCCAGCAGATAATTTACAGTGCCTCTCATTTGGTGATGTTTTACACCTATCTTGATGTTTGTTTGTTTTTTTTTTTTTTTGTTTTTTCTTACCAGATGGACACCAGTTAAGAGATGAAGCTCTTCCTAGTTGTCCTCCTTTCCTTTCTGTGCGGAAGGGGGTGGTTGTTACAAATGTGCAGAATATTTTACACATGCTTGTCTTCTGATGTGGTTTGAAAGTGTTCCAGCCTCTTCTTTTAAATACTCCAAAGTGTTTTTTACCTGTATATTTTTTTTTTTTTTTTTTTTTTTTTTTTTTTTTTTTTTTTTTTTTTTTTTTTTTTTCTGATGGAAAAGGTTTTGACTGTAGGTTTTTGAACTGGGTTTTCCCAGATCCCCTCTGCCCTGTAGTCAATGAAACTTGTAATAAAAACCTCCAGTGTATATTAACCGAAAGTCATGGATTGTGCATCTTAATTTCATTTGTCTGGTTTATTGTATTTAATGCTCCATCATAAATTGTGACAAACAATTCCTTATCACTGGTAGCTGGAAAGGTGTTTTTAAATGTATTTGGTGTTTTGACTATGTGGTACATAAAGTTAATCTTTTAGGATGCTTGTGGACATTTCTTTGCTTACCAGTACTTGAGCCTTTAACATCTGTAAAGGAAAAGGCTACCATGCCACAATACGGCCACCAGGAGTCGTCTGTTAGTAGCATTTTCCCGCCCTCGTATGGCCTCTGGTGGTACCAGTTTTCTGCGTCCATATAAGGAGACATACAGGAAACACATTGGTGCTAACAGTGTTTGGATTAAAATGGACTTAATAGTGAGATCAACAGTTGCCACTCAAAACTTTCATTAAAGGTGTCGGTTGGAGCTCCCGGAAGCATTTCCTAAAAGGGTTTCCACGAAAGCACTTCCGGTGAGATTTTTCAGGATTAAGGTAAATGTCTTGACAAAGGCGTATGACACGGTCCAGTCTTGCATTCGGTCAGCAGAAATTAGATGCCTTAAGTGGGCATGGTCATTTTTTCTTTTTTTTTTTTTTTTTAATTTAAATACTAATTCCGCAGACAACTTATCAATCCATGCTTTAAAAAAAAACATTAAAAATGCACATTGTGATCTCTGTTTCTACAAGTTAGAAGGCTCATCTGTCTTAATGAACCACAAGTATAAGTAATTTATTTCAGCCATTTGCTGTCAGCTGAAAATGGCTATAAAATGTTTGTGCTACTGCTTTGTAGGGCACATCTGCTTTAATGTAGTTCACTTTTCCTCCTGATTGTATAAATATGAACAAATGGAACACGAGTAATTGGTGTGCTAAAACATAATTTAATGGAGAGTTAGTATTAAATTCAGGAATGTATAGCGGTTACTAGTGAGAACTTGCCTGACTATGGTCGATTGTGTTTTCCAATGCATCTGCCTCATGAGAGCTTGCTTTTTTTTTTTCCTTTTAGGTAAATAAAAATGCAGCTCGAGGTGATAACAAGCTGTTTCCTTACTTTAACCTCATCCATGTAAGTTTAAGATTTTGCATTCAGAATCTGTCTGGGCCTGTGGCTGTTTTTGATAAAGGCAACGTGCCTGACCGCCAAGATTGCCCAAACCAAATTTCTAATGCTTGTATGCATGTCCAGTTCACTACGCAGAAGTTGGTGTCTGATTTTTTAAATTCAGTTCAGTTACATAGGGCTAATTCACAACACGTCATCTCAAGGCACTTTACAAAAAAGTAATTTCAGTTCAGGCATACATACCTTTACATACATACATGCGACTAGTGCATTAAGTTCACTTCATTAGTGGCTCCTCAGAGGTGCCACCCATTCAAGACCAACACTGCTTTGGGCATGTAAGATGTTTAAGCATATGAACAAAATACAGCAAGGCTCTGATCTTGTGGATATAAGATACGACAAAAATCCCAAACATGCTTTGTAATCTTTTGAGTTAAAGTAATTAAAAGTTTAGATGTGTTGTGATTCCTTCCAGGTTTAAAGTGTTGTTTGCTAAAAAAAAACAACAACAAAAAAACAACCCATAGGTCGTTAAACATTCACAATGGGAGTTTTTCCTCCTGCAGTTTTTTTTTCTTTTCTTTTTTGCCTGCTTTTATTTTGAAGGAGTTGACGGGGAAATGGTAGTGAGCGGTCTCTGGTTCAGATTTTCCTCCGCCGCGGCGCTTCACTCCCATTCACAGGAGACTGGCCCAGCCAACCAGAAGTAAAACGGTAAGACTACCCAGAAAACAACCTGCAGACTCCTTTAATGACTTAATTTAAGGCACACACTACCAAGCTGCTATTGCTAAATTACTCATATTTTTACTTCGGAGCTGAACTATAATTTGTTAATTTAAAGATTTATTTTTTTTTAATAACGGAACTAGTTGTTTGCCAAAAAAAAAAAAAATGCAAGTTTCTGTCGAAAGAATTGTAGTTTTAAGTCTCAGTTTTAAACTATGTAGGGCCAATATCAGTGTTTTAAACTGTTGTTATGAAGTTTATTGGTGAGTTATTAAGTTATCCGCCCTGAGTAAGGAACGTAGACGCGGTTGTCACTTGTGAATTTCCGGGTGTAGGCGGTTAGGTAAGTGTGCCCTCTGAATACAGTAAACTTATAATATAGCTCATGCAATAACAACTAGTGCAACATCAAAGTTTAAATAAAGTAACTAAACTGGTTTACTTTAAGAAAAAAATGCATGTGAGACGCCCTTAACATGTGGTGGATTTCATGAGGAACATTTGTATTCACTTCCTGGTATTCAGCCTTCTTAAAATTTGATTAAGCTCACACCTAAAACCAGCCTCCATTTTTTTTTTTTTTTTTTTTTTTTTCTTAAATTTGGAAAGCCTCCGCAGTCAGGTGCCCAAGGATAACTTACTCAGATCAAATCTGTTTCAATCGACTTTTGTTTGATTTTTGAGATTGTCTGTGTTTGACAGAATGGCTAGCAAGAGATTTGTATAAGATATCGCCCAAACCGTGAATCCTCCCTTTTCCTTCCTGTTGAGGAAATAATAGTCTTGTTTTTCAGCTCTTTTGGAAGTTGGATACATGTCTGTTTGTGTATATTTTTTGTTGCTCATAAACTTTTTAATTTTTACTTCCGCTCAGCTTGAAAATCTGCAAGCTTGCATGGCCGGATGTCTTACTGAGCGTTTCCTTTCCTCTCTGGTGTTTGCTGATAGGCCTATGAAGGTTGACTTAAGCAGGGAATAAAAAAAAAAAAAAAGTTTTTGTATTTATAACAAAAAACTTTTCCAAAAGTTTAGAATGGTGATGGACCGATCAGGCTTTTGACCAATATCGATATCTATAAAAAGCTAATTCTGCTTTTATTTTAAGGACTACAACACATGACAGATAAAATGGTCATCTCAATTAAAAAATCAATGCTTCCATCCCTAACCATTATCTGATTATTAATAAACTCAAAAATTTACACAGATACATTCTGCTGGTTCATGTATTTATAGACTGAAAATGGTGCATTTTGTTTAATCACAGGAGAAAAAATTGAGATAATTTTCTGGATTTTTAACTTGCCAGTGGAGGAAAATGGGCCAATTGATTGGTACCTCTCAATTTAAAAGCACGTTTCTGTTGCTTCTCTTGCCTTAAAAAAAATCTTTGTGTTGCAGAAAACATGTCCTCCCTCATCTTCTCCTGTCAAATCAGCTCTCTTTAGTTGCCTTTCTAAACAATCATCTCAGTGACCTGTTTCTGCTCAGTCTCGCAGGGGAAAGCGTACAGGTATGACGGCCTCCCCCTCATACAATGAAGCGTCTGTCTTCCTCATGCTTTGCAAGCTCGACAGCTAAAAATGGATTTGTTCTGCAGCTTTGATAAACAGACAGAATATGTAACTAAAGCTCCACTAGGTGTGAGCGAATAAGTTGAAATCATAATAATCGGTACAGTATTATTTATATATTTCATTTTTACATTAATTTTCAGTTTTTGCAGGTTTCCTAGTTTACACCTGAGCTCCCCCATCCTCTCCCTGTTTCCTGTAGCTGCAGGAGTTATTCAACAACTATTTATTCTTCTTTGTTCTGAACCTTCTTGGAATAGATTTGTTTTGCATCTTCACTTCCCGCAGGCCACTTTCTGTGTGGCCATTTATTACCTGCAATTAGTCTAATTCTTTTCTCCAGATATATAGCAGCTATCAAGTCACTTCCGACCTTCTCTTAGTTGTCCAAAAATACCCTGTCACTTTTTTCTTCACCCCCAGGTCTGTTGGGGCTGAGCTCTTCTATATTGCATCAGCTCTAAGCTCTCGCTGCAACACTTCCTCAAATCGTTGGGTAATATTTGCTCCATGTCCTCAACTTACTGGCAGCAAGGATGATTTTGCCTACTGATGTAAACAGCTGTGCAGTTCTTTTTACATGTACAACAGTAGGTTTTGTCAGTTTAGCATCTATTAGAAGTATGAAGAAGATGAGATGTGCTTTATCTCTGCACTGTTGCGGTTTGGCACTCTAAAGGATGTGAATCATTGCACTCCTCGCATGAAAAAGGAAGTTTGCAGTCATTTCTTGATGGCAGAAAATGGCTGCCGCACTGCCTGACATGCATGGCTTTCTTTCTTAAATTTTTGTCCCTCTTCAGTTTATCATTACCTAATCAAATGCAAAGTTTTGGGATTATCTAAATATGGTGGCAACCATGAAAGTTGTTGATACTCCACTGCTTGCAAATGTAGTATTACAGGACCATAACTGAGCTGGAAAGGACAGGTCCAAAGGTCTTAGTTACACTCGGTGTTGCATGAAGAGACCAGCGCCAAGAGACCTGAAAGGATCAAAGCAGCTGCATGGCTCCGGTAAATGTCACAGCCTACTGGTTCCCCAGTCACCATTAGGGTGACAGTAGTCATGTTCTTGTGTTGTCACTAAGGTGAATATAAGCTTTATTCCTTGTTAGAGCATTTCATCATGTAAATTATGAGCTGGAGGACTCAACTTTCTAATTTTTAGGCTTTTCTTTTTCAGCCTGCGACTGCTGAATTGATATTCAATCATCTTGCTCAGAACTCATAAGTCACAACCCCAAGGTCTGCATCAGTAGATATATTTTATTATGGATATGCTGTTTGTGCTTAAAATTGGATCATGGTGTTTTTTGGTATTAACTGTGATAATGATTAAACAATGTGGCAATACATCTGTTAGTGTAAAATCAGATCCCCACAAATACTGTTCTAAAAAAAACAACAATGGTTCAAACAGCAAAAGTAAGGAATTTTTTTTTTTTTTTCAATATCATCCCTTAGAATTTATATTTTTCATAATAAATCACAATTTTCGTTCCTGAAAACGATAAACAAAAACATTTGCCCATTTCTGCCTTTTTATCACAGCAAAGGTTGATTTTGACTAGCGCTGCACAGTTATTCAGAAATACTTTATTAATCCTAAGGGAGAATGCTGAAACTGGTTGAATGCTGCAACTCATATTATACAAGTTTCTTTGAAGAGTTGTCAGTTGTGATGGCTTTGGGCGGGAAGGATCTCCTGTAGCAGTCTATGTTACAGCGATTCTGAAGAAGCTTCAGAATTTAATGATTCTCACAGATTATGGAAAACTTGAGCATTTATATTGAGCATAAAGTTTAACATTGAAAACTTGAAAAGCAGAATGTGTCACAAGTCATTTTAATATTGTTCTTTTTCTTTCTCAATAACATTGTTTGTCTAATCATGTGGAATCCAAAACTGAAATGGAGATGCACCAGTCATTTGGCCAAAGATGGCTTTTCCCCTGAAATGCATCAAAACTAAACCTACCCACCATTTTCAGTTTATAAACACACCACCTAACAGCATGAGGGTTGATGCTCTTGTTTCAAGTAAAATACAAGTAAAAGAAGAATGTATCTAATCAAGATATGATCGCTTGAATGCATAAATTTGAATAACCTTGTAATTCAGTTTTATGTTGGATTTAAAACGGTTACTTCTATCAAAGAACCTGCAGTAGATGGAACAGCGGAACCGACAGGCCAAGCCTTAAAGGAAAACCAGAAATCGGGATCAGCTAGGGGTGTACCGATTGCAGTTTTCTGGTCGATCGTGATCTTTTAAAAGCCTGACCTGCTGGCTCCAATTTTGGCCGACACTGATTTTTTTATTTATTTATTTATTTTTTTTCCCCCCATCTGAAAAGTCGCTAAATAGAGCACCAAAGTCGCTAAGTTGGCAACAGTGGGTGACTTCTAACCGCCCATGTGCAGATGTGACCTGGTGGGTGGGTCTGTCAGTCAGCTCTCTCTCATGGCAGCGCAAAAGGGGACAGTGGCTGATTTTCAGACCTTTGCGAAGGTAGATGAGATTGATTTTACATGTATCGGCCGATTGCCCAAAATTAAGGAAATCGGGACCGATTTATCGGCACGCCCCTAGTATCAGTCAGAAAACGGTGCATCTCTACATTTGCCACAGTCAGTATTTCAGTTTTCTTTGCGTATGGCTGTAGGATCTTGTTTTTGTTGTTGCTTCTTCTGTTTATCGCTGACCTTTAATGAAAAGGCCAAACATAAACATCCACCCCTGTCAGACACGTTTGTGGATGGAGCTCTGAAATCTCGCACGACTGTTTTAGATGTACTTGAAATCCTGTAAATGGCCATGAATAAGGAAGACACGGTTGTCAGTGATTAAATTAGATGTTGTATATTTGCAATAAATCAGAAGCAGCATTAAAAACGTAGCAGGTCATAAAGCATGGAAGTTGAGTATTTGATGGTTTTATTAGAGGGGAAAAAAAAAAACACATTTATGATCGTTGTTCAACCCTGTGAAAACTGGAATTTCTCAAATGGCAGAGCTTGTTTAGTTTTGGGTATCAATTGTACACCATCTCCCTGTCCTTGCATCAGCATCATGGGCAGTACAGCCATGCAGGGGGTAGACTGTGGCTCAGGTGACGCTCAAAGCAGTTTGTCCACTAATGGACAGAGAAGAGGGCCGACTCCTGTCCCATTCTCTTGCTAAATTCTCCTCAGATCAGCAGAATTATACCTAGCAGAAATTCAAAAATGCCTCCTCAGCCATAATTCAACCTTTCAAGAGTCTCTGCGGTGTTCCTAAGGAACAGGCCTAATCTCCAGCCTGAACTGCTGCCAAGGCTGTAAGTGCTTGTAAGTTTCTACTGCTTGCACAGTCCGCTCAGGCAAACAGTTTATCCAGGCTGCTCTCCCTCTGCAGAGCTGTTCAGGTGATGGCTGAGACACAGAACCTTCAGCAGAACCTTCGGTCCCATGACTGCAGGGGCTTATTCCCAGCAGGCCGAACAATGACGGGGCCTCTTTCTGGCAACTTTAACCACAGCTCGCATTGTTTGAGACTGGAGAGAGAGAGAAAAAAAAACCGCCTGTCATTACAAGGATGATGATGTCAGCATTATATGGAGCATGTGGGGCTTTTAAATTACTAATTTAGCAGTGTCATATTTGATTAAGAAGGCATCTCTAATATAATGTGGTATATTCATCGTTGCATAACCCTTTAGAAACAGCAGTGTCATCATACAGCATAAATCAGTGCAATGTTCTTCATACTGATTCACGTTTAACAAGTCAGTTATTTAAATTTAAAAAACTTATGTAAAAATATAAACGCCTGCTAAATTTAGTTTTATTTAATAATCACTGATCGAACAGAATATTGTAGCCTATATTTTTCTGTTCTGCTCATTAGAGGAACTCACCTTTACCACCTGATAACGGCTGCTTAATTAGCCGCGCTATCTGCTCCGCTATGCCAGCCATGCTCGTTTTAACCTGGAAAAAATTGTGGTTTTCAATCACTATAATTTTAAAGTGTGATGGTTGTTGCTCTTTTAGTTTCCGAATCAAGACTGTCTGATATTAAACTGCCTAATCTGCTAAGCAGCTGCAGTGCATGTTCTGCGCCATCTCATTAAAAAGACTTTAAAAATGTAGCTTAAATAGATTTGTTCCCACTTCTTATTTTATCTTGTCTGTCTGTGTTAAGTCCAACAATTACAAAAAAAGAACCAAAATGTCTTAAAATATGTCACATCATTTGGGAGCAATGATCAAGCAAACATCCAAGTTAAGATGGGGAAGTTCTAACCAAGGCTGATCTCTTTAGTAGTTTCCAGTAGAGCGTTGTCTCTGTTGACTGAGCACTTCCTGCTGTGGGACAGCTTGGTATGCTGCACTGTGTTGCTGCAAGCAGAGGAAGCGAGAAAGGAGAAGAGAAAATAAAAGCCAACAACCTGCTCCCCCAGCACTTGAAGGACAAAATTTGAGCACCGCTGCCTTATCTGGTTCTGGTTTCCCTCCAGAACCAGAATTTCCCTCATTCTCTGGTTTCCCTCCAGAGAATGCTCTCACACAGCTGACCAGTCCAAACATGCAATCGCTTTCAAAGGAATTCGGGATTCTCTGGGTGCGCCAAGGCCCTGAGTTGGGAAAACTGAGCTGCATTCAGAGCTCCTAATGTGTGGAGGGTTGGATGCAGATGAGCGGCAGTGCGCCAGTTTTGGGTTTCTAAGTGTCCACCTCCATTGAACAGGTGCAGCTGTCATCAGTCAGGATTGTTTGTCTTCTGAGAGTTTAGATCGCCATCTGTGTTTTGATAAACAGCACCTGGGATGTGAACCAGATTAGCGAGGCATAAATTACTGGGCAAAATGATAGTTTTTATAGAGGAAGAGTAATTTGTAACAGATGAGGAAACTGTCCTGACACCTTCCTCTTTTGCTTCAGAACAGTTCTGCTTCCAGCCTTGGTGTCAGCTTTTACCAACCCTCCCTCAGCACCGATCTTCTTCTCTGCCATTTTGTGTTATTAATGGAGTTGTAGACACTTCTCGCACTTGGTAATAAAATCTTTACATCCCCCCCCCTTTTTTTTTTTTTTTTTTTTTTTTTTAATCCTTGCTTGTCTCATGAAATCAAGCCCTTTCAGTATTGCAATCTTGAAAGCCTTCTTGTTGGCTGAAAGGAAACAGCTTAATCTGCTGTAGGGTTTATCTTAAAATCTTAAGTGTGACTTCTTAAAATTATGTTAGAAAACCATTTCTTCTGTGGGTTTTTTTTTTTTTTTTTTTTTTTTTTCTCCATCAGTCTCAGTAAAAACTTATTTTGTGAATTAGCTTCCCAAAAAAAAAAACCCATCTGACAGCCTGTTGGTCTGATGTGTGTGTCCTCATTTTATTCAAGATTTGATCAGAGTAAGTGAAGAACAGAGTCACGGTTGTACTGTAACCCAGCTGCTGTTTGCCCTGCACGTGTGCACCAGCTGTTCTCAGTGATCTTACTTCCCTTATTCGTTTACACCTATACCAGGGCTCTACAGCGAGACATGCACCGATCAGGTTTTCCTGGCCGATACCGATTTCTGCTTTTCTTTGAGGTCTGAACTCCCAGTTCTGATTTGGGTTGATACCTAGATTTTGAATTTAAGAGAAAATGCGTACTGCAGGTTCTTCGATAGAGGTAGTGTGTTTGAATTAAAAAAAAAAAAAAAAAAAAAAAAAAAAAAAAAAAAAAAAAATTATTAACACATCAAAGCACATGTCCCTAACTTTTATTAGATTTTATAAAACTGTTAAAAGTTCATTCAAGTATATTCTGCTTGTTGATTGATGCCTTTATAGCTTGAGAAGGATGATATTTCTTATTTTTGATTAGGGCTGGGCAATAACTCAATAACAATATATATCGCGATGATGTTATTACTGACACATGAGCAACATCAATAGAAAGTACGTCCGACAGAATGTTCAATAGTTTCACTGAACTCCAATCCAGAACCGCACAGCATTCTGGGGGATGTAAGCAGAGGAAAGGCTTTAGCTGCTCAACCCTCTCACAGCCTAGCTAAGCAAGGTGGGTGGCATCAACTAGGTCCCACTCTTTGGTAAGCTAGCAACAACCTGTTGCACAGCAGCAGGTTCAGGTTTCTCCACTGTGCCTCATAACTGCTAAAAATAAAAAAACAGCTCAAGAGGAACCTGGATTAAACAGGAAAGGTCAGATCACCAGTTTGGCAGTATTTCAGATATTGAATCAATGATTATCAATATCGACTGATATGAAACACTTATATTGTAATGTATTTTTCAGCCATATATTTCCAGCCTCAGTTTTGTTGCGTTTATTGAACAAGAATAAAATGTTGTTAATAATCCTGCCAGTCAATGTTTGGAGTCTTCAAGGAAACGTTTCAGATTCCGATCTGAAGCGAAGTTTTGCAACCTGTAGATTCTTAATAACTTAATAACTAACTTCTGGCCACGACAGTCAATATCTGCTATTTAATATAAAAGCAAAGTTATTCCGTTTAAACCAACCCAACTATGACTGATCATCCTAACTGTTTAAACAGAAAAAGTGTTTAAGGTATGTTGTGCTTCATTGTGTATTTCAATTGTTGGTGAAAACAGGCCCTTGTTTGTACACGCACTTGTGCTTTTTTTGAGCCTGCTCCTCAGGTCAAAGTTCACTGAGGCTTCTCTCAGGATAAATAATTCCTGGCTATCACCCAGTAGCCATGACTCTTTGCTGCTTTGCTTCACCTGCAGTTTTCATTAAAGTAGGAGAACCGGAAGAAACGGTAGCCACTCCGCTTCCTTGATCTTTTATTTTTCCCTCCCTCTCTGTTGCCACAGTCTAGCACACCATGGCAGAGCAGGACCTCACACCAGAGCAGCTGAAAGCGATCGCAGAGGCCAACGAGGAGAAAGAATCGGACATAAACTACAAACCTCCTGCACAGAAGAGCTTACAGGAGATCCAGGAGCTGGACAAAGATGACGAGAGCCTGCGGAAGTACAAGGAGGCGCTGCTAGGCAAAGCTGCCGTGGTTGCAGGTTCGTGGTGACCTGAGTCATTGTTCCATTTGTTTGGTCCATCAATAGTCTCCATCATCAAATGTCAGGTGTTTGTTGTGAAAACAGAGCCACTAAGATTGACATTCTTGCATATGAATATTTGTCCCGTCTTACAGAGCAATGATTTCCATCCACTTCATCATACAAACATCAAACTGAAGTGTTGCAAAGAGTTTGCCAAGGCAACCAGCACCTCTGAGGTCTTTTGTTTTGGGTTTAATGATGAGATATCGTCATGTGTAGAATACTGCTGCCTTCCATGTTGTAGGGCCTCCTCATATAAACAAAGACGGTTAGACAAGATTAAACTCTAATGTCACGTGTCAGAAGTTTCCATTTATTTCCCCACGCCATCACTGCAGGCAGAGTTTCTGAATACGTTTCATTATTGCAGTATTATGGAAGTGTCGGCACCTTTTGAACTCTTCATATTACAACAAAAGTGTACTTTTTAGTGGTGTGTAATGATGAATTGGAGGGTTTTCCAAATGTTTTTTCTAATAAAGATCATTTATTTTCATTCCCCTTTACTGTGATTCCCTAGGGTAACCAGTCAAAGTCCGGGCAGAAATGCAATTTAGAATTTGAGTCAAGAATTTAAAAAATGTTCAGACACTCTCAACCCAATCTGACACTGAGCTATTTTGCAGAAACGAACAGGCAAAAATGTCAGGCTCTAGATGTGCAGAGGTGGCAGAGACATACCAGAAGTAACTTGGAGCTGTAATTGCAGTCCAAGGTGGTTCTTAAAGTATTGACTTAGAGGGAATATAAATGCACACCACATTTTCAGCTTTTCATTTGTAAATATTCAAAACTGTACATCTGTTATCGTTATGTTTCACAATTATATCCTCGTTTGTTGTGGTCTATCATAAAGTTTCCCAAAATAATACATTAACATTTGTGGCATGTAGATTTCTTTTTTTTTTTTTTTTTTTTTTTTCTTTTTTTTGTGGCTGAAAAATCAAACTGTCTTCAAGATATGTCTGAAGAACTACAACATGATGTCCAAATAATCAGTTGTAAAAAGATGTTGCCTAATGAGTACTGTCAGTGAAAGAAAAGTGAAACGAAAAGGCCTGATTCCCAGAGTTTGTGATGGTTGAACTTTTTTTTTTTTTTTTTTTTTTTTTTTTTTTTTTTTTTTTTTTTTTTTTTAGATCCCACTGCACCAAATGTCCAGGTGACACGGATGACGCTGATGTGTGAAACAGCACCTGCTCCCCTGATCCTTGACCTGCAGGGTAAGTCCTGTGCAGCTGCAGCTTTTAGAGATTCATATGGAAGTGGGTTAATTCGCCGCTTCCTGATGGTGCACTTTGTCCCCCCTCAGTGGTCAAAATGAGGTATAACAAGGAAGGAAGGAAAGCTGTTGCCTGTTTTTATTCAGTGTGCCTCCTGGTGGACAGTACAGTCACCACAGAGTTAAAACCTCATGAAAACGCAGAACGTTTAAGATTATGAAGCAAAAATTTTGCCCCAAATGTTTAGAAAAGTCTTAACCTAGAATTTCTTTTTGCCTACTACTGTTTTCTCCATTCTAGGAGACCTGGAGAACTTCAAGAAGAATCCATTTACGCTGAAGGAGGGAGTTGAGTACAGAATAAAGATTAACTTCAAGGTAATGGCTGCTGTCATTCTGTTTGGCTCCGGCAGCCTAGAACAGTTGATTGTTTTGAAATTTGTGGTGATTTTTTTTTATTTTTATTTTTTTATGGCCCTTGAAGACATAATACAAAATGATGCTTTTTGCAGGTGAACAAAGAGATCGTATCAGGCCTCAAATACATGCAGCAAACATTCAGGAAAGGAGTCAAAGGTAAAGACAGTTTCTTCTAATTTGGATTCAAGTTGCAACTTTTCAAGTGTTTTTGTTTTGTTTGTTGTTTTACATGTTTTCATGCTGTGTTGCTCCTTGCATGTCTTATTAGTTAATAGGAAGTTACAGCCACCAAATAGCTAGTGTAGGTTGAACAAATGATAGTCCTTCAGTAGCATTTCTTAATCTCTTTATGTAACATGCTTCTTGTTTCAATGAGTTTTAAACCAAAAGAGGAAATAGTTTTACCATTTGTTTTTCTTATGATCCAATCCTTTCTGCACTTTTTATTTCATACTGATCCTCGTACTTTCCTATGTTTCCTTCACTTCCTTTTGGGCATGAATGGGTTGGACAACAAAGGTTTCTGGGCACAAATGTGTCAATTAATTCCTAGATGGAAAGAAGTGCTTTTCACCTACAAACCATGCTGGTAGTTTGCTTATTGCCTGTTTCTTCATTTTAGAACTTTAATTTCATTTTAATTGATAAGTTTCCTGGCACAGATCTGGCTTTTAGATGTAGTTCATAAATGCTCAGTGTTTGAGGTTGAAACTGTTCCTGATGGTTCATGTTAACCTGCTTTATGCATTTCAAAACTAGTTTTAGTGCATGTTTGGGATCATTGTTCTGTTGGAACGAACAAAGATGTTCCTTTTCTAGAATCTAGATGTCATGATGTTCATGCCATTGTCTCTTTTCTCTCCTTGTGCAGTTGATAAGTCAGACTACATGGTCGGAAGCTACGGCCCAAGACCGGACGAGGAATACGAGTTCCTTACCACCCTGGAAGAAGCGCCCAAAGGGATGCTGGCCCGCGGCACTTACAATATCAAGTCCAAGTTCACAGACGACGACAAGTACGATCACCTCTCCTGGGAGTGGAGCCTCGCTATCAAGAAGGACTGGAAAGACTGATTTTTCTCAGCCAAGACCCGTTCACTTTCCCCCTCTGCGTTTTCCAGCTTTCCTCGTCTTGCTGTCATTCCAGGATTTCTCCCTGCATTATGTCTTCTTAAGCTTCTGCTCTCTCCGTCCATCATCCCACCCCTCCCTTCCGCTCTCGCACTTTTTTTCTAGCTTTTAATCACATCATCATCATCATTCCCTCAATTATAACAATGAATTCGTTTACACCCACCTTTTCTGATAAAATATTAAATCCTCAAAAAAAAAAAAAAAAAAAAAAAAAAAGAATGGAGAAAGCAAACTATGTGCACAATCCAGATTTTCAGGATAGTTTGTTATAAAAGCAAAAGCAGTGAAAAAAGATCAGTATGGGATTTCCTCTGCCCAGTTCCACTGATTCTTTCTTTTCCTAATATTTTTCATTGTTCTACGTAATCATGGTCTGCCTTGGACAGCATCTTGCAGAAAGCAGTGGCGCTCACTGCAAGCACTCATTTAGCAATCACTGCTGGACCTAACTCTTGGACACAGCCCAGCTAAAGCCTCTGAGCAGATTACACGTACTTGGTTCTTGTTAAACTAGTTGGACTTCCAAATAGTTTGGATCTTGATATAATCTACTCAGAACAGGGGAAAGTTACCTCTAGACCCCCACAAACTGCCTTTGCATTAGCTGTGGCTCGTCCTCTCCTGATCAGGTATTTTGGCTTTTTTTTTTTTTTTTTTTTTTTTTTTTTTTTTTTTTTTTTTTTTAAATTATCTACATGGCCTTAATAGCATTTATTAAGAGATAGTAAAATATTTGAGCCATTTGCCTTCAGAGTAAATACTATTTGAACCTGTTTTAACACATAACTTGTAATACACATGCATGGAATCAAAGCTAAGAGTTTGTCTTTTCTTCAGGTTTAATTACTTGTATGAACCATTACATGTACATGTTGGATAACATCTGAAGAATTCATTTCTGTGTAGTGGTCTAAAAATCTAAAAATGAACTCTAAGAGTCCCGATCGCTGGGTCCTCTATGCTGAATCGAATATAGGACGTGTTAAACCGTTCACTTTATGACTTGGAGATTATTACTGATGACTGTGCCTCCAGACTCATCGTCTCTAAATCAGTATCCAAACCTCAGCCCTTAAACACACATTAATGGTTAACACAGCTGGCCATGTTAGGTGTTTTCTTGTTTTATACACTCCATATGTAAATGAACGCCATTTTGGCTTCATTTAGCTCATGTGTCATGGACTGATGGTTTTTCTCAGTGAGGTGGGTTTAACTCATTGTGTGCTGTCTGTATTGCCTACAGTTTACGGCTCTCTTGTGTTCAAATTAAAGTGTTCAGACTGGGCATGTGTCTCATTTTTGTTCTCGGTTATTCTCACAACTACTGAAGTTGTATTTAAAATGAGCTAGCATTTTAGATGATCTTATGTTTTAAACATAAACCAATACTCGGATCTTAATTTATGGCTTGCGGTGTAGATCTGATCCAACACGGACGCACACTCAAGAGCATGAATCTCCTGAGATTTTTATGTTCTATAAAACTTATTTTTCTTGGTTTCAGTGATTATACAAAATATGAAAGATTTAAGAGAAATGGGTGCACAAGTTTTTTGTTTTTTTCTCTGAACATGTTCAAAATGATTCATACATTCACCAAAATCTTTTAATAAGTGGTCCTGAAGGCTCTAGAATGTCTTAACCTGATGAAGCCAAGGTCTATTAACTTAACTAGCCTCTCATGCTGGCATAAAAAGAATTTCTTTAAAAACTGACAATAGGAAATCCAAGAGTACTTAGTAAGGATCTATGCATAATTTAAGATTTACTAGTTAGAAAAAGCATTTATAGCCAATAATAAGTAGATGTGCACAAGTAGAAGTTTTTGGGATGCATCTGGTTGCTAAGGTCTGGAAGAAGTGACAGGAAACAGGTGAAGATGTTCAGAAGCAACCTGAAAGATCATCGCCAGACAAGCTAAATGCCTTCTTTGGGAAAGTTTAATAGATTAGACAAAGGCTGATTTGTTTTGCCTCAGTGTCTCTTAGAGCAGTCAAAATAAGGGTGTGTAAATGGTCACTGTACCAACTGGAAAGCATGGTAATGGCAGCATTGTGCTGTGGGGCTCCTTGGTACTTATTCATTGCATAAAAAGGGATAGAATAATGAAAATGGCTACCTCCAAATTCAACAATTTGAAAACCATGACAAAGACCTTAAATACATGTCAACGGAGGAGGTTTCTTCCTGTTAAAAGGACAGTTTTTACTCTCCACTGTCGCCATATGCTTGCAATAGTTGACTGTCACCGCAGGTTCGTCCAGGAGTGAATGCTGCAAGTCAATGACTCGACACGATCTGCTGGGCTTCCTTGGAAAACCTTTTAAACTAATTTGAATAATGAATTGAACTTAATGCACTCAATTGGAATGTATGTGATTAAATTGAAATTACTTTTCGTAAAGTCCCTCAACAAGATGACATGTTGTGATTTGGTGCCATTTAAATAAACTGAATGCTGGTTTTGACTGGGCCTCTCAAAGCCCTGACTTCTATCGACCTCTTCAAAACATGTTTTGAAAGCAAACAATTTAAATGAAATCTACCAATTTTTCCAAGAATATGAGATTTGCTTCTGTTTTAAAGCTTGTGATTTATTAATTATTTAGCGTTTAGTGATGTAAACAAGTACATGCTGGAAATCTGTCCAAAGCCCCTCACGCTTTCTGCTTTAGGTACCTTTGGCTTCTTCAGTGTGATAAATAGGTAATCACTCTTACATCTCAATTACAGAAACATCACAAAACCACCTTTCTCGTCTGATCTCTGGCCTGTAAAAGACAACCAGTGTAGTGAAATGGCATTTGGCAGTTTTACATTAATAAGTAGCGTTTCCTATACTTCAGCAGTTGAACTGTGAGGTAATGCTTTGTAAATTAGTTTTAGCTTGTCTCAGAGCATTTAGATTCTTCTTAGCGGAGAGTTTATTTGTGAGTCTTTCGGCTCTTCGGGGAGTTCATGTCCCTCTTGGTCTTCTGCAGCCGGGAGAAGATCTCTTTGAACAGGGCTTTATACTCGGGCGTGTTCTGACTCAGCCGTTTGTCCACCTGCTCCACCTGCCTGCTGATCCCCTCCAGTGCTTCTGGGGTGGAGGGTGTCTGAGGAGGCGTGGGAGGGGCGACGCCAGCCCCAGATGTGGAAGGCTCCGCTGAGATCATGCTGTACTCCTTCATGGAGGGGTCTCTGGAGACGGGCCGTGACGTCTGCACCCCGGCGTGGCACAGGGTCTCCTCGTGGCGCCTGCACTTCCCCAAGAGCTCCTCATACTTCTCCAGCAGAGCATGGTACTGCTCGTCCACCTCCCGCAGGATGGACATGCCCCGTTTGCGTGCGCCATTGCCCTGAAGGGGGTACCCGCCCTGGCGCCTCCCAGAGACAGCAGAGATGGCATTCAGGGCCGTGTCGCTGCAGCTTTTCCGCACCGGGCCTCCCGGTTGCTGCCCAGCTCCTCCATCAGCTCCTTCACCTCCCTGCTCCTGTCCAGTTTCCTCCTCTGGGGTGTCCGTTTCAGGGCCATTACTGAGCAGTGTCTCCAAGCCATCCTCCATGTCCCCAATCAGACACACCCTGGACTTCCTGAGCTGCTGCATCTCCAGCAGCTCAGCCTCGAGCTCCTGGACCCGCAGCTTGCAGCCCTCTGCACCCAGGAGGCGCTGCTCTAGCTGCTCAAACTCCTGCAGCACCACAGCACACTCCTGCTCCACACTTTCCCGCTTCGATCGCTCTAAAGCCATGGCTGAGTGAAGGGACGATACAATGTCTCTGAGGCGATCGTTTTCCTCATCAAGAGGCTGCCGTTCCACCAGGTCAACACTACCAGGGTTGGCCAAAAGGAAACCATCCTCATATCTAAAGAAAGAATCACATCATTGGCTTAGAAACAAATGCATACAGTACATCTCAACTTTCTTGAACGAAAAAGACACAAAAGACAGCTGTTGCTTCTATTAGGTCCATGTACTCTTTGCTCTTCTTTCGCATAGAAGATACCCCTGGCTCAGTGTTTTTGTCTTTCACCATGTCCCTTTCCTGGACAAAGCCGTTGAGTTATTATTGCTGCCATTGCATTTGTGCACTTTGTTTTTCCTTCCCATAGAAAGTACTCCTGGCTCAAAGCTTCCATGTTTAGCTGTATCTCCTTCACCCACCCTGGTTATGCTGGAGGTACCTTTATGATAAAATTGACGAGTTCCTAAGATGGATCAGTTTTTACTAATTGAATGATCAGATGATTGAGACTGTATTATAATTAGGACTGTATGCAACTGGATCTGAATAGTTAAAAGGATTGATTTGGACTAAGTTCATCTAAATGGATATGAATTGGAATTTTTCTTGTAGATTAAATTTCTTGCAATCTGTTGCGATATAAATAAAGTGGACAGAAACCGAGTTGCCATCAGACTGCAGTGTGTGTTATAGCTGGCAACCTGGGAGCAGTGCAGAGCTCCTTGAGGCACGGGAACGAGTGGACAGTCTTGCGCCGTTCCTTCTTCTCCCTGCGCACCCTCAGCTCCTCCAGAGTCCGCAGCTCCTCGACCCGAGTCGTGAGACCGTCCACCTGACTCTGCAGGGTCTCCATGGTGCCAGTCAACCTGAATGCACAAACCGAACTCGGATTAATATTGCCTAAAGCTTGTTCGGTCATTTATGAGGTGACTTCATTCTACCCTCCTTCAGCTGAAACGAGTCACTGTTTATTGTGAAGAAAATGCTTGGAAGGAACAGAGGTAGCTATTGAAGGGTTATAATTAGCCTTTAGCCACAGTAATATGATTTGTAAATAACTAATCCCTGATTAAGGAAATTTCTGAACATGTTATGAGCAGTTACACAAGAGGAACAGCACAAACACAAGTTCCCTGATAGCTGAAATATCAGCCCTGCGTAAGTTAACAGTTACTCTGCTCTGAAATCCCTCTAACGGGTTATATGATCATGGGGGAAATCAAAGCTGCTACTTAGGTCGCCTGTTTTTCTTCAACAGATTAGAATATTACAAAACTACATGGTTGGTTATTCAATATCAGCTACATTAAGAACTAAATTTAGCTTTTCTCCATATTTTAGTTTAAAGAAAATACTGTACAAGTCTCAGTTCTGAGCTCATTTCTTGTTGATGGGAAAAAAGAAGTGTACACGGTGAAGTGGAAGGGAAAAAGAAGTTTTTCTATTGTTTTCGCAAATAAAAGTCTTGGCATGCATTTAAATTCAGTCGTCCTGGCTCAATACTGAGTAGAACCACCTTTTGCTGTAATTACAGCCGCCTTTTGGGCTACATCTTTACTAGTTTTTCACATCTAGAGAACGAAATTTCTACCTATTCTTTGGAAAATAACTCCTGCTCAGCTGGTTACTGGAGACTGGCTGAACATAAATTTTCAAGTCACACAGATTTTCACACAGATTCTCAATTGGACTTAGGTCTGGACTTTGACTAGGCCACTCTATAATGAACAAGCTTTGATCATTGTAGCTCTGGCTATAAGCTTATGGCTGTTTTTCAGATAAAAGGTTAACCTCCACCCCAATCTCAACTAATTTGCAGCCTCTTCCAATATTGTGTTGAATTTAGCTCAATGTGGCCACATTGTTGCTGCAAAGGAGACAAATTACTTCCAACAATGATTTTCTTCTTTACACTCTACCCTAAAGAGAGAGTATAGTTTTCCTCTCGACAGATTCTCCCACCTGAGCTATGCGTTTCCACAGCTCCTCCAGAGTTACCATGATCCTCTTGGCTGCTTCTCTGATTCACTCTTTGCCTGATCTGTCAGTTTAGGTGTACAACCATGTCTTAAACATTAAACATTCACCACAACTTTATACCTATGTGTAAAAGCCAGAACCAGGCTGAGAACGATTCTCTCCTCATTTTGATGATAAAAATCTGCCAAAAATCCAGTTAAAACTCAACATAGACCATTAAATCCCTCCTATGACAGTCAAATTATGGACTATAGGAAGTAGATCACCTATCTATCTTCTGCTGCGAGGCCTTGCTCTCCAACACCAGCTTCTCGTTAGTGATCTCCAGCTCTCGGGCCGTCACGTCCAGCTGCTCGTACACCTTGGCATGCTGCTCGTTCATCTCCCTCAGCATTTCCAGCTGCTTGGACAGGTACTGTGAGGTGAAGCACATTTGATGCCATTAAGAGATGGCCGGCAACAATTTCTATGAAATGTTCACCCAGTGAGGTAATTGTTCAGCTGGGATCTCATTATGCATGTGTCACCCTTTTAGGTTTAAAACTTTCCAGTAAGAAGATGACAAAATATAAAAAGTCAAAAATAATAATCACTCAAAGTTATTCGACAGCTGAACAAAGAGAAAACAAAAACTTGTAAACAAAATTTGACAAAATTTGGGAATATTTCTTTCAAATTCTCTGCAACTGATTGATTAGTTTTTAATGGCCCTACAAAAAAAACCTAGCAATGTTTTGCTAATTCATATCCGGAACTCCACCTATAAATAAATAAGTTAATGAAACCCTCAAAAATACATCAATAAGTACTAGAGGATTGGAACAGTATTTAAGTATTTCCATCATGAGAGTATTTTAAAATCCCCCCCCATCTATTGTCTCTATAAGGCAGTCAATGGATGAGAGGCTGGGTACTTCCTGGACGAGTCACCAGCCCATCACAGAGCAACACAGAAACGTACAGGACAAACAACAATGCACACATACACACCTAAGGACAATTCAGAGGGAGTTGTGTTTTGGGGCTGTGGGAGGAAGCCGGAGTACCTAGAGAGAGCTCAGGGAGAAGATGAAAATTCCATGCAGAAAGACCCCAGGATTCAAACCCAAGACCTTCTTTCTGCAAGGCAACAGTGCTACCAACTACCCCACCGTGCAGCCCAGAACTGCAACTAGAACTGACTAAATGATTAAAGTAACTTGGTTCAGTTTTAAATAAACAATGTCTAAATAATATCAAGTCAAAATGGCTTTGCATCATTACACCAAAAGAAAAATCTTGCTGGAAATGAGTAAAAAATGTTACTGTTTGGAATAAAAATTAAATTTTATTAAACACATTTCCTCTCACTAATTTAAAAGATGAAAAAGTTAAAATTAATGTATGGAATGTGGAAAAAAAACAGAAATTTATGAATCAATTCATGGATGTGCAGTTAAAAGTGCAAACCAGTCCACTTAAAACTAAACAACGCTTGGAGAGATGTTTCTATACCGGTACGACCATACCTCTATCTCTTGGACTTGCTCTTCATTATTGATGTACATCTGCTGAAGAGAGTCCTCCAGCTCTTTGTTGCGTTCAAGGAGAGTCTTGCCAAGCTCCGCAGCCAAATGTAGGTCTAAATGAGAGCCAAGAGAGGAAGATGGACATAAACACAAACACACTGCGGGTGCTTCTAAAAGCACAGCACTGCAGGTTTTAGAGAAAGTTATGATCTATCTCACAGAAACATGTTAAAACTGAAGGAGGAAACTCAAAGCACTGACATACACTCTAAAGATGAAGGACAATAACAGACTGTCAACCAAAACAATACAGGTAAAGATTTGTTTGATGAAGGCAGAATAGAAACTATTTCACATGTAAAAAAAAAAAAGAGAGAGAGATGGATAATGAAACAGATGAACATACTCCATGCCTATTTTTATATCAAAATTGACCAAAACTACCTGCCTTATGACTTATGAGTGTCATGTTCTGTGTTGTACTTCTGTAGTCAAACCAGTTAAATAACACTGAGTTCTTTATTTAATGGCGATTGTGCCACAACAGCTTACAGACAGCACTTTCTTAGGCTTAGAAGATTAAAACTGGACTAAACAGGAGGAAGAGAAGGGAAGCAGGAGAACCCTGGTGGGTGTGCATAGCTGGAGCTGAAAACAAGGAGGAGTGGAAAGACAGCAAGAAAGAGAGGCCTGACATTTTCTGCTGAAGATGAAGGGAGTGTTTTCTCACCACAATGACGAGCACTGACAGGAACAAGCTCACAGATTGTTGGTATGAAACTGAGTTACCATTTATCACAAAGCATCACTACTGAAAGCAGCAGAAATCTTTGAGAGTTATCGAACGATCTTAGTGCACATCTCTGCTTCTGCATTTGCCTCATGCACGGCAGAGGGAAAGAGAGACTGGCTGCATTCTCACGTGCCAGAGTTATGCAACTCCTTAAGGAGGAGAAGAGCAAGAGAAAAAAGGCCAAACATCAGATAAGCTCTACTCGTGTTCCTCCACTGGGATGTGTGAATCCCACTCAGTCCCCAGGAGCTGCAGTAACACAAGCATGACATCACCATGCAACGCCATCTGCACAGACACACACTTCAGAGGTTTGTGAGATCAACACGTGAGGGGTTTAAAATAGAAGAGCAAGCAGCACAGATGTTGCATAACAGCATCGTTTCTGGGGTAAAATTCACTGAGTGCGTGGATGATAATATCTCCACTCCGACCCCAAAGCGTAAAATCTCTGATCCTGACTAAGGAGGTTTTGTCTGGGGCTCTAATCAGCTCTGGCTTTTAATGTCTTCAACCTCAGATCTGAATAATGGCAACATAAAATGCAGGCACATGCTCAGAGAGAGTCAAATCCACCTGCTTTCCTCCTCTATGATGATGTGCAATGTAATAATGAGATGCAAAGCTGCTTTAGTTCTCTGGGTCAGCAGGTGATCAGGAGATGGGGTGATGTTGAGGACAGCGCTGCAGAAAGGAGGACGCATTCACCAGAGCTCTGATCTCTCCTCTGAGAAGCTCTGCTCCAATAAAGTGAATCCCTTTAAATCATCAGGGAAGGATTGATCTCGTTTGCAAGCCAAATTCACAAGTCATTTCTTCTGATAGTTAAGATATGAAGGATGCATTTCAATAATACTAAGTTCAGATCTCTCCAAATATGCACATCAAACATTCATTTCTTCCTACCTAGAATAAACATTTTGGATATTTTTAGACAATGTCTTTTTTGATTATTTTGGCCATACAACGCAAGAACCATGTTCTACAGCCAAAAAGTAAAACTAAATGAATAGAAGAAAACAAGAAAAACACAAAAAGCATAGGCCGACGATTCGGTAAAGCCTTTTAAATGAGAAAATCAATGTAAACACTAAAAAGAGTGCAAAACTGAAACGGTGACTAGCTTACTTGTCACTATTAATTATAAATATCTACAAAAAATTGACATTAATAGCATAACATTTTAAGATTAAACAGGTGAGATGAAAATTGTGATTGCTAATCATTACTGTGCAATTTAGATATCAGAAATGTTCAGATATCTGGAGCTCATCTTCATCATTCATGTTAAGATTTTTATCTCCAGATATTCTTAGAGAAGTACTTCTGGTCTTGAATTAACGTTTTAGATATTTGGAACAGAAATGTCAATAGAAGGAGCTCTAATTTTCCCCATCTATGGATAATTTACAAGTGAATACATATGAAACACAGATGAGAAACAATATATTTTTAAAAGAGAAGGTCTTGATTATTTCAGCTAAACAACCACAGAACTACACTTCACACATGTAACAGCAATTTCTTTTATAGCGACTTTTGTCAACAATTTAATTAAAAAACTACAAATTCATCATTGCAAAGTCTGCCTAATTTCATTATAAATATCTACAAATAATTTAACTTCATGACACCATTTTAATTTAATACAAGTGAAATAAAAATATGACTAATCACTGCTGTACATTGCTTATTTCTGTCCATCTACAATGCACAACATTGTGCATGTCTGAGGATATACATTATGGATAACTGAAGCTAAAACACCAGCATGCATGCATGTTGAAAAAGCAGTCATATTTTAGATGTCTGAAATTTTAATTCTGTAAGGTCCTTGAGGTAATAATATATATCCAATATGCTAACATCCAATGTGCTAATAGCATGCAGCCTTGCTTTTCAGTATTTACTATAGTCAAACACAAAGAAGTAGAAAGCAAGCATCTTATAATCCTAAAGGATTATAAATTCAAAACGATAATTATTTACATAAATGTAGCATATTTTCAGCTATCATTACCAGCAGCTGATAAGAAAAAATCCTGTTCATTATCAAATATACTTTTGGATGAATTGAGTTCAGCCCCATTACCCATTGTTGTGATTTATAAAATTATTTATTCACCTTTCTATTAATGGATTTTTAAATATCTTAAACTGTTTGCTTGAGGAGAACTTGAAGTATGACTTTAATAGAGATGTTGTTTTAGAGATCTTTTCATTTTCAGTTCTAACTATAGCTGCAAAATATATCATATCCCAGTTGTTTTTGCAATATCCCAGTGTGTGAAATATTGCAATTGCAAAGGACTGTTTGGATGCAATATTTGGTAGGCGATAATATTTCAGATGTCATGAGTTAAATTCCGGATTTCCAAAAGCATATTTGGCCATTTGGATCAATCTTTACAGTCCATTATGTCCAAAGCTGATACAAATTTTACAACCACCATCAGAAAGCTTAGAGTGGTGGAGACATTATGGTGATAGAATATCATCATCACAATATCCAACAATAATACTTCAGGGTTATGTTTTCCTATTATTGTGCAGCAATAATTCTAACCAATATTAGAGCTAGAAGGGCACAGGAAGGTATGCTAAAACTGATTTGTGTATAAGTAATTTGATATTAGAGGGTGGTTTAAAGTGGCCTATCATATATCATATACTAATGTAGACATTAGTAAAAAAAAAAAAAAAAAAAAAAAAAAAAAAGAAAGAATATAATGAATTTCCTGAATGAGCATGGAGGATGTGTCTCCCAATCTAAAAAAAAAAAAACAAAACAAAACACTGTAGAAACAAAAGGAGATGTTTGCTTTCACAACCTTCACAGCTTGGAGTGGAGCATACAGCGTGTGTGCAGTGATGTGCCAGGATGTAGGAAGGAGCTGAAACAGAGACGGCATTCACGCAGTCCGACAGCAGGGTTATTCTGAGATGCCTCACTGACAAGATCGCGATAATTAGCAGAGGAGGAGAACCGGGAGACGATGCAGAGAGGGTTATTCATTCCGCACCCTGCAACCCACCCATCTCCAGTTCCTCCATCATGACTGTGTTTCTCTAAAACAATGAACCTCCATGCGCACAGCTGTCCTCACCTTGCTCCAGGTCCCGCTGGTCGTACCACGGCTCCTCCTCCTCCGTTACAAACTCCTCCATCCTTCCAGCTCGAAGCATCGATGCCGGTGAACTTCTCCTCCACCTCCTCCTTCACCGGCGATGAAGAGCAGACCCGCCCGGAAGTGACAGCAAACACACAAACAAACAAACAAACAAACAAACAATAGCGGCGCTGCCTCTCAGAGTGGGTGAATGACTTAAAGGAGGAAATCCAGGCAGAGCACCTGCTCCTTAAACCACTCGCAGGCGTTGAAGGCAGCACAGAGCAGCAGCAGCAGCAGGCAGGAGATACAACAAGAGAGATGATTCTTCAGGGAGCCTCTTTCAGCGGGGGCTGCGCTGCTGCTGTGGCGTCCTTTAAAGACGCAGACTGGCAGCCTGCTCTGCTGGCAGCAGCCCGGTGAACAAATACCGCTGCGTTCACGAGCCGTGGGAAATACCAGCTCCACAAAGAGCAGGGAACAATTATCAGTGGCGGTTGTTGGATTAGTGGTGCCGTGCTCCCGCCCACAAACAAACAAACAAACAAGGAAGAAACAAAGAATGGAGACGCAAATAAACAACAGAAGATTAGACTGGTGCAAAAGACAAGTGCTTGAGATTCTCCTCGTCCTGGGTACAGAGCCATCTCGCTCATATTAAAATCCGCCACTGCATAAAAAGCATATATCTGATTAGAAGAAAAATTAAATGTACCTTGATTTTTTAAAAAACAAAACTCGAGAATATTTATTATTTCCCTCAAACGACCTCACTTTCCTATCATTCGTTTGCTCAACATTTGCTCAAGTTAGGCGCATAATTTTTTTAATTTTTTTTTTAATCAAACAACAATTCAGCAAACCAAGCATTAGGTTGGGTTTTGATGGAAACAAGATAAAGCAGTTTATTCTGTCATCACATCTTTCTTTTTGACCATTTTTCAACATTTAACAGAATAAAGTGGAACCATCCAGACCAAATGTGCATAAATAACACTTGTTGATTTATCTAATCAGAAACAGCCACTGACAAAAATGATAAATCTTCTAGAAAGTTTCTACGACCCAAGACATTTTTAAATATAATTTTCTCCCTGGATTTGATATGAACAGTCCCTTGCGATTAATCTTATTTGCTGTTTTTTAATCCCTCCATGTTATTCATTTTGTTTACCTAATTTTGACTTTGAATATGCATAAATGTCTACTAAGCTACACTCATGTAAATATGTTTTTTTAATATAGCTCATATAATTCTTCTTTCTAATTCCCTTGGATATTGTGCAGAAGTGTGCTCTGCTCTGTACCTTGCACTCAGCTCTTCTAACCTGATTGAGACTGCATCCTTTTCTTTGGTTGCCGATAGTTTTGAAATTACAAAGTAAAATAAAATAAAAACGTATCCTTATCAAAACCATGTCTTGTCAATTATTTCTCTATGAAGAACTAAGCATGCTGTAACTGCAAACCAGAATACTACATATTATTCCAAAGTTCAATGTTTGCTCCAAAACTGAGGTGATTTAATTACATGTAACACTGCTAAAATTAAAATACAAGGTTTTAGATTATACTTCTCCAACATAAATCTAAGTTCAGAGAGTCAGGAGTGTTTTTGTAAACAGAAAACCTGCCAAGTTTCCGTTTTAGCTTCAAATATGTCTTTCTTCAATAAATCATCTGAACTTTTTTATTTTAAAAAATTCAAATTGTGAACTGCGAGTTTAAAAAAAAATTCTGTTTTTACAAGTAAAAAAAAAAAGAAGTAATCTTAGATTTATTAATTTGTATATTTACCTTACTGATCAAACAAAAGTCCCAGAATTACAATGATTCATACATTAATGAATGTAACCTCCCATGCCCCTAGTTTTGATCACGTCCTAGCGACCAGCATGTCGATTGGAGAGAGCTGATGTAAAGACTTCAACATTTATTGGATCCTCCCTAAACTGCTTTAGTAAGCTTCAATTAAAACATCAGAAAGCAGGAGATGCTTGAACACCATGTGAGAGTCACAATACTTTTATCTTTAGCATAGACTTTATTATAAACATTAAGGTATCTTTATGTTAATTTTTTTGTTGTTGTTTTTTTCCTCCCAGTCTGCCATTGCTAACAGTAAAACAAGCTTTGATTTACAGAACAACAAAAAACCCCAAGATGTATTAAATCACATTTGTTTAGTTGCTTCAGCAGCAAGAACACAAAATGAAGAAGCTGTTAAAATATATTTTTAGCCCCAACAGAGAAAGATGCAACTTTTACCATGCATTAAAACCAAGCAGTGGCTTTATCCCCATCTACTTTAAATATACAGACATATATACATACTCGTCAGGTTTGGAAAGCATCTTAAAAGGTTTGAAACCTCTGAAACTTACGAACTAAAACATTTTACAAACACAACAGAAGCTTTTTAATAAAACTTATCCATCAGTCCATTAAAGGCTGTTGTGTGATTTGGTAAACACGTGGTCCTCAGAATAGGAACCTCAATGGATTCTCTGTTTCATGAACAAATGCTTGCGGATGCACAGTCCCATCAGGATGCACTATGGTACTTTGGTATAAGAACTTTTAACCCTTACAATACCAAGATGATGCATGATGAAGATGAGAGTGAGCACATCAAACTGTAGATCTTCTACAGAACAGCACTTTGTCTTTACTTTCACGCTTACAGGTGTGGAGCATGTATTGAGGGAGATCTTTCATCTTCTTTGCACAGACTGACTCGATCACCCAGGATCCTCTCTTGCGCTCTCTTCTTTTCAGCTCTGCACACAGGTTTTCTACAGGATGTAGGTCTGAGATGGACACAGAAGGTTGTGTCTGGTGAATCATTTCAATGTTGATTTGGCCATATGTTTTGGATCATATCTGTTTTCTGCCAGATTTGCATTTAAATTACCAGCCTAACAAGGTTCCCAGCTCCTTTGGAAAACAAACTGGCCCATATCATGACAGCTCCTCTACTGTACTTAACAGCAGACATGAATGGCTTTTCCACATATTCCTCCTTTGTGTCTTAGTATAACCCTTCAGCGAGATAAATTAAATACAGTTGTGTGTGGCGTTATCTGATTACATCTGTGCTTTTCTTTTGCGACAAAGCGCCATAACACTACAAAAAAAAAAAATAAATCTTGTTGACTTCTTACTGTATTCAAATTCAGGATCAGGCTGTAGTATTGATCCAAGCAGACTTGGTCATCAAGCACTTTTGCTTTACATAAAAAGACATCTTGCACAGATTTGAAACATAACTAGACTCAAGGGGCTAAAATGTTAAGCGCACTTATTATACTGAGAGTTGCTCCTCCAGACTGTAACAGTCAGTATTTTTTATTGCTTATGTATTGACATGACATATAAGCAGCCACAAAAGCCCTTATTTTTAAACTTCTGAAATAAAAAGCCTGAGAGCAACAGGAGGAACCGACAGGCACTGATAAAGAAGGCTTTGACACCGAAAAGGACTACATGTCCCATTACTCCTTGCTTTCTGAGGCTTTGGAGTTGTGCAGTCTGTTAAGGTGCTCCCAGTCGGACTCGCTCTCACAGCGCTGGACGCTGCTGAAAAACTTCTTGATGAGTATTTTAGCTTCACCTTTAACTGCAGACACAGAGATTATAGTTAATGAAGAGTCAGCGACAAAACATTATGTATATACGGCTATAATGGTTTACTTACCTTGGCTTTTTTCACAACTTTTACCCTCTGTAAGAAGGTGAGACAGGTATCGTGCAAAAGACTTAAACAGAGCCTGTAAAAGCATTTATTCATCTATTAAACACTTCTATTGAATATTTAATTTTGTTTTAATTTGAATTTCTGAATTTCTAGAACTCTACACACCTTGTTGGCAAACTTTCTCTGAGAATAATAGGGGTTCAAATAATGGACCACAATATTAGCCGCTTCCTGCAGTGTCACGGCCTTCACGGGCTCACCGAGCGGCGCCAGGGACCTCTCCTGCACCTCCGGGTTGAACGTTACTCTTCTTTTATTTGCCCCCAATGTCCGGCTGCGCTTCGCCACAGGAGACATCGCCTTCTGTTCTGTTTCCACCTCATCTGTAATCTGCAAACATACAGCACTATCATCCATCACTAAGAATTAGATAAAATGTAAATACTGCATAAAAAAAGGCGAGATTTTACGTGACGCACCAACACAAAGTAGTGCATAACTCAGAATCAGAAGAAGTGAAACCCGTTTTGCTGCAGTTTCTGCAAAAGGGGTTCAAGTCTTTCTGGGTATGTCTCTACCAGATTTGCACATCTTTGCCCATCCCTCTTTGCAGAACATTTCAAGCTCAGTCAGATTGGATGGAGAATATTTATGAACATCAACTTTTGAGTCTTACCACAGATTCTCAATTAGTTTTAGGTCTGGACTTTGACTGGGCCACTCTAATAAGTGAATATTTAGCTTTGGCTGCACCTTTAATATTATTGGCCTGCTGAAAGATGAACCTCTGCCTTAAGGAGTAATTAATAATTCCAAATACAAATTAATGCCACTAATTAACAAGATGGAGTGTAGTAATGTAACACAGAGAATAAGTGCTAAAAAAAGCCTCACTGGTTTGAACTCATTGTGAACAGCTAATGTGGAGGCAGTGGAATGTGGAAAGTATCACTCAATCATAACGAAAGTCCTGACTCTGTACATCTGACATGCACACGCAGGTGAGGTCTCTGCTAAGCCCAGTTCTATAATGTGAGTGAAAACTGGATGTTTTTGGTTAAATATGAGGGAACTGCATGTTTACCGAACTATTTACTGCACATAAAATACATTTTTAATGATCTAAAAGTGAGTTTCTCCAGTGAAACCTATTAATTTAGGTCCCTCGCTTTCTGCTCTGCTCTTTTAGCTTTTTGTTTCTGACCATGCATCATTGTTTAAGTTTGCTCTGCTTTGATTCTCTCCTTCATAAATTCACTAACCTTTCCTAAAATCCATTCCCTCTTCATGTCTCAAATATTTTGCTTAACTTTTTTTTTTTTTTTTTTTTTTCCCAGAATTGTTCTGTATTTAAATCCATGAATCTTTTCATCAACTCTGATCAGCTTCACTGTTCCTGGTGAAAATAAGCATCCCCACAGCATGATGCTGCCACCTCTGTGTTCCACTGTGTGGATGGTGTGTTTAGGAGGGTGTGCAGTGTTAGTTTTTTGGTGGAGTCGAGTCGGCGACTAAAAGTTATTGCTGCTTTAACAGCTTTATCTCTGATCTGTCTGCTGTGTTTCTTTCCTCATGATGCGTTTTGTTCATATATGTTCTTTAACGAACCTCTGAGGCTTTCACAGAAAATCTGCAATACCAATAGGGTAATTTCAGAAGGCAGTGGGTTGCACTCGATTTTATTTAGGGGTATCAGAGCAAATAGTGGCTGAATATAAATGCATGCCAAACTTTTCAGATTTTTTTTTTTATGGGTTAAAAAAAAAAAAAAAAAACAAAATAAAAAATATATAAAACCATGTATCATTTTTTGCCCACTTCACAGTTCTATTGCTATAATGAAACAAAAGGTGGAATAGTTTAAGTGTTATGAATACTTTTGCAAGACACTGTACCTCTTGAACTAAAAGTAGGCTAGCTGCTGTTTCTTCTTCAGGTTGGTCTGGTCTGTATAAGAGGTGAAAATGTAGTTAAGAATGTAAAAAAAAGTTTTGCCAGTAAAATGTGATAGAAATGTTTACTGAGGTTAGAGTACGCTCTGATAGTTGACGTATCCTCATGAGGAAGGTCTTCAACCAGAGTCAGAGTTCTTTCTTTTCCCGCTTCCTCCTCTTCATCATCGGATAAAACGATGACTTCAGTTTTAGGTTCTATCAGGATCAGATCTTCAGTCTCTACAAGTGCAGGGTCGCTCGCTGTTGCTTCCACAGCAGCCAGAGAATGGAGCTCCTGCCTTATGTTCTCTTCACAAATCTCATCACGAGTCTCTGACAACAAACCACCTGCTTCCGGGCGCAGCTCTGCCTCTTCACAGCTCCCCTCCTCCTCCTCAGGCTTTTTTTTCACAAAGTACTGGAAGATGTTGCGGGAACTCTTCGCAGCTTCCGCCAGCTTCTGCTGCTTCCTGCTCAAGGCTCTGCCTCCTTTAGTCGGGCTGTTTAGGGAGGCGCTGACTCCGGAGGCTCTGGCTCTGATGGAAGATGTCGTCTCTGTGTTTGTCTCTTTTACCCTGAGCCGTTTGATGTCCGACTCCCCGGAGGAGTCACTGAAAAGGCCGCCGTTTTCCGTTATTTTGCTGGAAACGGCGTCTGAAGTGGAGGGATTCAGGAGGTCCTTGGCAGACTGGAAGCAGTTAGAGGATCCCCTCTGACCTGCACCCACTCTTTTTCGCTTCATCTGGGGCAACAAAGAGGAAAATTAAAACATGATCATTCTTGTCTCAAACTTTAAGGATGTTTGTGCAATAAACCACTCTTACAGAGTACATCTGAGAGGCAGAGGTGAACCCCTGCAGCTCCTCAGGGTATAAAGACGATGAATTTCCATCCGCTTTAAGTTTTGTCTCAGTTTCTCTTGAATCACTGCTGCTGCCGTCTTTCGCCCCAGCTGCTGATTTTGTAATCTCCGACACCTTCAGGAGATCGAGTTGATCAGTCGAGTCAAACATAAAACATCTCCAGTTTTATTTTAGATTCCTCATATTATGACGCAAGCACTTTCATCTACCTTCTTTAAGATGGCAGCTTTGTACAAGTTGGATGATTTGCAGCTTTTGAATATCTCAAGCTCTATATCCACTGCTGACATCAGACTGTTGCAGCTGAGAGATGGAAAAGAAATAAAGGAAGTTGGTCATATGTGTTGTTCAGTCAGGTTTTAGCAGAATGGTTGTCAAGGATATCTGAATGCTCTGACCTAAATACATCTTCTGCCCCCTGGTGGCTACGCAGAGCATCTCGCAGGCGGTACAGGCAATGCTCTCTGGTCTGAAATGAAAGTAACCTTCATATCTTAAGGTATTCATATGAAATGAAAGGTAGTTGCTATGTAACAACTAAATAAAAAACTATCTGGCATTCTTGTATCAAAAAAAAAAACCCCAACTAAATGGTGAACAGATGTAGAAACAATGCGTTTTTAATGAAACTACACTTTTTACTGCAGCTGGACAGACATATAACACATGACTAAGGCGTGAGTTAATGAGCGCTTGTTAATGAATGCAGGAGGAATGTGTTTGCACCATTCCCATTTTGTCATGTACCTTCACAGTGAGCCGGGGGATCCTCTGGCTGCTGGCCTCTCTCAGTGGGCAGTCAGCATCTGCACAACAGGAAGAACTTGTTACTCCACTAATAAACCTTACGACTCATCTTCGTGTCTTATTCCACTGTTGCTGTTACCTGGTGGAACAAAGTCCTCCCTTGGGCTGTCAGAGCCCTAAAGAAACACGAGTGTCGACATGAGTTAGCATTTTTACTCTGATGCGTCTTTCAGCCAAACAGTTTAAAAGCAATACTGTGACAACTGTCGTTTTTTAATAGGACTGCACTGTCAGGAAGGGTTTTGGGCGCATAAGAAACCATTTCCCAGTCAAATATACATCAAAATGTATCTTCATAGGCTTTTTTTATTCGGTTACTTTTGTTTCACCATTTTGACATTCCTGCATTTTTATGTTGTTTTGTAAAGGGTTTGGGCCGGCCACCACCTAGAGCTGCTGGAGACCAGTTTGACTCAAAGGTTGTGCCAGCTCTTTGCAGCATGTGGGAGCAATTTCGCAAGACGGGCTCAAACAGGGGGCTGGAGCTGCAAACAGCTTGCACACAGATGTGGAGAGAGGCAACAAAAATTTCAGCAAAATGTGTTTTGATCGAAACTAATTGGGAGAATGTGTTCACTCACGTTATCCTCTATACATTTTTAATGTATAAAATACATTAAAATATGTGGTTGTAATGTCACAAAATGAGGTAGGAATACTTTTGCAAGGCTCTGTGCAGCACTGGTCAGATACCGTTAAGGATTTTAAAAATGCCAGCGAGAGGAAAATGAAAACAGTCAAAAATTATTACTGGTGGTCTCTTTAAGATGTATAAATACTGCTGGACTGAGAAACCTGTTGGGAGTTACAAGTAATACGCTCAGTTAGGCATCAGTTGTGCAATGAATATTAGAAATCACCTTCCGTAGATTCATCTGCTTCTTGAAGAGGTCTGAAAACTCCTTTTTCCTCTTTTTGGTCTCCTCTTCAGCACTTCCTCCCTCCCATTCATCGTACCTGCAGAGGTAACATGCAGCACAACCATTACTTCACACCAAATCGCCTTAAACCACATTTCAGAAAGCGTAACAAGCGTTCAACCTGCCTTTCAAAGCCGTAGCCCTTCTTTCCTCCTTCGTATTGCTCCGGCAGGTACCCGAACGGCCCTTTGGGCTCTCTACTTTGGCCCTCTTCGGTCTTGGTGCTGAGGGCGGCCGCTCGCTCCAGCTGGGCCCGCACGACTTTGGGATTGCGGCAGTAGTCGCAGGCGCCTGCACACTTCGGCGTTTTGTCCCCGAAAAACTTAGAGATGTTGGCATGGCGACATCTGATCAGAGGATAAAAGATAAAGAGAGAGAGGTCCAGCTAAAGTCAGTGCATCATCCAACAGATCAGTACAGCCTTATTGATCATCAGCATCATCAGCTGTTGTGTAACCATCACATATTTAAAATCAATGCTTTTGTTATTATGTAAGTCAATACTTGTGTTTTTTAAAAGAGAAAATATGAGTTTATCTCATTCTTTCAGAAAATTTACAAGTAAAATTCAGATTATAAAGTTTATTAGAAAAAAATCCCAGACAGTCTCACTTTGAAACCACTGTTACATAACCGCTTACATTCACACATCCTCACAGCCATAGAGCCTGTTTGGGAATGAGCTGCATCAACCCCAACGCTGCAAATGGGAACGCTGCCACCTCCTTTTGTATGAACAGGGAGGCTTCAGCAAAGCAGGCAGAGGAGGAGTAAACCAGGGGGAAACAGTAAGTCTAAAGCAGCAGTCCCTCCCAGACAGGAATGTCAAAGAGAAAACTATAGCCTCTGAGATAGATGAGGCAACAAGAGGAAGATCTCATGGGCAAAGGTAAAGGACGAGAAGATTTCTTTTTTTTCCTTCTTTTTTTGTACAGTCTGACTGCAACTTTCCGTCTTACTTCAGGACCTGCAGCAACGTCTGGCTGCACCTCCCAACAACAAACCAACTAACTAGATCTGCCAAACAAGACACTCTGAAGGGGACTGCTTCTGGGCACACACTATAGCATGCTCACACGGTCTCCACCCAGTACTCCTCCTCTTCTGTTGGCTCAGGAACTTCTGACACTCAGTGTGGGTTTGACAAAGTGTGGGAAACAGCTGAGACTCTCACAGGTAGGTGTCCTTCAGTCTTTCTGAGCGGAAACATGACTTAAAAATAGCGACAGCTGAGAGAGAATGAGAAGAATGTCTTAAAAATAAGGATTTAAGTACAAACATATGCTATAGTCAGACCTGCATGCATCAAATTACATGAAAAACACTGATTTACTGCAGTCTCTTGCAGTCTCTTGTACATAAAGGTTATCTTAAAGGTTATCATAAAAGTTATGTAATAAATCTATCAGTGTTGTATTGACCCATCAATATGGTGTTTTCCCTATTAGCAAAAGCAGACAGCAATTTCTCTTGGAAATAAGAAAATAAATTGCTCTATAGGGTAGAGCATTACTACAGAGAGGTACTTGTGTTTAGACTGAACCAGAAAAAAAAATTGATTTGGTCAGCAAGTTTATAATCTATAAAAGTTTGGTGACTCCCTCCACCTTCTATCCTCCTTTCTTAGTTCTTAATTTATGCAAAAATCTAAATATAAAACCTACATTTACAGTAAACTCATGTTGGTAGCTCTGTTCAGAGCTGTTTCTGATTATTCTTGGTACATGTTGTCCAGAGAGGCATATGTTTGTGCTTAAAGTCACTTAAGTAACCAGGTTCCCAGTCTCTTCAATGATCCCATGTCCTTAGCCATAAAAACACACAGCTGAAGCGCCTTAGTACATGCAAGTTTAATGTTTTCTGCCATTTTAGAGTGGGATTTTTTTTTTTCAAATTATAATATAAACCAGCTCTAATAACCACAAAAGTAACTGAGGGTCACACCCATGTGAGCAATTCAGCAAGAACATGGCAGCACTGTCAACGGTAAACAACTGGAAACTTGCTCCTCCTCCCATTATGCACATTACAGTGTGAAGCTACGGGCCAGAAGAGGCTCAACTTGTGTTTAAAGCACTTTGTGAAAGTATTCCTTACCCTTGAATCTGTCCAAGTTTCGAGACATTACAACCAAAATCTTGACTGGATTTTTCCTCTTTTCTTTCATTTTGTGTCATAGACTAACAACTGCACCTGATACATGGCTCTTAAAATGTTCTACACATAAAAATCTAAAAAGTTAGACATGCCTTTCAGTTATTCTTAACAAATCCAATGCAAACAATTGCCTTGGAAACACCCCACGTCCACCACCACCACCGGGGGTGGAGTTTTACCCTCCAGCAAAACATACATCCAAAACTACAAGGATCTGGTTTGAAAAAAAGTATATGCCTACATTAGCATGTCCTAGTCAAAGTCCAGTCTTAACAGTAAAACTCCTGGGTTTCCTTCTCTTTAGTGTACATCTCCCCCTGGTTTAGAAAGTGACTCAAACGTGACCTTTCTGCTCTGCGGTCTCCTCAGCAGGATGGATGCCAGAGAGGAGACAGTGGGCCTCCTGAACAAAGTATGGCTCAAGCTTCAAAGTCTGCCCAGTGCCCACCCTTTGGAGCTGGGAGCCTTCTTCATCATCCTAATCTTCATCTGTGAGTCACACCTCATTTCATAAGACACATTTCTTGGAATCTTTAAAAGGTATTAAAATATTGTTTTCTAAATTTTCCGACAGTTATGGTGATTCTCTTGGCGGTGCTCACCTGTGTGAGCCGCTGGTGCTGCTGCTGCTGCTGCCCCTGTTGTAAGTCCAAACAGGACGAACCCAATGTTTGAGCGAGTGTTTTATTTTCCGACAGGTTTTTCTTGAAGATCTGCCAACCACAATGCTTAGAAATCCTGCCTGGGTTTCGAACATAAAGTACACAGTGTTGTGCACAAAAGAGGCAGTGCCACAGAACAACAAAACAAACTCTAGGATTATGTTCTAGGCTACAAAGCACACCTGTCAATGCTACCAGGCTTTCAGGAGAAGCAACATTCCTTTGGAGCATCCCTGCCAAGCAGAGCAACAACAGCTCATCCACCCTGGGGAGAAGGCAGGACCAGCACCAACTGACTTATATACAAATACACAGGAGCTGCACAGTGTTCGATGAGCGGAAAGCCGCATTTGTTTAGGAATGTTTTATACTGACCTGGTATTATGCCTCTGTGAGGAATATTACAATTTAAAGTTGACGTTTTCACTTTATAAGCAAGTGAATACTTGTATGTTAGGGTCCACTTACAGGAAAACAGGTTTCAACCATAAAATTGGCATATACCACCATTTTTTAATTGTTATTTAATTGTTTTTCAGGATTTAACTCTTGACAGATTAATTTCAAAGTTTGAAACTGAGAAATGTAAAAAAAAAAAAAAAAAAAAAAAAAAAATTGAGAAAAAAAGGAAGCACAAGCCAGGAACACAGCTGAAAGTTAATGAAGAGTCAAAGTATTGATAGCAAAGTCTCCAGCTCCAAACTGAGCATAAAAAGTGAAGATTTATATGGCAATTTATCCAGTGAGGAAGAGGAAATCTGGAGAAATGTTGTGTGAGAGAGGCAGATTGGAGCCCTAACAAACCAGCACCTCATGGAGGGATTTATAAGATCTCTGTGGTGAAAGGAACATTTCTGACAAAACTACGACTCCAAAAAGGTATTCAAGAAGACCTAATTACTGTTTCATTGTATACCAGGATAGTTACTCTCATGGGCATCACTTCAGTTACTCCCAACTGTACCAACACAATGCTTTAAATTAAGGAGCAGTGAAACGGTTGTGTAAAACATAGCACCAGTAAAGAGAAGCAGCTGAAAGTCTCCCCTTTCTACACACAATCATTTGTGATTTACTCAGAAATGTTTAACTGAACTGTCATTATGTAGCTGTCAAAATGTTACCCAGAGGACACAGCCCGTCATGCCACTTAAACTCTGTCAGTCAGTGTACAGTTAAGTTTCTCACAGCAACATGTCTTTTGGCTTTAAAAGTCACTTCAAGCAAATGCCACATAAGAATGTTAGCGACATCAGAACAACGATATACAATCAGACTGCAGCTACAGTCAAACACTCTCTCTTCCATTTGGCTCAAACATGGAGGAAAAAACCTTAGTTGCAGGTGAAACCAATTATTGTGGTAAACATGTAGTTTGGAGAGAGTGTTTAGTTTTTTATTTGCCAGTATGTGACAATTGACATATCTATTCCTGTTGGAAGGTGTTTTTTTGTATAAAAAAAGAAGATAGTTTCTGTTCACAGCAATAGACGTTGTTGTGTATCAGTAAATTGCTTTTTTAAAAAACTTATCTACTTTGAAAAATAAGGAAAAAGACAGCTATAAATTTAATTATGTTTCATATTTCTGAGACTTTTTTTGAAGATTTGGCATTAAAATATATTTGCCATTGAAAGTATTCTTTGAAAGCAGGGAATAGGAGAGCAAGTCTGCCCCCTGTTGTTCGGAAGTTGAAAATTGGATATACAGACAAGAACGGAAAATTATGTTTATACCTGAAACTGTTAAATTAACTCAAGTATACCAATGTGAAATTTTACTGTACCATAACCTACTGCATTGATTTTTTTTACACAATAAAACAGTCATTTCTATAGGATGTGTGCATTGAGTTTTTTCTCTCACCCTTCATGTTCACAAAACACCACCATGGCTTCTAAATCTGTCAGGGCTGCTTTGTCAGTCTCCTTAAAAGAGCCTCTTCTCTCCTGAAGAAATCAAAGAAACTTTCATGCAAACATTTTGGTGATAGCTTTTCATCAATTTTAAACTGCTCTGCTGTTAATCCGACCTGTCTCCGGGTGACTTCTTGGCGAATGAGAAAGTTTAGCTGCTCTTTATCTTTCCGACTATAGTACGTGCGACACAAAGAGGGGAGACCGTCTCTACCTGCTCGTCCGGACTCTTGGTAATAACCGGCCAGAGACTTTGCAAGGTTCCAGTGTGCAACAAATCTGCAAAAAGAACAGTATAAGCGTGAAAAATAAAAATAACAGAACAGGAAACATAAAAGCAGGATATTTGCTCCCTTACCTGACATTGGCTTTGTCCACTCCCATGCCAAAGCTGATGGTTGCAACAATAACCAGCACCTTCCCCTGCATCCACTCATTCTGCACCTCTGTGCGATCTACTGCCTTCAGACCTACAAAAATCTCAAGTCTTGTCACTTGAAATCCAAAATTCATGTGGGTTTAAAAACCTCAAACACACATTTAAACATCCTACCTGCATGATAAGCCTTAGCTGAGACTCCAAGCTTGAGCAACTGGTAAGCAACTGTTTCACAGCCTTCTCTGGTTCGACAGTAAACAATCCCACAGCCCTGAACACAGTCAGTGTTAAAAAGAAAAAAGAAAAAAAACCTTGTTAAAGTATGGACTGACTAGTTTGTATTCAATTTAAAAACATATAGAATATGCGACAGAAAATTTGCGCATCATTTCTAAGCCGTGTGATCTTACTGTAAAGACCCTGCCTTCATACTGTAGCTTTAGTTTTGACAACAGAATTGAAGATATTTTCAGGCACAAAATCTGCCAAACCTCCCAAAATTAGTCATCTGTTAATCCTTAATTTAGACATTCACATTAAATCCTCCATATTAGAAAATTTCCCATTTCAAATCAAATGTTAAGAGGATTCTTCTATATCTGTCTAGGAAATGTCTTAAAGTAAAATATTTAAGAGTGCTAAGAAAACCCTGAAAGATATATTTACAATTAGAAATGAAGTTTTTGTTAAATGTATTCCTATTCAGAAATTTGGGCCCTTTGGCACATCCAGAGATAAAACCCTGTGTACATGTAATTAATAAAAAGGATATTAACGCACATTTTAGCATAAGTATAAAATATGCTTATGCTAAAATTTGCAAGATTTTAGGGTGAAAAATAAAACATTACACCTATTAGGCACAACATTATGACCACCTGTATGGACTCCACTGGAATCCTAAAGGCGATAAGAGTTTAGCAGCAGATCCTTAACATCAACTCAGTTTGGTTTATTTATGTTGCATCCTAAATGTAATACGAGACTAATGCAAGCTGGTCAAAAGTCATGCATGTAATGAAGCCCAGCTGACTGAATCAAGTCACTGACTCTGCAGCAATCCCTCTTTCTAACGAGCATGTGATGACAGTGGAAAGAAAGGACGCTTTCTTAACAGACAGGAAGCTCAAGCCGAACCAGAACCACTCTCAGTGTTAGTGGTCGAGATAATCAGTGTTATTCACTTTACCCTTTAGTGGCTATGATGTCATGCCTGATTTGTGTATAATGTTTTGGGTGACATAAAGACACAATGTAGAACCAAAAGACTCCAAAGCTGCTTCAAAAACATTTCCAAGCTGATACATAACACCAGGTTTGTGTAACATGCTCATATAATTCCTCAAGGGTCTATTTTACAAACCTGTCCAGCCGATCCACTGTCCATAGCCAGAGCTTGTTTGATAAAGGCATGTAGGTGAACATAAGGGTTTGGCAACAGATCCCTGAAGATCACATCATAATAAAGGTTACTACGGAAGACAGGCGTGATAAAAGACATCGGAGAGTGCAGCCTCAGCGACTGAACAATGTCTTCTTGCACGTTCTTGGGAGCTGTTGCCGTCAAAGCTAAACAGGGAACTCCTGGTATGCGAGCCCGCAGCTCACCCAGTTTGAGATAGTCTGGCCTAAAATCGTGGCCCCACTGGGAGACACAGTGAGCCTCGTCCACAGCCAGGTAGGACAGCAGGCCGCGGGAACACAGACCCATCAGGCAGGGCTGGAAAGAGGGCGAGGCCACCATCTCTGGAGTGATGTAGAGCAGCTTCAGCTTTGGTCGGTTGCTCCCCAGATCAGCCAGGATCAGACGGCGCTCACCCACTGGAAGCTTGGAGTTGATGGAGCAGGCAGGGATGTTGAGCTCCTTCAGGCGATCCACTTGGTCCTGGAGAATATCACAGATAAGATGATATTGCACTCACATACAGTTCAAATCAACCATCAGCAGTTTGTACAGTGAAACAGAACTCCACATCATTAATGATAATTTAATGTATGGTATCTTAAATTTGAAAACGTTAGGTAAAGTATAAGTATTTGTCCTTTATTAACTATTATTTGTTAATTGTTTTTTTCATTTTATCCTCATTTCTGAGGAAACAGAACCACAAACATCCAAGAACTTTGGCTCAAAAGCAGACTTGAGTAAGACCAGTCATAAACATGTAAGTAAAGGGGACTATATCCTGCTTTTCATGCTGAGAAGACAAAAAAAGTTATAAACCAGGAAAACAAAGAACAAATGGCCCAAAAATCCTGGAAATCGTGTGTCATTCTTTGAATAAGACATATGTGCAAGACCCTTTCTAAGTGTTATGAATTAAAACAGATTATATTACTATTCAAACAAAGATCTGTCCAGTTAGTTTGTCTCAAAATATAACAAAACAATATAAAAGGGAGTCAGTTTTGAAAAAAAAAAAAAAAAATCAGTTTTTATTTACATTTAATTAAAAATTGGCATGCCAAATAAATTATTTACACCTTTTTGAATAATCAATTGTAAAATCTTTTTATGCATTTACAGAAATCAAACCCATTTTATAATTGCCGACCAGCTTTTTGCATGTTTCCTCTGGTGGTTTGATAATTTATCTTTGGTGATGAGCTCCAATTCTTTGAGTTGGAGGGCCTCCTTGCCATCACCCTAATCTTTGGACTCTGCCTAGGCAAAACATGCATTCACTTTCAGAAAGTAAAGGTTTTGAATCATCTCTTCCAGAAAATCTGCGTAGGTACTAGGGCTGGACGATAAGTTGACTTAATCGATTAATCTAATTTTCTATTTATGAAGATCTGATTTTTGGAAAATCTGGATTTTTTTTCCTCCAATGTATTTCTTGGGTTTCCAGAGTGATGTCAGCCTGCCCAGGGCCTACCATCTTATTTTACAAGCATGTTTTACAGCTTGTGTTTAGTGGGACTTTGAATTCAGGTCAACTCCCAGAAGGGATGACTGAAATACAAGCAAGTTTTGAAAATATTTTTTTGTCGTTTGCAATTTAAAATTAAATTAAATTAAGAAAAGAAAGGGAGGGAAAAAAATCCATTACAATCAGAGATCGGATTTGGTAGAAACTGAGATTTTATTTTTAGGAGATATCGCCCATCCCTAGTGGGTACCTGAATGGAGCTGTGGACAAGAGATCTCCTTACAATCTGATAGGTCTGAAGAACCTTATCAGCTAAAGTGGGTATTGTCAAGTCAAAATGTGACTTCAACTAAAGAAAATTAAATAAAATTAAACAATTAAATAGAAATTTTCAAATAATTAATTTATTATGGCCTGATATTTTTTGTCAAAAAAAATTAGCCATTTTAACATGGATGTATAGGTAGGTTTGAGAGGCACTGTTAATAGCAATTTAGAGAGAAAAGCTAAACCAAGGTGCTGTGCCAAAATAATAGAAAATATAAGAAAACAGAACTCCATAGGGATAAAAACAATAAATCTATCAACCTACCAAAGTCATTGCACACACAATAACATACACAATTAAACTCTACCTTAGTAAGCCTTTATTGGGTAGAGGTGGGTGTGATAGACTGCAGTAAACCTTATGTGCTAGATAGATCGAGTATCAAAAGAGTGATCAGCAAGGCTCTCTATATGATCAGATTCTATTTTTCCTCTTAAAATGGCGGCATCAAAACAGAACATTTCAGAAAACAAATCAGCAACAACTTTCTGTCATATTGTTTTTGTAATAGCATTTACAGAAACTTATGAGATTTTGTTTTGTTGCTGTATTGTATATAACAGAGCTTCCGCAGTTTGCCCTGCAGCATCAGTATCATCATCAGCAGGAACAAAGGGAAGAGTCTGACCTGAATGAGAGCGATTAACGGGGATATAACCAGAGTAATACCCTCCGCCAGAACTGCAGGCAGCTGATAGCACAGAGACTTTCCTGCTCCGGTCGGCATGCATACAAACACGTCCTTCTGACCTAAAACAAGACAAAAAGTCCGTTTTTTTAACAATGACAAACACTGATTTCCCTCAGCATTTACATGTTACACGTACTAACGTCTCTGTTCTGATAGGGCAGAAAGAAGACAAAAACTGGGATGAAAACATAAAATAACCAGACTTTCTCTAACTTACCACTAATGACAGCCTTAACAACATTTTCCTGAAGTGTAGACCTAAAGCCGTCGAAGCCAAAGTGAGATTTTAAAGCCTGTTTTAAACTTGTTGACATCCTTCGTCTGTCTATGGACAACTCTCTCTTCGTCGCACACTTATTACGTCATTAGAGGTGAAGAAAAAAAAAAGATGTGAAAATAAAAGTTCAAATAATAATTATTTGTTCTCACGTTATTTACATATTGTAAGCATTAAATTATTTACTTACTTTTTTTTTTTTACAACTTTAAACAAAAATAGAAGTCAGACATGTCTACATTTGGTAATAGGGAAGTCGAGCTCTGATTGGTCCAGCTAGGTGCACCTGCTAACACACCCATGTTGCCTTTAGCGTGAAATTTGAATGAGCTGCTGTGCTTGTGCTTACCTTGAGCCTCGACCCGTGCTTGCTGTTGCAAGAATTTGTTGTTCATACTCTGAATAAATAAAGGTTAAAAAAAAAAAAAAAAAAAAAAAAAGGGACTGCTGTGATTTACAAATATACTGCTTGTTGCGCTTCAGTCAACCAAAAGCTCAAATTAAAATCGAGAACTAAAATCAGCATTAATGTTAACATTAAACAAGACTGTAAAATTAATGCATAAACGCAGTTGTATGTTACACTGGCTCCGTGTAAATTGTAGATGATTAAAAAAAAAAAAAAAACTCAAGTAGGCTAATCACCTATTGTTAATTTTTAAATGAAGAAATGGCTATCATTTTGTTGCAGGAAACAATAAAACTATGCACTGATTAAAGGACATCATGTAACTGTTCATTAGATTTTAAAATTCATGAAAGTCAAAATACCACATATGGAAATTATTAAGGCCTGCCTCACACTCTCCTGTGGTCTCCTGGACCTAGGGATGCATAATATTAGAAAATCTTGCAATGGCAATAACATTGGTACAGTGCGAACATCCACTGCGTGAGGCTCTATCTAAATTGTAAAATATTATATTAGCACAAAAATCCAAGTTCATAACACTTTAAATATACTAGCCATCAGTTATTGCACTCAAAGCAGTCCTTCGCAATGTGAATATTGCACACAATGATATTATGATGATGATATATTCGCGATATATTGTGTAGCCTTACTTGGACCTCCATTACAGTTCGGGTGCAGCAGGATTGGGCCAGACTCGAAGCAACACATTGCAGTGTGAAGGCAGTAATGACCCCCAAAAGATGTTTTCATGGTGCATTCCTGGCCATCCTACCACTATGCTAATGTATCATCAACCTATCAATATATTCAGCGTTAATGTGAGGGAGGAAAGACACCTAGTTTTTATAGCAGCTTCTTGGCAGCATGAAAAGGGATGCATTTGAAAGAGTTACCTGCACATAGCACTGGGTACCACTGGGTACCACTGGGTACATCTCTTGGTGAGCACAGTTTGAAGGAATCATTCACACAAAATTTAAAATGATCATATCAAGGTTAGGTTTTTTTGGAGAGCTCGGCTCTCCATATACAATACTTGACAAATCAATTTTACAATTAAATGGCAACCCCAAAACCTTACACCTTCCTTTCAGCTATCTGCAACTAACCTATGTGAAATGTGGAGCTCTGTGCGCCCAGGATTCAGATTTGCTACGACCACAACATTGAACCGCCATGATATAGAAATTTTTGTAAGTCCTATCATTTATACTGGTGAGTGCATTCTTGATGTTTCTCCAAAAACCTCTTCAAAACCCCTGCAGAGACCTTATATGTTCTGGATGAGTTTTCAATACCGTGGCGCAGTCTTAATCTGGTGAAGGCTGCAGGCGTTAGTAAAGTATTCAAGTAAATAGTTCCCAAATATCATCTAAAATCATTTCATATGCCCATATACTAGCTGTTTGTTTACGTATCCCTGTTTAATTGCTTTTTAATACAACTAGTCACATCGCAATCTTAACAAATCAATGCATTTAGAATGAGGAAGACAAGAACTGTTGGTACCAGACAGGCTTGCACAGTTATTTAAGAAACAGCTGATTTATTGGGATTTGAAGGCACAGTCACCTGTGGGACAAACAGAGAATGGTCTAAAAAAAAAAAAAAAAAAAAAAAAAAAAAAGAGATCAGCACTAAATTCTAAAATGTTCAATTGTAAGAGTGACTCAGCACAAACAAAGATATCTGTCAAGATATTACTCTCCACCATCAATTTTCAAGGCAGTATTATTGATGAGATCAGAAAATACTACATTTATAGATCGACTTTTTTTCCCTAGATAACTCTGACAACTGCTGTTACATCAGCCAGTATGTTTTATTCTTTATTTGAGGTTCTATGCTCTAGAACATGTCATACAGTCAGAAAGGAATGGTTGAAAGGAAACAGTAGCCAACAGCAGCTAAAATAAGCCATCATTATATCAAGATACTTGGATACCAATGAACAACATGTTGAACCCTTAAACAGTCAGTCAGCTGTTCTTAACTCACCAGAGGACACTCCTGTGAGTTAAGGTCTTCTGTCCTTAACTCACAGGTAACAGTCCACACAAAATCACCTAACTTGGGACAGGTTGGAAAAACGTCTTTGGATTCATTTACACAGCAAGATGATAAGATGAATTTGGCATCAACAATCCATCTTTCCATGTATCAATGGCCATATTGATGGTGGTAATGTAATGATTTGGAGGATGTTAAGCCCCTTAGTTCCAACTGAACATAATTTATATACCACATCCTACCTGAGTAACTGTTGCTTACAATCTTCATCTTTAGATGGGATATGGTAAGGAGAGAGAGCTCCTCATTTAAAGTTCCCTTTTTACTTATGTCATTTTTAGTTCTTAAATAGAAAAAAAACCCAGCACAATCAAAACTAAATTTGGATTATTCTTTATTCACAGAAGTGCATTGTTATCATGTTAGTATTGCACAATACAGAAAATTTTTACACTGGGGTTTCTGCTCAAACGTCTGAAAACAGAAAACACAAAACACCAGAGGGTGGCGCTCTAACTCTATGTTGAGAAAATAGTAGCAGAAATCACATTAAAGCAGAAGCAGCATACAGAGTGTTCGCATAGATGGTCATTTATATCAGGATTGCAGTGCTCTTCTGGTGTCTTATACCCTACCGTAATGTTTATTGGCTCATACAGGAAAACCTGACAGGAGGAAACTTAGGCCCACAGGCAGGATGTGGGGCAGAGACAGTGGGTCTTAGCTACTGGAGACCGAATCACTAGATCCCTAACAATCTCCACTGTACCAAACAACGGGAACAGCCTCTCGGTGAAGGTCTCGTTGTAGGTGTAAATGTGCAAGTGTTTGTCCACATCATAGAAGGACAGCTGGCCATTGTCATAATCGAGGTAGATGCCCACCTTACGTGGGATCAGGCCAGGTGGCAAGGCAGTGAAGGGCACCGTCAGGGCTTTAAACTCGCTGCCCCTCTCCAGCCGCAGGGTCATGTACCCCGTGTCAGTGTTCAGGGACTTGAAGCCCTTCCTCAGCGCTGACTCTTTGGCCACGCCCAGCCGCCAGTCGCGCTCTCCGACCTCTGCCTCCCAGTAGTGGCGGCCGGAGCCCAGGCCATCCATGCCGACGGCGCACCACCATCCGTCAAAACGCTGGTGGTAGTTGGGAACATCTTTTCGTTCAAAGCCACAGCGCATCCTCTTCTCATCAGCAGAGATGAGCAGATCAGGGTTGGCTGTGTCCAGATCCAGAGTTACCTCCACTTTAGGGGAAGGAACAAGGTTGGAATATCAAGACAGCTGAGAAAAATGACCAAAATATTTCTGGAAAACATGTTCAAGTACCTGCAGCATCTCCAATCCAGTTCCACACTACAGAAAGAACAAAAAAAAATATTTATCTGAGCATGAACTTAATTGCAAGCCATGCATGTGAGGAAAACTTCATGAAAACATCAAAATTCATCTAATTAGCTGCTTCAAAACAAAATGTACTGGGGCCCATAATGGCCAAGAGAGCTCTTTTTTTAAACTAACTAAATAGGTCTCATGAGATCATGGTTGTCTGTGCTTTCGTTTTGGTCTAAAGTCCTGGGAGGATTAAGAAAATAATTCTCCTCACACAGGAAAAACTCTGATTTATATTTGGTTGTCTAATTAGCCAGTTTTAAACTTCAGTACACAGTCAGGGCACGTCTAACATGGGTTGTTTTTCCTCCCATGTACTCAAATTAACGTTTAATTATTTTACTGTCAAGATTATGCTCGTGATAAAAATAAAACTGTGTTAATGCCTTTTATCCATCTTGATCCTAGGGTGCCAATAAGTGTGCAGGGTGTTACAAATAGCAATAGTTCATAGGTATTTCTACATGTAAGGGAAGTAAGGGATGTTTCTGGTGTCATTGAAAGGCTGATTTTTTGGAGGAAAAATGGCCCTATAGCTCCTATGTTGCTGAGAAATTGTTTTCATTAATTAATTAAATTTTTATTATTATTAAATTGATCAATTTAAGCATCTTAGAATTATGATTTATTAGATTTGCAAGGCAAATTTAAATGTTTAAATTCTTTGTTTCATTTACCTGGTTGAGGAATGTAGGATATGGAACCTGGAAGGAAATGACGAAACTGATGAAAAAGTGAACGGTTTCAATAAAATGCATCAAAATGAATTCTGGATTGATTTACAAACCAATCTTCTGAGTTCTCTGCTTCCACAAAAGCCACTGCTGTGGGATGGTGTCCTGCAAAAAGCAAAGGGGCTTATTGTTGAATTTTGGGCCCAGATGATTTTCAGTATGCTCTGTGATTTACAATACATGCTGTTACCTTATCAGGTCGCTGTGACACTAAAGTCCACAGAACCAACTCCATAGCAGTCAGTAGATTGGGCGCACGCCCCCAGCGCCATGCCGACTGCAGGTCCTCCAGGATCTTGGCAACTGGTTCTCCGGGCCACACGCTTTGCTGCACATATGTTTGTTTTAAAAACACAGCTTTTATAGCGAAGGTCCAGTACAATGGGAAGGTTAAATTGCATATTTAAGCTTCCCACCTCAGGCTGAGCCCTCAGGTCTTTGATCCAGTTAAGGATGACAGCTTTGGCCTGCTCCAGGTCCTGTCCGTTAATCAGATCAGGCTGCTTGCCCTCATCCATCTCTGGCCAGCCATCAGTTTGCATCAGTGTCTTCTGCACAGAGAAATTAACTTTAAAGTGCTATCATTTTCTTCTAATCTGTGATATGTTTTTTTTTTTTGTTTGTTTTTTTAAATCTTGGCTTGGCACCTTGTTCTCCAGCATGGATGCCCACTGCAGTATGAAGACCCGGCAGAGATGAGACGACCAAGTGTCATCTTGGTTCCAGATGTGCTCCAGGACTTCTGATCTCTGCAGGGGAGAAAACAAAAAGAGAAAAAAAAAAACCCCCACTAGAATGAAGGCCAGAGGAACATTCTCTTATTCGGCAAAACATAATTATTTTATATGATAGCTTTGCTGTTGGACTAGTAGTCAAATAGCCGCGTAATGCTGTATGATGTTACTGAATAGGATGTCAAGTAAGAGTTAGGCAGTGCTAAAAGAAAAAAAAAAAACACAGATAAAAAACAGCCTGGATAGATTAAAAGGTTCTGGGAAGTTCAGAAAAAATTTATATTTTGATAATACAGTGTCTTACAAAAGTTTTCACCCTCCCTGAACCACATTAAAACCATAAATGTATTTCATTAGAATTGTATGTGATGAACCAAAACAAGGTAGCATATTAAAAAGTAATACATGGTTTTTAAATGTTTTTATAAACAGATGTCAGACAGGTTTGACATCTGTATGGATTCATTCCCTCTTACTCTGACACTGTTGGAGTAAATGTACAAAGTTATTCTACTTCTTACTATATTTCTTAATATTTGTGAGTATTGTTTTTCATAATGTTGTTTGCCATGAGAATATGATTACAGGAACTGATGACCCAGCGAGGCAACATGCAATCAGTTTCGATTATACCCCGTGAAGGATGAGTGGATGCCGTAGGTGGAGGTCATGTTTAGATAAGATAATGCTGTCTCTGTATATAATTTAAAGTAGATAAGTTTCAACTGGATGTAACTGGTTTTGCCCCTCCCTTCAGCAGTTGAAACTTCATGTAACTAGGGTGTTCCTAAATACAATAAAAAGCCTGGAGATTGGAGACTGTCTCAGAGTGGGTTGGAGGATTGTAACTAAGCAGTCTCCGAACACTCTCCTTGCAAGTAAACCAACAATAATTCTCTGTGTCTTTCTTTGTGCAGTTATCGTGTTACAATGTTGGGAAATTAAACCTAACAGACACCCCTACATAACATCCAGTGCAAACTAGGCTTTATGTCTAAGAATATGTTAACAGGACAGGTTATTAATCACATGAATCTAGCCTTGACAGAAGAGTGGAAAGATAAAAGCTGTTGTTGAAAGCTGTTATGGTAGTTTGCAGTTTGCTGCAAGCCAGGAAGAGGAAACAGCAGACTGAGAACAAAATGGAACCTTTTGGCCTACATTCAGTAGGCTATGTGTGTTAAAAATGCTTCAATATCCTTTAAAATACCACCCCCAACAAACAGCATGGTAGGGGCAGCATCATGCTGTGAGGATGCTTTTATGCAGCAGGGACAGGGGCGCTGGCTAGAATTTATGGGAAGCTGGGTGATGTAAGAAACACAGCAGTCTTGGAGGAAAACCTCTTGAGAGTTGCGCAGAGTTTCACCTTCTGTTGGGACAACAACCCTAAACCTACATCCAGAGTTACACTGGGATGGCTATCAGATTAAAACTAAATAAAATACCTTGAAGTTCTGTGGTTATAACGCGACAATATGTGAAACAGTCCAAATTGGTTTGAATACTCTCACAAAGTAGAGTGAATTAATATGCTTTTTTCATGTTGAAGCTGTACCTGGCAGACCCGGCTAAGGTCTTTAGCCAGCTCCACGACAAACAGCTGATCCTCATCCAGGGGCTCCTTGTTCTCTCTCTTGGCTCTCTTGTTCGATTCCTATCAGGAAAAAACACAAACAAAGGGGTTTCTGTGAGATACTCATTGGAATGAGAGTGAGGCTTCAAGACATAAAAGGCATATTGAGGATGCCAGTACTTGTCCAGAAGTGCTTTAGAAAGTAATAAGGTCAATCTGGAGAGGAGGCAGTTACATAGCCTGATCAAAATGCACATCATGGTTCTAATGGTGTAAACAGAGACATCCCAATGGCTCTTTTCTTCAAAATAAAACTAAGGTGTGCAGTCTTGATGACCATGATAACAATGTTTTCATATAAAATATCTGCTTAAGTAACCAGGGGACCTAAAAAAAAATGGTTTAAACATTAAACATGTTGAAGAAAACAATGCTGACCTTAATCTTGGCTGTCAGTTTTTTGGCCGGCTCGACCATGAAGTGAAAACACTGCATCATCTTGGCTGCTGTCTATGCCCGTGTCCTGCAATGACAAATGCAAATAAATAGTGCTCACATCACGGGTAGGTCTAATAAACAAGCATGATCTCCTTTATTTATTGTTTGCCAGCATGTTCAGTTGCCCTGGCATGAAGGACAACCTGTTTGTAAAAGGTACGTTAAAAATCTGACAGGTTTGGTCAATCTGAGGCTGTTTTTTGGATGGTAAACTGTCACATTTCAAGTGAAAGATTTGATTTTTGGTGTGTTTCTCCTCATAGCAGCACTACTCCTTCATGAAAAGGTGAAAACAGTAATTCTTCTTTGAAGGAGGTGGACACTGAGCAGGAAGTTAGCTAATGTTTACATCCAAAACCCCAGCATGGAGATCACTAAACATGTGATGGAAACTTTGCCGCTCTACACAACGAACATAGATTCCCAAGGTGATCATAACAGCAATGCTTTAGAGGACCTCTGCAAGATAAACAAACTTAAGGAAGTGTAATTACTTCAGGAATTAAGTTATCAAGCCAGAAGTGATTATTAACCAGAGCAGAATCAGAAAATACAGTCAGGTCCTATATGCCCTGCATCAAAATGTCATTGGGGGGCCTGCCTGCAGTTAAGTCCACTACCCACCTCAGTGAAACTGACCTTGCTTTTATATTTTCCATATTTGATCATTTCTGCATTCACACAAAATGACTGTATGACAGACTGTGCATTGCTTTACAGTCACATCAGTTGTTTCACATTATTTATTGAAATATCCTAAAACAGTTTCAATTTTTCAATATTTATTTCCATTTTATTATTTTATTGTTATAGGAGGTGTGGCTACAAAGTCAATGATTTAATGTAATTAGCTTAGCTTCAAGTGGCATTATAACTGTCTGGTTTTACATTTAAGATCAGATTGGACTTTTTGTCAGTGAATCTAATATGCCTACATGATTTGGCATTTTATAAACAAAGACCCAACAAAAAAACCCAACAGAGTTTAAAGCTTTCTGTAAGTCAAGTCAGTTTTTTTGAATCAAGAAGATTCTATGTGACAATTGTAAGGTCAGTGTGCTTAAAAGGAAACTTAGAAATAAAAACAACCAGTACTGCAGGAATATATTCAGGGAACATCTCAGGAACACAGCAAGGGGTCACTTAAACCTTTAAAAAACAGTAAGAAGTATATTAACATCAATTCTTAGTTTAACTGGAGGCCAATGGATAGATTTTAAAAAGAAACTGATGTACTCAAATCTTTTGGTTTTGGTTAAAAGCCTATTTGCAGCATCTTCTATCCATTGCAATTTATTTAGTGACTGCTTTATACTCCACCAAAAAGTGGGTAACAATAATCCAGTCAATATGAAAAAAGGCATTTTTTTAAAAATCAGGTAATCTTGGTGTTGTGTATACTGACATAACCTGATTTAGTGCACTTGTGTGGTGCTCCACATTTCTGCACACAAATGATAAAACCTGACAGTGATAAAACCTGACATGCAGTCCAATCAGAAACATTTCAGGCACAACTGAGTGCAGTGTTGATCAAATCTTTTTGCAAATTCACTTGTTCAAGCTTCACTGGACACCCATGATTGTTTTACCAGACCAGCTGGGTAACCTAAGCAGTGCAAAGTTTGCTTTTATGTTGGGCCTGCTCTGGCTGTGTCCTTGGTAAGGTCCCCTCTCTCTCTCTGAGCTCCTTAGCCGTTATTTGTGCCACATTCACGTTCTCCCACTTATAATCTGTAGAACAACACAATATGCTCACACTACACATTAGAAAACCACCATTATGGCTTACCCATAGTCCAGCACCTTGCACAATTAATAAGATGCAGCACTAAAACCTGAAAACAAAGACTATCTATGAGGTTAAATATGACGCGTCTTTTAAAATTAAACATTTAATTGTAGAATTAATAACGATCCACTTGGATTAGGAACAACCCAGATTTCGAAACAAATGCAGCACATCTGATGATCTTATTCATACTGTAAGAGAGCATGACCACGCAGTTTTAGCACCGACCCAGTTTGAGGTCAGCTGATGACTGCGCAAGAGGTAAACACAGAGCCGCAGAGTGACTTTGCAGCAGATCTGCACCAAAGCTGCAGAGACTCTGTTCATTCATGTTGCAAACTTATTTTGTTTTCCATTGCAATTGAGAGACTTATTAAACGCATTTTCTTCCAGGTAGCGTCACACAATTTCACCCCCGCAGTGCGTCATCCAGATAATCCCGTCTGATTTTTATGCATCACTTCCGCGCATCTTACCTTAAATTTGAGATATCAGGAGGTTTTGGTCAGTGTCTTCTTGTTAAAAACACGAATGTTCTGCTCTGGAAGAAGTCTTGTCTGTGTACTGCAGAGTCTGACCTTGTTTACATACCAGACTGCCAGTCGGCGACTCGGGGAAGTTCGGTTTTCTCCGTCAGTGACGCACGCGGCTCTCCAATTGGCACAGCTCTGAGTCATGCTGGAGAGGTAATAATGCTGTTGTTCACACAGCGGCAGGAGCACAAAACCTCTTAATCCATACATTAATCGTAGTTATTTAAAAGACTGGTAGAAAGTTGATCATGTATGTTTATTTTCTTCAGCTAATTCAGCTGCTGCAGTTGGTGTTGACGTGAAAACATGAATCATTCCAGAAATCACCTTAGTGCCTTTTTATTACTATTTTGAACATCTTTATAAATAATTTATTTTGTCCCAAGTGCAAATGTTAATTTAATTTGGTTAAAATGTAAAATGAACCATTAAAATACACGAAACACAGCCTTACAAAAATATTCATATCCATTTGAATGCATTTTGTAATTTATTTTGTCCCAAGTGCAAATGTTAATTTAATTTGGTTAAAATGTAAAATGAACCATTAAAATACACGAAACACAGCCTTACAAAAATATTCATATCCATTTGAATGCATTTTGTAATTTTACCAACTACAAACATCAAAGTATTTGACTGGGGTTTTATGTGACAGACCAATACATAGTAGTGCATAACTCTAAGGTGGAAGGATACATAGTTTTCAAAATGTATTGCGAATTAAAATCTGAAAATTGTGTGCATTTTTGTGGGATCTAAACTGAGAGCAAATACTTTGTTGAACCACCTTTTGCTCCTGTTAAAGCTAAAAGTCTGATGTCTCCACCAGCTTTGCAGCTCTTAAATTTGTGTCCATTATTTCTTACTCTATGCAGATTGGATACAGAGCATTGGTCAATGTCAGTTTTCAAGTCTTGCCATGGATTCATAATTGTATTTAGGTCTGGACTTTAACTAGGCCATTCTAACCCATGAATATGCTTTGATCTCTGCCTATATGTGTATTTAGCTCCACCCAGCTTCCCATTACATCTCACCATCTTCCTTGTCTATACTGAAAAAAATAATTCCCAAAGCCTGATGCTGCCACCACCAGGTTTCACATGAAGCATGATGAGTTCAGGTTGATATGCTGCATAACATTTTGCATTCTGGCCAAAGATGGTCAATTTCAGTTTCCCATGTCTCTTATGTTTCCTATGCCTTGTGGTAAACTGCAAAAATGACTTCTTATAATAGGTTTGCAGTTATGTCAAAGTCCTTCTGTTTTCAGATGATGGGCTGAACAGTGCTCTCATGTTCAAAGCTTGAAATATTGTTATAGCACCTAACACCGCTTTAAACATATCTATCACTTTATCTCTGAGCTTTCTTGCGTGTTCCTTATGCTTCTGTTTGTTCGCAGTTGTTCCCTACCACCTTTTGAAGCCTCCACAGGACAGCTGGAGCATAAATTACACACACATGCTCTGTTTATTAGTTTAGTTCTGAATGCAAACATTTGCACAATGGTTTATTTCAAGGTATAAGAATAATGGCGACTCAAAGAAATGCATGCTACACTTCTCAGATTTTTATTTGTATGGATTTTTGAGAACCATATATCATTTTCCTTTGATTTAACAATTATGCACTACTTTCTGTTGGTCACATAAAATCCCAATAAAGCAAAATAAAGTTTGTGGAAGTAACATGACACAATGTGAAAAAAGTTCACAGTCAAATAATATTAAAAAAAAGAGTTACCAGCAAACTATTTGGATGGATTGGATTGAATTTTCATTATAAGAATTTTAAGACAGTTTTGTGGCCTATAATCTAATATTATTAGATTATCATCTAATAATATGTTATTAGATTATAGGATTATTTCATTTATTATTATTACAATAAAAAGTGGAAGTGAAAGAGAGGAGGGGGCTGTTTCAGTGAGACATCTGCTGACCAAGTTGTGTAACTGCTGTGGATCTACTGTATGACCTGACTAATTTTAAGCACATCTTAAGAAAAACCTAGAAAAAATATTTATTTGCAAATTAGATATCATCTGTTCATATTCATTGAACAACAAAACACAAAGCTATTACTTTTATGACCCACGCACTGCCATCACTACAGAAGTCTTCATGGTCAGAGCAAAAAGACTCATGCTTTTTCCTCAGTAAATAATTTTTTCTTTCTCATAGCTGAAAATAAATATTTCATAGTTCTAAACTTGGTTTATATTTAAAATGGTCTGTTCCTTTTCAAGTCTCACACCGACAAATCTGGATTTTACAGACAAATCTTTATCCACTGTGGCTTTCAGTGAACTTTTAAATACACCAAGTTTTGTTTATTTTCTGTTAATCAGATGAAACTTAAATTATGACAGTCTATCAACAAAATAATAAAACGGTTTATTTCTTGTGTTTCTACAAAGTAGAAACATGATGGCAATTATAATTCTTCAATAAATACAGTACAGGACAATGTCAAGATTAAACCAAGGCATGAAAACACAGTGAGGTAAACAAAATAAAAAACAGATATTGTTGCACAGTGGGAAGTATTATTGTATTTGTGCTGCATGATTTGTTTATTTTGTGTTTTGCATGTCTTTACTTCTGTTTCCATCTGCAAACCCCTCTGAAAAACACACTGTTTTGAACTTGATTGACTGGTGACTGTGGAGGATGATTCCCACACTGTTATTTTGTTTACGTTGTGTTTTACTACACTGGCTCCTTAGATTGAAACTAATGATCAGTTTCAACCTTGAGTAGATCTGTTCATAAATGGATGCAATTTACTTCATGAATAGAAATATGTTCCGCATCTTTTTTTTCTCCATCTCTGGTTGGTTGACTATACAAACAAATATCAGCTTTACAACACATCTGAATAAAAAACATACAATGTGTTTTTACTTCATGATAAAAATCCGAAAAACGAGAACATTTATAAGTAGAACCGGACCCACATCGCTGTCATTGACGAGGGATTTTCTTTTCTTTTGGTAGGTTTCAGTCCTCTTGTCACGTCCCTTCATTAAAGATGTCCTAGTCACCTTAATTTATGAATGCTTGTTTTTTTTTACAGCTTGGCATGAGTGTAGTAAATGTCTCCGTTTTTTAGCATTCAGATGTGCCTCTCCGTAGATGGGATGCAGTTCCTCTTTGGCTTGCTTTTTGGCTCAGTTTGAGGTATCTGAATCAGAAAGTTCTGTAGGATTTGAACTCTTTCGGAAACTGATGTCGAGCTTGCCTTCACAGCCTTTCGCCAGTTTGAGGACTTGTTCAGCATCATACAGGAGGTAGAACGGTGCTGTCTGTGGCGTAACCTGGGCTCATGTTGGTGTAAACTCTCTGAGGAGGGGGAACGTCCAGGGCACATGATAGAATATTGTATGGCAGTTCTACAGACTGGCGGATGCTCTCTTCATACGATGGAGGAGACTGTATGGATCACAGATAACATAGGAGGTCTTAGGCTTGTTTCTCAGAATAACAATGTTTTCAGGTAATAGATTTTGGTTACTTTTCATAGTAACCAAAATAAAAGGAAAAAAATGGATTTGTTTCAACAGCGGCTTAAACAGAGACATATTTATGAACAGTGATGTACATAAGTGTGTTTGTCTTAAGTTTTGATGTCCTAATATTTTCAATAAGTTTCTTTATTTGAAGTTTTAAAACTCTAAACACATCTCTGGGCGTATGAACAGGAAAAATGGTTACTTTTTTTAAGAAATGCATTTTTGTTTCAAGTTCTGTCCCTAAAAAATAACTTTGAAATAAATAATTTCTAAGTGAACAGGTTTTTGGAGAAATTTCAACTGGGTGTGGATTGGGATCTTGGGCCAGAAACTAATTCATCTCGAGAACAAAACTGAGCAACAATTCCCAATAAAACTGAAAAACTACAGCATTCAACAAAAGGGATATCCTCAGGTCTACATCTATGATAAGGCCTTAATTCTTCTCACCATGAGGTTTCACAACCATCCATGAAACACGTGGTGTAGAAAATCTCACACACTGGTTGAGCTACTTAAGATCGACTGATCAGGCTTTGTTTGATACTGACCTCCAGGTTTTGTTAGAGGTGTGATCTGCTGATTCAGATCAGATGCAAATTCAAATTTTCTTTCAAAGGTCTATAACCCCCACAACTCACCACAATTGTGGCACTGGTCCCTTAACATAGTGTTTCTGAACCTATCAAACAAAGAATGGATGATAAATTTAAGTTCATTCATATATCAAAGTCTATGATCCTAAGTATTATCAGTTGTTTTTTTCTAAACTCAAAATAATAGCACATCCTGTTTATTGATACATTTATAGGCAGAAAAAGTGGGAGTTCAGGTTGTCAGTGTTTCACTGACCACCAGTCAGAGCCAAAGGAAAACAGAACTGTTCGAGTTTGATCTTTGGTTGATTGATCAGTGTATCAATACTAACTAGCCTTTAAAGTTTTATCTTAAAGACAGTTTATACTCCTAAAGATTTTTATCAAATGCAAAGAAGAAATTGTTAAACCCATTAAGAAAAAACAAAAAACAAAAAAAAAACAGCTAGTCCAGCTGTTTTCTCTACATGCATTAGGGACTGTAATGACCTGGATGAGTGAGAATCTACTCACAGCATTTTAACATCAACTGCTGATGTCTGATGATGGCAACACAAAGGTCACTAAAAAGCTTCCACTGGTGTTAATGGCCTCCATTCGATTTGCGTTTTCAGTGAAAATCCACACAATTACGCCCTAAAATATCAATGTGTCCAAAGAATTTTGCTCCATATATTACAAATTATGGCTGCAAAGTGTTTTTTTTTTTTTTTTTTTTTTTTTTTTTTTGCACTTGAGTTCATCAAACAGGACCATATTTAGAGTCAAGTCAAATTAAGATTTTGTGAATTAAAAAATGGAGTCGGTAGACTAGTGGGATTTTTAGCTACTTCCATCCACTGTACTTGAGTGTCATACAAAACACTGGAACACAGGGCTCATCTGAGTTGCGCTATATATGTTTTCTCTATTACCATCATTGGTTTGTCGGAATATAGCTGTACTTAACATAAAAGGATAATAAAAGGGATGGACCAAATACAGCTGCTGGACTCAGTTATGTTACCCTGTTAAACTTATGTATCTCATGTTTGGAAAAATAGGAGTTAGAAAACATCCTCTGGACTGCAGGGCTTGAAGCCTATTTTTAAAGAATAAAAGGAGAATGTTTGTATTTACATTACCAATTAATCTGGTCCCACTCCAGCTGGCTGGAACAGTTTTTTTCCCTTCATTATCTGTCTGATAAAAATCGAGCAGATCCACGCTCCCTAACTGAGTTCTCTTATCTTTTAATTGCTGTGGGACCCTCAGGCAACACGAACAACCCCACACCCTGAGTTCTGTCTGACACCTACACCACACACATGCACCAGGATGCAAATGTTTTAAAGCTATCCTGCCTTAGGCTGCAGGACAGATGGGGGACAATGAGCAGGCGTCGCTATCTGAATTCACTCTCACATTCAGCCCAAAAAGGGGAGAGGTACATTTGCTTTTTATTGATCACTGCTAAGATGGGCAAAAAGCAGCGTATGTGAGCATGCTTTCACGTGTGTGTCATGTTAGGGAGTGTTTGATTAAGAAAAAGGAGGGAAGGTCAGAGAAGAGGACAGGAGCACAAAGCTGCATTCTTGGCTACTGTTTGCACTCATGGATGCAGCCTCTAATTATGTTTGATGTGCCTTTTTCCTCATTACCTTGTTTGCTCGAGCGTGTGTGAACCCAAAGCTCAGCAAAAGATCAACAAGCGAAAATGTTGAAAGCTTCTACACAATGCAGCAGCAAGCTTCAGAGGAGCTGATAACGCATCCTGATCACCCCGATCCGACTGCTGTCTAATCTCTTGCAACAGAATTGTCTGTCAGTGAACCAATGATAGATAAAACTTACTTAATTTTTTCTTTTTATTGGTAAACCACACATATTGAGCAGGCTTTGCTTGATAGGAGTGACAACTGTCCCCAAATCCCATTAAAAAAAAAAAAAGCTTTATGAAGGGCTTCATTGTCACAGAATCTATGACTGTATCAGATGCTGTGACAAGGTCTTAAATTAATTTAACCTACCTCAGTAACAATGGGTCCATTGAGGCCAAAACGGTCTGCGATCATCATGTGGATCTGCCTCTGGCGGTCCTTCTTTCGAACGCTCTCATAGGAGGGGAGCCTCGGCAGAGTGGTCTCCAGGGTGGGCAGGCTGTAGCTGGAGGGCAGGCCGACATAGAACAGCTCATCTGACAGCTAAGAGACACAAAGGACAGTGGTTGTTGGTACATAATAATGAAACACATGTTCATAAAACATTATGATGTTTTATGATGATAACATTATGTTATGTTCATAAAAATTGACTTCAGTAAAGGTTCATCTTCCTCACCCATTTCTGTGTGAATTGTAAAGAAATCATGCATCCACAGAAGTGGGGTTACCTGGGTATTGCTGTCATCAGCGATCTGAGTCTGATCCAAACAAGGAGATCCAACCAGGGTCTGTCTACTGCTGTAGTACTGAGGAGGAGCATCCTGAAACAAGCAGCAGTGAGTTCAGAACATGCTCTTTTCCCAGCTGATGCAGTGCATTGCACAAGTTTTCATACCCCTTGAAGCATTATATATTATGCCACATTACAACCATAAACTACAATGTTATTTATAGATATTTAATGTGATGGATCAGCGCAAAGTAGTGCATAATTGTAACATAGAAGGAATATTATACAGGGTTTTTTTTAATCATTTTTTACAAATTAAAATTTGAATAGTGTACTAGGAATTTGTACTCTAACCTCTTAACTCAGGTACCCCCTAAACAAATACAGTGGAACCAATTGCCTCCAGAAGTCACCTAATGATAAATTTTGTATTTTTAACATTTCTTTGTTTTCTCTGATTATTTTCATTTTTTTACATGATGCTTTACTCATTTTTTTATATATCTGTTCCCATTTGATGAATGATGCAATACAAATAAGTTTTTCCTGCCTTGCCCTGCTTAATTTGGAAATAACCTGTGTGTAACCTGACAGACTGAACAAGAAACATATAAAGTATTATTCAGTAAAGAAATCAAGACACAAATGACTATTCAAGAGGAGCTGCAGATTAACATAGCTCAGGTGGGAAAATCTGTCAACAGGACAATTTTTAGCCATGCACTCAACATATCTGGCTGTTATGGAAGAGTGGCAAGAAGGAAGCCATTAGTTAATGAAAGCAATAGGAATTTATGTTTGTAGTTTCCCACAAGCCATGTAGCGGACACAGCAAACATGTGAATAAAGGTGCTCTGGTTGGATAGGAACAAAATGCTAACTTTTGCACTACATGCAAAATGCTACGTGTGAAGAAAGCTAACACCCTGAACACACCATGCCCCCTGTGAAATATGGTGGTGGCAGCATCATGCTGTGGGGGGGTGCTTTTCTTAAACATGCATAGGGAAGGTAATTAGAGTTTATGGGAAGATAGGTGGAGCTAATATAGTGCAATCCTGAAAGGAGACTTGTTAGAGGCTTCACAACATACAACCAGAGCTACAATCTAAAGGATTAGATGACACATATTCATGTGTTAGAATGGTCCAGTCAAAATCCAGAATTAATTGCGAATGTCCAATTGAGAATTTGTGACAAGACTTGAGAACTATTGTTCACAGATGCTTCACCTCCATTCTGATTCAGTTTCAGCTATTTTGCTAAGAAAAAAAAAAAATTGTAAAAACGTCCATGTTAACTTGTGTTGGTTTATCACACAAAATCCCAGAAGAAATAAATATATATATGTTGAAGTTTGTGCTTGTAATGTGACAAAAAATACCAAAGTGTAAAGTGTAAACATACTTTTATGAGGGTCTGTATTCTAACACACAACACAAGTTGTTGTTTCCCCATCTGCAATTAGCCAGAGATCCACTAACTTCAGCCCAATTGACCAATTTTCATGCCTTGTTTCATCCCTGTAGGGTCCGGATGGTTTAGTAGCACCATAAATTATTAGATCAATAAGGTGACAACATGACCACCCTCCGATTTCCGCACCTCCTCTTTCTCCCACCCCCTCCATTAAATAACAAGACATGTCAGTGTTTCACTGTATGTGGCACTGGGATGCAGAAAAAAGGCTGACAGAAAACCAAGTTAATTGCCTCGCGTCTAAATGAGTGTCCTTTGTGAGGAGAACAATGTGATGTACTACTCTGTCAGGAGGGTCCAAGAGGTCTTTTGAGTGTTCTCCTTGTAGCTGCAGCAGGTAGCTGTTAATAAGCACACTTCAGTGCACATTATTACCCTGCATGTCATGATTATAGCAATGTCAATTTGTTGCTTGGATGATACCAAATCTGAGTATGGGGAGAAATAGGTTTCTTCTGACTTGAACATTTTATAGTATTAAGTTGTATTAAACTATTAAATTGATCATTTTCTGAGGGCAGGTTGAACTATCACATTTCTCACACTCAAAAAAGACACACAGTGTCGACCTTTGCCATAAATAGAGGACACTCAAAAAGGTGATGGCAGAGGTCTCGTTTGCCTCCATCGGTTTGTACTTTAAAGAAGCAAAAGAACGTCCTCAGGAAAGGGAAAAAGAAAAGAAGGTTTGTCCTTTTGTCGCCTGGCATTGATTCAACCAGTGTGAAAAAGCACAACCGTGTAAAATCGGTGTTGAAGTCGGGGGAGGATCCCAGCAGCGGCGCGGTTTTTTTTTTTTTTTTTTTTTTCTATAGGTTGAAACTGAAGGAGATCCATTGTCTCTGTTGTGTCCCCAACACCCACAGTGAGGTCTTTCCCCTATTCATGGGGGCAAAGCGAAGCAGGGAAAGGTATGTGACTATGAAGTTGAAGATCTGAAATATCCCTCTGAAAAACAATGAAAGAAGACATCTGTTTGTTTGCCAACCCTTCTGAACTTTTCCTAACATATAATTCCAACTGTACATGCATTGTCTGTTTCTAAATCTTACCTAGAGGAATCATTTACAGAAGAAAAAAGCAAATATTTATTATAGTTTAACTAAAATTCAGCAAGTAAAGGCTGCCTGCCTCATCTTATAAGCAGCACTGTGTGGATGGATGTAACAGGAGACCAGAGTGGCCAGTTTGGACTGGTAAAAACGCTCTCTTGGTTTCTTAAGCTAGGCGGTAGATAGCTAATCCAAACCACGGCTGAGCACAACTTCCTGTCTGTTGAGAGGAGACATGCTTGTGCTCCTGCAGTTCAAAGATAACACTCAAACCTCACCCCTGGGACTAATGGAGATGAGGATGAAGTCAGGAAAAGGGAAGTGGAGAGAATGGACAACCAGTGAACAGTTACCATCTTTGAACTGTTTACATTTCCGCCCGTAACCTCATGGTGCACCAAGCTTTATAGATAATCAAGGTTGTTTTCTGCTGGTGAACTTTTTCATATGTTTTCACATTAGAAGCTCAGTTTTCACTGTTCTAAATTGGGATTTTACTTGATAAAATGAACTGTACTTATAAAAGGAATGGATATGTTACTTGTTAATTTTCAAAAAAAAAAAGAAAATAAAAGAAAATCTGATTCCCTAGAGGGATCATCTGGAGATTGAAATTTTCCGAATTCTTTTTTGCAGAATAGCTCCAGCTCTGTCAGATTGGATGATGACTGCCTGTGAATGTCAATTTCCAGTTTTGCCACAGATTCTCAATTGGATTTAGGTTTGAACTTTGAGTGGGTCATTTTGACACATAAATATGCTTCAATCCATACCATTCCATAGTAGCTCTGTCTGTGTATTTGACATCACTGTGTTTCTAGAAGGTACCTTGCCTCCTCTAACAGGTTTTCTTACAGTATTCCCCTTTATTTAGCTCCTCCTATCTTCCCATGAAGTCTGACCAGTTGTCTCTGCTGAAGAAAAGCATCCCCACAGCATAATGCCACCACTTACATGCTTCACAGTAAGGGTTGGTGTGTTTAAGGTAAAGTCCAGTACTAGTTTTCCATCACATCTGGTGTTTTGCATGAAGCAATAAAGTTCAGTTTTGACCTAATCTGACCACAACACCTTCATCCATATTATTTCCTCTACTTAGCATTTGGAAAACTGCAACCACAAGTTCTTAAGATAGGTCTGCAGTTGTGCCATAATCTTTCTACGTTTAGGTGAGGGATTGAACGCATGGAATATTCATAGTGCTAGTGTCAGTACAAAGAGTGTGATTTGCTGATTTAATTACATTGGTGGTGAAGTTGCATCTGTATGCATGGTAAGTGCTAATTCTGTCCAATTCCATTAGAATCACAGTGACTCTCTGAGATATTTCTGGAGGGCAGCTAATTCACACTGAGGCGAATCCATTGCTGCAGAACGATGATATCAAGCTTATTCAGTCCTTTCGCCACAGCCAGGCAAAACTTAATCTGACACTTGTTAATGGTCCTGCACACACACTTCTCTCTGTCAGTGTGTCCTGCAGGACTGAACATACAGATCACCTTCAAAAGAAAGCTCAGCACAAAGGAAACTTTTCACACCACTGCATTTTTTTTCCCCCTCTCTGAACAACTCACCATGTCTCCATGTGGGTCCTGATAGGAGCCGTGTTTGCAGCACTGAGGATCTTTGCGGTAAATAATGGAAAGCAGCACAACGACAACAAAGCAGAAAACCAGAGAAGAAACTGTTTCAAAAGAGAAAAAGGAAAGCAATTAATCAATAATTCCTGCTTGTTTATGAAAACACGTCATGGTGTAATTTTTCACATTTTAATAAGGAAGAACAAATGCTTTAAATTTTCACTGTTGGAACACTTTCAGATAGAGATGCACCTAACAATCTGAATTTTTCCTCAATCGGCTCGAATCAGAGATTGGCAGGCTAGTTACTCATATTTTGAGTTTGCCTGTTCATTAAATGCTTCAGAACTAAAAAGTTACTTTCCTCAAACCTAAAAGTTACTTTCTGGAACTCACAACAACCTGGAAGCTACCAGGTAGTTTTGGTGGCTCACTGTTGACTTTCCACAACTTGTGTGGTACTTTTGCTTAAAGTTTCATGGAATCCACGAGTTACTTTTATGAAAACTACTTGGTACTTTTTGGGAAATTAATAGATACATTATTATAACTTAGAACAGTTACTTTCCCTGTATTTTTTTGGTTACTTTAAATAAATTTACCTATTACTTTCAGACCTTAGAGATTACTTTCAGGAAATATCTTGTAAAGTCCAGCAAAGTAGCAAAATCAGAATAAGAAAACTTTTTTTATTCCTTTACAGTTTCCCTCTAAGTTTCATGAAAAGAAACAGATTCATTATGTTGGTGCGCCAAACAGGACATGCTTTGATGCAAAAATGGGAATAATCTAGTAACATCTTCATTTTTTTGTCAGATTCAAAACTATCGCTGTCAAAGGACCTTCAGAACATTTTTGACTTATTTTAATGCTATTGTCCTTTTACACCTCAAATAAAAACAGAACTTGATGTGAGCCAGGGAAATCATGATTGGTGTATCTCTGTTTATGTGTTCTTTTTTGAGACAATTGTTTCTTGATAACAGTTAAACACAATGTCATATGGCAATGTGTCCTAGCAAGCTGGCTTTGAAATAATCTCATTGGCTGCACCTGAAACCAGATTGGAAACATGAAAAACTTGTAAGTATTCTTACATACAGAACTGAACCTGATTATGGTTAATACAGCAACATCAGGATTTTTTTTTTCTTCTTGGAACTGTTTAATGAAGTTATGAAAAGTAAATATTGAACAGGAGAGACTTTAATGATTTACTTACAGGACGCTACGAGCACTGTGAGCTGATCCGGGGTCAGCTGTGAGGAAGGAATGGTCGGGCTCGCAAATGTTGACATTTCCTCTGCTTGAAATGTTAAAGTTGCTTTCACAAATCTTCCCGAGCTCGCCAGCCTCAGTGCAAAGGCTCTCATCTTACACCTCAGGAAAAGAAAGAAAGAAACTTCAGTTTAGCGGCTCCTCTTCGTGATTGCCATCTCCGCAGGGGACACATGCGCTCTGTAAGCCGGGATCCCAAACTCTACTCGCCTAGTAAACACGCCGCAGCGTATAAGAGCGCGTAAAGGCGCACTGGCTGACGCCCTCCACCAGGCTGCGTGGCAGAAAACGAGGCTGCCTTATCCCACTGACACATCACACTTATGATTCAGGGATTATTGCGAGAGATTTGTTTCAGATGGTCTCTGTGTGAACATGAGATTGCAAAGAGGGCTTGTATAACAGCTAGTTACTGAGCTGGTGCTTCCTCCACCGGTTTAATTAATACCATCCAGACTATAGCAGGTTAACACACGGCATGCCTGAGCCTGAGTCCCGTTACCCAGGCGACGGTGGGGGTCCCATCCTGAGGGGATTTCTATGCAGACAAAGAGCGAAAATGTAGCATTGGTATTCATGGGTGGATTTCTACCTCTGAGGTACTCATTTATATATTTTTTAAAAATGTGAATTCAGGAAAGATGTCGGGATTTTATATTGTGGTAAACTTTTGTAGAACCAATTAATGAGATGTGTGTACATATTTGTAATGGAATTCATCTATAAACTGTGGGAACACAGTTCATAGATTTGGTCTGCTGACAGATCAACAACTTGAAGCTTTTAGAAGAAATATGGTCTGTGTTTACTGTTTTTCTTTCTCTAAGATTAGCTAGATATCATAAAATATATAGTATATGTGCAGATCCACACTATTTCACATTAGAACCATAAACTTCATTGTATTTTATTAGGATTTTACCTGATAGCCCAACACAAAGCAGTGGATAATTTTGAACTGGAAGGAAAATAACAGGTTCTTTTCAAAAATTATTTTAAAAAGTGTGGGGTTAATAAATAAACATATATATATATATATATATATATATATATATATATATATATATATATATATATATATATATATATATATATATATATATATATATATCTTTCAGTCTTCAACTGAAGTAAAGGCTTATGGTAACTCTGGAGGAGCAGCAGTGATCCACAGCTTGGTTGAATCTGTTTAAAGGGCAACTATGAGCATTGCTTGAAAAGGTATTTGTCCCCTTATGTATATCCTCCATTTTTGCTTTTTTTTGGTCACAGCAGTTAAATGTTTCAAATCATGAAGTACATTTTAACATCAGACCAAGATGACCTTAGTCAGTACAAAAAGCAGATTTTTAATTATAATGTTATCAGTGAACAGGAAAACCATACTGATGCCTATGAAAACTTAATTGCCTCCTAAACATCATAACTGCTTGTACCAGCCTTGATGACAACAGCTGCCATTAAGTGTTTGCAATAACAAGAATGGGTCTAATATTTTGGTGTGGAAGAATTTTGCCCCCCTATTCTTTGCAGAATTGTTTAAATTAAACAACACTGGGGGGTTTCTAGTATGAACGACATGTTTGTGATCTCATTTCAACATCTCAATCAGACTTTAGTATGAATTTTGACTAGGACATATAGAATCAATCAGAGGTGGACCTGCTGGTGTGCTTTGGATCATTGACCAGCTTAATAACCCAAGTGTGTTTGAACTATCTGGCAAACATTCAGTCAGTTACAACAAGCTTTCAGGCTAAGAAGAAACAAAGCAGCCCCAAAAACCTAACACCACCATGTTTGACTTACACTGATCTTGTCTGAAATACTGCCTTTTACACCAGATATAGTTGAACTCACACCAGCATGGATGGTTCTAGATGGGGGCCAACAAGGGGCCAGTACCCCTGTAGAACTGGTTCTGGGCCCTGTATACTGAAGAGATAATACCAAATTTCTTATGATGAAATGTGCTGGCACACAAACAGTAAATAATTGGTCCCTTGGACCAGTTTCATTTTTTATCTTCACAGTTTTATTTTAACAATGAATTAACAATTAAGGTGTTCCTCTTTTAGCTTCAGCCATATTGAGACAGGATTGCAGTTTTCATTTGCAAGATCTGGGGTCTGCAACCTGCAGATGCAAGTGGCTCTGTGGCTTATTGGCTCACTTAATCTAATAAACAATGAAATACTGCCTTGTCTTTTTTGTTTGTTTGTTTGTTTGTTTTACTTCTTTTGTTCTATGCTCCCATGAAAAAAACATCGGCCCCACCCTGGCCCCTCTGGTAAATTTGGTCATGAACTGCCATGGCACAAAAATGTCCACAGAATATTTGTTCAAAGATCTTAGGGATCATGCAGATGTTTTTTGGGTAAGTATGCAATGGGCCTTTGTGTTCTTTGGGTTTGGCCTTGGAAATCATGGGTTTGATTTTTGCCCAGTCTCTTTCTTATCATTGTCATACTGAGCACTGACCTCAACTGAAGCAAGTAAGGCCTTCTGGGCTTTACATGTTGTTCTGGCTTCATTTGTTACCTCCTGGATGAGTTGTGCATACACTCTTGAAGTAATTTTAAATGTTTGTCTCCTCTGGAAAGGTTAATCAATATATCATGTTTTCTTCATTTGTGTATAATGGCTCTCTTTTTGGTTCACTGGAGTCTCAAAGCCTTAAAAATGGTTTTCTGACCCTTTTCAGGCTGATTGATGTGAATATCTTTTCATCAGTTTCTTATCTGTTCTTGAATTTCATCAGATCTGGGCATGAAGTGTTTCTTTTTAAGATATTTTAGCCTACATCATGTTGTCAGATGGCTTCTATTTAAGATATTTCTTGATTCTCCAGGTGTGATAGTAATCAGGACTTGGTCTGGCTAGTGAAAATGAACCTAAAAATGTGGTTATTCAATTTTTACATAGGGCCCAGTTGGCTTGGGTATATTTTTTCTCCTAATAAATGGAATTATTATTTGAAAACTAGCTTTTGTATTTATTCAGGTTTTCTTTGTTGGATGTAAAAAAAAAACTTGTTTGGAGGAAAATACTTTTTCAGTGAACTGTAATTGGTTATAAAATAATCAAATAATTTAGATTAGGTTAAGTTTTTTTTAAACAACAAATTTTCATGAGCTGATTTATTATTTTATGGTTCTAACTTTTTACTAGGAGTGAAAAGCAATGGAGCAGTGATGTGTTGATTGTGACCGAGCTGGCTTGATGTGCCAACTCCTTTAGACAACAGGAGCCAGCCTTTGTATGTTTTTTTTTTTTTTTTTTTTTTTTTTTTTTTTTTTTTTTTTTTTTTTTTTTTTTTGATACACGGTATAACATCAGTCACACTGACCAGCATTTTCTTAAAATCGAAGGCTAAAATTCCACATTTAAGCACTGAAATAATAGGATCACCAGTTAACCAAACAGTAAGGGTTACCAACTCTAACGTTTCTCAATTGCGATTCAGGCTTTTCCTCCATTTTTCACTCTTTCGGTCTTCCCAGATAATTATCACTCTGAATAAGAACCATCTTCTGCACTCAAAGGAAAGTATCTTTTTCTCCACACCTCAGTTTATGATTGGCCTTTTCCAGACACAGCTAGGAGGGAACTGCTTTTAAAGTACCTAAGTCAAAGGTGTGTACACAATCACAGACATTTTAGGACTATATAATAGCTAGTTTGTGTTGACATTTATTTTAGATTGATTAGGGCTTATCTAATCCAATTTATCTCATGACAGGAGCCAGATGTTTCTTGAAGATTTGGACATCAGATTGCTTATCATTCATTTAAACAGCTAAGAACTAAAAACAGTATAATGTTTATATAACAGCTGTACATTTTTATATGTAATTGTTTGGATTTTTGTATCTTTTCTAGAGAAATTAGAAGAATGAACCATTTAGATAATAATGTTAGAATTTAACTGGAAATACTTCTCTAACCCCTTCTACAATGACAGGAATGCTTTAGCAATATAAAACAAGGCAAAAAAAATGATCACAAACAACAAATCGTCTGAAACAAACATACAGTGCTATTCTGGCTTAAATTTATTTATCCAACTTTTTTTGAATATAGCCCCCACCCTTGTCTCTTTTCATGCTCCATTTGACAACTCGTACCTGCATGTTTTTTGAAGAAGACTTCCTTGAGAGAACATACGATCCCTGCTCGCTGAGTCTTTAGATAGGAGGAAATTAGTGGCCTAAGTAGTACACAGAAACCTAACAAAACCAGACCTAGTTATAAAATATCTATGCTAAGCCAAAAGAACCGATTCTTGTTGGTGAGCCGAGCCAAATTATTTGAATCCCTTAAAAGAACCGGAATTCCCATCCTGAGCACAGAGCGACCCCGAGTGGACGCTCGGCTCAGAACGTGCCGTGTTGGAAAAATGGTGGCCAGCGTGCGAGTCCAAAAGCTGCTTCGACGGTATAAACTAGTGATTTCCGCTGCTTTAATGATCCTCCTGATTCAGGGACTTGTGGTTTGGAGTCTTAGAAGCTTGGAAGAAGGCCAGCCAGAGGTGAGAAACAGTACCGCTCAGTATTTTGTTTTTTGTAGATATGGCTCTAATTTTGGTTGGATTAGCCTTTAGCGCTTAGCTCAGCTCACTGTGAGTTGTTATTATACCGTAACGGTAGCTTACGTTAGCTGTTAGCAGAAACGTGTAACTATTGCTGGACTAGCCCTGTCCCGACTGTCATTTATCACAACGCACAAAAGAAAGGAGAGAGAGTACAGTGTTCTTCGTGTTGGTACCTGTACATTTCTGGTTCTCGCCGCGGAAAGCTGAATGAGAATTAAGTTGTTTAAGAAGCAACAGTGGTCTGTGTGTTGGTTGTTGTCATGCTGTTACTCCGAGTAGAGAAAATGGGAAGTAAAGACAGGAAACAGAAAAATGAGCCATCTAATCTAATTCTGTTCTGCGTAAGTCTGAAGATTCAATTAAGACCCATTCATAGCAGGTAAATGATCACTTTATAGCCAGAATTTCTACCCAGGCTGGAAAAATATGGAATTTTGAGTACAGTATTTTCCAGGTCTTGATAAGTATGGGGGAAACCCTAAAATCTTAACATTATTTTATGTCCAAACTTTATTCCCTGGCCCTTTGTCTAAAATCAGTTCAATTCAAAATATATTTATTAATCCCTCCGGGATCAATAAATGTTGATTGATTTTTATTATTCATATTATTCAAGGTTCTCCAAAGAGTTGTAGATGCTAGTGACTGTGAGTAGGAATGATCTCTTGTAGCAGTCTGTACACCAGCAGTTCTGTTGAAGCCTCTGACTGAAGACACTCTCAGTCATCTCCTTTGTTTATTTCACATTCAAGATAAAATGATTGTTTCCACACCATGACACAAAGCGGTCCACCAGCTCTCTGTACTCAGCTTCTTGTCCATCTCTGACACACCCGATGACTGCAGAGTCATCTGAGTATTTCTGTAGATTACAGAAGTCGTACTTGTGCTGGAAGTCTGATCTGGAGAGAGTGAAAAGAAATGGTGAGCGTACAGTCCCCTGTGGTGCTCCTGTGCAGCTAACCACCTGGCCAGACACACAGTCCTTCAGTCCCGCTACCTGTGGTCTGTTTGTCAGGTAGTCATTGAGCCAGGCTGTTGTTGAGGCAGTCATTGCACCATTTCAATGTTGTACCCTTCCATCCATCTGCTTTCAGTCTGTTGTTTTTGCAGGTTCCATATGTAAAACCCACAAGAAATTCACAGTGAACTTTTCTACTTATAATTTTAAAATGGGCTGAAAATGAATGAATGAATAACCCTGGAATTTTGGGTCTGGAAGTGCATATCATCCCTTTTTATCAGAATCTGTTGATGCCTTTATCTGCTTTGAGAGTAAATGACATGGATAAAAGCTAAAGTTAAAAAGGGGCTCAGCCAGCTCTGTCTTTGCTATGAAGCCATTTTTGTGCATTACCCGAGGCATCGCCTGATAATATTTCTTCCTTTAAACCTGATCGGGTGAAATGTCAACAGGTGTCACCTCGTGGATGAATTGGGAAGAAACCTGAGGATATGATGATCCGACAAGTGTGGAAGGTGGATTATTTCTCCCACTGTGGAGGGAGCTCTGGTGGCCGGAACGTCCAGGGTTTGCAGGAGGCAGCAGTTGAATGTTTGCTTAAATAGGTCAGGGTTGGATGGCCTTTGCCTCAGATAAAGGTAGACAACAGACTTCCCGGGTCTTCCAGGGAGATTAGTGTTACAGATCATTTCCGTTTAAACCCCTAAGCTAATCAGTGAGCTCAAGGCTCAATTGGCAGAATCCTGGCTCCTCTCCATTTAGTCAGGAGAAATTCAAGCATGTTAAAGAAGGGAATACTTTCATTTAAACGTCAAAAGGAAGGTTCAATCAGTTTTCCATAATCCCCAGTAAACGCTAGCTGAAGGCACAGAGAGCTCTCCGTAGTGCACAGGTCGGCTGTATATTCCACTGTGTTGGCAGACAGCTATGCAGATGTCAGCACCGAGTCTATGTATGTCGATGCAGAATCCCATTTCATCCCAGAGAACTTTCCACAGATCATGTTCTGCTCTGAGCAGTGGCTTTCTGGGCACGTGAGAACACACAGTCACATCAGTTGTGTTAAACCCCTTTGTTCTCGAGAGAAAAGGGACAGACGAAAACCAGTCTTCCTCCTACGCCCCCCCCCCTCCCTCCTCGCTGCCAAGTCTCGCTCCAGCAGATGGTGACACTGATACGGTTTCGCTCCATTTTTAATTGGGAAGTAAAGTCGCCGCCTCGCTTGCTTCTCAATCCATACATTTTTTGAAACAATGATTTTAATTAAAAGCCGTGAGAGTCAGTTGATAAGGATAATTGAAACGTCAGCGGCTGGTTCATGCGTTGCTGTATGTACACGATTTTCTCCCGCGGCTGAAAAAAGCAGAAACTGCTACAAGAATGAAATCCAAACCAGGAAGACTATGTGCTGCTTCTAGTTGTGACTTGGCAAGTTTAAACACAGAAATCAGGATTATGACAAATTGTCAACCTTTTGCTGCAGTTTGCAATTAAAAATAAATCAGAATCAGAATTTTACCGTGATTTAAAGAATCCTCGAGATGACAAGCAGCCATTTTTAAGGGAGAACTCTTTACAAGAAAAATTCAAGCCCTTGAATTTTTAGAGCTTTCGTCACATTGCAACTGAAAATTCATCTGAGAAATGGACCAACACAAAAACAGGCCTTATAAGACACTCAGATAGCCCTTTATAAAATCCAGAGCTTTCAGCTGCCTTCCGAAGTAACCTGGTTAGTAAATAGAATCCAGTCGTGTGTTATAAACTCATAATATCGCAGCTTTGAACAAAGCAGAGCTGCAGTGGCAGCATCATGCTGTGGGGATGACGTACAATGGGAAGCTGAACAAACCTAAGCAGGCACGCCATACGTCCCAGATTTTTCTTGTAAAAATTGAAAACCATGTATCATTTTTGTTCCGTTTCACAATTATTTGGGATTCTGTGCTGGTCTGTCACATAAAATCCTCTTAGAAGCACCACAGACTGGTAATGAAAAGCATTTCTTCCCTCGTTTTACTAAGATGCAAAATTTATGTGCACTCAACATGCCTAAGAGAAACTGTGCACATTCATCATGATATAAAGAAGTTGAAGAATGTTGTGACTGTTCAGAGCCGCCCTACGACACCGCTAGCTGTGATGAGAGCGCTGGTGGCCAGCAGGAGCTGACCGTCCTGCGTCGGCTGGCAGCTGGTTTATCGTTGGCCGTGGATCACCTGGCTCCTGATCCAACCACAAAGCCGCGGTTCTTCCTCTGGTTCCCAGCATCTCTCCCCGCAGCCTGCATGCCAGCGGTGGGAGGCGAGCGAGCCGGCATTCTACCATATTGGTTTAAAGCGGCTGAAAGCTTTCTGCCCACTCACTTCTCCTCCTCCTCCTGTGTTTTTTTTTTTTTTTTTTTTTTTTTTTCCATGTGCATATTTTTAAAAACCCAGTGTTGTGTGCCAACACTGTGATGCTGGAAGATTCAAAACTGGTTTAATTCAGTTTTCTTTTTCTTGTCCTTTCAAAGGATGCCTTGTATTTGTTGAAGGCTGTGCTTTGTGCTCTTGATCCTTTTTATTTTACCTTAAATCTTGCACAATAGAGTGGAAAGTGAACCCCAGGTATGTGCAGTGCCAACTCCTGATTGGTTCGTCATATTGGTACCAAAATGTAACAACTCTAATTATGGTGCTTTAGCAGTTTATGTGTGAATAAAATACACAGCTCCTTCTCTCCAGTCACTGGTGTACCAAAATAATCCACACACACACACAGTCTGTTTGCACACACCTGACCCAAATTTACATGAGAGTGGAGTTTGCCTGCCAAAAGGAGGCAACTGGGGTTTGCTGCGGTCTGCGTCGTGAATCACTGGATTGTTTGTGAACACGCGTGACTCTCCAGTTTGTCAGATTAAGTCCACAAAAAGGTGGAGGCGCCGCTAAAAATAACCCAGAGGAGAGAAATGGGAAGAAAAACAAACAAACAAAAGAACCAAGTAAACACATTCTTGCCTCCAGGGCTTTGTGCTGATGCCTCAGTGGCCATCTTTGTTTACCTTATGTCAGTCAAAGCATGAATCAGCCCCTCTGCTCCTCACTGTTAATCCAAAATGTTTTATAGCATTACTGCTAAAATGACAGGATTACAAATTTGTCTTGTTTTTTTGTTTTTTTTTCTGGTCTCATTCTTCAGGGAAAAACGAGACGGTCTAAGCTCCCCGACCCCAACAGCCAGGACTCGAAGAGAGACAAAGCGAATTCTTTGTCTGGGCAGAACAGGGGCAGATGGAGTGCCAGGTTGGAGAGGCAGAGAGGAACAGCGGCCATTCCACAGAGGAAAGGAAACAGCCGCCGAGCAGCAAAGCCCAGCGTCAGACAGAAGACCCCCCAGGAGCGGGGGATGACGGCGGTCGGGTTAGACGGCGTGGTCTCTCATGATCTGTCGAGCAGCCGCAACTTCAGCCTGGACGGAGCAGCAAAATTACAAGCTGTTGGGATACCCGGCGAGCCGGGGAGTGTGGACGGCGCGCACCAAGCGCCCAACAGTGACTTTATGCCTAAATGTGACATTATAGGCAAGGATGCGCTGTCGGCCCTCCATCGCACCGGGTCGCAGCAGTGCAGACAGGAGATCGCCAACATCGTGTGCCAGCACCAGGCAGGACAGCTCATGCCAGAGGCGCTCCCTCAGTTCTGCCCCCAGCTCGGTGAGCTTCAAGTTGCATTTCACAGGACAGCCACTGACTTCAGTGTTTTCTCTCATAGACTACAACAGCGGAGATGGAATGTGGAGTAAAAATCTATCAATCCTTCACTTTATTTGATTGTTTATAGCATAAAGTTATCATATTCCGCCTTGACCAAACTGCGTCTGGTTTCTTATGCTGCATTTTCTGGGCAGGGGTGTCCCGCCCGGTCCAGGCTGCTGGAGAAGTGGAGCTCAACCTGTCCAAGGTGGAGAACCCTGTCAGGGTGGCGTTCGTGCTGATGGTCCACGGCCGAGCCGTACGACAGCTCAGGCGTCTCATCAAGGCCATATACCACAGAGATCATTACTACTACATCCATGTAGACAAGGTAAAGCCAGCAGATGCGCCACCACACTGTTCTCGTCAGCTGCTACGGCATGGTAACATATAATGGTTAGCTCTCCCGACTTCCCAGAGGTTGCCTCTGTCCTGCAGTCCTCACCGTGCAGTAACACCAAACCGAGACGTCACGGTTGCTCTTAAGGAATCAGTTTTATGGGGGAAAACGTGCTGTTGTGTTTAATAGGAAAGCAGATGGTGAATCTGTTGAGCAGGGAGGGCAGAGAGCAGTTTAGGTTCCTGAAAGCAGGACTCCTGTTGTAGCCGGACTCCCGGTCAGTTCCTCTGTTCTGCTGCCAAGGAGCACCTCTCGGAGTGCAGCGATGGACGACAAGTCATTGGGACGGTCTTAGACATTCTGTCGTATCCATCTCCGTGAAAACCTTTGCTTGAGCTGAACAGGTCCGGTTATATGCGAGTCTCCTGCCCTGTGCTTTATCACCCAGCCTCTGTTATTCTTAGCCACAGCTGAAGACTGAGAGTTTAGCTTATTCCTTCTGCCTGGGCTTTCATATGGTCTTATTTCTAAACACCAGGAGGATACCCACTTAATCTTGTCAAATTCTGTTTAAGTTCTCGCCCACTTTTGCTGACCTCGACTGGTTTCTCAGGGCAGATTGATTACACACCGTTTGTTCTTTTCTTAACCAAGTTGGACTTTATGTCCCAGGACAATCCATTTTAAGGCGTCTGTTTCCCTTGGACTGACCACTTATCGCTCCAGAGTCCTTGAGTCACCTTTTTTTTTTTTTTTTTTTTTTTTTTTTTTTTTTTTTTTTTTTTTTTTTTTTTTTTTTTTTTTAAACATTCTCCTTTTAATAAATTTAATTAATCCCCAAGGATTAAACAAGAGCTTTTTTTCTCCTATTTGGAATCGACAGTTTTGGCTTCTTGAAGCACCAAAGCACGCTCACTCTTATGTTTATTTGCTTATTTTTATTTCTCTTTCTTCATTATCTTGATGAGTCACGGTCGAGAGCAGCGTGCAGTTCTGTGTTTTCTGGTGCTCAAATTGTCTTTGAAGCCGAGCCAACGTTGTCTGACCTGATCCGTCTCCTCCAGAGGTCCAGCTACATGCACCGGGAGGTCCTGCAGATAGCCGAGCAGTACCCGAACGTGCGCACCACGCCCTGGCGCATGGTCACCATCTGGGGAGGAGCCAGCCTTCTGAAAGCCTACCTGCGAAGCATGCAGGACCTGCTTGCCATGCAGGAATGGAAGTGGGACTTTTTCATCAATCTCAGCGCCACAGACTTCCCAACCAGGTGAGCGGCATGAACACGAACAGACCAGTAAAGTTCAATAAAGTGATGGATGTTTCTAGAAAGAGGCTGCTATAAGAGTTTCACAGTTGTGACCTCAAATATAATTGGTGTCTCTTTATTATGGTATCCGTACACAAATAAAAAATGCACAGTATATTCAAGTTGCTTTTATTCCAAACCGAAAAGGAACAATGATCCTAATTTCTCCGAAGATAAAATATTGTTGATTATTATAGTTTTAATGTTCCCAATATTTTTATTATTTTGATACATAGGCTTAAGCATATAAGTGCTTTTCTCAAAACTCAGTCTTGCTTCTTCTTTGCCCGTCTTAGTGTTTCCGCACCTCATTTTGCCTGTTTTCCATTGGATGGTAATTTAAGGCCGTAAATCAGTTATTTTTTTTGTTTTTTAATATGATGTAAATTATTAGGCACAAAGTTAATTTCACATCTCATTTTTATTGTTAATACGCTTTTGTTTGTTGTTTTTTTTTTTATGTTAGGTTATAGTTGGACAACTGTCAAGTCAGTAATCCTCCCTGTCATTTTGTCATCCATACCATAATATTTCTCTATTAAAAATAGTTTTTCCTTGATCTTTGATGTATCTTGATCTTTGAGAAACTAAACTTTCAGTTTTCAGTCTCTCTAACCCATCTTCACCAACATCAAAATTTAGCAGATAAACGCTAGCAATGCATCACTCTGTGAGTAATGAATCCATACCTGGGTTTCACCGTCTGAACTGGAATCTGTGAAATAAATGCATTAAGCTTTACTCTGAGTAGCTGGGGGGAAAAAAAATCAGCAGTCAGCGGTATAAAACGTTTTTTAAGCGGTATAAGCACTTTTTAAGAGCCAAAGCCCAATTTTTGGTGACTGAATGTAAAATGACTTTTATCTTCGATTGCTTCTTTTTTAGGGTCTCTTCATGTTTGGGTCTAATTGACCCCAGCAGCTTCAGAAAGTGGCAGCCGTGGCATTTCTCCTGATAGGAACATTAATCAGTTTGCAGCATTACGGTTGATAAATTGTTCTGGTCGCTTAGTCACAGAGCTGACGGTAAACAGTCTGCAGCTGCGTTTTTGGGGCACCCGACTGCTTTGAATGAGTCCCAATCAAAGCAGTTGATGGTCCACCTGAACTGTCTCCAGGGGTGTTTACTTAAGAGACAAGCTTGTATGTCCTGAATCCTTTCTGAAGTAGTTTATTGCAGCCTTAAGGCTCTAAAGGCAGTCTTCTATATTCAACAAAATCTCCTAGACGTGTTTTTTTTTTTTTGCCTTTTTGAACTTCCTCTCATCGTATTGCATTCATGTAGAACCAACGACGAACTGGTGATGTTCCTGTCAATTCACCGAGACAAGAACTTCCTCAAGTCGCACGGGAGAGAGAATGCAAGGTGAGCTTGCTCATTTTAAAGGTAGAACTCACAGCTATGGTGAGCTCTAGTAATTACGCCCATCTGTGCTTTGGGTTCAAGGTTCATTAAGAAGCAGGGCCTTGACCGCCTTTTCCACGAGTGCGACAACCACATGTGGCGCCTCGGTGAGCGCAACATCCCAGAGGGCCTGGAGGTCTCTGGTGGCTCCGACTGGTTCGCGCTCACCCGCCGCTTCGTGGACTACGTCGTCGGCTCCCGGGACGAGCTGGTGTTGGGTCTGAAGCAGTTCTACTCCTACGCCTTGCTCCCCGCTGAGGTAAGAGGGCCCTCTGAGGTCGTTTTATCTGCTCGAGCCGAGGCTCACAGTGTGATGAACAAGCCTGTATCAGGCTCGCCCTTCCCTGCCAAGTCAGAAGAGCTCCGCGGCAGAGATAATGTAAGACTTTAAGCTTCGCAGCACAGCGTGAAGCAGCCGAGCCAGATAAGAGAAAGGCTCTTTATACGAAATCTTACCTGTGTGGTTGAGTCCAAGAGGATGAACTACTGTACAGCTGTGACCTTTTGTAATCCAGACTTTGTGTTTGGAGCCAGTCCATTCATGATTTTACTTTTCCCTCTGTTTTTTTTTTTTTTTTTTTTTTTTTCCCCATGCAGCCTTGCTCCCGGTGCTCATATTTATCTCTTTCTTTCTTCTCAGTCCTTTTTCCACACAGTCCTTGGGAACAGTCATATGTGTGACACCCTGGTGGATAACAACCTGCGTGTCACCAACTGGAACCGTAAGCTGGGCTGTAAATGCCAGTACAAACACATCGTGGACTGGTGCGGCTGCTCCCCCAACGACTTTAAACCGCAAGACCTCATTCGGATTCAGGTGAGTTCACCACAAGAGGGCAGTGGCTCATCTCTCTGGGGTTACAGTGCCTTTCAAAAGTATTCATACTCCCCAAATAAAATCTGGAACCAACCCAAATATCACCAGAGCTCACCTGTTCAGCAGTGTGTAATTTAATCTCAGTATAAATTCAGCCGTTGTGTGATGGTTTTTATGAGAATATTAGTGAACAAACAGCATCATGAAGAACAAAGCAGAAAGGGCAGGGAGGAAGCTGCGGTTTAAAGCAGAGTTGGTAGAAGCCTACAGTAACTCTGGAGGAGCTGCAGACAATCTGTTGACGAGACAACTAGTAGACAAGATGACGAGCTTTAATCATGCACTCCAAAAATCTGGCTTTTATGGAAGCGTGGCAAGAAAAAAGCCACGGATGAAGGACGATGTCTGAAGCCCGTATGCAGTTTGCCACAAGCCATGTAGGAGACACAGGAAGCATGTGGAAGAAGGTGCTCCGGTCGGATGAAACCGAAACTGAACTTTTAGACCGACATGTTTAAAGTGTACGAGTGAACAAACACAGTTCGAACAGTAAAACATGGTTGTGGCCGCATCATGCAGTGGGGAGACTTTTTTTTTTTCTTTTTCTTTCTCTTTTTCCAGTAGGGACAGGTAAGCTGGGAAGACAGATGGAGATGAATACAGGATATTCCTGGACAAAAATGAACGGAGAAGAAAATCTCTGTCTTTAGATAGATCTAGATATGAAAGAGTTAACGGCGCATGAATGGTTTTACTCGACATCTGGACTCGTTTTCATTTGTGAAAACAAGTTTTACATTTTTTTTTTTTTTTTTCGAAACCTTTTTCTCATCCACAGCAATTGACTCGTCCGACGTTTTTTGCCCGAAAGTTTGAGTCGACGGTGAACCAGGAGGCCATAGACATCCTGGACACGCACCTGTACGGCCAGTACGCTCCAGGAACTGTTGCCATCAAGGCCTACTGGGAGAGCGTGTTCGAGCAGCAGGACGGCGTCGGCTCCCTCAGTGACGTGGCTCTCACAGCTTACGCCTCTTTCTTCCGTCTCACCCTGAAGGGTCTGATGACCTCTCAGAGCCAAACAGAAGCCTGCAGGTTCATCTTCTGTTTCTTCTTTGTGTAAACTCTGACTGGTGGCAGAATGTCGTTGCAAGGAACTTCTTCTCTTCATGTTTTATCTTTGAAGGTTTGAACCAGCAGGCCACCCTCTGTCTGTTCATCTGTACTTCTATGATGACCGTTTCCAAGGCTACCTCGTTCGCCAGGAAGTCCGGGCCGTGGAGTCAAAGCACAGGGACACACTCGAGCTGTGGGCCATGCCTCAAGCTACGCTCGTCTTCGAGGCAAACCTCAAAGAGTTTGAGAGGCTCAAGAATCTGGAGGTAAGAACGCAAACGTTTTAGTATCGATGATATTTCAAAAACTGTTCTCTAGCAAATCCAGATTCCAGAAGGTGCATGTTTGATCACTTTGTCTTCTTGTAAAATTGACAGGCCATTAAGAAATATTGAACTTCTGTCTCCTATAATAGATCGGAACAGACTGGGATCCCAAAGAACGGATCTTTCGTAACTTCGGCGGCATCATCGGCCCGATAGATGAGCCGCTAGCGGTCCAGAAGTGGGCCCGTGGTCCCAACCTCACAGCCACGATAGTCTGGATCGACCCAGCTCAGGTGGTAGCAGCATCCTATGACATTACAGTGGAGATGGATGCAGAGTACACGCAGTACAAACCGCCTCTACAGCACCCCCTACGGCCCGGCACGTGGACGGTGCGGGTGTTAAAACAGTGGAAGCGCGTAGCGGAGGTTCGATTCCTCGTAATGCCGCTGACTTTTAACAATAAAGAGCCACTGCGCAGAGGTAAGTTCTCTCTATCAAAATAAATCCAGTGCAACACGTTGAAGTATTGACAAAATGTGAAAATGATCGAAGACTGTGGATCCTTTTCTAAACGACGCTATGTTTAATGAATAAACTACAACCATCTGTTGAAGGAATTCATTTGTGTAAGGCTTGAAATGATTCAGAGCTAGAAAATCAAATCTGTGAAATAGCTACCTTACTACATCAGGTATTTGGCGTTCGGAGAATAGTTGTTATCGGGGTTTGATTAGATATTTAGGAAAATTCTGAGGAGACATTAAAAGTTATTTAGACTCATTTCTTTTTTTTTTTTTTTCTGCTCCAGAGGAGGACAGCTGGCTCCATTCAGGCCCTCCTGGTAACTTGTACCTGGATCAGAGCTTCCAGCAGCTGAGCTCCGTGCTGAAGCTGCCTCCTCAGGAGCCCGCCTTGCAGGCGGCCCAGCGTGCTGCTCAGCTGGTGGGCCAGCCCCTCGAAGCGTGGGTGGACAGCCTGGTGGGGGCTTTCTGGGTTGTAGGTGACGTGTGCTCCACAAAGACCTCCTCCTGCCCAGCTGTGGGGCTGTGCACAAAAACTACCTGGAGCTCTCTTTCTCCTGATCCAAAGTCTGAACTGGGCCCAGTCAAAAGTGACGGGCGAATCAGGTAGCCCGAGTAGAAGAGAGAGACTGCTGACGTTGAATCCGCACAGAAATACTGCTGGAGAGCCCGAGAGAAGCCGATGTCGGCTCACACACGACCATCCTCCCACAGACAGAAACGAGGGGAGGACTGCAAAAAATTTGCACATAGACTGCGAGCGCAAAAAAAAAAAAAAAAGAACATGTCGGGTTTTGCTGAGTGGGTACCTGAACCCCACGTCTTCGGATGGTTTTTAGCTGCCGCACACATTTTCAGTCACACAACTGTCTCAGTGGAAATGCAGGAATCCTGCACGCACAGCACAGAGTCTGGTTGTCCCCTCCAAGCAGCTGTGCTCCGTCTTCATTTCAAGGGAGAGTAGAACCTCTGGATCTTATTAAGATGCTTATTTTGAAGCATCACAAGAGAGACGCATGAAGTGCACTTTACTGCAAGATGTTGCTACAGTGTGAGGAGTCGAGGGTCGGGTGTTTCATTTATCTCTGCAGGGTCCCCTTTTTTGCACCAACACATCACTAAATACACAGACATGTTAGGAAAAAAAATGTCTGTTTTAATGTTTCCTTTCAAAAGTATTTACTCCCCTGAACCTTTTTCACATTTTGTCTTGTTACAACCACAACCTTTAAAGTATTTGACTGGATTTCTGTATAACAAGCCAGCGTGAAATAGTGCACAAGAGTCCTTCAGCTAACTTTGAGACCCTGATATAAAATGCATTGATTGCACTGGATTTTATTTAGGGGCATCAGATTGAAGGGGGCTGAATGCGAATAAGAAAAATAACCCTTTCCTACCACCTAAATATTTTCTACTTTGTGCTTATCGAACACAGAAATTCTGATTAAAATACTCTATGGTTGTAATGCAAAAAATCTTGATGGGTGTAAATACTTTTGAGAGTCACTTTGTCAAAACAAAATGTTTTTACCATTTGTTAGTTTTAAAAGGTTTTTATGTTGCAAAAATGCCTTTGAGGTGGGTTGTTTTTTTTTGTTTTTTGTTTTTTCCCAAAGATGGCAGCGATGCATTCAAATCCGTCGGAAAAAACTAAACCCAGTCACCTTAGCTGAAAGATCAACAGGATGAGCTTTTTAAACGTCAAAAATGAAACTTAGAACTGAAATTTACAGCACTACTCAAATAGTTTTATAAACCACATTCATTCGTAAGTTTTGTTGTGTCTTGTCTGATTGACATCAGTCACGTTAGTTTGTTGCAGAATCAACTTTAAAGCTCATCTTTCCATTAGTTTCGAACACACTGATCTCAGAGTGTCGAATCAGCTTCAGATGTTCGGATTTGTTCTTTTTCAGACGATCAAGCTGAAATGTTCCAGATTTACACTATAAGTGGTGTCATTCTTTTCCATTGAATGGAAGGCATTGAACCAACAGATCGTTATACCTCCTGTTTACCTGTACAGATGCTGTATTGTCATGCCTGTTTGTGGTTATTGCTTACCTTTCGGTTCTAATGCTGTTTTACTTTAGCATTTTTTACAGCCTAAATTTTAAAGAGTCCACTGTATGTTTTTGTTTGTTTGTTTTTTGTTTTTTTTATAATTGCTTTAGTTTGATCAGGAGAATCTAAGCTGCCTTTATGTGGAGAAGGTTGACGTTTACCGCATGCACATAGCTTGCAGAGGATAGTGTTTTTACTTTGAGTGTTTAGTTTTGTGTTCTGAATTAACAACCGGCCAACACGTTCGTTGTTTTAAGTGACCTTGTTTAGCTTGCACAGTACAGTTGCTTCAGTGAAGCCCCGGTTTTATTGAGAGAATAAGCAGATTAATGGGTTTTAGCAAATGTTATTTTTCTATCCTGTTGGGGAGAAGCTGTATGCTGTCTGTTCGTCTCTTGGCTCTCTGAGCTGTTAAAACTGCTCTCTAATTGTGTTACATTTGACGGTCCACCTGTTCGGTGTCGCATGAAGCAGCTCCTCTGGGTTTTGGGAGGTTGAGATTTCCGTCCATGCTGTTGTGATAGTCGGGAGCAGCCCGGACGGTGACTCATCCTCAGCTCCGTCGCTCCGATCTGTAGGGAGCCGGAGTCTGTTGCTGCTGTGGAGAAAATCATGTAAGAGACACTGACTGAAAACTTAATAAATAGTTGACGATATTCAAGCTTTTTTTTTTTTTTTTTTTTTTTTTTTTTGTTATACTTGTTTGTGTCTTTTAATGTCTGGATTTAATCAAATGTTTTTTTTTTTTTTTTTTTTTAAAAACTGTTCATATGAACAGGTGTCCCTGTTAGGACCTGATTTTTGCACATATTGAGGTCTATTGAATTTTGCAACATGTGTAAAATCATAAAACATGCAGTAAAGCAATAGACAAAGTAGTGCATCCATTTTCTATACCTGCTTATACCTCAGAGTTGCTGTGGAGCTCCAGCGTTAACTGAGCTAGAGGAGGGGTATATCATGGATTAAAATGTTCTTTTTATTGCTATAAAATCTGAAAAGTGTGGCGTACATTTGTATTTAGCCCCCCTGAGAACATACTTTGCAAATTAACTCGGTTCTGCAATTACATCTATATCTCCACCATCTTTGCACATTTAGAAACTGACATTTTTGCCCATTCCTCTTTGCAAACTAGTGAAAGGACCAATCTAACACCTGAATATGCTCTGACCTGAGCCATTCCATTATATCTCAGGGTGCATGTTTAGAGATGCTGACCTGGGGGAGGTGAACCTGCAAGTGTCTCCAAAAGTGTTTTCCTCCTGGATTCCCCTGCATTTAGCTCCGTCCATCTTCCCATCAGCTCTGACCAGCTTCCCTGCCCCTGCTGAAGGAAAACATCCTGACATCCTTTCATCGTGAGGATGGTGTGTTCATGGTGATCTACACACTGTCACATACAGGGTTTTGCCTGCAGGCAATCCATGAATGAATGATTTTCCTTCCACGTTACAGTTGTGTTAGTTTTGATGAAATCCATGGACATCATGGTTTTAATGTGACAAAATGTGAAAAAAAAAAAAAAGTATGATTAAGTTTTGCAAGGAACTATTTATATAAGGGATGTAAACACCCTACAGGGTGCTGAAAGCTTCCTTCTTTCCTTCATAAATACTGTAAGCAACATTTCTGCCTTTTCCGTTAAACTGCTCCATATAAATATTTGAACTGTCTGCCTGCTCAGCTGCACAGTTCAAGGCAATTTTCCTTCTGTGCACCGGATGTAAACCACATGGAAGTAAAGGAATCCTGCAGAGAAGGAGGGCCAGGTGTTGGGACTGTTGATTATAAACTGTAAGATAAACAGTGATGAAAGATTTGTGGGGGGCGGGGGGCACAGAAGCAGAAGACTTTGGTGTCTTTGGACAGCTTGTCTGGATCATCTGATATTGACATGAAGGACATGCAGACACCTCCATCCAATGCCTTTCCCTATAATGAAGAGCTAACATATAAGGTAAGTTAAGGATTTTATGCTATTTTTGCTTTTAATTATCACACTTTAAAGATTAAATTATTGGTTTATTATAGCTAAGAGCTAATAAAGCAATAATAGTATATTAGATTCTTTAATTACTCTCAATATCAGATTAACTATTAGCCAGTCGTGTCTGCACATGCTTCATGAGCACAGATGTCGGGGTGGTGGTGTCAGCAAGCAGTTTAGCATCTCTGCTGAGTCTTTGCTGCTTCTGTCACAATAAGAAGTCCAGATTTTCAAATGATTGCTCTGGCAGGTCAAAGCTCACTCCTATCAAACAGATTGAGGCTTTTACTGGTGCAGCTCGCAGCTAACAGGATTAAAGGATATCTGAGATTGTAATTACTGGATGTTGAAACAAGTATAACCTCGTGGTGAGCTGAGATCGAGCTCCTGCCTCCTCGCTGATTAAATTTCAGCTTGTATTTGTTGGTTTGCCCAATCAGAAACAACAAAAAGCACTACACTTGGATGGCTCTGGCTTTTTTTTTTTTTTTTTTTTTTTTTTTTTTTTTTGCTGGCAGCCGAGCCAGTTGGAGCTCAGCTGTTTCAAATGGAGCTTTGGGTCCTTTCTGAAAATGTTAGTGAGAAATCAGCTTTGTGAGAAAAAGGAAAATAACTAAAATATTAAATTTACAAAGCCCTACTGTGAATTTAAAGGACAGAAAAGTATGTAATTGCACACATTGGAGAAAAATCTATCATACTGCATACTTGTGCACACATTATCTCCTACAAAGGAATAGGTCAGGAGAAAAGAACAAAAACAATTCCAACGCATTTCACATATGACAAGAGGCCAACAGCAACCACAATGAGCTGCAGGAGCATGTGCCACATGTGGTCTCCGGTGTTCTCCATATGGCTGGAATGAGAAGTTTGGCTGCAAAACTGATGCCTTTCTTCTCAAGAAAACATTCAGGACTTTCTTGAAACCTTGTGGGAAAATGTTTTCATCTGGTATTATTGAAAAAAGCTTGAATATTTCTTTGACACAAAAAAAACCCCTATTTTCAGTGAAACATAGTTGCAGTATCATGCTGTGGGGTCATGTTTCATCAGATGGCACTGAGGTGTTTTGTCACATAAATCTGGGATTTTAAAAGGTGTGTGCACTGGATCTCTGTTGAACAGTAATCAGTGTGTTTAGGGGGTGGTTTCTGCAAATATATCTGATTAATTCTGAATTTTTTTGCCAAATTTCAGGACAGCAGGTGGTTTTGACATCTGATCCACTGTAACATACTTTTTTGTTGTTGCAGGATTGCAGTTCCAACATTAGGATAAATCCCCAAAAACTAAAAAAATGAATTCCTTATGATACCGACTGATATTCTTATCAAAACTACAAGGTCTTCATGAGTCCCACACACCATCATCCATGGATATTTTTGGTGTCTGTTGCTTTGCTCCACATTCAAAACGTTAACATGTTGGAATCAAACTTTAATGCAGGAGCAATGAAATAGTAATACGTTGATTTCCTCTGAAACCCAGCACAACATCACATCCCCCCCACACTGAGTCATCAGCATCTCCTCTGGTTTGCATCATTTGCTCTCGAGGTACAGGTTCTGCGTGTACCTCTTCATGCTGTTCACGGTCATCAGCCGCCTGCGTCTGCCAGCACTTCTCTCAGAGTGAGCCATTCAGAAATCAAAATCCTGCGTTACCAAGGAGGGCCGATGGAACAAGGAGTCCAAGGACACCGATGTTTTAAGATACACAGGCTGTTGCAGATGTGTAAATGGATGGTTTTATCTCCAGCTGTACAGTAAAGTGGCTCTCATAAGTGTTCACACCCCAATTAAAATGCCAGTTTCTCGTGATGTGAAAAAAAATATGATCATGATATGTTTTCTTAGCTTTTCCCTAAATGAGGTGAGATTTATTCTGTACAATTCAACTGAAAAATAAATAAATCTGATAGAAGGAAAAAATTTAAAAAAGGTGCAATAACTGGGTGAACATCCTTAAATTAATAGTTGCTTAGCCATTTTGTGACTCTTCTCTTGTCCACAGCCATCAGGTCAGGTGAGTCTACAGGGTTCCTGACTGATTTAGGTCTGGACTCTTACTAAATGATTTCAAAACTTAAATTTTTCTCTCATGAAGTCTTTTTTTTTTTTTTTTTTTTTTTTTTTTTTTGTTGCTGATCCAGATATATGCTTGGACTCATTGATATGCTGGAAAATGAAATCCCCCTTTATTTTGACATTTTTTGTGAACCTCTGGAGATTTTTTAGACATGGAACTATTCATAATTTCGTCCACCTTTATGAAAACCCCAGATCATGATGCTGCCACCACCATACCTCACCATGGTCACTTCTGTGATGTTGGTTTTTGCACCATGCTTACTTTTTACAATTACGACCTAAAGGTTCCAGTTTGATTTCATTTGTATCATAATAGGCTTTCTCCCAAGGTTTTATCAGATTTTGGTTGTTTTTCTTTGGAGGAAAACAGTTGTGCCTTTCAGTCGCTCACTCCTTCCTCCAGACATATAGAGAATATAGAAGGTTGTTGTCCCACGTAGAACACGATGCAGACTTGTTGTAAATTGATGCTGTTTCAGTCTCACCTTTTGATCAAGTCTAAGGAAATGCACAGTTTTTGTGATAGGACAATTATTCTATATTCTCTAATTATTAATGTCTACATTTCCACTGAGCAACACTCTTAATTTAAAGGTTGAGGATACATATAGATCTCGTTTGGACATGAGTCAGTGTTAAGTGTCTGCATAGCATGGATTTAGACGGATATTTTGTCTATGGTTAGATGAAGCAAAACTGCCCCATCTAAATGGGGTCAAATAAACAAAAAAAACACTAAGGTCCAAATAAAATCCTATAAAAAAAATGCTGCACAGACTGTATTCTGACAACAAGGCTATTTCTCCATGTCACCAAAGACAAAGCTAAGATTGTTTTTATTTTAAAAAAATGTCAGTAGTTCAGCATGAATCACAATGTCCTACACTCAGGCAGCAGCAGCATCTCAGTGACTGAGCTGCTTGTAAAGCAAAGATGCTGCAGTGCTGACAGAACAACTCTGCGGCAGATGAGATGAGATGTCTACAAAACCAACAATAACGTTAATCAGTGTTACAATAAATCCATGACTGGTACACAAAGAAAAGTATTTCCTTTTAGCAGTGGTGGAGAAAGTACTCAAACACTGTGCAAATAAATTGACAAAGATGTAAAAGTACTTCACTAACATTTTTACTTGAGTAAATGTAAGTACTTGCTTTTAAAAATACTTAAAGTATTGAAAGTAGAAGTACTTGTTGAATGTATTCCCTAATGCAATAGTCTAGAATATCATTGTGTCCACAATATATATACAATATAGATAGATAGATAGATAGATAGATAGATAGATAGATAGATAGTGTTGTGCCATTTTAATGAGCAATGCTGCATATAATGCATGTTTTCATTGTGTTTGCTCTCTGTGACACAGTTTCCACTTGACCTGCAGAGTTAAATGCTATTAAGCAAAATAAGAAAAAGGAATGGTTATACCTTTGAAAGGTTTTCATTTAACACAAAGCAAAAATAATGTTGTTTTAACTGCAAAAAAACAAACAAACAAAAAAAAACATTCAAGAAAAAGTTGTCTGCCTGAAAAAAGGGACATTAGACACACCTAACAAAGGAATAGCAGACACTGATCATTTCCACTGACATTTCAACTCCAGTTTGTCATCAACTCCACAGTTAAAAAATACTGTATATTCAGCCTTGTAATGGGTCATCAATAGTGAACAATATTTTAATTTCCTGACACCATTTTTCAAACTAATAAACAAATTTAAAAATCGTAATGTAACGTAGTTACCCTAGACTTTCGTTTTGACTTTTTCATTTTGACTAACGGATTGAAAAAAAACAACCCTGTCATAGTCTATTTTTACCCATCAGTTTTTAAGATGATAATAATGACTTTTGCATTTCATTGTCATTCTGTTTAATTAACATTCAACAAGCTGAACCGATAACCCACATCGTGTTATCATCAAGCTGAACACATTTAATTTTTCTCTGAAGTGACAAAGGTAACATTTCACCAACTAAAGTGATCAGAAGTCAGCAAAACTCTGACCGTTACCTAATCCCGCAAACACTCCCCTCAGCGGGAGGATAATCCTGCAGCAGTGGTTCAGCTGCGCCAGACGCTCCAATGCCTCTTGTCCATAACTCTTCAACACACCGCCGTCGGCTCTCAGAGAGCCTCCAAATCAGAGGTAAAACTCTGACGGAAAGTTTTCTTATATTGATTGATTTAGTGACTTCTGCGATTTTCTCTGTGCATAAAGTTGAAACTGTCTGCGCGTCTGCACCGAGTGGTCAGGTGTATCTGTCAAAATGATGGATGGCTGTCAGATTTTACCATCACCATTTAAAAAACCCGTCAATGACGGAAAATATTCAGTTAATGCGACCCCTGATGTGACGTGAATATAACGTGTAACACAACACATTTCAGAAATGTAGTGGAGTAGAAAGTACAGATACTTAATGTAAAATGTAGCGGAATAAAAGTCGAAAGTACCCCCGATTAAATCTACTTAAGTAAAGTACAGATACATGAAAAATGTACTTAAGTACATCCCACCACTGCCTTTTAGCACCATGAAGTGGGCAGTCATGTTGGTCATCTAGTAAAAATGTTGTAAGAAATTAAAAGGTAATACTTGGTTTTTTTCCAGCTCCATTCTTTTTCTCAAGCTTGGCTAAACCAGGTCTACATTTAGACTTTTAATAAAGATTGAAAGAAAAAATAAGATTTCATAAAAACTTCTACTTATTGATGAAATATAACAATTATAGATGTCTACAGACCATTTCAACATTTTTTTAAACCTTTGTTCAGCAGTAAATACAAAACTCACAGTGTTCACTATGCAATGGCTTATATATGTATATAACACTGTGGATTTATTTCTGTCCTTCTTCTCACTGATATCTTTGCAAAATAAGATACTTTTAAAACATTTTAACTACTTTGCAAACTGTGGCTTTAGCTAAATGATGCAAACTTCCTGTCAGATTTTCTAGTTTTCATGTACAGAATATATGCCAGAGTTTAGGTGGGAAAAGTTTAGAAATTCTTTATCAAAGTCTCCTTTTTTACATCATAAAACCCTGACATTTTGGACAGGGGTGTATAGATGTTTGAGAGCCACTGTATAGTCATGCAGATGGTGTGCATGGTCACACATCCACTTGTTGACATTTTGCATGATGTTTTTATTATCTTATAGTATTAATTATCCAATTCTCTGGAGTTTTTTTATTTCCAAATTTAGTCACATTGTTATTTTTGTATTTACTTTAGTGTGGTCAGTTCCATCTCTTTGTGGGGATTATGTTTACTTTTCTACCTCTTGACATTCCATAAATTGGTAAAAAAAAAAAAAAAAAAAAAAAAATTGCTTTCACTGTTAATTGCTTCCAGCCAATCTTTTTTGTTATTTGATGAATAGCTACTTGCTCTATACATAGGTGCAAGTGAGGAAGCGGGCAAACCGCTACTCCCATAAACTGAATAAACTTAGATTTTTCATCCCATGCATCTGCTCCAACTTTCACCAAGTTGTCCATTTAATGGAACATCAAATTTAATGTGTTGTACATGCACATGTGATTAAAGTGAACATATTACCAGTGGTGGAGCCTGGCACTCTGTCATTCTCTGCTGTACATGGGCTCTTGTAGGCTGCAGATAAGAAGCAGGAGAAGACTCTAGCTCCCTGGATGGAGAGAGAGAGAGAGGACACAGAGAGAGAGAGGATGGAGAGAGGACAGAGAGAGAGAGAGGAGGGAGAGAGGACACAGAGAGAGAGAGAGAGACAGAGACAGAGAGAGAGAGAGAGGACTGTGGCTGTAAGGTGATAAATTTCCACAATAGAAGTAAACATCTGCTGCCAAGTTGCTCCATTGGTACTCCAGCTCTCAAGAGAGCCAATAACCAGTGATAAGGAGGTCAGCTGATGCCCACATCCGGAGCAACGGTTTCAGATCTCCAGACCGCTTAATGTGTTTGAGTCTGCCGTTTAGAGGAAGTGGTGGAGGAGGAACTCAGATTCATTACTCAGAGTCTAATAAAAAATATTTTTTTTATTGGCTCCACATTTAATGAGTTGTAATATTTAACAAATTTTATAGCTTACATTGTTCATAAGCAGACAGACATTTTTATACAGTGCCTTGCAAAAGTATTCATCCCATCTGAACTATTGGTAAACAAAATTTATACATTTATACAACTTCAAATGACACTTCTCATGGCTACCTTTAATCCATGGCCTTTTTCTTGCCACTCTTCCATGAAGACCAGATTTGCGGGGTGAGTGCATGACTAAATCTCACATATAAGCCGTGGATCTCTACAGCTCCTTCATAGTTACGGTGGGCCTCTACCAAACATCTCAGGCCTCTTCTAGAGCAGCTGTGTTCTGTGACGACCTCAGTTGTGTCTAATTTGACTTCTAAAGGCAGCTGAGTGCATTTGATTTCCTTTGGTGGTATCAGAGTAAAGAGGACTGAGCTCAAATGCCTGCCACACTTTTAAGATGTTTATTTTTAAAGCTTTTTAGGAACCTTTCATCATTGCTTTGTATCGGTCTATTACATACAACCCTATTAAGGTAGATTAAAGCTTGTCGATGCAGTTTGATGAAAAAAATTTTTTAAAACATGAATGAATACTTTCAAACACTTTATTTTTTACTTTACGTAGTTTCCGAGGATTCCAAAAGATATTAACAGTTCACTGTTGGACTTTGGCTGCTTTTAAACCATTTTTTGTTCAATTCTTGACCCAGATCATGACATCATGTTGCACAGTGTGTGTTTGAAAATGAGGAAATTGAACAAGTTGAGATCAAGGAGACAAAAATATCTACCAGTAATATTAGAAAAATCACTTATTCCCCTGTGTTTGGGAGCCTAATTAGTTATTTGTCTTTAGAAATCATTAAAAAAAAAAGATTCCTCTGAAAATAGTTAAGGGCTGGAATCCAAACAGAAAAGCAAAAACTCCTAAAGATATTCAGAAAGTGTTAAGAAATATGGATTAAAATGACTTAACAATTTTTCAAGATCCTTGACAGGAATGTACAGAAAAAGTAGGGTGGTTTGAAACTTTTGCACAGATCTGTACATGCACAGAGTAGAAGGATGAAAGAGGAGAACTCCTCTGTGTTCTGCTCAGGGAGGTTTTGTGACCTCACAGCTAATTTGGAAGCAGGTCCAGCTTTCATCGCCTTGCCATCCTTCCCTCCTGAAGACACCGAGCCAACCTCCAGCTGTCACAAAGCATCAGACAGCGCAGGGCTGCACACTGAGCAACATATGAACTCGTACAATAGCCCACTCTGCGTACCCACACAGTCGGGCGGCCTTAGGCGATTAAAACACTGCAAGGCTGCAGAACATGATGTCTCCTGTGTCTGTGTGTGACTCAGTCTGCAGACAATCCTGGTGGGAGACAGCGGCGTGGGCAAGACCTCTCTGCTGGTTCAGTTTGACCAGGGCAAGTTCATCCCAGGGTCATTCACCTCCACCGTGGACACTGGCTTCACTGTAAGTCAACACACACACTCCCACCCACCTCCACTCCCACTGTCTGTGTTTTTCCTCTTTCCTGTTATGCTGTTGACTTCATCCCAGTGAGAAGGACATGTCACTCCACTGGGCTGTTTGTACTTAAGTTGTGACATAACAGGACGGCCGAGCAGATCTTCTCTGACGCCCTCAGTGTGGCAGCATGAATCAGTGGTGCTCTCCTGAGTGGGATGCTGCTTTTTTTTTTTTTTTTCCTCACTGCATTCATTACGATCCCTAACAGTTCGTTAAAAGAGAATTATTATGGTCAAAAATCTCAGTGCTGCGATTAAATTACTGGGAAGAAAGCGCATCTAATGAATGTCACAGAGCTGAGCTGCTTGCTGCAGGAGACGTGTAACAAAGTTGTGCCAGACGGGGCTGATTTTATGCTTTGTGACAAGTTTTAGGTGGGAGATGATGGGCGAGGGACACGGAGACACGGTGAGGCAGAGTCAGACGAGCAGCAGAGGTGTGGGGGTTTATTTAAGGAGTGATTAATCTGCTGTGACACTGAAAAATCTGTGACCGTTACAAATAAAAAGGAAAAGAATCAGCAAGGAGCTGTGAAATTGGTTTGCCATTTTATATTAGCATATGTTTATGCATATACAGTAGGAGCATGTGTGATTCAAGGTTTGTGAGAAAAAAGACTGGAAGAGAGGGAGAGCTCTGCAGGAAATAAGACACTTTGATGTGTTTAATCCAGTTGGATTTAGAGTCAGAGCCTGGAAAAGAGTTTGATCGTATTGTGAAGTCATCAGGTGTCATTTTTGATTATCAAAGCACAGTGAAAAAACAAACAAACAGGAAAATCATCCATGGCTGATCTTTGCTTTTCTCTGCTTCAAAACATTTCTCATCTTTAACATTTAAGACCTTTTCAACCTCCACATTTGCTCTTTCTCCTCTTGTTTGCTGGAACCAATTGTTCTTTATAGCGGTGGTGCTTGCATGAACAGCTTCCTTGGCCATACTCCCCCCTTGAATAACGCCCTGGGCAAAGGCCCATATAAACTAGTGATGCTTAAAGATGAAGAGAACTTTAGTTTTTTCTATAAAGCGTTAGCATTTGTAAATAGCTTGTAATTTCAAACCCTCCTAACTTACTTGACATTGTAATTTTTTATAAAACAGGGGTGTCCAATGTATGGTCTGGGGGACCATTTGCAGCCCTCAAAATAATTTGGGTGACTCACAACCACAAATCAAAAATGATATAAATTTCCCTAACCAGTACGAGCAGTAGATACAGACTGAAAAACTGCTTTAGGGTGAAATTTCTCTGTAGCAAAGTCTTCAAAAAAGATGGAGAAAAAAAATTTAATATCTTGTAAAATCGCAGGTAATTCAATTCAATTCAATTCAATTCAGCTTATTTATATAGTGGCAATTCACAACAAATGTCATCTCGAGGCACTTTATAAAAAATAAAAAAAAAAAACATTTTAATTCAGTCAGACATACATTCCAGTTGATCCTAGTTATCAAACAGTACAGTAAACTCAATTATTCAAAGTAGTTTAAGAAGTTTCTATCTAAGGAAACCCAGCAGATTGCATTGAGTTATTGTGCAATACAATGTTTGTCATTTGCAAAACCTGTTTTTCGCTTTCAGTGAAGTATAAAGAATCAAATTCAGATGCACTGATTTATTAAATTTGAATTTTTTTTCATGAAAGAGTGACCCATATCCAGCTGTTGAGACTGAGAATAGACTCAAATAATTTTCTGAACCAATAAAACAGTCAACCTAAATGGTTTAGGCCATTGTAAGCCACTTTTTTTGTTTTTATTTGTAATGATTTATAGATCCCTTTATGCAAAAATGAGACAACTTTATTGTTTTCATTAAACTATTGTGTGTGTGGGGGGGGGTTCTAGGTTAAAAAAAATTACATTTTTAAAGTTTTTGTATTTTTTACTTTAAAAAAATCTGTAAATCATATTATAATCACCATTGCAAAATCAGTGTCAAAATTGCAAAGGAAGGATGCAGTATTTGAAAGGAAACAATATTTTACATTTCTGTTTGCTTCATATTTATTATGTAGGAGTACTTTTGTCAAAAAAAAAAAAATTACATTCAATCATCTTTGTTACTCTTGAACATGGAGTTCCACAAGGTTGTGTTCTCAGCCCTATTTTAATTGTGCTTTATTTACTTCCCTTAAATCTTCTTTTAAGATTGTTTATCACTGTTATGGTAACGTTACTTATTTAGCTTTTTACCACTTGTAAAGCTCAGCATCACAAAAGTTTAGGTCCTACAGAACCTTAAGAAAAGCTGAAAATCCAGGTTAAAAGGTGGATTTCCCCCATTGAATGAAGAGAAACAAAGTCATACCATTGTGTGGTATGAAGCCAGCTATTATGCTACAGATAGCTTGGTCACCCAGATTTTTGGATGCCTGGATGCATTTTCTGCACATCTCTTAAATGCACTATTAAAAATTTTAGGCTGACTTTTAATAGTAATTTATCACTTGAACCACATGTCAAATGTTTTCTTATTTTTTAACAGTTAAAGAATATTGGTAAATGTAATACTGTTGGATAGCTTGAGATGAAGATAGTTAACAATGCTTTAGTTTCTCTTTACATAAATGCTTGTACATGTACATGCCCTGAATGCAGCAGTAGAGCTTTTGAGTGCACTCCCATGTCACACCTTTACTGATCTCTCTGCATTGGCTCCATGTTCAACACTAAATTAACGAAATGTTCTTTTTGAACATGTTAAGTCTCTGCATGGTGATGTGCTTTTATACATTTCTGAACTTCTATGGCCACATCCCACCATCAGGATCCTGAGGTTGACTGATCAGGGTTTGTACCTAAATCAAGGTCTAAGACTAAAGGGGACAAAGCCCATATGCTCTGGAACTCTTTGATGAAGCCCTCATCTATGTTCCGGCTTCATTTGGAGAGTGGGTTAGTGACTGGTTGAGTGGATGCAGCAGAGGAAGGCACTATTCCTGTAAGGGCGGCCTCTGGTTTGCTGACATGACTACAAAACTTTAGATATTATTTTGTAATGTTTACACAGCAAGGAGCTCCTAAACAGCCACATATTCTGCTTATGCCTCGGACCGGCTCGGATGCTGCCGGGAGTCAGGAGCTCATATGCGTGAAGGACTGATTACATGTCGTTACGTAACTTGAACGATCTCTGCTCCTGTGTCATTAACACAAAGGAGAAGGGAACAGTTAGAGTTCCGATTGTACCGCTAGGGGGAGACAAACACTGCAATAAAAGATTCATTCATGGGCTTCTTTATTAGGAAATTGAGTCTGTGAAACCATTTTAGATATGTATGAAGTGAAAAGGTGGGGTAAGCAGTCATTTGCCTGCTTTGATCCAAAAAGGTACAAAACTAGATGAGAATCGCTTGATGGCACAATGAGACCACTCTAATACAGTCTGTGCATGCTCGGGGTCTGATATGCGCTCTGAGGTGTTAAACTCTCATCTCCTCTTCCTGCCTCCTCTCTGGTGGGTGTGAGACCCTGTGACCCCTCCACCTGTAGCAGATGAGTCAGCCATCAGCCTGCTCCCCACTCCTCAGCTCCGTGTCAACAGCAAAAGACGCGGCGCAATAAGCGAACCTGTCGACGTCCTACTGTGCATCTGTGGCCAGCTCTAATTATCTGCCCACGCCAGGATGCGCCGCTCCGCTTCGCCAAAGCAGAGAAATGTTTCCGCCTGCTTGCCATTACCGCTTTCTTGACTGCTGGATGCAGACGCGCCGCCGCCTCAGCTAACTCAAGTTTCTTCACCGTGCGCAGCCGGGTTTTTTAACACTGTTCAGGTGTGATCTTCCTTCTTTCTTCCTTCTCCTTTCTCACCGCCCCTGCAGGAAGTGTCTGTACTGTTTATTACTATGCGATCAGAGGGGCTGGAGGTCGGCGCAGCCCGGGACTGATCGCTCACTGACACCGTGCGCTTCTTCTCTTCTTTGGACGCATCTTGGAGGTATTGAAGCTGCTGCTCCGGCTCTCTTTGGTTGTGCCATGTCCACACGAAAGACGTCGTTGACGGACAAGCAGGCTAAAAACGGCACGTCAAAATATGTGTTGGAGAGATGCGCCTCTATTAACGAGTACTATGATATTGCCTTCAAGGTGTGTATTTCCGTCTTGGCTTAAGTGTTATTTTTCTGCATGTTTTCATTAGAACAACTGGGTGTAGACGCAGATGCATTAGGAGAATGAATGTTCACTAGTACTGACAACCTTTTACTACCAGCTGATTGGTCTCCCTATTGTTATTGTCTTCGTTAACACCAAGTCAGCCAGCAGATGGTTGGGAGATCTTACTGATTCAAATATTTACCAAAGGGGGTACTTGTTGCTTCTCTCCTGAATATTTGCTTGGAGACTTAAGCAGACAAGTGGATGATCTCTTTACATCTCTGAGATGTAATATTTTTAATCAAATGCAACTGAAATGATTGCATAATTGCTCATCCAGCTGTTGCAATTATTTTTAATTAGTTTTTGGAGATAGATGCATGCAGTAAAATGATTGCAGAGTCGGCGATGATCCTTTCGACTCCTTTTCTCAAATTATTTATTAGAAAGCTGACAGTTTGTGGGCATGGGTCGGTATGAGATTCTCACTGCATGATAACACAGACATTTAAAAATATATGTTGAAAACAGAAAAACTTTATTTCTGCTGCTGCTAACATAACACAACATATTGGTTATTAAATCTAGAATAAATGTACATATTGAATTATTGTTATTTGGATTGTTACACTTAGACATGAGAAAAAAAATTATCTAAAAAATACTTTTCAAGTGCTTACTATGCAAAATATGGCACCTAATTTGCTGTTCAGGTCTTTATTGAGTATCCAGAGTCAGCCCAAGGCATAAACTAAATGGACAGCAGCTTAGTGCCAACAGAAGGTGCACAAGAGTACTAGAATTCTCACTCAAGTAAGGTTTACAAATGTATATCTTATTCATATAAGATATACATTTTATGTATCATGTATGATAATTGCTTAAAACAAATTTTGTGATACTTTAAATTTAAAATTTGACTTGTAACTCTGCATAATGAGACTGTATGGACTTCTTTCGTAGTACAATAGCTTGTTGTTGAACAGATCTAACAAACGTACATATGGATATTGCTCAGATTAACTGGATGAATTTCTTGTTTGGAACCTACTTGGGTTGAGCTAAAAATAACCAATATGTGCAAAACCAGTAAGGCACCATTGGTATGCCTTAGCTTGGTTTTAAATTGGTATTAAGAAAATAAGTCTCAGATGTGCAACACTCCTAGGACATATATGGCTTCAAAGTTTTACCCAGAGATGTCATGGTAACTTTAGGGGAGCTGCAGAGCTCCACAGCTCAGGTTATACAATATGTCAATGGGACAACTGTTAGTTGTGCACTTCATGCCTCACCTTAATGCAAAAGAGGCATAACCAAAACAATTGCTGCAAAAAAGTCATAAGAAGTCCCCTTTCAGTTTGACACAAGCCATGTTGGGGACACAGCAGACATGTTTAAAAAAAATGGTGCTCTGGTCAGATGAGTATAAAATGTAACATTTTGGCCTACATCTAAAATGCTATGTGTGGTGGACAGTTAACAATGTACATCACCCTGAACACACCACCCACCTAGTGAAACACGGTGGTAGCAGCATCATGCTGTGGGAGGCTTTTCCTTCAGCAGAGACAGGGAAGATGTTTGGAGGTAAATACAGGACAATCCCAGAATCCTTGTTGCAGAAGACTTTAAATTTGAGCATAGCTTCACCTTTTAGAACATACAAGCAGAGCTACAGTGGAATGGTTTAGAGTTGCATATTTGCATCTGCATAAATGCATATTTATGTGATTATATGACCTCGAGACTGGCCCATCTGTTGCTCATTATTTAGCCTATTTCCTACCCATATGAGATAGAAGTAGCCTAGCTTTTTAACGCTCCACCTTCTTATGTGGTATAATCCTCTGGTTGCTCCATGGCTTATAATTATCTTATAGTTGTAAACTATAAAACGCTTATGTTGTTTATTGCATTGACATTTAAACATGGATGTTAATATTAGTTGAGCTGTTGGAACATCAGCAGTAAAAGCCCTTCAAAATAAATTCTGTTCAAAATGGTTAATTAGTCAAACTGCCTGCACATGTAGCCTGCAGCTGACTGATGAATGGGCATGCAGCCAGTAGCTTCTCAGCTGTATTTATAAAACGTTGCAGTGGTTGGTGCGCTTTTACCTTCCAAACCATGATTGTAGATTATTTTTATGGTTTCCATAATTAAATCTCTAGGTGTGAACTGTAATCTGTGGTTGTTCAATGTGACAGGGTCACTGATAGCTGATTTAGCACTCTCCTGGCCAGAGATGACCTAAAACTAAGATAATAACTTGCTGTCCATTCATTGATGGACTGATAACTGAATGATTTTGTTGCAGTAAAAAATCCTAAATCATCCATTGTGACTATTTAAAGCTCATCATGTGGATCTCACAAACGGAGAGCATCCCACAAGCATCTCAATAGAAGATCTATAATCATTGGAACAGTGTGCTGGAAATGTAACTTTTTAAAACTAGATATGCACCGATCAGGCTTTTCCTGACCAATATCAATTTCCAGTTTTCTTTAAGGATCTTACTGGCCAAAGCCCACTTATTCTGATTTATTTTAAGAACTATAACAAACGAAAGAGGAAGGGGACAGAGGTTATCATGTGTACTTGACCCATAACTGAAAGTACAGCTATTTTTTCTAGCATCAGTCAATCAGCCAAAGATTAAATCTTGCCAGTTTTCTGGGCTAACAGGTCAACTACTGAAAATATTTATTTTTGTTGTCAAACACTCCAACAGGAACATCTCCTACCATTTTCGTTCTTCAAACTCAGCATGTACTTTGATGTACATTTTTTTTAAGTTTTGTAAAAATCAGACAAATGTTAAAGATAAAGATGGACTAGTCAGGGTTTTCCTATTTCTAGTTTTCTTTTGGGTCAAACCTGCAGATACAGGTTTATTTTTCTGGGATTATTGGATATGAAAGGTGCTGCAGGTTCTTTAAAAGAGACTGAATCCAACAGAGGGAATAAAAGCTCATTAAAACAACTGTTCCTGTGCTTTATTTATTTTTTTATTAAACTCGCATCAAAGTATTTGTTGTTGGCTAATGGTTTCAATACTGAAAATGGCTGAAGTTCTTAATTTTGAAGCATTTAATAACTAATAATTTAATAATACTAATCTAATTTTTCCATGTTTGACCTGCTGATCATTGGTCAGAGCTGATCAGGGTAAAACTGAGTTTTTAGTTGTGATGCATTTAAGTTTTGGGGGGGGGGGGGAAATCTGATTTTTCAATATTTAACCTTAACCTTTCCGAGCTATGCAAGGAAAAACTGGTTGATTCCAAACTCTGGCCGATTGATCGATGCATCTCTACTTAAAGCGGTATACCTTGACACCTGTAACCGACCTATGCCTACTCTCAAACATTAGAAATCCACTTGTGTGATCTTGTTTTTTCACAGTTGCAGAAATCATTTATGCTGCAGATTCTGTTTTAATAATTTGAACCCAGTGTTATAACATTCATGCCACAAACCAGATATAATCTGTTGCCCTTCTTCTCTGATGGTGGGGTGTCTCTAGGTGATGCTGCTCGGAGATTCTGCAGTGGGGAAGACGTGCGTCTTGGTGCGTTTTAAAGATGGCGCGTTTCTGGGAGGCAACTTTATAGCCACCGTTGGAATAGACTTTAGGGTGAGAAAGATGCTCCAGAAAAGATACGGCTGACCTGTATGAACTATTTAGTTATTTTTCTGTGCTTTTACTTATTTGTCTCATGAGGTAATGTTTTTTTTTCTTTAATGAAATCAACAAAAACAACAAGTGATCCCCTGGCAGGAGTGCCATCGGCCCAATTAGCGCCTGTTTCCACACGGAATGCTTCATCACTCTGCGATAATAGCACCAAATGTACAAATCCTCTTGCCAATCAGTCAAGTTCACAGACCACTTGTGCTGCTAGGAGCTTTGGATGGCTTCGTAAATATCTTGGCAGATGCCTGCCCACGTCTCTGTCTCCTAGAAAGATTGGCCGTGGCTCGGCTCGGCCCTGGAGGAGTCACCCTGCTGTCGGATGAGCTCCTACCTTGTCACATGCATCTGTTGCACAAAGAGACACATACACACATACGAACAAAGGCATTGGCTGGTGGTGGATTTCAAGCAAATGACTACTGTGCATCATCTCCGTCTGTGCAAGAGAGGAAAAATAGGTGCCTGGGCCTCAAGCTTTGGTTCGCCTCCTGTCAAAGAAAAAGCATGTGCAATAATGGGAAGTCAAGTATAGGGGTGCGTGGTCTGAAAGGAAAGTGTGTTGCATTTGCCAAAGTGATGTTTAGTCTCTCAGTGGACACAAAAGAACATTGTGCATATCTGACAGATCTTTATAAAAAGCCTTAAAATGTCACTTTTACTTATACAAAAGCAACAAGTTTCAGCTGAAATGCATAAACGGGGAAGTGAACCTGGTTTACAGTCATTAAAAACTGTAATTATTAGATACTGTTCATTCAGAAAAAGGCCTGAGGGTGTAATTACCTTTCTGTTTCCATGCTTGTTCACAAGTAAGGTCTGAAGCTGCTTAGTAACAAAGAAATTTGAGATAAACAGTTGAGTCAATATGTTGAGGATATCCTCTTTGCATGGTTAGGCAGGCAAGGCTGGCTGTTGTGGCAGCTTATACATGCTGGTCTATTTTAGGCCTGCTTCCTTGTAGCAGTTTCTCAGCATGCAGGCTGCTCTCACGTCATAATTGGGGGGAGAGAAAAAATGGAAACCCATAGCAACTAATGCAAGGGTTGAACCATGTTCCCTCTGCCAAGGCAGAGGCTTCAGCAGGTGGCTGTTCTCACTGTCGCCAATGGCTCGGCGCACAACACTTAGGTTTTACATTGTTATTGAGGTAGTTTGTTCCTGCATTTCCTTGTTGAGCAAGTGGATGTTTGGGTTTTTTGTGGGCTGTTAGTTATGACCTATCACTGATATGGTGCTCCAGGAAGTGCATTTTTCTTGCCTCACTTCCTGCTTCTAACAAGTGTTTTTTCTATTGTGGTTTTTACTTTGCAAACTTGATTGCAACCTGTTTTGTGCCTGTAGCAGGAGGTCATGACGACAAAAAGAAAGCACAGTGTTTTTGCATTTAAACCGTGGTGCATTCACAGTGCCTCACAAAGTATCCAGTTCAAAATGTTGCCATCAGAAGTCACCCAGTTATTAAAGAGATGCAGCTGTTCTATGAGGACCTCAGGGGTTTGTTAAAGAACAATACAGAATAAATAACACCAGGAAGACCAAGGAGCACAGCAGACAGATCAGGGAGAAAGTTGTGGAGATGTTTAAAGCAGAGTTGGGTTATAAAACAGTATCCCAAGCTTTGAACATCTTACAGAGTACTGTTGTCTTTTAGTCAAATATGGAAAGAATATGGCACAAAAGTAAACACAGCAACACATAGTGATAACTCTGGAGGAGCTGCAGGTTTTACAGCTTAGGTGGAAGGATTTGTTGACAGGACAACAAATAGTCGTGCACTCCACATTTTTGGTCTTAATGGAAGAGTGGCAAGAAAGGCAGTTTTTTATAGCACATTTTCAACAACAAGGCAGCTCAAAGTGCTTTACATGATTAGAAGAAAGATAAAACAACAAATAAGCAAAAACATTACACTGCAGTGGCAAAGTAAGGGAAAATGATGACAAGTTGAAAGACAGACAACAGTTTATGATCTTCCACTTATTATTAATGAAAGGCAGCTCTAAATAAATGGGGTTTTAGCCTTGATTTAAATTAACTCAGTGTCTCAGCATTTTTGCAGTTTTTCTGGATGTTTGTTCCAGATTAGTGAAGCATAGAAAAGTAATGCTGCTTCTTCATGTTTGGTTCAGATTCTAGGGATGCAGAGCAGAATAGAACCAGAAGACCTGAGTGCTCAACAGATCTTTAATGTATTTTGACGCTAAGCCATTCAGTGATTTATAAATTAACAAAAGTATTTTAAACTGCCACCCAAAAAGCATTTACATGCAAGTCAATGGGTCCATGAGGACATTAAGGGGTTCATTAAAGTCTATTCTCTGAGCTACAGGGAGCCAGTGTAAGGACTTTAGAACTGGGGTGATGTGCTCTATTTTCCTGATCTTAGTGAGAACACAAGCAGCAGCATTCTGGATCAGCTGCAGCTGTCTGACTTTTTGGCAGACCTCTGAACATACTGTTGCAGCAATCAATGCGACTAAAGATAAACACATGGATGAGTTTCTGTAGATCTTGTCGGGACGTCAGTCCTTTAATCCTAGAAAAGTTCTTCAGGTGATGGAAGGCTGACTTTGTAATTGTCTTTATGTGTCTCTGAAAGTTCAGGTCTAAGTCCATCACTACACCCAGATTCCAGGCCTGATCGTTAGACAATTTGTTTGCCTATATCCAAAACACTACATGTGGCAGAAAACTACCACTGCACATTACCCTAGACTCACCATCCCCACAATGAAACTGGTAGCTGGGAGGATGTTTAAAGCAAAATACAGGAAGATCCTGTCAGATGCTGTAAAAGACTTGAGACTGGGGCAGAATTTCACCACACATTTTACTTTCTAAAAATCCTGTAGTGTGGTAACAAAAATTAAAACCATGTATGCTGCTTTGTGTTGGTCTATTCCATTAAACCCCAATAGAATGAATCAAAGTTTGTTGTAATGTAACAAAAGCTGAAGTAGCACAGAGGGTGTGAATACTTTTGCAAGGTGCTATGCAATAATACAAAACCTCTATGCTTAAAAGAGTATTTCCACTCTTCTCAAAGCACCCATCCACTACACTTAGGGGGTCCTGAACTTATCCAGACTTGCCTATGGTCTACAGGAAATCAGAGGGCACCCCTACAGGGCTGCAGGAAATTAACGGGGGAGTCCGTTGTTATGCTGCCAGCCGTCTTTCTCACTCTGCTGTAATTAAGTCTAATCCCGGGACCTTGCTATTGTGTGGGTGTCGCAAATTACTTTCTCTGCCAGCATTCAAAGCCACTTTTAGCCGCCTTGTTTCTTCTGCCGCACGCTGAGTCGCTGTGCTTTTTTAGCCCGCCGTAATGTTTGTCAGCCGCTTCCGTGCCATTTTCAAACATATGCCGGATTGTCTTTCACTCACGGCCCTTCTTGTTTCCGCAGAATAAAGTGGTGGATGTTGACAACCTGAAAGTCAAGCTCCAGGTGAGAACGTTATCTTTTTGCACCTTTCAGATCATATCAGTCCAACTTGCTGATCGATTTGTGACCTAAACTAAATACTCACATGTAGGTTATGTAGAAGCTAAATACAAAGATTAATGTGAAACGTGCTTTAAATTTAATCGTCTCGCTGCCGTGTTTAATCCAATCCACCCAAGGCGTATGCTCTCCTTTTATCATGACCTGTTCATTCAACACTGAGTAGGAGGTGACAAAATTAGACTCCCTTCAATAGCTCCTGTAAATCATCAGCTTCTCTTCCACGCGCTTTTCACATGATATAGTACTCTGGTAATAAATAGACCCTGACAGTAAATTTAGCCCTCTGTAAAAAGGAAGTGAGACTTAGAGGTCTGGATTATCATTTTAGACTCACAGGGTAGCCAAATGTAATAAAAAGCATCCTCCACACTTTCGCACAATAGCTTTCTCCTCATTTCTTCTTTGTCACAGTTGTTTTAAACTTTTTAATTACAGCTCTGACTAAAATGGGAGAATTTCCAGTCTTGTGAATTAGCTGTCTCATTTGAATGGAATGTTCTCTTTTCTTTCCTGTTTTGCAGAATAGTTTAGAGAAATTGGGCTCTGTAGTATTTCATATTTATACCATTATTTCCTAATTACTCCTTACCATGCTATGTAAAGTTTAATTTAAAAAAAATTGGGGGGGGGGCTGCGGTGGTGGTGCAGGGGTAGAGTTCGCGCAACCCGTGTATGGTGGCAGAAAAAAGTTTTAAATGCTTTAGGTACCGACATGGGAATTGTTAGAAGTACTGTTAGAGGTCAGAAAAAAAATTCTGAAATTTTTAGTCTAAGGTAATGTTATTATTATGAAAGCTGAATTTATTTTAGGAGATTAAGGTTTTTCACATCTTTAACTTGGGTGCCAATGAACAGGAAGGCCACTGTGTTTAAAAGTTATTTAAAACAGTTATATTCATTAACCTTTTATTTTGAGTCATTTTATGATTTCTTTTTAAGTGTCAGATTTAAGAAATACATTTGGCTGTTACAACAATCTTTGTAAAAATCCCTTTATCAGGTCATGAAGGAAAACTTAAAAAATTTATGAATAGCTTCAGTATGGCCACTTTCGGTCATATGTACAATTTCCATCCCAAGTTTTAAACTTTACAGAAAGTCTGTGATGTCACTTATCTATCATTCTGCTGAGGGGACAGGTATCTACCACATTTCATCTTAAGGGTTTGGCTTGTGCATTTCATCAGGTTCAATTTCACCTTAAAATTATTTTACTGAGGGTTATAATGTTTTTCCTTGCTCTTGAAAACATGACATAAACAAAAAAATAGGAGATACTGAAAAGAAAATCAATTTACATGTGTAACTGACTATAAAGCAGTTATATTTTTCACGTTCCAACAGGACAACATTATACAGTCAGAGCATCGATAGTTTATATCAAAGCATAGTCATGTGTTAGAATGGCCTAGTCAAAGTGCAGACCGAAATTTAACTGAGAATCTTTGACAACATGAAGACTGCTATCTACAGAGAATCTCCATTCAAACTGAGACTGGTTGATAAATAGTGTTCTCTTGTATCCATGAATTATTTGTCTTCCATTTCACTGTTAAAGTTTGTGGTGATAGTGTGTGTGTATGTATATATATATATATATATATATATATATATATATATATATATATATATATATATATATATATATATATATATATATATATATATAATTCTGCTATGCACTTCACAAAAGTTCAGAATCCCTACATATCTTATTTTTGCTCAACAATATGCATATCAGATTATGTTTAGTAATAATCCTCAGACTGTGATCTGTGCTTTCATTGTACTTCATAAAGGCACTGCATTTGTAGATCATTAATATTCCATGGTGCTGCTTCATCCCTGGGCTGGTTAGGATTAGCTGGGAGGTCTTTCCATGTCGGACGCTGTGTAATTGTCCTGCTTGTTCTGCAGATCTGGGACACAGCTGGTCAGGAGAGATTCCGCAGCGTAACGCACGCCTACTACAGAGATGCCCAGGGTAACCTTTGCTGTTTATATTTCACTTCTTCATGCTGAGCGTATGTGTGCATCCACTGTGCGTAGGTAATGAAGCAACCTAAATTCATGCATGAATGAAGGTGCTGACAGTAAAAACTGCTGTTCTGTTCTTATTTTTGCAGCCTTGCTTCTACTTTATGATATCACCAACAAGCCATCTTTTGACAATATCAGGGTAAGACTCCCTTTCCACCTCCTCTCCTTATCATCCTTTCCTGTCTGTTCTTTTTTCCTCCTGCTCCTAAATCTCAAGCTGAGTGTTTCTGTCTCTTCACATGCAAAGCACTACCTGGGCATGTAACTTTTCCTCTCAGACCTATTTAGAAATGACACAACGCTGCCTTCTGCCTGGCTACACGCTCTCCAGTTTTAGTAATGAAAAGCAATAAAAGCGCTCAAGGATAAGAATGACTCAGTGTCGGCATGATTGATAAGAGTGTGCTTACAATACAACACAGCTCAGGAGAAGAATAAGAATAAAGTGCAGTCTTCAAGTGGTGCCGTTTGTTTTGGTTACATCTCCTCTTCCTTCTGTACTTTTGAAGGCTTGGCTGACTGAAATACATGACTATGCCCAGAAGGATGCGGTCATCATGTTGCTCGGCAACAAGGTGAGCAAAGCTTCGGGGGTTTTTTGTGTGTGTTTTATAGACGATGGGAAGGATATTGGTTTCTTTAGCACACTTTTAACACACTCTTATCACATTCGGGCAGACATGTGAACGCTTTAAAAGGTGGAAAATTCTTCCAGTGTGACACGAATGCATGAAGGCAAATTGTGGTTTGCTTATTCCAACACACACATGGAAAACATGGAAAATGTGTCCTCTCTAATACAGTGCTGTGAAAAGCATTTCATCGAACAAATGTTTACATCAGACAAATATAACCTGAGTAAATAGAAAGCATTGTTTTCAATGATAGTTTCATTTATGAAGGAAAAAAGCTAACCATACCTACTTGGCCTTATGTGAAAATATACTCGCTTCCCTTATTTTATCTTAACTGTGATTAACCAAAATTTTTTAATTAAATTTCACTCTTACCTCACACAGGCCTGATTACTGTCTGTAGAATCAAGAAATCACTTTAGTAGAACCTGTCTGACAACATGAAGAAGGCTAAAAGATCTCTAAAAGCAACAAGTCATGCCCCAATCTAAAGAAATGTAAGAATAGGTGAGAAATAAAGTTACTGACATCTATAAAGGGTCTAGAAAGGGTTACAAAGCCGTTTCCAAGGTTGCAGGACTCCATCGAACCAGAGTGAGAGTCATTACTCACAAATGGAACCAAATCATGGCACAATGGTAAACCTTCCTTCCCAAAATTACTCCAAGAGCAGATCAATGACATTGCAGGACAATGATCCAAAGCACACCAGCAAGTCTACCTATGAATTGTTTAATAAAACAAAATAGTCAATGGACGGAACTTATATAATGCTTCTCTACACATACTAACCACTCAAAGTGTTTTACATGCACACATTTAAACACCAGTACACAGATCAATAGAGAACTTTTAGGTTAAGTACCTTCTGTGAGAGGGCACTGATATGTGCCGGGGAAAAAACTAATCAAACCCACGACTTCCTGTCACTTCTAAAGGGAAAGGTTTTGAACTGGCCTAGTCAAAGTCTGGTCTTAAATCTGATTGAAATCTTGAGGTGTGACCTTTAAACAGGCTTTTCATTCTCAAAACCCCTCCAATGTGGATGAATGAAAATAATTCTGCAAAGAATAGTGGGCTATGATTTCTCCAAGGTGATGTAAAAGACCCACTGCCAGTTGTGACAAAATGGTTGGTGGCAGTTATTGGCCCCAAGGATGGGACAACCAGTCATTAGGTAAAAGAACAATTACTTTTTCAGACAAGGCAAGGTTGGCTTGGATAGAGTTTTCCCCTTAATAAACATAATTATTTGAAAATTTCCTTTTTTAAATTCAGGCAGGTTATCTTTGTCTGATATCATACATTAAAGTACGATAAAACAGCAAAAACACTTTATAAAAGATTTCATAATATGACTTCATAACATGCCCCCTCAGCTTTTTTTCTTTTTGCTTTAAACCTCTGCACAGAGCAAAAAGCGCTTTAAAGATGAACCATCCTTTCCCTCATTCCAACCAGCAGTCACTGCTAATTTATCTAAAAAGCTCCCTCTGGTGGTTCAGAGAAGACTCATCAAAGGGTCGTGGGTGTCACGTAGCAGCAGCTCAGATCATTTGCTGTGAAAGCAGCAGGACTGGCGGCGTCAGTCTGTGCGAGCGCTGCTCTTCTGCTGGAGGTGGAGCTGCTGACATCCCATCAGTTCTGATGGAGCTCCGGCTCAGGCAGCCTGGCAGCCAGATAAGAAGGCTGACAGGACGGTGCATCAGTGTGGCTAATTTTATGGTGATTCTGTGACCCCTGACAAGTTTTTCTCTCTCACAGTCAGACATGGCTGCAGAGAGGGTGGTGAAGACAGAGGAAGGAGAGAAGCTGGCCAAGGTAATGAAAGATGTCTTTTAAGTGCTTACAGCCACATAAAAAACATCCTCAGTGGTCTTCTGATGTTTTTTCCGATTCAGGAATATGGAGTGCCATTTATGGAGACCAGTGCAAAGACTGGAGTCAATGTGGAGCTGGCTTTTCTCGCAATAGCAAAGTAAGTCTTGCTATGATACTCCTTTTAACCATATTCATGAATTAAAATCTTAGATCTGAAGTGTCAGTTTTAATGAAGACCATTTTTTCAGATTCTCCCCAGATTTGATATATATATAGATAGAGATAGAGAGAGATAGAGAGAGAGAGAGAGAGAGAGAGAGAATAGATAGAATAGAGATAGAGAGAGAGAGAGATATAGAGAGAGAGAGAGAGAGAGATAGAGAGAGAGATAGATAGAGAGAAGAGAGAAGAGAGGAAGAGAGAGAGAGAGATAGATATAGATATAGATATATAGATAGATATATAGATATATATGAATATATATTAATATATTAATATATATAATATATTAATATATATATAAATATATTAATATATATATATATATATATATATATATATATATATATATATATATATATATATTTTTTTTTTTTTTTAACATTTAGCTTTTTCTTTACTTTTTTCCATTTTGTTCTTTTTTAAAGGATTGTTGAAAGAGTGATTATGTATCTCTTTTAACCAGCTTGCTGTGCTGCCATCAAGTGGTGACAAAAACTTTCAGAAGTTGGGACATTAAAATTTGATATCAAGAACTAAAAGTAAGAGGATTTATTCAGGCAATGCGGTTACAAGTTTAAGGCGGAGATTAAAAACACCATTTGTGGACTTTGTAATTGGCTACTTTTGATGGATTGGAAAGTCAGTTGTTACAGCAGACAAATTGTTTCAGATCAGATGTTTAATAATCATAAGTCTTATGTAGCTTGTTTCTACTGTTTTTGAATTACTCTGCTGCAAACTACCCTTCAAATGCATCACAGTATATTATATTATTGCAGCATCTTACAAATGTATTGATATCCCTTGATTTTCTTTACATTTATTTACATCCCAACCAAAAAAAACTTTTATGTATTTTTAGGAGATTTTGTGATAGATCAACACAAAGTGGCATCTAAACAGAGCATCTTCTTCTACACATTTTCTGTGTCCTTTATGTCGCTTGTGGTAAACTGCAAAGTAGACTTCTCACGGATTTCTTCATGCCACACTTCTCTATGAAGGCCAGATTTGTAGAGTGAATAACTAAGAGCTGTCCAGTCAGTTGAGACCTGCATCAACCTTTTAAGTAATTTGAGCTACAGCGGCTCATCTGTCAGATCTGCCAAGACAGGCTTTGGTTTCCCATGCATCAACACTTAACCCATTTATACATCACTATTCATCTTCACCCATATGCAATGCATCAACCCCTCAATATATGCCCTAGTTCTATAAATATATCAATTTTGTATTTATTTTATTTTATTAACTGTTAGGTTTTAATAAATTTATAAGGAAAATGCTGAAATCCTATTTTTTAAAGACAGGATTAGATAATCAGGCATAGGCTATATGGTGCATCCTACACTTAGCCTATTTAAAGTACTCTGAAAAAAAATGTCCAACTTTAAATTAGGTGATTTAATTTTGTCCACTATCAGTTATTACCAAATTAAATATTTTGCCTTTCAAAAGCCCCATTAGCTCTTAACAACAGAATAACCTGCAGTAACAAAGTTAATCTAGCCATAGATTGCACTAAATTGTGCCCCTTTTACTGCTTATAGTAGAAAAATTACATTTAAATTGATGGAGAATTATTTTTAATTTGGGTCAGACGATCATGTTTCATATTAGGGGATTTGTATTTTAATCTTGTTCGTGCTTGCAGTTGACCTTCTCTCAGTTAACCTTGCTTTTCCTCCCAGGGATTTTTATTGTTGTATTTTGTGCACGGATGCTGTCTCATCTGTGTCTGACACCAGCATCTAATCCAGTGTAATGGTTTTTAGCTAATTTGGTGTCTGCTGCTGTTGTCTCTTTTTAATGGGATTGCGCATGTTTGAGACTCCCACCTGGTGTCAGACATTTATGGTGTAATTTCTTTTCCTTGTGTGGATGCCCTTCAAATTGAATGGCAAGAAATAATTATATATATATATATATATATATATATATATATATATATATATATATATATATATATATATATATATATATATATATTTTATTTATTTATTTATTTATTTTTTTCACTTTTCTTTTTACAGCCCAGGTTGCTCTCGCTGCATAATGGCAGCATGTTCAGTTCGGAAAGAAGTCATTCATTCTAATAAAAGATTTAGATTTATGGTGAATTTAAGTCAGAGCTGCAGTTTTCTTGCTTCGTCAAACAATATAAAGATCTGACAAAAGATGGTGATTCACTCTGTTTGCAAGATTTTTTAAAATATATATAGAGAAATTGCCCTGTGATGGACTGGAGACCTGTCCAGAGTAGACCATGGCTCTTGCCCAATAATCGCTGGAGATAGGCCCCAGCTTCCCCGACTATCCAGTTGGTCCAGCTGAACCCAACAATACAGTTGCTTTAACAGCAAAATTATCTGTTACAAACAACAGAATCAGATTCAGTTCATAAACGCTAAATTAGCAAAGTGTTTTATAAAGGAAAGCTAAAGAATATTTTCTTAATTTTTGGAATGAATAAAGAATAACAATAGTCCAGCCTAGAAGTAACATGTTCCTGGATAAGCTGCATCAAACTGGGAGGAGATATCAGTCTATGACAAGTCCTGCTCAAAGATAGCACTAAGATAGTCCAAATCCCATCTAGAGTGACTGACTAACCAGAAAGTTCTTCAGATACACTAGTCCAAAGATCACAACCTGTTACGTCTGCATTTAAAAGCAGATAATGAAAAAAGCTGGTATAACTTCAAGTCATGCTGGTAGTCTAACCAACATTTTTATTTATAGATAAATATCGTTATGTCTCATCAGCAAAACAATGGATATGTATCTCATGCTGTCTAAGAATTTTAAGTGGAACCATATATAAAGTAAAGGCATTTGGCCCAATCACCAAGCCTGGTGGTGCTCCATAACTGCAATGCTATGAAAAAGTATTTTCCCCCTTACAAATCTCTTTTTTATTACTTCTTTGACACAGTTAATTGTTTCAAACCCTTAAACAGATGTTAACATAAGCCAAAAATTAACCTTGTAAATACGTTTGATAATTTCGTTAAGGGGAAAATCCTTTCTTGTCTTTGGTCAACAGTGGTTTCAGCTCAGGAACTCTTCCATGGATGCCATTTCTGCCCATTCTCTTTCTTATGGAACCAGCTAAGAACCAGCAGTGCTTAGATGCTGTTCTGGGTTGTTTTGATGCACTCTGTTCCATGCTTTCTCCATTTGTGTGGACAGGGGTTTGCTGAAGTCCTAAAGCCTTAAAGATAGCTTTGAAATCACTTTCAGACTGGCAGATATCAGAGACTTTGTTTCTCATCTGTTCTTTCTTTTTTTTAGCTTTCGGCAGATGGCAGACACTCAATGTTTAACAGAGAAGCATAAAAAAAAGAATAAAGTTTATAGATTAAATCATTATTTGAAACTATGATTTATATTTTCTCGGGTTACTGTTGTCTGATATTAAAAGGTTGTTTGATAATCTTTTACATCTAAGTGTGACAAAAAAGCAAAACGAGACTAAATCTGTAAGGAGCAGATGCTTCATCACAACACTGTTACTCTGGTGTGTGAGTCAGATATATCTTTAACAAGACAAAACTGCAATTAGTCAAATATCATTCAAACCAGCCTAGTCCAGTTCTCTTAATCTATGGAACATGTTCAAGCCTCTGTAAAAGAATATTGTTTTTCACAGTATATATTACAGTGCTATAATCTCACAAGGCAAGTATGAACAGTAGTCTAAAATCTGAGACCAGGGCAGAAATTGTACACCTACTTATCAGATAGTCACTTATATACATTGTAATCTGCTAATTCTTTCCATCTTTTGTTCTTATGTCTGAAACCATAAGGTCCAATGTACAGTGCTGTGTTGTAGCTCACTTGCAACACCAACCTACTTACATACAGTTGAAACCAGATATTTATGTAAAAAAGTATAAAGAAATCAGACAAACTATCAGGAAAAATTGTGAGCCTCCACAAATCTGGTTCATCCTTGGATACAATTTCCAGATGCCTAAAAGGTGCCACATTGAAACAGTTATGCGCAAGTATAAACACCAAAGATAATGTCCAACCATCATAGTGCTCAGGAAGGAGACGGGTTCTGGAACGAACTCGTTCTGAAAGGAGCTTCTGGAAGAAGCTGGCAAGCCTGAAAACTGAAGTACGGGGATGGCAGTATCAAGTTGTGTTGGTGTTTGTGACAGGAGTGACTGGCACACTTCCCAAAACAGATGACGTCATGAAAACATTGGGATGTTCATGAACATTGTGTCAAAATATTGAAGTGACATCTCAAGATAGCAGCCAAACATTTAATGTTGAGCATAAAAAGTTCTTCCAAAGGGACAAAGACGCTACGCATGCTGGGAAATTACTTGCAAAGTGCTGTAATGGACAACATTTTAGAGTGGGCATCACAAAGCCCTGATCTCAATATTCTCCCAGGGAAAAATTGTGGGCAGGGCTAAAAAGGTATGTGTGAAAGGGTGGCCTACAAATCTGACTCAGTCACCAGTTCTCTCTGGAGGAATGGGCCAAAATTGAAGCAAAGTACTGTGGAGAGATACTCTAAAAGTTGTGCCATGCCATACAGTACAAAATGCAATTCTACCAAATGCTAAAAAAAAAAAGTATGACTTTGACAAAATTAATAAAATATAGAAATAATTTTGGTAATCCCAACAGACCTAAAACAGGAAAGGTTTTATTTGATTTTATGTCTAAATATATTTCACAGCCTTTAATTAAGCAAACAGAATCAATGATTGGCATTGATCTGTGTGTTCACCAGAGTAGTGTCTAGTTTTTAGTTATTGTTTACAACTGAGGGCCATAAAAGTAATCAGTGAGTCATCATTTTATGACAGCTGAGAGATGTTTGGTTCAGATGAGCTGAGAAAGCCTCTCTCACTGGTCACTATGTACAGAAAAACTAAAACGTAAAAGACAGAAGATGTGGTAGAATAATAAAAAATACCTACTGCACTTACAAGAGACACAGATCATTTCTAATGTCTTCCTAACGAAAAAATACCGGCAGATTCTACAAACTGGTCTCCATAGATACTGTCTAAGAAGCTCTAATTTCACTAAGAATAACATACAAGCTCTCCTTGCAACATCTAATCCCATTGCAATGTGCCAGTCATAAAGTCTGTGTTTTAAACTGAGTTGAAAGGAGAGTTGTTTGGTGACAGCATTTTTGTTTGGCAATAGAGACGAGAATCATTCCACACCAAGAGCTTTGTCCCCAGAGGGGCTTCATTTGATTAAGATTCAACTGAGTTCATTATAAATAAAAATCCACCTTTGGACTTGAATGTAGGTGAATTGTTATCTCCATGTGATGTCAGTTTTAAGCATAAGCTGTGATAAATTATATTTCATTAGTGGCATTTTGATAAAATCTCAATGCTTCTGCTTTCCTTTCTCCCTCCTTCTTTTTTATATTCTTGATTTGTTCGCCCTGTCTGTGCTCCATCCCACACATCCACCCCCTCTGCTTCTAACTTCCTGTCTCTGCCTCCCTCCCTCCCTCTCCTTCTCCTTCTCTCTGTCAGGGAGCTGAAGCACAGAGCGACGCAGCAGCCAAATGAGCCCAAGTTCAAGCTTCACGACTACATCGAATCTCAGAAGCACAAGTCTGGCTGCTGCAGCCTCGGGTAGCAAATGTTGAATGCCACACAGAGAGACGGATAAAGGATAAGAAAAGATGGAGGGAGAAAGGGTGGGATTGAAGATGGGGTCGAGGTAAAAGAATAAAGAAAAATGTATGCTCTCTTATGAAAAGCCAATCCAAGCAACTATACCCCCCTGAGAGGTGTATGTTCTCGACTTCTGCGCAGAGCTTATGGCTGAGTGAAAGCGAATCTGGACTTACTGCCATCCCTTTGCTGAAATGTGAATTTAAATAGTTTGTGTAATGTGTAGAAATGTTCGTGGTCTTTGTGGTGACAGTTGTATCAGAGTACAAATCAGGAGTAACAATCTGAAATGCTATACCCGTCTGCAGGGACTCCCTTGAGAAGAGGCAGGTTTTCATGGACCATCAAAGCGACTGTTGATGTGGATATAGCATTTTTTTGTGTGAACTGAACCCCTTCCTCCTGGCCTTACAGTCTTCATCTTCAATCAAGAGCTCACAGTCAGGTTGTAGCTAAATGGCCCCATCTGTTCACATCTGTACTGCTGTTAGATAGAATAAAGCCAATCTTTTGAGGGTAATTACCAACCTCGTGTCTGTCTGTACGTTTATGTCAAGATACTATAGATTTACCATTCCAGTTAGAAGTTTACATACACTCATCATGGGTGTTAATCTCACTTTAACTTAGGGTTTTAATAATATTTTAACTGTTCTTTTCTATGTGCGCTAGTTTTCCAACATTAAACTTCAATGGTTTTCTAGAAAAGAACTGGATGCACAAGTTTGAATTTACTGTGCTTTTCTCCAACTCACAGGGTGACAAATTAGTCATTTAATGCTGAAGAAGACACAGATGGTGTCAAAATTTTAATCTACAATACGTTTGCCAGATGAAAGCTGTTCTGTAGCTTTGATGACCTTTAGCTATGGAAGAACTAATTAAGCTATTGTTTACTATTAGATGCTCTCAAATACTGATTTTTATAGTTAAATATATTGTTAAATAAGTGAGTTGCAGAGGAACCACACATTTTTTTCGCCATCAACAAACTTCTGGTATAATTCTGGCATAATATTCATCTTCTTATCAGAACTGGTCCAACTTAGTGAAATTGGTTGGTTTCTCAAGGCAAACCCAGCTTAGGGACATGCACTGGTGTTGGGGAAGGTAATTCAAGAAGATTCATAATAGGAGGTTTCATAAAACCGGATTTGAATTGTCCATCCAAATCCAGTTGTATTGTGAGCTTGGGATCATTATCCTGTTGGAACACCAAACTAACCAATATTCAACCATCTAGCCACTGATTTTGAAGTGAAGTTGAGGAATTGGAATTGACTTCCTGTCATTGTGGCTAAAGGTGCTTTCACACCGGGATAGTCCAAGGGGCTCAGTTAGATTATGTCACCTCTTCATTTGGTTTGGTTCACTTTCACACTGAATTTTGAGCAAACTGCAGCTACAACATCTGGTTGTTTAGTTTGCTATCCCAAGAAGCTGCACAGTAGAAGCTGCAGGCAAGGACTATGACTAACACTGAGTGAGTTAATGCAAGGATTTGAAAGTTTTGGGATCACATAGTCAAAAAGTCATATGTAAGTTTTTCCCTTTGGTTCACTGAATAGTCTGGTTGCATTCTCACTGTAAGCAAACTTGCAAGTAAACTGAGACAGACATCTTTATGTACCATTGCTGACCTTCTTGGTCCACACCAGAGTTTGGGTGAGCTTTCACCTCTGCCCAAAGACACCAGACTATCCAAGGAAACAAACTGATCTGCTTTAAGTGTACCACACAGTCCTGGTGTGAAAGTGCTGGAACAGCTTAATCTTTGCCACATCTGACTATAAAATCTGTCCCCAGAAAGCATTTGGCTTCAGTTGAGCTTGAAGGTGTGGACTTTAAAGCAAGTATTTCTTTCTTGGTTGATGCCCTCTCACGCCATGGTGATGTAGGAATTATAATTATTCAGTCCACATTGTACTATGCACTAGTACCACAGGCAGCAAAAAGGGCCCTTAGCATGATTCTGCCACCACCATGCTAGATTGCTGGTACAGTGTTCTTAAGTCAAAAAGCCTCATAAAGAGTCACAATGTTGTTCTCACAGCTTTTAGTTTATGATAGCCTCAAGTCTTGGTGTTCCTTGGGTTGTTCATGAAGGGGACAGTTTGGATCAAGTGGTTGAAACAACTTGTGATAAAACAGGACAATGATCTTAAACTTACATTAAAACTGGGTTTGGAAGGGATAAGCAGACAATATTCAGGCTTCTGTAATGATCCTGATCCCAACTCAATGGTAAATTAATAGACAGCGATTAAAAACTGGGTCTGTGTCAGTAAGTAACCAATTTAAATCTCTACTCTCTACTTGTTCTGCCTTGCAAAGTGTCCAGATATTCCACCCCTAGTTTTATATTCCAGTCAATTCTAGAAACACCCTTCAAAGAAATCCTTAGAAGTGCAAGTTTACTGGGACCAATATCTCCATGACATATGAGAGTATGCAAACATCTAACTGGTGCTGTAGTTCCACTTCACATACATAAAAAATACACACACATTCCCACAGCTCCAAGAATCATTGTGTCTCTTCTAATGATGTATGTTGTTGAGACTGTGCCAAGTTGTATTTGTTAATGCACCGCATTCTGTATTACTTTGTACACTGTTCATTATGAATGTTTGGTTGTCTCTCCCTCTTTGGAGGCGTCACAGTGATCACAAAGTGCCATTAAAGTGCTTTGTTATCATACTAAAGATATAAAAAGTATATTTTGTAATGTATTTGATGTTGCCTTATTGAAGTCGGTCTTGTCTGTGCTGCTTTGACGTGTGTGTGTGTGTGTGTGTGTGTGTGTGTGTGTGTGTGTGTGTGTGTGTGTGTGTGTGTGTGTGTGTGTGTGTGTGTTTTGGGGAAACAGGAGTCAGAGTCCATCCTGAATGACAGGGTGTGCTGAGGTTAATGAGCCACAGTGTGGCAGCAGCTCCCAGTTTATTCTTCTGTGTACAAACAACACTTTTACTACTGCAGGACAGATAATAAAAAGGTTGAGTCTGAAATTAATAGTAAACAGAAAAACTTCTAAAAGGATAAAAAAAAAAAAATAAAAAAAAAATTCCTTTTTCAGTTGTGGTGTTTTTGCTAACAGTGTGATGGAGTAAGGTGAATTAGTTCTTTCCTCTTTTTTTTGGAAGTTACAGTGGGTGTAGTACACGCGTGTGATTCTCTATGATACCTGTACTCAGCTTCCCTCCTCGCCCCCTCACACCCATCTATAGCATGAGTCACTCTGCAGATACAGGAATTAGTTTGTGCATTTTTTTTTTTTTTTTTTTTTTTTTGTTCTTTTCTGTGAAAAAAGAAATCAGTTTGAATTTCCGGCAATGTTAAAGTGATAGGCAAAAAACAGCACTAAAGCTAAATGGAGAACTCACTATACAGCTCCAGAAATGATCAGTCTTTTTACAGTGTTAGTTCACTCTAACATGATTAGACATTTCTGAAGGATTACTCAATTAGTGGGACAACAGCAATTTGAGCCAAAACATATTTTGGCTACAAGCACCCAAACTTTCATCCCAGGTTTTTAAAAACCATTCCACCCCATGGTGGCCTGAAAAATGCATCATCCCTCAGTTGATCATGTGCTGTGCAAGTTTTCAGCTAATACAGTTTTGCAAATCATGTTACTGGTGCCGACATACTGTTTTATACCCATTAAACTGTGTTTTCCTTGGTAGATTTAGTGACAGGCTGCTATAAAAAGGGCTCAAAGAGCCAATTTAAAACAGACATATGGTTTATCCATTAGGTTAAGGACATTTCTTATGCTGAGGAAATTTTAGAGAAGAGTTTCATAGCTTGACAAAAAAAAAAAAAAAAAAAAAAAAAAAAAAAAAAAAAGTACCCAAAGGGAAAAATCTGTTGTTCCACTGGCAGATTATTTCTCTTATAACTTGTACTTTTTCCATCAGTATTAAGAAATTATTGACTTAAAAACAAGCTTCTATATCGTGCGGAAGTTACTTGTAAGTTTTGTCTTATTTCAAGTGTATTCAAGATATTTGAATTATAATCTAGACCAACAATACTTGGTAAGATTGTGTTTTTGCAGAATAGATAGAGGCATTCTCAAAACCATAACAGAAGTTAGTTACGGTATTCAGTATGGTTAGTTTTAAGAAAATATCAACTTAAACTGGGGAGAGAAAATAAATAAATAAATAAATAAATAAATAAATAAATCTGATGTGTTGTCTGGTCACACCTTGACAAAATTATAGATATGATAATATTTTATAAATAGGGCGAAAAAGGAAGGGCTCGCCCACCATTCATGCATGAACCGCTACTGTTTCTGGATAGCCTCGGTTTGTATCCACTCGTCCCTCTTTGCATAAAGCAGCAGCTGGGCTGTTCCGTGAACGCACCTCCCTCTTCCAGAGTGGCTATTCCACTTCTGCTGCAGCAGTGAAACGCCTTTACAGCTGAGTGGGTTTAATCGGGCTCGGATCTGATCGGTAGACTCGGGTCAGGACCCACAGTTAAGATTAAACCAGGCGTCCTCGTAGTAACTTGTGTGAAAGTGAGGAGAAGAGAGTGGGACACTCAGCAGCGCGGCTCTCTGCCCCCCCTCACGCACTTATCTCCCTAACAGGACGGGGGCTGGGTGTTTTTAAGGGATACCGCTCATTGTAAAAACAAACACACCCTCCCCAGCTGCATCCTGAGAAGTCTCAGTCACTTCAACTGTGAGGGAGCAACAGGTTGAGCAGCACTGTGAAGGAGAGAGACGCTCACCATGCCGAGCAAAAGCCAGTATCTGCGCCCCCGGCTCTGCACGCTGCACAAGGGGGACAACGGCTACGGCTTCCACCTCCACGGGGAGAAGGGGAAGACAGGCCAGTTCATCCGCTTAGTGGAGCCCGACAGCCCAGCCGAGTCCTCGGGGCTCCGCGCCGGAGACCGGCTCGTGTTCGTGAACGGCGAGGAGGTGGAGAGCGAGAGCCACCAGCAGGTTGTGTCCCGGATACGAGCCACCGTGGGCCCGCTGGAGCTCATCGTGGTGGACCCGGAGACGGAGCAGCTACTGAAGAAGCACAACTTAAAGTGTTTAAAGGAGTACGTCTCCGAGGGGCTCCCCTTACCTTTAGAGGACGAGGAGGTGGAAGAGGAGAAAGAGGCAGAGGAGAAGGTAGTGGTGATGAAGGAGGACACGGAGGCAGACGGGACAGAAAACGGGGATGTGAAGGTGGAAGGCGAGGAGGAGGTGGAGGTGGCTGAGCAGGAACAGGAGGAGGCACCCAGGGAGCTCACTCCGGTCCCGGTGATACCGGACAGGAACGGAGAAGTCCATGAGCAGGTGGAGAAGAAGCTGAGCATCAGCTCCGTGAAGGTGAGTTAAATACAGACATGTTTCTGCGTCGTGTCACAACATCCACCGGCTGGCTGCTTTAATTAGAACACACCTGATTCTAATGCCTTGATTATCTTCAAGCTGTGATGGCAGCTGACAGGTTGGGCGACTCATTAAGAGTCAGGTGTGCTGGAGAGGCTGGACAGGTGGGGGGGAGAAAGGGTTAGAAGGCTCCTTTCTCCTGAGAAACAGAGACCCACTCTGTCAATCTGCCTCCTCTGAGACAGTGGCGGTTGTTGCTTAAATAGGGCCATGGGTAGCCACATGCTTCTGTGCCCCCACTACCCCATCCCACAAGCAACCACCCCCCTACAGTAACTTATATATAAGCATGGTTTAACCAATCTGTAATCAACCCTATCTCAATCTAAGGTGGTGCCAATGCCAGAGCTTAGAGAGAATGCTCTTTTTTTTGCGTGTTTTTATAAATAAAATTATAGGTTTCATGAAATTCAAATTATGCTTTAAAGAGTTTTTGTTAGAGTAGAAGAATCCAGTTCAGATCTAACTGTGATGAATTGAGAAATAACTAATGAAAACCCTATTTTGGGTGCACTTGACAAGTTGTGTATATATATATATATATATTATGCTCATGGTGACTGCCTAAATGTGCCACCCTGGGTGGTTAGCCATAATGCTCCTATGTAAAACAGCTATTGCACTCAGATAACTGTTTCCTTCTGGTCCATCTCACAGAAAAACAAACGAATGTTCTGGATTCTGATGCATTTAGGTTAATTATTAAGTCAGATGAAAGCAGACTCCATGTTGAAGCAAGAAAAGCAAATGAAAGTTAAAGAGAATTCAAAAAGTTTGCTCCTACATTAGATGCTGTCGACTACAACAAATGACTTCCATTTCTACACCGTCCACAAAAAACAGCAGGGAATAATGTAGTTCTGTTTATTTACTCTTCACACAATGAATCCCTTTATTTGATTTTGTTTCACCCTTTCATCTTTGCCTGCTAAACATTACAGGGAACATTTTTTTTCCTTAGCCACTTGTCTGTGTCTGCTTTTATTTTCTCTTGCCACTCTGTTCTATCTGTGTGTGCGTGACGCTGTGTTTTACTCAAAGCACTTGAGAAGACGCTCCAGTCGGGGACAGCTGTGCCCCCTCGCTGAGCCTTCCTCGATGTTTATCCCCGAGGCAGTTTCTGTCCGTGTCCAAATAACGCTCATCCTCAGTTCATGATGGAAAGCAGGGCAAAAAAATGCAGAATAAAACCTGTTATAGCTTCTTTTATTGTATATTGTACAAACTGAACCATAAACACTTTCCACTGTACTGTAAGAGCCTAACAAGAGACAGAAAACACGAGAGTTAAGATATTTAGGAATGAGTTTTCTGAATGTAAATTATATCGTTACATGTGTTAATCAAAACTGGGTCGATAAGGGGTTTCTCAAAGGCCGACTCCAAGGCTGATTTATAAAAAGAAGGGCAGCTGTGAGCTGATTTGCGTTTATTTTTTGCTTGATAACTTTTGTAACATATTCATAAACATTACAATCTATCAGATTTTGATAGAGAAATCTAAAAAAAATACAGTGTGGGGACATAGGCTCTTTCCCTCATTTGCATAATTTCTCTCTCACTAACAACATGAGTTACATTGATATTCTGGAGAGAAATCTACGTATTTTTGTTTTTCAGTTTTCTTCTCTCCTGTTTAGACTCATACCAGTGCAGTTCTCACTCTCTATAATCCTGAAGGGAAAATGTGAATCTGTGAGATTAAAAGTATGGTCGTGTGTGTTGATGAGATCCAAGCAGTGTGTTTCAGCAGAGAAGTATGTAAACACCTTTTAGAATAACCTGATGTGGCTGGTATTTTTTTTTTTCAAGTGGTAAAAAATAAAAAAATCATCCTTAGAAATTGGCCGACTGATCAATCAGTACAATCTAACCTGAAACAACCTACTTGTTGATTAAAAAAAAAGAAACATTAGCGTTTATTTTACATTTTACCATAAAATATGTCATATTCACGCACTTTCTCTCCCGCCAGCTGTTTAAAACTTAAAAAGCAAAGACGCAGGAACCCTTGTCTTGTAAGTTTATTGCATTTATGTTGATTGAATGAATCCACTGCTGCTCTACATCCATCTTAGTTCATAACAACAATATAATGACAGCTTTGGTTTTTCCAGTTCAGGCAGTTCCATTTGGATTCATGTCTCTGGTATTTAAGAGATTTTTTTTTTTTTTTTTTTCTCTCCTTCTCACATGAAAATAGCAACTGCCCACGTTTGCTCCGCACTTGAGCATTGCTGGGTTATGTTGTTTGTCCTACGAATATACAGCAATTGTTCTTGTGTTTACTCCCGATACTCTCCACAGATGGCCTAATGGAGCTGTGGCAGTTCACTTGAGTCTGGCACGCAACCCAAGGGGAAGCGGCGTCGAGGCAAACAATAGCCCTCCCCAGCAAAGTCATTTTCAAGTCTTGTTTTAATTCAGCAGGTTTCCATTGCTTTAACATTGCCAAAAAAGAGGAGATCCTGAGTAAATCATGCTGAGCAGCAGTCCCAGTTGGGAATTTTCTTTGCACTAAGGATGATTTGCCAAGTTGAGAAAGTAAACATCAGAGCACATCGGAGTGAAAAAAGTCGTGGCTTTGCTTTGCAAGGGGACCTCGAGGCGTATGTTGCATTAACTCAACTGTTTCTGGAATTTTCTTCCTGCATCCTGTCTGGCATTCCTGTGTCCAAGCCCTGTCGTTCAGGCAGTGACACACACACACAAACCCTCACAGACCTCATACACCCCAGGCACACTCAGCTCCAGTTCAGCAGTTGAACTCTACTTGTCTGGTCTCACCTTTTGCGGTCGAACTTTGAATGTGCTCTCTGGAAGCTGAGCAGGCTAAGCTTGTGGTTGCTACAGCAACACTATGTGAGTGTATGTGCTTGCAGGCCTTGTGAAGTGTGTGTGAGGATGGAGGTAGGTGGAAGTGAGAACGTGTAAGAGAAGGGAGGTGTGAAAAATGGATGAGCAGTGATTAAGGGTCAAAAATGTTCAATTCGCCCTGGGAGAACAGAATCCACTATCGTCACTGCAGAACGGAAAAACAGACCAAAGCACATCAGCCGTTCCAAAGGTCATTGCTCTGTTTACCACGCTGTAAAATTTTTACTCTGTCATCATGCAGGAAAGTGCCTGGAGGGATGTTGCCTCCACTGTAAGCCCATTAATAAAAATATTGGGACTAAGAGTGAAATACATATAACGCAATAGTTTAACTATAAAGTCAATCAAACCTAATATATTCCAAATTATTCAACAGCAACTGAAATGCTTAAATACTTAAAAGTCAAAGGTTCTAAATTTATTCACATCAGCATGTATCTAGGCAACAAAATACAGTAACAGCTAATCAATAAATGATTGGTTACAAAATAAAGCATCCCAGAATGTATAACAGAGGTAATCTAAGCAGGGGGGCGTGTAGGTAAACAGTCTACAAATTTAGTGATGCCAGTTTAGACAGCCGAGATATCTTAAAGTGATAGCTTACTTTTTTAAGGGGTTCTGTGGAGTGTTTATCAGCAGTCAGTGCCTAACCTGCAGTAAATAGTTCTCAGGACTGTGTTATTTTGGAAAAACATAAACAACGCTGCATTTAATTTGAAGTCAGAACTTCAATATGTGTTTTACTAAACATCTATTTTGAGTGTGTTCTAGTTAAAAGTTGTAAAACCAGTAGGAGTTGCGAATTGTTAAAGATCCACACAGTTAATGCATCAGGCACTAAATAAACATGCTCACAAATAGAGGTTATACAGTTTTATGGTTGTCTCTGGTTTATTACTTTTATTTTTAATATTTGATGCAAATGATCTTATTACCAATAAATAATTTATATCTGCAATTTTCACTATGCTTTAGATGCAGCCATGTTGGATAGTACACTCAGGGTTGTTTATAAAGGCCTCCGTCTTTTCAAAGGTGTTGTTCTTGTGGTTCTGACATTTTTATTGGCATTTTTATTGACGCCTGTAGTTCTTCTTAAAGAAGACCAACATGTGCAACATTTTTTTTTTTAAATACAAGATTGCTAGGAATGGACCCCTAATAGGTTTAAATAACTATAGTTCTCTATGAAAATAATGATGTGTTTATATAAACCATTATGAAATTTGAAATTATTGTAATATAACAGAAATCTGTCCGTTGTCATCGGCTCACTCTGAAAAGTCTCTCCATAGTTCAAACCTTTTGTTTTAACTGAGGTTGTTATGGGGTTTTGCTTAACTCAGCAGGTAGAGCAGGCACACCATGTACTGGTCGTTAAAAGAAGGTGATCAAGCACAGGTAAGATACTGACTGCTGTTCCAAGGTAACCCCATATAAAACAAAACAACTGGCTTACCTCTTTAAGAGTTGCAGAAAAAAGGCAATATTTGATGCTCAAGCCCCTCAAGGGACCCAAAAACAGAGCAAAATTATGAACCCACTAACATCAAGACAAAATCACATTTGTTTTGAGAATGCAGGAATTCATGTTACACTAAATTAGTGCAAATTATATAGATAACTTTCACATCTTTTATTGCCTCTTTAATGCTTAGAGTTTAGAGCAATATTCTTCCGAATTGGATGTTTTTAACATTAAGACTGTAATGTTAAAGAGTTAAGCTAAACCTTTCTGTCGCCAAGATCCGGAGCACCTTGATTTCTGAAAGACCTTCAATATTAAAAAGAAAAACATTCATTATTGACAACATTGCCATAAACATTCCCCATGTCAGCCTTTCTTTAAATAGCATTGTTGGGCCTTGTTTTCTTAAGAACAAAAACCTTTCTGAATTTCCTCACCGCTTTGACTATTGTCGACGATTCTTGAATAAAATATTTTAAATATTTTCAAAATATTGTGTGCAGTGTATTGAATTTTTTTTTTTTTTTTTTTTTTTTTTTTTTTTTTTTTTTTTTTTTTTTTTTAGAAAAGCAGCTGTACAAAAAACTGTGGGTGTAAATTTAGTTGGTTATATAACGTGGAGCTGATAAAGCAGTTGTTGTTTTAAAATGTAACCAGAACCTACCAGGATTCGAGAAATGATTAACTTTGTAATTTTAAGCAAAAAGCTGAAATCAGTGGGTTTATGATTGCTGATTCATATGTTTTCTTTTTAATCATTAGTCAAAGTCTTGGCCAAAAAAAAAAAACAATCATCCAAATGAGTAAAGTTGTATTTAAATTGTATATTTGGATCAAATTGACCTGTTTCCAATAAAACAGTGCAGGAAGAGGGTGTGATATGGTTTTTTGTAAGCTCCCTTCTTCACCACTGGCTGCTTTCATAAGCTTGTCTTTAAACAGTAATTACAGAAGAGGAAGAGCACTGGTGTCAGATGAAATTGGCTGTGTCTAGATGAGATCTCAAACGCAGGGAGGCGTTTCTAAGTTTATATCTGTGTGTGTGTTTGGGACTCTGCAGCTCCTAGTTACCACACACACACACACACACACACACACGAGGTAGACTTTGTGTCGAAGTGCCCTCTGTTTGCCATTTCTTCTCTCTAATCTGATTCCTATAAAAGCTGCTTATTAAAGAGCTTGGAACCTGATGTGTCCCCAGTCAGGCCTGACAACAGTTTTATTCTCACTTTATGAGGAAACCTGTGCAGAAAGGCATGATTTTACAACAGAAACATCCTAAAACAGTTGTGAGAAAAGATTTCGATCAGATTTTTATGCTGAACATTGCAGGGTCCTTAGAGATTAGAGTCATGTGAGGTTGTTCAGGGTTGTGTAGGACAGCTGTGACTCATGTGAGGAATATTTTAACAGACAAGACATCCAGACATTTGTTTCCCGTTTGTTAAAGTTCTCATATTATTTTTCAAAATAAAGGATCTTCAGCAAAGTGTTTTGCAAAAGTATTCAAACCCCACAAATTTACAACAACAAGCTTCTGTGTATCTTATTGGGGTTTTGTTTGATAGACCAACACAACACAAGTCTCAAGTCTTTTGAAGCCTCTAACAAGTTTTCCTTCAGGATAGCCATGAATTTAGTTCTGTCCGTCTTCCCATCAGCTCCGAGCTGCGTCCCCATGTCTGCTGAAGAAAAGCATCCCCACAGAATGATGCTGCCACTACCATGTCTCTCTGTTGAGATGGTGTTTTCAGGTTGATGTGTACTGTTTAGTTTTGTTTTGCAAGTACATGTTTGCTTTATCAAAAATTTAAAACAGAACCTCTTAGAACTTTCTTTTAGCAATAGCTTTGTTCTTTCCACTTCATAGAGAAGAGATTTGTGGAGCTGTGGATCCCTGCAGCTCCTCAGAGTTACTGTGGGTCTCTTGGGTGCTTTCTAAATAATGCTCTCCTTGCGCTGTCTGTCAATTTAGGTGGATGACTGTGCATTGGTTTGGTTTGCAGTTGCATTGTACTCTTTCCATTTTCAGATGATGGACTGAACTCTGCTCTGTGAGATGTCCAAAGCTTGAGATGTTGCTTTATAACCAAATCCTGCTTTAAACTTCTTCACAACTTTCTCCCTGGCCTGTGTGCTGTATTCCTCAGTCTTTGATGATGTTCACATTTGTTTTCTAACAAACCTCTGAGGCTTTATACTTTTACCTAAATTAAATGACATATGAGTTTACATATTAGGTAATTTTTGAAGGTAAGTGGTTGGGGGGGGGGAAAGCATTGAAAACGTTTAATACAGTATGAATAGGGTCTGTTTGCCAGCATAGTTCGAGCTATTACTCAAGTTACTGACATTGAAAGGTATGCTTTAAGGATTAGCTGGTTGATAAAGCTGATAATAGAACAGACGTCAGCTTTGAGAAATTATTTGCATTAGAGGCAGAAATGGGCACACCTACAGTAACTATTTGAGCCAGGATGGTCAGGAGGAGGTTCAGACCTCAGGACGTTCGCTAGTGCTGGTTTCCTGCCATTGTTGTTGGCTGAGGATTCTCCTATTTCCTTCAGCTTGATCCCTTTCTGACCCATCTTTCAAGGACAAACAATCTTTCATGAATCAATCTTTCATCTAAAAACATGTGTTCTATAACAAATTGTGATTATTTGGTTATCGGTTTGTTTGGTCCAACAATTGATGCTCAGCTGTGGTTAAAAGTAAACAGTTTGTCCAGCTGATGGTTTGTTGCCTCTGTAAGTCTGGTTACTATCAAAGCTACTGTGACAAAGCCAGGTTATTATTCCCTGTTTGTGTGACGAAGTGCCGTCTGACAGGATTAGATGTACTGAATGATTCATTTTGACCACCTGTGGACTCTAACTTGGACATGTGTCGTCTTTATATTTGTTCTGTGTGGGTTTTTCACTGTGATGTGCTTGCACATATTGGTGTGCCCATGTTTTTATGTCCATGTGCATTTGGGAGCGATTTCTGTTTTGCTTGCAATTCTTGCACTATGTGAAAGGTTTGTGTATTTCTCATTGCAACATGTTTCCCTTTTGAGAGATTAGAGGTACGGCCTCATATGTAGATACAACAGAAAAAAGCTTAGTCAATTCTTCTGTCTATCTGTACAAGCTAGATAAAGAAACACACCAAGTTCACATATATAGCACTTCTTCAATAATGCTATAAAGATCAGGTCAGCCTCCACCAGAAGCTGGCATTACGACACTTTACATAAACATTGTTGTTTTACTGCTTTCAGCTGATGTATATCTCATGTTGAAATGCACTGATCAGAATTTTTGGGTGATTTTCTTCAATTTTTGTATGTCTTTGACGTCCTGATACTAATGTTAGTCAATTCTAATTTCTCTTTAAGAACTATTTGATAAGAAGTTAAAGGAACAGCATTTCAAATATTTCTTTTTGCCTTGCTGCCGTGGGTGATCATTGATTATTTGTTTAAGCAGAAGAGATGAAGCCACGTCATGTGTCTGAGGGAATCGTTTTCTGAAACAAGGTTTCAAATTGATCTGAAAACAAAGAAAATTATTACATGGTGGAAAAACTGTGTGTAGCATCTTACTTTAGCGGTTAGCTGGGGCTAGCATTGGTAAAACAGCTGTCTACATATGAATTGCTGGACAACATAGATCTTTATCTTAACTCTGAAATTTGCAAAAGGCTGCCAACAACTCCAAAGCAACTTTGCTGTACTCCGTTTGGCCTTCCTGTTATCTGCTGAAGTTTTTCTCTCTATCCTTTCAGAGCCTGGATGAATTGCAGACATGTCTTTGCATACTGTAGAAAACAGTTTTTGTTTAAATGACTTTTTATAGTATTTTTTACTTCCTCTGACTTTGTTTTAAACACCTCACTGATGCTGAAAGTAGGTAACTTCACTCAGTAACAGCAATGACACATTAGAGTTTTGCTATAGCAAACTGTCTCTTCCTAGGGAATGTAGGGACATACCTTAAGTCAGGTCCTTCCTAACCACTGACAACATTTCCATTTATAACATCTTGACTAAAAAACGTATTAAAACCTTAAAATGATAAAACAGATCACCTTTATTGCATTTTATTTACCTTTGCTATCTTCTGAAGTCTTGCTCTCTCTCACTTTCTCGAACCCTGAATGAACAACAGACACGTCTCTGCATGTTGTAGAAAATACTCTTTTCTTTCTAACAGATTTTAAATGGGATTTTTTTTAAAAAAAATGTTTTTTTGGCTCTAGTGGCCTTGATTTGACAGTGATCTGACAGGAAAGCAGGCTGTGAGAGAGAAGGGGAAGACATGCAGCAAAGGTAAACGGGCCGGGACTCGAACCCCTGACAGCCACCTCGAGGACTGAGGCCTCCGTACATGGGTCATGTGCTTTACCCCTGCGCCATCGCTGCGCCCTTAAATGAGTCTTTAAATATCATTACTTCCTCATGATGCTGAGAATGGACACTTTAAGAGTTCTTCACTCAGTAACAGCCTCAGCACCAGAGTGTTGTTACTACAAACTGATAGCACGTATACATACATGAGGTGTTTAAGGATTTCCAAAAGAAAAATTTAAATAAAAAAAAAAATCCACGTTCTTCTTTTGTGTTGCTGTTTTGACTTGAAAAGCTGATGTGTGCCTTATGGGAGGCAACCATTGGGAAACTATAAATATAGTGTTGTCATAAAAGATTACATATTCACTGACAGGATGTTCCTGCACAATATTTGGGGGGAAATGGAGAAATTAGGTGTAATGCATAACAATCTAATCGGTGAAACAAGAATCAGACAGCAGAGGACTGGAAGCTGTTAGCTTGTTAAAATATGCTGAGACATTTATTTTTCATATATAAATATATTTACACACTAAACAGAGCAGTGACAGGAAATGAGAGGAGGAAGAAACAAGGGTAGGGCAACACAATCCTCAGCTGGCCTTCAACTTCGAACCCTGTCATTTTAACCCTTAACCAACAGAAACATCTCTGTATGAGATTTTTTGTGTCAGCTCTTGTTCCCATGTAATGTTGCTTAAATGTCAAACAATACGAAACCCAAACTCCCTCTGGTAAATGTTTGGGTCCAGATGATTAGGTGAAGGACACTGCATCATGTTAATAATCAGGATCACAGCAAATAATCAGTCTGGAGAGTGCTCTGTAATACGCCTTCATTGCTACTCACAGCACTCTATCCTGCTGAAACCTTTGTGACATCAGCCCAAACAACAGAGCCACTGTCTCCAGGTCAGGAGTGGAACCTGAACCCTTTGTGTGTGTGTGTGGGTGTGTGAGGCTGGTGGTGACTGGGTCTCATGGGATACTGGACAGAGACTCCACAATAGCACATTCCAAGTCTCTGCTTCATTATGCTAAAGGTTCACCACCCTTGTCGGACAATGCGCAAGAGAGTCTGTCCCGCCCTGTGAGGGGTGGAAGGGGAAATGACTCGACCCTCACCCTGAAATACTCTCAGCCCCTTTCTATTTAAATCGAGCAACAAATTCCTTTGAAATGTACTGTTTTCATTATCAATGTAGAATAAATGATATTATAGTGGATAAATAGGTATAAAGAGACTAGAAGGAGCCTCACCATTTTTCTCACTGATAGCCATTTTAACTACACAATGACCTGCTCTCTTTCACAACAGAAAACAAGAAGGAAAATGTATTAGTATTTACAGGATTGATAGAAAGCATCAGCACAATCCTTTCACACCTTTTTCTAACATAATGCTACAGAGCTGGTAAATCTATATAAAGACTGCTGAGACTAAGGAGAGGGTTGGCAATAATTGTAGTTTACATAATCATAAGTAGTTTAAAAAGGCTGCTGCCGTCGACTACTTGGCTTTATTGGGGTGTAAATGTTGGTAAGATGATTTGAAAAGCTGCTACATGCAGCAACAAAAGCCTCCATAACAAGCTTTTTCTGTCATGACTGGTCATTAAATATTCATGGATTGAGCTCTAACCATCATGTGTGTCCATGAGAAATTGAGGGGAGTCACAGAAAACAGGTGACAGCAACTTGCAACTCTAACAGTCGTTAAGAGGTTTTCTTCTTTTTTATAATATATATTTTTATTAGTTTTTTTTAACAGTTTTTTTTTTTTTAAATTAGAAATTTTCCCACATTGGATTCCAACTTTCTTTTCAGGATGAACCAGAAGAGCTGAAAATGTTGTCATCTTGGAAATAAATGTTTCAATTATGTCCATTAATTGTTTAGTGACTGAATGTAATACCCTGAAGGGAAGACAAAGTATGTTGGGTTCAACACCGTAGATTTGATGCAACATAAATGCTTTTACTAGCCCAAATCTGGGCTTGGATTGTATTTCTGTCCCAGAACATGACTCATTGTCCCTCTGCAAAACATAACAACAATGACATCTACATTCTAAAAATGTACTGGGATGAGAGCGCCAAGTACAGCAAGAAATGGTGATAAAAGAAAAAATCCTTCCATCTATCATTTCCAGGCCCAGCAGCCCTGTGGCAAATAAATGTCTGCCTAAACTGTCCCACATACAAATAGACCAAATCTGAAACAATAACTTCACAGCGCAGGCTGAAAAGTGATCCAGTGCCAGAACCCAACCAAGTGAGCCATGAATTGTTTAGCTTCCAGGTTGTGGTTTTTAAACTGTCATAGTAAGGCCACAGGAACAGAGCGTGCCCAGTTCATGTCATCAGCTCTGATTGTTTTCAAGTAAGCCTGATTGCTCAGCTTTTTTTCAATGTCACCACTTGTTTTTTTCATGTTATCCTATTTTTTTCATGAGGAATTTGATTATTTCTTTTTACCTTCATCTATTGTGTTGTTTGGGTTACCTCTTTTGGTGTGTGATTGGATGACCCTGCCACTGAGTGGATCTCAAGACAATTTATTTTAACATTTTGCCACATTACAACTACAAACTTCAATGTATTTTGTTAGGATTTTTATTTGCAAAACAAAATCTGTATAGGTGTTAATTTTTCTTCATTCTTCCTGAGTCAGAACTTTGTAAAACAACTATTTGCTCCTGTAACAACTGACATTTTTACATTTTCTTTGCAAAACAGCTCAAGGTCTGTCAGATTGGAGTCATGCCACAAGTTGTTAATTCAGTTTCAGTCTGCACTTTGATTAGGCCATTCTAACACATATCCTTTGATCTAAATCTATACATTGTTGAAATGGCTGTCTGTTTAAGGTCATTGTCTTACTGGAAAGTGAACCTCTGCCCCAGTGTCAAGTCGTCTGCAGCCTCAAACAGGTTTCCTAGCAGGGTTGGCCAGTATTTAACTCCATCCGCCTTCCAATCTGTGACTTTTAAGGGCTATCCAGTCCTTGCAAGCCCAAAGCAAGAGCTGTATCCGCATTCTCGACACACAGTCAACCATGTTCCCAGTGTTGGACTCCACCAGGGCACCGATCCTGTTTGTGTTGTTCATGGACATTATCTCAAGGCGTAGTTGTGGAGAGGAGGGAGTCTGGTTTGGGGACCTCAGGATCTCATCTTTACTTGAACTGCCACCATTGGGTTGGGGGTCAGTCTCTGCCTTAAGGGGAAGAGTTTCTTGGTGTCTTGCTCACAAGTGATGATAGGATGGAATGGGAGATGGATAGACGGCTTGAGCTTCGTCTGCAGGAATGTGGCCGCTGCTCTGCTCTGTTGTGGTGATAAAAGAGCTGTGCATGCAAAGCTCTCAACTGGTGCATTAAGAGTGTTAGTGCAGTGCTAGTTTTCCACATAGAGTTTTTCATGCAAGCCCAAAAAAATCTATCTTGGTCACATCTGACCAGAGCACCTTTTTCCACATGTTTGCTGTGTCAACTACATGGCTCATAATAACTTTAAACAGAACTTCTTATTACCTTCTTTATATGACACAACTCTTCCATAGAAGCCAAACTAACGGAGTGCATGGCTATTAGTTGTCCTTTCTCTGGGAATTAAGACTCATCCATTTGGTCCTATCAGTGCCGACAGATTTCCTAATATATTACTATAGGGACCCTCTGGTAATGGGAACCTTCAGCAGATCCTTTCTTTGGCATCTTTTTTGGAGCTAATGTCCCATCCTCAAGTAGAAGGCTTTGTTCCCCTCTCTTCTAGCCTTCCACCTGGTCCAGCAGTCCAACTTGCAATCCAACACCCCCATCCTGGTTCAAACAGTAGTCCACTCAAAACACCAAAGAAGCACAAAAATTTGCACTTTGCTCAAGAATGACCAAGATTTACATCAAACATTTATTGAGTCTGCTCTTGAGGCTGTTAACTGCTTATGAGAATCACAAGGACTACAAAGCTTATGGTGCCCCATGTCACTGAGTAATCATGGTGCCTGGCTGCATGTCACTTTAGTAGCTGTTGTTTACACTGATCAAAGAGGCCAAACTCTGTCTTACTTCATTGGAATGACAAGGGGAAGGGGGCTAAAGTCGACACAGAGCGCTGACAGAGAAGTGGCAGATAGCCATTAATGTGACACGTTCTCACTGATGATCAACAGAATGTGTGATTTCACAGCATGTTGGCTGTTCTGGATGTGCTGTTGAAATGCATCACTGTGGTTTTATTGGGAAATTTGGAATGTCACTTTGAATTAAATGCTGTTTGGTTTTTTTTAAATGGATGTTCTTCTCCTTATATTTCTGCATATAGTTATTCATCAAATTGGCTGAGCATTAGGGAAAATATGAATTAGGTGGCTGGCTGAGTGGCAGGGCTGCAGCAGCTGAAATCTCACAAACAGATTGCTCCCTCTATGCCAGAAACTGAGTGGTTTATGGCTCCAGTGTTCCTCCATTGAACAGTATCAGCACAACAAGCTGGTTAATGCAGAATGACTGCTGGCTCAGGTAGAGGGTGATAAAGATGATGGGTATTTATTATGGCACTTGTGACTCCCTGAAGATTCATATCAGTCAAGCCTACTTGACTGGAACTCAGAGTTAAAGATCCTGGGACAGACAAGGGAACATACCAGTTACATATAGTCAGACACACATAATCATAAAAACAATGGGGGAGAGGTTCTTTGGTAAGGCAAGTGGTTTGTGGCAATATCATTTAATAGCAAGTAATACATTCAATGAGGGTTTGAACCTAACTGAGTAAAAAACGGGAAGCTACTTCAGATTTAACAATGTTGAAGGCAGCCTTCTGGTATGTCGAGGTTGGAGTAGGGGAAGTTCCTCTGAATTTACAGATGCTCCTTGCAGGGTTTCCCTATAAGGAACTAAAAATTATGACCCTTTCACTATTGATGTATCATGGTTTGGGCACATAGGATAGATAAATGTAATTTGTTGGCACAATATTGAACTTTAATATTGTTCATTGCCCTTATATTAAATATATATTCCATGCTAACACAATGATACCAGGATTTATGTGAACCAATTGATGTGCCATTACTATAGATTCTTATACTTTGTATGTGTCTGTTTTTACCAGTTAACTGCGCAATACTGCTATCCTTGTCACATCTATGATTGCTTCAACTGTCCCTGTTGATCGTTTCTTCTACAGGGTAGGAAATTATTCCTGTACTTAGAGAAGCTGTGTCTTTATATTTAGTTGGTCGGTTTTTGACAGAAAGCTCCACAGTTCAGTCTGTAGTGACTCCAAATAACAAATAAAAAAAAAATGTTGGTTGCAAACCACAGATCCCCATGTTTGCACCCAGAATGATCATTGACATGTGATAGCAAAGAAAATAGATGCAAAAGAAGTCCGTCATGTGTTTTATGTGATTGGAAAAATGAAAAACACAATAAAAGTCATCTTAAGAACCTTAAAATAATTTTTAAAATCCTATTGTCGCTGTCAGACATTATAATTTTCAATCTTTTTTTTTTTTTTTACCTTTTGCAAAAGAGCAACAATAGAAACTAATCCTCCCATTCAGTTTTAGGTGCCTTATCTCAAACCGAACTTTTGCCTTTCTATGATGTCTCCTTGTTATCAGAGCTTCCTGAGGAAACCCAGAACAGGTCTCAAACAAGCTCACGTTTAACTGTGGGGAGGACTGTGAACTGAGTCTCACAACCAAAGCATGAGCTAAAGCTTAAGATTTATTTCTACTAGAGTGCCATGCACCTAAGGTAGTATGTTTAAAAAAAAAAAAAAAAGGCTATCCTAAAGGCTCCAATACAAGAAAAAAAAATTTTCACAAGTTGCTTTTGAAAAAAAGTGCTATAGTAAGGTTCTAAAACTAACTAATTACAGTGAAAAAGTCTTGACATGGTCAAAATTGATTTCTTTTAAATAGAAATTTGTATCTCTGAACTACCTCCGCCTTCAATACAAGCACCTCACAAAACAAAAATAGCTAACCTTGAGTCATTTTCACTTGGTGGCAACTTCCAGACTGAAGAGTGTTGATGGAAGTGCCACTTAGAAAAGCTTAAGGATGGTGCATTTAATGATCTAAAGTTTCAGTTTTGTTTCAGATGGACCATTCTCAGATCATCTAGCTGAGAATCATCCAATTGCTGATTTCTCTGTGCATTCCTCCATGTGCAGATAGTGTTTTCTTATCAGTTACTGCCTACTTGGAATGAGCTGTTTGCTTTTTGTGACAAAGGGTGCTCCCACTCTAAATCATATATTATGTGTGATCATATTTATATTATTTATTAGACATTCGATATATTGATATGAAGGTAGGTGATTAGTTTGATTCTTAAAGCGGGCAGAGAAATGCTGAGTGTTAAGCCATTGCATTGGACTCCTTGGTTCTTTGTGGGCGCCCCAGCTGACATTAGGCATCCTTGCGGCTTGGGACAGGATGCAACTCACCCTGGCAAGGACAACAGAGGACGGTTTGTGTCACGGAGGAGTGGAGGGCCGAGGAATCTCCACGCGGGTCTGCAATCTGTGGAATCTGCTGAGCACACGCAAGCCGGGATGGGAATCCAAGACACTGGCAAATGTGATTGTACTTCAGCTGTTCAGTGCTTTAACATGACAAGCACGCAATGTACAATATAACAAAATGTTTCAGAGGAAACTTGTTAAAAAAGTGTTTGATCTATCTGTAAGAACTGACTGATCAAACAGCATTCCTTATACTGCAGCGTCTTATCCATGCAAAAAGAGACAATCAGTGCTCCATCATGTACACTGAACAGAGCATTTGATCCTTACAATCTCCGTCTTGGCTTGCAGGCAGCTCAGTTCAGGAGCATCTGCATACTCCTTGACATTTTATTTGTTTTAGCTTTCTTCCCAGACCTTAAATCATGTGAAAGAATATGTTATGTAGAAGGAAAACAGACTAAATCCTCGACTTATGTTGCTTACTCAGTTTGTTTGGTTAACGCAAAGCCTACGGAGGGGCTGTGAAGATCCCTAATTTCCCATTGTAACATGACACATGATAATACAGCATCATTCACCCACGTGAAGCTCTTTATCTCTTAGGAAACTTAAAAAAGAATCCCCAACATCTTGTCTTGCTTATCAGTTTTTGCTGCAGTTTAATGAAAGATGAAATGTCTTTGTGAAGTGTTCTTCACAGAAATAAAAACTTTTTGAAATGAACACTGACAGAGTCTCAGACTTTCCCTTTGAGAAGGGAGGAAGTGAAGAACAGGAACTGTTGACACATCTTTCCTCAATATGCTTCCGTCTGTTGGCTCAACTTCCTAACATGAAAGAGAAATCAGCACAAAAACAAGTAAAGGCTTTGAAACCAATACTATATGCATGCTGTCGTGAGAATAGATGGTTTCATTGATTAGCATGTATGGGATCAGATGTCACTAAACAGTGAACCAAAGGAGATTTTAATGTTGCACAAGAGATGATGCTTGTCTGAGTTAAACATAGCTTTAAAATGGTGCAAAGTGCTCTTGTAGCATTGAGGGAACATCATTAACTGAAGAAAATGATCCACTAATTTAGACCCACTGACGCAAAATGAAGCATAAAAAGCAGACTCCGCCTTTTTGTCCCCTCTGTAATTTTACTTGCATCTTTGCAATTTAGAGCACTCATAAGGCAAGGCAAGTTTTTCTATGTATTACTATTCATACACAATGTATCCAAAGGGTTTTACTCAAAATCAAAGATTATTTAAATGCTACTTTAATCTTCAATCTCACATTTCAGTCTTTCATCATGAGATTAACAATGTTTTTAGTTCCGATTTAAAGAAACAAACAGTTTCTGCACATCGGGTTTTTAGGGAGTTTATTCCAGAGCTGAGGAGCAATAAACTAAACACTGTCTCACCTTGTTTAGCAGGTCTCTGATGACCTGATGGAGCCACATGGTTCATGCCTGTGAAACAACTCAGAAATATAATTTGGCCCAAGATCATTTAGTCATTTTTTGCCTAAAGATCGACCGTCTTGTATAACCACCAGAAGTGTGATAAATCTGCTTACACTCCTAACTCCTGCTTACAAATCTCAGAAAATAGGAATACATTTTTTTGTGATTTAAAATAATAAAAAAAACACATTCATGGTTCAGATCCAGAATTATCATTCTTTGTTGTGAGATTACAGTACCATCTAATGTACCGTTTGATTCTATTTAGGTGACCTTTTTCTGATATTAAATCAATCTAACCTCAAAGGTTGTTTCCAGTTTCCATCAGCTGTTGGGTTTCTTCCAGCTGCTGAGTTCCTAAAAAGGGTCACAGATATCTATATTTATTAAACACAAGTATGGCAAGTATGGTGTGGGTTTTTTTTTTTTATTTTTTATTTTTTTTTTTTTTATTTTTTATTTTTTTTTATTTTTTTTTTTTTTATCTGTAAGGCCACATGATTGCTAAGAAAGGAAGTTCTTAGTTTTGCATCCTCCGGTGTTGAAAGTGTGGCATATATATTTGTTTCCCTTTCTATATTTTAACTGTTAGAGACTACTCTTCCAGTTTCTCTTTCTTGGAGCATAGATCTTCCTATAAACATTTGGACTTCCGTGAAACCTGGCTATGAATTTCTCATTTTAGGTACTTTCTTCTGCAAAACAGAGCAGTTTGGGGGATGTGAGAGGGGTGTTGGCTCAGAACAGCTGGCTTACATGACACAGTTAAGTGACAATTACTTATAGGTTTCTATGTGACGTGAAAAAATTTGACTCAAGCTGAATCAGGTATTGAAATAAGTACAATTAATAGTTTTAGGTGCTTTTAATTGGGCACTGATTTCTCTTGAAAGCGACTAATTGACTTAGGGAGGGAGTGTCAGGTCAGGTGTGGCCATGGTGACAAAGATCACCTTGACTCTCTTGTGCTCTGAAGCTCTTGAATTTTGCTCATTATTTTCCCTTGTCCTCTTTGATGACAAAATCATTCAACCCTCCCGGTTCTAAAATTAGAAGCTGTTTCATCCCAACAGCGGAAGGGAGGTTCTGGGATCAGGCTGGAGTTTTTTCCTGGATGACAACACAGCTCCAACTCTTCTCGCCATCCCGGAGCAGGATTGGTTGAGACAGGGATGGAAGAGGTGGTCAGAGGTCAGCGCCCAGCTCCCATTGTCCTCCTCGGAGCCTCTCTGGAACCGGTCCCTTTTCCTTAGAGCCCCCTTCACAAATACTCCAGAAACCTTCCCCACAGACCTCCAATCACAGAACCTTTTCCTTCCTGGTGAGCACTCAGAATCACGTGGGCTGAAAGCTGCCGCTAAAGTTTACCCCTGATTGTTGAAAACACAGCACACAGCACATCAGCATGCAGCAGCAGACATCTGCATGTTCACCCTGGGTTTTATATTCATGGTAAACGACTCACAGGAGCTCTCCGTCATCTTCGTGCCCCTTGTTCTCTCTGAACCGACACCCATGGTGGAGGTAGTTTTTTTTTTTTTCCTAAGGCGCTGACCTGTTGCTGCACTCCTGGTGGTCAGCTCACTAAAGTGTGTTTTATCCTACAGGAGGTGCGCACTGAGCTGCGGCCACGTCTCTGCGTGATCCAGCGAGGGTCTAATGGATATGGCTTCAACCTGCACAGCGAGCGGGCGCGGCCGGGCCAATACATCAGAGCGGTGGATGAAGACTCTCCAGCTGAGAGGGCCGCCCTGCAGCCCAAGGACAGGATAGTAGAGGTAATTTTAAAAGGCTGGAGTCCTTTGAAGCCACACAGGACTGTAAATGACCACAGATTAAGCATCATCAAAACTAAGTAGATATCTGATTGGATCAATCCTCTTATGTTCATACAGAAACGAGCTTAAAAGCTGATCTGAAAACATTCCCACAGGCGCATCCTGATTAGTCTTGCATACTTCCGTTCTCGTCAGCCTGGGGTTTCTTGGACAGAAACAGAGAAGAATAGCACGTTGTGTAATCAGGCCTCACCAATAGTGTGGTTTAAGATTGAAAGCCTTTTATGTTCCCTGTTCTGGACTTTTCTGTGATGGACCGGCTTCATGTTTCAGGTATCAGTTGGCGGGCATCCATAAGGGAATGAATTCATGTTTGTTTGGACGAGTTTCAATTGTTCTTGATTGAGGCAAGGATTAGGTCATTCAAAAAAGTTCTTTTGGAAGTTTGAATGGGGCTTGCCAATACTGAGTAGAGTCTCAAATGTGAAGCAGTGTGACAGAGGCTAATTTCAAGACGTGTTCTGATTAAAGTAAAATTAAAGTGTTTGACAATTGTTTTTTTATTTGGAGGAAAAAGAGGAAGGCTTGAAAACCTTAAAGCACCATCCTAACTGTGAAGTATGGGGGTGGCAGCATCATGTTGTGAGGGTGTTTTGCTGCAGGAGAGACTGGTGCACTTCACACAATAGATGGCATGAACTGGAAATAACATTATATGGAAGTATTAAAGAAACATCTCATGACATAGGGCAATTGAAACTTAGGCACAAATGGGTGTTCCAATGTTTCTTAAGGACAATTAAGTCAATGTTTAGAGCAGCTTTTGAAAAACTCTGATCTCAGCCCCACTGAAAATGTTTGGGCCAAGCTGAACAGGTGTGTGAGAAAGGTAGCCTAAAAACCTTTCCCAGCTCCTCCTGTTCTGTCAAGAGAAATGGGCTTAAATTTCTGCAAACTATTTTGAGAATTTTTTGGTAGGAGTCCCAAAATGTTTGTCATACAAGAGCATCGCTATGAAATACTGAGGGAAATAGTATGTACACTTTAACATTTTACAAAAAAAGGTAATAAAAGGTTCTGTCTCTTTAGCAAATAAATAATTTAGGTAATCTTAACGAACAAAATGAAAGGAGGTTTAGTCTAATTTAATCTCAGGCAATGAAAATGAAAACACCTCAGCCTAAAATAACTAATATCTACTGTCAGAGTATTAATGTATAAGTTTTAGACAACTGTAGCTTTGATAGACAATGCTGGGTGAAGGAGATGTTAAGGGAGGCAAAAATAAAACACACTATTGGAGAACTGCAGCAACTTCTTCAATGTGAGATTAAGCTGCTTTTAGGGTTTTAACAACAGGGCCAATAAATCTGGCTCTGTAGATGTGATTTCCAGTCATTTGCATTTATATGTCAATAAAAGTACAACGCACTGATCTATGACTAAGATAAGATAATCATCTAAATTTCCTCCTCTTTTCAAATCATTTTTAAGTTGTATCCGCAGATGTTATGGCACTATAAAGTTTCCAGAACTAAAAACATACCTGCTCGCCATCAGAATGAAATGAAACTTTGCCAAATATAAGGTTAAATACTTGGATTCTTTAATTGAATCCTACAAGGGCTGGGTAATAAATAATCACTGTAATGGGAAAGGTCGAAAGGGGCCTTGTTTTACATCATGCCTAAGAAACTTCCAGACAAATCTACATAGAAACCGAATTTCGGAAGAGAAAATAGGTAGGCGTGATCTTAAAATTATAATACTTCAAGAAAAACAATATGACCGAATCTGCCCTACTTGCATGGTTAAGTCAGAGGACGGTCTGGTGCAAGCCTGTTTACAAGTAAAACAGCAGAAATAAATAAGCAACAGTCCAATATAGGTAATGAAGGGAAAAACAGAGGGATTAAACAGACTGCAGGGTGTGCTACAGAGTCTTGAGTTAGATTTCCACTCCCTCAGAGGGCCCCAGACAGCCACGCCACCCACTGATGACGGAGGGGCTTTGTGAAGAGCGGACAGCCATTGTTGCTGCTGCTACTGGCCGAGCAGCTATTGTCCAGCTTCCTCTGTGGGCCTGGGTTTAGTCTTGGAGGTCCACCCAGTGACCTAAACACCACACACACACACACACACACACACACAAGCGAACTCACATGGTTTGAGACATTTCTCACATGCTTTCCCATGGAGATTTATACAGAAAAATAATCATCTGATCTCAAGGCTGAAACATGATGGATTGTGCAGTTCTTAAGAGACGATAGTCCCTAAAAAGAGTGTAGATCAAAAAATGTGTGGACACAGGACTTCCTGTTTGATATTATTGAGAAGAGAAGCTCTGACTGATAAACTGTGTATCAGCAAACGTGCAGAGAAAGAAGCAATAAAAACATCTGTGTATTTATTTTTTAACTGTGTCTAATCAAAGTGAAAAGATCTAAAATGGTCTTTTTCTATCTTCTTCAGGTGAACAGTGTTTCTGTGGAGGGGAAGATGCATTCAGAGGTGGTCGCCGCCATTAAAGCGGGCGGAGACGTAACCCGGCTGCTGGTGGTGGACCCTGACACCGACGCCTTCTTCAAGAGATGCAGGGTGGCCCCCACCTCCGAGCACTTAACCGGTGAGAAGACTGCTTTACCCCGCCACCACCACCCTACTCACATCAGCAGCAATTGTGAGGCAGTGACTGATTGAATGACTGCAATTATGTCGTAATGTTTCTCTCCAGGTTCATTGTCAGTCAACAGCTGTATTTATAGCCACTTTACTGCCTCCCCTCTTGTTCCTTGGCTCTCTTCTGCTATATTTTTCTCTTTTTTTTTTCTTTTCTCCACAACCCGCTCTCTCTTTTCTGTTGAGGATCACAGACACTAAGCCACTTCCTGCCCACCCCCATCCCTTACTCCCACCTAATGTTGTCACCCTGCAGGGAAAGTTAATCTTTTCAGCATAAATACATCAGGACAGACGGATCAGGGAGAGACTCCTCTGAGTCGCTGGGTTGTTTATGTTTGAGGGCAAAGAGATTTTCTGGAATTGAAACAAACAGTGAAAATTAATGCCAGAAATATATAAAAACAAACTATATTTGAATAATTTGACAGCATTTTATCAAATGTGATTATTTTAATCTGAGTCCAAGTCTCAGTCTGCAGGTGAAGGTGACAAACTACTTCTTTTATATTCCCCATTTTATCTCAAGAAAGAGGTTGCGTCGAGCTGTTTACCTAAAAACACCACTAGAGGGAGCTCTAGTAAAGTTCTTCTTTCTGATATAAAGGCTTTCCCACAAAACACAAACAGGCAAAGATTTCTGCTCAGACAGTCAACATGTGTGTGGCCTTGAGTTTAATAAAGAGCTTGAGAACTACTTGCATAAAACATGCTCACCACAGCATGGCAACAAAGTAAAATGGAGGTCTCTTCACCCAGGCAGAGATGTATAAATTAAAAAAAAAAAAAAGAAATCTATCTATCTATATATTGTTTAATTATGAGATGTCTCTTGGTTATATGTTTCGTGTATCTGGTCTTGTATTTTGGATTTGTATGTTTTATGCTGCTGTCTCGGTCAGGTCACTCTTGGAAAAGAGGTTTTTAATCTCAGTCAGTTATTTTCCTGGTTGAATAAAGGGTACATACATATGTGGAGCATTGTTAGGCGACAGTCGAGGGACCCTATTTCTCAACCCAAGGTTTTTACTTTGTGTCCAAAAAAGTTCTCATTTTAGACTCCTTATATTAAGAGTATAAGGTTTCTTGGTCCAGTGAATCCTTAGTAAATGATAAGTGAGGTAAAGCCAGTCTGCAGTATAATGGTATAGTTTGAACAGTTTGAGCCTCATCTAAGCCTCTTTGGACTTTGAGGATTAATATTTTAGAAGCAGACAGGTTCTCTTTCATCTGTTCTATGTTTGTGGGTCTGCTTTTAATGGCCAAAATTTGACAAATTGCACAAATCGTGTTATATTTTCCCACAGAGCCACAATGCTATATTTTTTAGGCAATAATTATTATGCGCACTAAGTAATATACATAGGTGGTAAACAGATTCAGTGCCAGTCTCCTGCATGTTTTAGATGTTGCACTGAGGAGCACAACTGAAATCAAGTGAATGCAGAGCTAGGTGACACCTTGACGAGATAATTTGACTATCTGAATGAGCTGTGTTGGAGCAAAGACACATTTAAAACCCTTGGAGACTTGAGCTGCAACCCTTATGGGTTACACTAAAAAGTTGTCATATTTTTTTTTGCTATGTTTGCACATTTTATACATTTATTTATGTTTAAATATTTCGGAGCTGAGTTTTTATATGGTGTTATTGTTACTATTTATTCTGTTTTCTTGCTCGTGTAGTGTTTTTATTTTTGTTTATTGTTGAACCCATGAACCTTGAGGCTGATAAACATATAATTTAGCGGTGCTATGTAATAACGATAAAGCTTAGAGTAATGTAGCACTGCCCTTCTCTAACCAATTGCAGCAAACTGCTGGTCAAATGGCTGAAAAAAACACTCCTAATTTTTTGTTTGTTTGTTTTTACAAGACAGACAAATTGGGCTGTTTATGAGTATTTCTGGTCCTGTAAAAATACCAGCAGTCATGACGTAGAACTTAAAGGAGTGCCACCCATCGCTCTCATGCAGTTTAAAGAGTTAGCAAGCTGCCTGGAAGCAGCCAGCAGCAGCATCACTACCGGAGCAGATAGCCCAACTTACCCATCTAATATCTTCTTGTTAGACTTGTTCTACTCCTTAAAGTGCTGAATGTTAAAAAGTTGTATTATTCTGTACAAAAAGCAGATGAAAGCTAACTTTGTTAAAAACCTTTGCGTGCATACCATCAATCTGTTGTATTTTTAATTCATTTACTTTTGTAGACAGACCCATGCCTACTTTTCATATTTCTGTGACAGGATATATTTTCTGCTCGGTCCAGAATTGGAAATAATAACACTCTTTTCAGGGGAAAGATTCCAGCGAGGTGTTTCCCAGGTAACTGCCAGCTCTCCACACGCTGCCCACTCTCACTCAGCAAACCGACACACACTGCTGCACGTCTCCAAGCAGCCTCGCTGCGCAGCACTGTGTTTGGTTTCCACAAAGCTTGGTCCAAGTGGCCACTCAGATCAAGGCTCGCCCTGTTAGAACATGTAGAGGCTTCTCTAGAAGTACAGGTCACAAACATACATAGGCAGGAAAGATTAGAGATTAGAGGTCTTACATCTAAAATTACTTTTCAAAAAACCTGATTTTTTTTTTGGGGGGGGTTTGTCTGTCGTAAAAGTCATCCTTGGATTAAAAGACTTTTAGGGAGTCAATAGGATGGAAGGTAAGGCTAAAGATGCATGATGTCTGCAACATGTGGTTTAAAGGAAAAGAACTGATGCATGTTTTTTTACAAAAATGAGTTGAATGATTGTTGGGACATCTTTATTTGGCTGATTAACTGTGGTGATCTGTTCTGCAGGTCCACTTCCAGAGCCCGTCATTAATGGAGAAACAGAAGAGAAGGTAAGATTAAGCTGTTGTTGATTAACCAACAACAGCTCATCTCTGAGAGGAACTCGAATTTTCAGAGATTGTATTTTAACAGTTGGCTTAAAAAGAAAAAACAAGTGTTAGATTTGAACTTTAAAGTGTGCAAAGATGGCCAGTCTTCCACAGAGGATACTTCTTTCTTCTCTGATCCAGCTTATTCTTCTCTACAGAAAGTAGACAAGAATAGTTTTCTGCTTCAAGAACTCCTCATGTAGCACAATACAACTCAACAAACCAAGGACGTTCAAAAGAAAGCTATAGTACTCTATTATTTTTTTGTTGTTGTTAAAGTGGTGTGCTACATTGGAGAATTGAAAGGCTGATGAAGTGACTTATTAATCAGAGACATTTACAGAACAGCCTTTCCTATTATTGTCTGACCGCTCTGGTCTTTATTGTGTGGAGATCTGTTAAAACACTCCACCCTACCAGTTCTCCATCAAGGTTTGGAGTATTTGTGTGCTTGATAGACTGTATACGAAATATTAATAAAAAAAAAAAAAAAAAAAAAAAAAAGAACATAATTAGGAGTGATCTGCTGTTATAGTCTGCATAAAAAGTTCATAAAAGCTGGAGTTTGGAAATTTACCAGAAATTGTACAACAGCAGGAAAAATAACTCTCTTTCTAAAATAAGTTTGAACAAGAGAAATGTTAAGTTTTGTCCAAACTTAACACAATTTACCAAACGTTTATAGAGAAAAGCTGGTGGTTTTCCTGCTGCTGCTTTCAGGCTACGTTCTAATCAGGGCTGGACTGGGACCAAAATATGGCCCTGCCATTTTTGGTCATGGCGGCCCACCGTGATTATTTAAACAATACACGAAGGCACATGACATACCAGAGGATATATGTGCACGTTGTGTTGTTTCAAAAGTTAAAATAAAGCACTGCAACCTACAAGGAAGAGAGTAACCATGTTAAAAAAATGGAAAAGCTCTTTCCCTTTTTAGAGCTTTTCGTCTTGGGAGAGATGGCGACAGTGTCACAATACCCATCTCAAAGTGAAAGTGGATGTCAAAGAAGCGCTGTTGGAGATGTCTTCTCACTGTTTTATGAAATAACACTGTTTATACTAATACACAATTATGCTCATAGTAAGAGTACATACATCCATGTAAAATAAAGAGCCCCTCATCAAAGTGGCACCTTAAAGGATGAAAAACAGAGAGAGAATTTCACTGCTGTTATTAATCTGGTTATCAATGATAAATCATCCACTTCAGCAAAGCAATAATATATGAGCATAATTATAAGCTATAACACCTTCAAACTATAACTTTATGGCAAGCTAAAATAACACTATAAGATGGATACTCAGCATTATTTGAAAACAAAGGCTATATAGGCAATTAAATATAAAGGCATGAAGACTTTTATTTGTTTTAGGCTGCCTGTGAGATCAAGTCATTTATGATTGAACAACAGTGACATAGCTAGTAATTTTACCAACCCATGGCTCTTTATTTTAAAGCTAATGATTCTGGTGGGTAAGGGCTCAGTAGAATGAGTTTGAGGAATAGCAAATGTACAGTGAGTTCAGCAGTATTTTTTTTAGCACTGAAGTTAGCGCTTAAAAAGCAGTTTTAATGCTGCTCAGAATCAAAGCTTGAATCAAGATACTTCACATTGAAAATCCCGGATCTCAAAAATGATAGTAGTCCCTTTTAGTTTATTTGCTAAGCATGATTGGATTTTCAGCAAAAGTTCCAACTCAATGCATGGAAAACACACAGTAGCTATGTATTTTTTTCTTTTAAATCATCAGAAAAGCTGTGAATCATATAGATGGACCTTTTGTAAAAATAGTGTGATTAATTCATTCTAAAATAAATTTTATGAAGAACACTTGTGACATAAATGTGAAAAGTAAGTGACCTGGAGTGCAGACATTTAAATCACTATTTACTTTTCCACTAACATTCTCGTGTCGAACATTTTCTTCAAAGTCAGGTATTGCGTATACAAACAAAAACTCATAACCCTGCATTTGTGTTTGTTGTTTCAGTGTAGATTGCATCACTACATAATCTAGAAGTACCAGATATCTAGAGTGTCTCGTTTCTGTGTGAATACACTATATCTACAGATAACTTATGCTGTTTTGGATGATACACCAGGACAGAGAATTGTGAGAAACTACTTTGTATATCTGGCCCAAATCCAGAGTCAAATTGGTCAGCACAAACAGAGTGAAACCTGAGCGGCACTTCCTGTTACTCAGGAGCGTCATGTGCAGCAGCCGGGAAACTTGTTCCGCGTATTGTTGCGTAACAAGCATTGATGAGCCGCAAAGGGAGGAGACGAAGCTGGAGGTCAGCTGAAAAACTCGATTTTTAGTGGATAAAAATATTTCGCTTATAACACTTTATCAGGTTCATGAACAATAAGCTGGAGATGTTTATGCTGATACAGCAGTAAACTAAGGTTTCTTTGCCTTTACAGATGTTCCTTTTTTTAAAACCGTTTTTTTTTTCTTTTTTCTTTTTTTTATTAGATTCCTCAGAATTTTTCCAAAAAAAAGTTGCAGATTTAAAAGATGGCAATAAATATTTAATATGTTATCAATAAATATTTAATATGTTATAAAAAAAATTGTAAATATATAATATTTAAGGAATTTGAGCCCTGTTTTTGTGTATTTTTTGTTATGTGCCTCACTTCATTTTGATAAAGATCTGAGAGTAGTCTCTCTTCTCAAATATAATCCAACTTTGCCCCCATGTGGCTAAATCAGATATTACAAGATGGATAAACTATGCTGTTACTTTAATATTATTGCATAAACTCTTTAAGATCTCTGGTTGAATATGATTAAGGAATGCTGATGAATGTTTGTCTGCTTAGGTGAATGGCAGAGTACCCAAAGAGAGAGAGAGGAACTCGAAGCTCTCAGTCAGTCCTTCTCCGTCCAACACATCGTCCAACACGTCACTCACAACCCCGTCTGCAAACACCCCTCCTGAGGTACGTCACAAAAAGCATCAACCTCCTCATATGACTTAGTATTTAAAGTGAAGCAACTTCTAGATAGGTGAGCTAACATTTTTCGCTTTATTTGATTTACTTCCTCAGGGTCCGATCACAAATGCCATCCCAGCTCTCAACCTCACCCTGCAGCAGGTCAAAGAGCTCACCCACCAGAAACGCTCTAACAAGAGAGCCCCGCCCATGGACTGGACCAAGAAAAACGAGCTCTTCAGCAACCTATAGGACACCTTCGTTCACCTAAATCCAACACTTTTATTTTAGGAAATCTTTCCAAGAGATATCAGAGAGAGGTATTTTATTATGATGATGTTAGGAGATATAAACACCATAGAAAGTTAAAGCTGTTCTGTAAAATATAGTATTCTTCTAGGTATTATTCCTCATGTTATTATAAACCATATATAATATTGTATATTTTTTATGTGCTTCTAACCAGAAAAATATACATGCCAATGAAACAGAGATCTATATTCTGGTCAGGTAGGGGTAGATACTTTTCTCTTTCTATTTTAATTTCTGAGTGTGTGTATGACCAAGCATGTGTGTTTGGCATGTGAGGAAATGTGAAGGAGTTGCAGATTTTATTGCAGATTTTAACACTGAAATATATATTGTGAAAACAACCACATGTCTACAGCCTGACAATCAGTCAAATAATATTAAGGGTTTTTTAAAGTCACTTCCATGTCTTTCAATTGTGAGGTGGTAGATGGAAAAACCGCTGAAAGGGTTTCTCTTTTTTTCCCCAAAAAGTGTGCCGTCGATATTTATGTATCCTATTTACACTAAAATCCTATTTGATATTTTAGAAATATTTCCCTTCTCTCTTAACTTCCTACATCCCCATCAACTCTGATCAGCTTCCACGTCCCTGCTGAAGAAAAGCATAATTTTCAGCTGCTTGTAGAGCTGTGTGTGCACTTCAAAACCTTGGGAAAATACTCCTTAACACATGATACACTCATTGGATTTTCTTTTCACCTGGAGTTTATCTACATGAATCTATATTTTGTTAGGAATAAAAAAAAACACCTGCCTTTCAGGGCTTCCATAGTTGATCCTTCTTGTTACCTTTAAAATTATATAAGTAGACATTTTAACCTAAAATCCTATTTGATATCTTTAAATATTCAACAAAAATAAACATTGCTGCTTTGTTATAAAATTTCTTTGATGTGATCCAGCTTTTTGGGGGAACAGCTTAAAACTGGAAATAGCTATGTTTTAAATTACATTCTTGTTTAATATATGTATGTATATATTTCTTTTATCATGTATGTTTTTAGATGTATGACTGAAATTCCACTGATTTTATCCAGCCACGACAATTGTGTACTTTATCAAGTGTGAGACACATTGTAAAACCTTTACCGCCCCCTTATGGCCATCGCTGTAACTGCTTATGGCTCCAATGACAAACGTTAACAGAGATTTTTATTCTTTCAGGAGACATGAAAATGTGAGATATGTCTTAAAAACTGTAATTCTGTATCATTCAGACCATCAGATGGGATTTCTGTCCTTCAGTAGATTCCATCAGTAACAGTGACTGGTGTTGAGAAAAATGGAGGCAAAAACTGAAATTATGGAAGGTTTTTTGTACTTTGTGGAAGCAATAAGGATATTCAAATCTGTAGTGTGTCTGTCATGATAACATTATTGTGTTATCTGAGAATGAATAAATATATTCTTAAATCTGTTTCGAGGTGCTTTGCTTGAAAATTTCTGAACCCCGTAGAGTTCTCACTGTCACATTACAACACTAAGTACAACATATTTATGTTTCAAAGTCATTTCTAAAAAAAATTGAAAAATGTAGCTGGCATTTTTATGAATGATCAACTTGGTCATTTTGTGCATTACATAAAAAATTGTTTTATACCACCGTTGCATAATGGTCAGTGCATAATAAAACTAATAAATGGTTAACAAAGTGACCCCCCCTATGCTCTGACACCATAAAATTCAATTACTCCTGAAAGGACTTTAGGGGTTCTTACAGATTTTCAGTTGGAGTTAAGTCTGGACTTTGACTGGGCCACTTTAACACATTAATATGCTTTGATCCAAACCATTCCTTTGCAGTTCTGGCTTTATATTTAAGGTCATTGTTCAGCTGGAAGGGGAACCTGTTTCAGGTTTTTCTGCCTTTAACAACTTTTCTTCCTGGATTTTCCTGTTTTAGCTCTATCCATCTTTACCGATGCGGCCACCAACACTTCTTACGGTGGAGATGGTGTGTTTAGGGGGAGATAATGTGAGGGTTTCAGAAAAAAAAAAAAAAAAACATGTTTCGCTTGTCAAGTTTTCTATTTTCTTTTGGGTTTTGATAAAATGCAAATGGAACTTGGCCATTATGCACTACTTTGTGTTGACCTATCACATAAAATCCTTAGAAAATACAATAAAGTTTGTAGTTGTAATGAAAAATGTGAAAAAGATCAGGAGGGTATGAATACTTTTCCACTGACGGTGGATATTTTTCAAAAATGCATTTTTTTTCCAGTCTAGAACTCATAACATGTTTTATCTCAATTGTTTTATGAGGCTGTTTCCCCACTCAGATGGCCTGTGCACCTTAAAGTTTAGATCCACACTGATGCAAACATGCTATTAAATGATCCATTTTCCTTTCACTACACGTCACACTAAATAAGCACAAATTTGAGGTTAGCCTTAATTAATGCAACTATACCACTTATTGTCATATTGTATTCTCTGCTTCTCACAATTTAATATCTGCTTATCCTCCAACGTGTCTCTCTAGCTCTCTCTAATGGCACTGACATTTCTGCTCCTCCACTCTCCTCCCAGCCCTGCCATCATTATCACAGCTCTCTGTCACTCTGTGAGCTGCTCACCATCCCTCCCTGGGGGATAATGAATTAATTGGACTTCATGACATTGTGGGACATCAGGGTACAATCTGGTAAATTGGTAATGTAAGAAGATAGTCCAACAATGTGGATTATAGTGATTGTTATAATTGCTTATGAGAATGCTGGCAGAGAATCAGCACTAGTGCTAATATTAAAAAGGGACTGCATGAGTTATGCTTTTCAACTGAATTTAATGAACTTTTTTGAAAAGATCTTTGATTTCTTGTGGTACTTGGACTTCTCAGCCAGTTCAGAGACTTAATGGTAGCCTGCTTTATCCATTCAAAAGCCAGTTTTGATGTGTTTATTTATCTCCATCTAGCTTTGGATTTGACGTCAAGTTGTATAGTTTGGTGGTACTACTACCACTTCACGTGCAGCAAAACAGGCTCTCAGCATGATACTACCACCACCATACATAGCAGCTGGTCCAATGTTTGAGTCAGGTTTGAGATGCTCCCCTTGACTCCAACAAATGTTCCACTTGTCACCGAGACCAAAAAGCTCTGACAGTAAAACTTCTCCATGTGGACAGCTCCATATTTTAGCTAAGGTTAAAGATGTAATTTATTGGATGGTTTGATGGTTAAAGCTTGGCCACAACAGCGTTTGAATCTGAACAGCACAATAATCCCAAGAATTAATTAAAACAGTTGGATTGGTCTTCCAAAATCTTCCACCTATTGAAAAAGTGTGGACTGTTCATCTCATAACCAGCTTAAATGAGCTCCAACTTCTGCTAAGACAAGTGGTCAAATTTCTATCTAGAATTATGCCAGAAGCTTTATCATGGCTAGAAAATGCTCTAACCAAATGTTCCTGTAATTACTGCATATACACTTTTTACTGGGACAGTGTAAAAGGTAGAATGAAATGAAATAAAACTGCTTCACAAACTCTTTTGACCAATATCTCAAAGCTACTTCCGGTCCTGACAGCATCTCAAGTCCTCTTGGAGTTATCCATCCATCCATTGTCAATACTAACCTGACCAAGCAGGGTCACAGGATGAGGTGGTGACTATCTCTAATGGTCATTTGGCAAAAGGCGGGGTAAACAAGGAAAACATAACACAAAAAGTTAAGGTTCACCGTGTGTTTCAGAAATCTGTTTCTGAGCAGGTGGACTATGTTTGTGATGCTTAGCAATTGGATTCATAGAAACCTAAGTTAAACTTTGTAAGTAGTTGTTTGTTAAACCTTTTATTTCTCAGCAGGTCATTAAACATGTTAAATCAGTACAAGTCTGAATTGATTACTAATATGATTTTTGGCACAGTTGGTAAAAATGTTGCCGTTTAGCAAGAAGGTCCTAGGATCGAATCCCAGCCAGAGGTCCTTCTGCATGTTCTCCCCGTGCATGCCTGGGTTCTCTCCAGGTACTCCAGATTCATCCCACAATGCAAAATCATGACTCTTTGGTTAATTACCCCAAGGTATGTGTGTACATGCATGGTTGTTTGCCCCATTAGTCTCTGTACCATCCTTTGATGGACTGGCAACTTATCCAGCGCGCACTCCGCCTCTTGCCTAAGCCCCAAGAAATAGATGCCTGTCCACCCACCTTGCAAAAGATGGATGGAAGATATTTTTTATATATTGTAGAGAGTGCAAATTCAGAAAACCAATGTTTACCCATAAAATATAATTCTATAGTAGCTTGCAAAAGTATTTATACCCCTTGAACCTCTCCACATTTTGTCATGTTACAACTACAAACTTCAGTGCATTTTGTTGGGATAGGATGTGGTGGAGCAATGGAAAGTCATATATAATCGTAAAGTTGAAGGAAAATGAAAAGTGTGCTGTGCTTTAGTATTCAGTCCATTTTAATCTGATACCCATAAAATAAAGTCCAGTAAAACTGACTGACTTTGGCAGTCACCTAATTAGTAAATGTATTCTGAAGGTGTGTAATTTGGAGATGCAGTCTTTTAGCACCTAGCCATCACTCAAAAAACAAACTCAGCAAACAAATCAATTTCTTATAAATGTGTGAGTTGCCTGGATTGTTATCTTCAGATCTCCAACAATTTCAACTTTTAGCTCCACATTTATCAGTTTGTCCAGAGGGTTTACAGTTTCTTTGCTGAATAATGCTCCAAGAGGATCCAGACAACAATGACAACATGAACGGGATGATACATTGTGGTGCTGATAATTAGGACGATGAAGAGCGGGGGGGCATGTGCTGGACCTTCACAGCTTAGGTGTAAACACTACCGGTTGCTAAGTGATCATGTGCACCAAGAGGGCCCTTGTAAGGTGTGCAGCTGGGGTAAGACAAGGAGTCAACAAAATTTTACCTTAAAACCCTGCAGTAGGTTTAAAATAGACCTGGGATGTGCATGTCTGTGTGTGCGTGTGTGCACTGGAGAAAATTACAGACAAATGCAAAGCTACATGGAATGTGTGACATTAAGTGTATGAAGGGGGAGATGGAGGACAAGGTTTGAGGGGAGTGATATAAGCTGGCAGGTCTGACACATGAGCCGAGCAGTGTCTGAGGTTGCTGCTGTAATAGGATCGTCTTCCTGTCTTCTCCGAGAAATTCTCATCCTCTTCTGCTTTACACACTCTCTCTCTCTGTCTCCCTCTCTTTCTCTCTCTCTCTCTCTCTCTCTCTCTCTCTCTCACACACACACACACACACACACACACACACACACACACACACACACACACACACACACACCTTTTACAAAAATACCCAAGGACAATCCTCACTATTAATAGAAGTGTTGTCAACTGGCTCTGGAGAAATGGGACCTTCTGTTCAGCTAACTATTTTTGCAGCCCTTTTTACTTATGACCCCTCATACTGTCAATTACATCTTACTGGAACAATAAAGCCAACTGACCCAGCTACTTTCAGTAAGCTTTCACCATAATGGTGCCAAACTGTTAAAACAAGCTGTTCCTATACAACAAAATTAACTTCCTGTTCTCATGCCCTGCTATGCAAGGATGCTGTGGCTATTGTTCTCTGGCCATTATCAGCACACACAGATTGTTCTGGAGCAGCCTTGATGGACTCCATTTCAAGTTGGCAACTTGGCTGATCTTTCAACACTAGGCTTTTCTGGTTCCAGCTCTGGTGTGGTAATCAAACTCCACGCATACTGCAGGTGATTTATACGCCTTGAGGTTGCCATTCAGGCGTCCTGGCCTCAGCTCTCCCCTGAGTCTGAATGCTGAAATAAACTTCAAGTCATCAGTGGTATCCACTTTCAATGAGAGGAACTGTTTTTGAGTCAGAGTGTACACTGAGTGCACCAAGCTATTTAGGAATCACTCAGGAAGTTTGCACCATACAGTTGCATGCAGAGGTTTGGAAGAACGAATATTAAAGTTCTTTTTTTTTAAGCAAAAAGTTAAAGGCAGTGTAGTACTGCTATAGAGGGGGACAGAAGTGATAAAATAAGAAGCGAGAACCAATTCTCCAGGTGCTGCTCCTGTTTAGATAAAAGCTAGAATAGGCAGTGCAGTGCAGCTGACTGCTGCAGAAAGTTAGAAAAGAGTCTTTCTGTTGGTTTAAAGCTGTGACATTGTTTATGATCTCCTAATTGATCTTCCCATATAGCAACAACTCTATTGCATTCATAGGCAGAGGCATAAAACAGCTGTTAAATGTTTGCAGATTTCAATTAGCACACACTTCCAGTTCTAAAACTTGACACAAGAGCAGATCTGCTTCGAACAGCATATCATCAAACAAACTTTGTGCTGACAGAAGCCCCTTTTAGATCATAGTTTTGCTATAAACATACAACCATTAACCCCCCCAGTTGCAGATCATTACAAGTCATTTCACACCATACAAGTTGATCCACTGAGCTCACGGGTCAATGTGAGCATTCAAGATCGTGTTGGTTTATACCTATCTACCGAGGTGGATCAGCAGCTGAATACTGAAGGCATGACTTTAAACACTCATTCCATGCTGGGACATTTTAGTTGATTACAAGGTGTGATAAACAATCATTTGATCATCTGAAAAGGGTTACAGTTTGCCCACAGTTGAATGATCTAGTATGAATGTATTTAGAGGAAACCCCAGTCATGTTTATGTGTCTTGCAGATTGTGCCAAAAGAAACAAGTGCTGGAAAAAGCTGGCGGTAACAGAAGAATAAGAGAAAAAAGGAACAGGGCTAACATAGATGAGGGTCGATCCTGTGAGATGGGCTGCAAGAGACTAGAGTGTCAGAGTCTAAGGGTTCGGATGCAGAACCAAATGAATCAGGTAAAGGGATGCATCGTTTAGTGTCAATGACAACTGTTACTATTAGCAGGAATGCTTCGTCAGGTCGGGGTCTCCAGTTCTCTATTTATCTTGGTATCCCTTCATTTTGTACTCAACCTCTGAGCCTTGGACACAGAAAGTCCTATTTTAAACTTTCCATCACCATCCCGACAGCGGAGGCAGGATTTGGCATCTGTTTTTTGTTTTGCACTTTAAACGATTAAGGCACAGTCAAAAACACATTAATAATGAATTTTCTTTGACATTTCCACAGCTATAAAAAAAAAATGAAGAAGAAGAAGAAATCAATGTGAGCATATAATTTGGGTCCTAAGAGGGTTTAAGGGTTTAATTATTAACATAATTTTTCTCATTTTTGTCAATGAATGACATTATACATATTTTATAAAATTTTATAATGGCATTTATTATCTTATTTAAATAAAATAACTGTTCATTAATTATTAACCACTTAATTGTCAGTTTTGGTGGCCAAAATATCTCCGTTAAAGAAAAATAGAATTTTATTTCCCCTCCAATGCAAATTGGTAGATTTAAAGCCCATAGAAAATAAAAATACAATTCAACCCCAAAGCATGATGAAGCCACCTTATGCATAACAGCTGAAGAGGTTTTGATCTTGCCATTTATTTGTATCTTCATTGCCAGTCCATAGGACTTGGTTAAAAATGCACTACTGTCATGACAGTAGTTTGAACTCTGCTTGCGTTTAGATTTTTTTTTTTTTTTTTTTTTTTTTTAAAGATAATCTACAAATAAATAAAAAACACTCAGTTATTCCAAATAAATGTTCAGGCCAAGGCTATGCAATTTTTAGTATTTCTTCAGCTGTTCATCAGGGTTTTAAGCTCTACCAAGAATTCTCCACCCCAGTCTGCAAATAGATTTGTTCAACTTGCAGACATATTAATCTATTTTTACATGAAAACTAGGTATTATATTAATGTAATACTGAAATTAATACACAGCAGACAAAAAAATCTGCTTTTTATAGAAATAGAGAAATATTTGTAAAAAAAAAAAAAAAAAAAAAAAAAAAAAAAGAAAAGAAAAAAAGCTAAATGTTTTCAGTATTGCAAGAGTTCTATGAATTTCCATACTTGAAATTTACATGATTTGTTTGACTTTGGTTTGAGTTGTTCTGAGCTTTTGGGGTCTTGTGTTACATTTTAGTGTACTCTTGTGACCTCTATCTAATCCTGTTCCTGTACTTTTCTTGTTTAGGTATTTTCCCTGTTTCTTTGTAATGTCTACATGTTTACTGTTTCGTTTCACATTCAGTTTATTATACTAACTGGTTCCAGTAATCTTTCCAAGTATTTATGTTCCCTATTCTCAACCACTGGATTCTTTTGTGGATCCGGTTCTTTAGTTCTCATGGTTTCACATCAAGTATTTTTTGAAGTTCCTGTTTCTTTCACACCTCACTAGGTTTTGGACTTTGTTCTGTTTTTTCATTGAACTTCACCTTCCACATACTTCTGCCTGCCTCCTGCCTGTGTTTGGGTCCAATGGAGCAACAGAACTCGACAGAAAGTGAAAGGATAAAACTTTGTTTTCCACAAAAGCATTTTTTACTTTCACATTCACTTTCTACAGGATAGGTTGGGTCATTAGAAATATGATTAAAGTCAGAAATTAAAATAAATGGCTGAAGATGATTTGCATATTGAGACAACATTATAGAGAAATTCTGATAAGCAAAACAAAATGTTTTTATCAAGCAATATTTAAACCTGATTAAGGACACATCTCAGTTTCTGCACCCTGGAAAAAAATGCTTTTGCACATTGTCAGGTGAGGGTTGCTTGGAAAGTAAGTGAAAAAACTGCCTTATTTGTCTTTGATTATTTTAAGGGGATGCAACTGCAAAGAGAAAACAAGAAAGAAAATGTGTTTATTATCACCTTCATTTAACATGAAAAGCTCCCAGCTTATGTAACTTTATCTTTAACTGATGATACATGCATTTAGAGAACAGAAATAAAATTCCCATTAAGGATCCTCATTATACCATATGTAGTGAGTATCCCACAGTATGATCACAGTACACACCTGTGGACATCTCACTTCTGATGGAGGAATCTCGGTGGCCTTGATGGGCATAGCAAAAAGTCATTCGGATCTTAAACATGGCAGTGCTTGTGTGTGCAAGCATCTGTGTACACCAGGAATAGGGTTCGGGTTGGGAAAACACTTACAGCTTAACACCGTTCCTGCAAAGCACCTGTCACCAACCCACACAAACACACAGGAATACACACACTCTTGCACACCACTCACACTTGCACAATTGCACACACAGTCGTCTGATGCATACCATGCACTGTCTGACTGCTTCTCTGTTTGTCTCACTCTCTCTTGAACACACCGTGACATGCTCAGAAATGTTTACACTTGTGTCTGCAAGGTCACATTGATTTATTCTCTCACATGGCTGCCGTGCTGTCTTCTGATTACAGCGTGCATCCATTTTAACAACTGCTTCTGTCAAACTTTGCTCAAAGCTACTTCAAAGGTGTGGATTTTTTCCTTCAAAAAGTCACAGAAATGTAGTTTATATTCTGCGATTTTGTGCATTATTCCTACTAAGGGGATAAAATTAAATTAGTCCACCTTAGCAGGTCAATAAAAACAACAACAACAGTGATGACCGTGAACATCACAACACTCTCTTGCCTTCTTTTGGCTGCTTTCCTCCATCTTGCTCAAAAACCCATCCTTCAACCTGTTATCGCTTCTGTTTCTCCAAATTCTGGTGCACACAGCTCGCTCATGCTCAGCTCCGTATATGGAGGGACCATCCAGCAGGGGAGCCACAGGGTTAAATATACTCTGAGAATGCCAAACAACTTGAATTAAACCACCAAAGGGTGTTGCACCAAGGCCCAGAGGGCCACACATTGAGCGCATGTGCTCACCATCTCATTTCCATAAGCATTTTATTCTGATTGTTATTGCATGAATTTAATCCACACCTGTCAGGTCTCTTTAATCAAAAGTTTTAATGCCAAGTTTTCATGACATGTGAACAGATATTTAAAATAGGGATGGTGAAATACCAGAACATTTTAAATTAAAGTCTCGTGACTTCTGTGTTGGATGGTTGGATGGATGGATGGATGGATGGATGGATGGATGGATGGATGGATGGATGGATGGATGGATAAATAGAAATTAAAACAGCTCATGATGTCAAGGTGGATTCACAGGACTTTTGGAAGAGAAACTGTCCGTAGCATCACTCATTTTCCAGCATACGTTGGACATTGGACAACAGTGGACATGAGATGCTTTTTCACATATTCATCTTTTTTTCATGCCAAAACCACAGGAAGTCTTTCTTAGCTCCAACTTTTCTTATTTTATAAAAGCATACGGTTCTAGTTTAAAGTTCATGTAGACCCATGGTATGAAACTATAGTCCCCAAGCATCCCTTCAGCTTTTTCCCAAACAACAGTTTGGCATTTGTGAAATAGCTCTTGTGGAGAATCTTTTACCCTAAGATTTCACTCTTTGGTGCATTAAACAGTGATCTTTGGTGATGCTTTACCTCCCTTAATATTCTGCTTCCTGTGTGTGATGGTAAATAAAAATGGGTCGCTTTCCAGTCTTTTTGGTTCCAGTTGTTGTAAACTAATGAAATATTTATCTGACAGGGCAAGTTTAGCCAAGATTATTTTTCCTTGTCTTTTCCATTTTAAAAAGGGCCATATTCATACCTCATGGAAACCAGAAGTCATAACTTACTTATCAAATATTTTTAGATATTCTGACTGAGAGATCCTTTAAATATTCCATCAAACCATAATAAAGATGTTATGGTTTAGTGTTAATATACATGTTTGTCTTGAGTCATATTGGATCTGGTTTAATGCAAAGTCCAAGCATGTCATCGAAAGAGGAAAACGCTCTTTGATAATTTACAATATCTCCTTGGAATGAAAAGGAAGGATGATCCAGAGCTCTTCCCAAGATCTAGTGACATAACAAGGCAACACGAGAGCCTGGAGTGTGTTCTCAGTATATGTTGTCAGAGACACACTTACTTCAGACACTGTCTGCTCTTGGATTGGTTCCAAGGGAAGATTTTCAGGGCACGTTGAGGGAAAAGTGATGAAGAAACTGCACAACATGGCATCTATTGAGGGTTGATAAAACAAGTAACAATTAGATTTATGGAAAAAGATTTTCAGGATGACATGAGGCAGTAGCAAAGCAAAGAAAACGGACACTAGAGTCAGTTTTGTGGTTTTGGATTAGTAGATCAGAACTAAGGGCTGTCAAAAGGTTTTTGTTTACAGCACATCTAAAGGAAGTGTGTGATGGGGCAGACAAAGGTGTTTATAGCCAAGCAAGTACACCATTGAGAGACTACTGAAATACACTGGTGTTTATGACATGGCCAGAGGGAGAAAACCAGTGCTCTCCAAACCAGTGCTCTCCAACAAGAACACCAGCAGCTGTTTGATGTTTATTAAAGATCAGGTGGAAAAGCAAGAAGCACACTGGAAAATTATTTAGCAGTCAGAAAAAGAAATTTTAAGCAAAACAATACGCTTCTTCAGTGTATCATGTTGTGTATGGTAGACAAAAGCAATCAGTCATGCACACAGACGACAAAAGGGCTGCATGAATGAATGTCTTACATATGTGAATGTGGAAGTATAATGTAATTTTGATCGTGAATCAAATTTAAAATTCAATATTTTTTCCATCAGCGCAACACAGTGGTGGTAGTGTCATACTTTGGGCCTGTGTAGCAGCATCTGTATCTGATCAAAGCTGACTTAGAAAAGACAAATTTGAAATTTGCAAAGAATAAATAAAGCCAAACACACAAGTTCAAGAGAGAAGTTACAGACAAATCTTTAAGAGAGAAGCTCATTTGCAGAAACTGAGCAGCATCCTTCGTTCATTGACCTGAGTGACCTTTTCTGATTCTTAGAAAGGAAACAAAAATACCCAGTCAACAAATGCTTTTCTTATTCATGAAAAGATTAGAGATGATAGATGGGGATTAGTGTGACTGCGACAGCACAAGCATATCTGCACCTTGATGTAACCTTCAAGCGTCAGAGCAACGTCTGCAGTGTTCCTCTCCTGCATGGTGTCACATTCTCAAAGCTTCCAGAAAGAACACAGAAGTTCTGCCGTTGTGTCATGCTGCCTGCCTACATGCCCGCCGCACTATTTATACCAGAGGAGCACAACTGCTGCTATAGGTACAGTTACAGTGAGGCACTTCATGCTGCAGCTGCCGAGCCTCAGCTAATTATACAGTACAATGCACACACTATATGCTCACACACAAAAGCACTGATACTGCTGCTGCTGTTGGGTGTCATCATTTTCTCTTCAGCTGCTTCCTGTATTGATCACCCTGCTGGTTCCCTCCCACAGCGACCTGCCCACCAACAAGCCTTTGCCCTTATTAATTACATCAAAAATGAGACAGACTAATTCCTGTTAGAAATCACTATGCAAATAACAATTTCATGGTATGAAGCAATGTAGAAAGTGATGACAATGGGAAAAAAAAGAGGAGATAAGTCAAAAAACTCAGCTAACAAGAAACAGAAACATCACAACAAATCCTAAACAAGTATTACTCATTTACTTTACAATTCCTAAATCAGGATTTTTGAACCCAGTTCTGTTCAGATATTCAATAAAATATGGCTGTGATTCATTTGTCAAAATTAAAATTACATTCAGTTTCTCTTAGGTTTCACAACCTGAAGGTAGTAAAAAAATGAAGAGGAGAAGATCAAAAAGGTTGGACAGTCTCGCAATGACCATGTCTCTGTCCTAAATTAAATTAATTTAAATTAAATCAAGCTTTTATCTAATGATATTTTTTGTAGTATCATTTTAGATTTAAATCATTTCAACTCACTGCTTCATCTTTAATTTAAGCATGATACGATGGCTAAATATTTTTTGGCAACAAGGTTTCCTTTCTACCATGAAAATGGAAATATAAACTGTAATGTTTTGTTGTTTTTGTTTTGCTTTTGTAAACATTAAACCTATAAATACTACGGCTCAGATGACAGCAAATAAATTAAATATTATCCTAAAACGTGAGTGAATGGATGATGATCCATTTGTTCTTGGCATCACACACAGCACAGTATGGTTAAGCAGGAGGGGGAAAAGTTCTTTGTTAGAGAACCATGGCATCTTGAGGTCACTAAGTCTCCATAGCAACCACTAGACATGCCAGACAGTTTTTGGGAGGAAGTCTTGAAAAAAAGTCACTTTTGTCTCACCATCACCAGCATAAACCTGTGGAGTTTGTTCAACTCTACTAGTACTTTCAATGAAACTGTGTACTTTGGTCAGATGAGCTAACACCGACTTTTTAGTAATATACACTTCAGGAGGGTCTGGCGTTGTTCTGTTCTTGGAAAAGTTCCTCATGTAGGTTTGGATTTTTTTTCCCTCCCTAATAATAAACACCATTTAAAGACTGCGTTTTGTGTTTACTTGGGTTGTTTTTTACTATTATTTAAATTGGTTTGATGTTCTGAAACACTGAAGTGTGACAAACATGCAAAAAATAGGAAATCAGGAAGGGGGCAAACACTTTTTTTAAACCACTGTGTGGCTAAACCCTCTCTGAAATGTTATGTATTACAGTTATGTTTTTCATGTGTTATTTCTTATAGTCAAAAAGACTTAACAGAAAAGTGCAACTGGTCGAATTTTGTACATCACAATTTTTTTATGCACCCTTTTGGGAAAAAAAAAAGTTTCATTTGTAAACAAAAACACACAAAAAACAAAACTTTAAAATATTTCAGTCTAGAATTTCTTTTTTATTTGCCTTTCAGGGCTACCGTACTTTTTTCTGAAACTTAAATGTAATTCATAAAAATTCTTCATTCTTACACTTAAAGGTAAAGTGTACTGGGTACCGACTGCCATCACAGCTGTACTTTGTGAAAAACTAACATTTATATTTCACCATTTTTTGGCATTTTTTTAGATAAAATAATTAGCTCATCAAGTAAAAACATTATGTGATGAGTGAATAACCACTCCTAAATATATGCATACTGGTAAAGAAGGATTAACATACACAAACGGCATTCATATTTGACCTTTGGATTATATGTTATGAGAGTAGTTATGGGGTCAAACTTTAGATGCAGAGGACAAAGGTCAGTTCTGGAGGATATTTCCTGAGGATATTTCTTGTTGAGAACCTTGATGATAATCAAGCTCCTGAAAGTTAATATAACTATTAAAAAGAAACATATCAGAGTATGGACACTGAATTTAAGACTAAAAGCAAAGTTAATACCAATATTCCCTACCTACCCCAACAGCCGCAGCTTTAAAGATCTACTTAATACAACTCAAAATGAAGTCAGTCATGTTAACCCAATTACTATTTAATAAAAGGACTTATTGGCTCACTTATACTACGTAACGGTTACCCGCCTTTTCATTCTTTCTAAGTAATCATTCCAAACTTTGTTTCAGGAACTGCCATCTGCTTGCATGCTGGTTCCAGTAGGTGCATGTGTGCCTGTGAGTGGCGGGGTGGGAGGGCATGGCATTATCACTGCTTTGCTTTATTAGCATTAGAGCACAGCCCTCAGAATGAGCTGCAGCAACCCGATCTCTGCAGTGGATTGAGCGAAATGTCAGTGAGCCACCTTCATTTGTGCCGTCCAGCAACTGGGGCCCGTGACAGAACAATGGCTCAAAAAGTTAAACAGGTTCAATGTGATCATCAAATATGCAGTTATCACCTACATTTTGCTTTTCATGGTTTAGGTGGTGATCGCTTGTAATACATGAGTTGCTTCTAGAAGTTTCATTGAGCATTTTCTTGATTCTCTGCCTGTATGTTGATGAGCTCACCACAATGATCCGAAACTGAACAAACGTCACAAAACCTCGCTGCTGTCCAGTATACTCTCTAACACCGCCTCCCTCACTCCCATACCGTCTTCCTTTCTCGGCTGTCTCATTCCCACTAGAAGATGATCTAGTGTGTTTGTGTAATCATAAAGTCTCCTCCCTTTTCTCCATTTGCTGCATCAACTGAATGATAAGACTGTATCCACAAAAAGTGTTTCCCAGGAGCTGCTGAAGTGACATATACATCAGTGAGGAGTGCAGGAGCCTCTCGATGGCCCACTCTTTGAAATTAGGTGTGTTAAATCAGGGAAACATTATGAACACACAATGCAGCACAGTCTGCCCTAAAGAGCACCATTTGGAGTTTCAGTCATAAACTTCAGTTCATTTTATTGGGATTTTATGTGATAGAAAGACATAAAGTAGTGCATCATTTTGAAGTTGAGGAAAAGAGAGGTAGAGTGTGCTGTAATTACAGTCTTTTCAGGTATGCCTCTACCAGTGTTGCACATCTAGAGACTGAAATTTTGTCCCATTTTTCGCTGTAGAATAGCTCAAGTTCAGTCAGAATGGATGGAGACTGTTTGTGATCAATTCTTGACAACTAATTAGGTCTGGACTTTGACTGGGCCATTCTAGCAGATAAACACACTTTGATCTAAACCATTTCACCGCAGGTCTAACTTAAAGAGTCATTGTCGTCCCGCTGGAAAGAGAGCCTTTTTCCCAGTTTCAAATCTTTTGCTGCCTCTAACAGGTCTTCTGTCAAGATTGTCTTTTCTTTAACTCCATTGATCTTCCCATCCATCTGACCAGCTTTCCCATCCAGATTGAATAAAAGCGCCATCTCAGCATGACACTGCCACCACTATGCTTCTCAGTGGAGATGGAGTGTTTGGGTGTTAGGTCAGTAAGTTCAATTTTTGCCTCATCTGACCAAAGTACCTACCTGAGCTGTGGATATCTGCAGCTCCTCCAAACTTAGGGCTGTTGGGGGCTTCTCTGATGCTAATGCAAACTAATTTGCATTATGGTAATTTGGCCTTTGCGGAAGAGCTGCATTTTTGATGGTCTTAAATTACACAGACTGAATACAAATCATTCCCAGATTTTTACTTATAAAAATTTTGAGAAGCATTTACCATTTTACTTACTTGACAATTATGCCCTTCTTTGTATTGGTATATGACATAACATCCTAATAACTGGAGCTTAATAATTGAAGTTTTGTGTTTGCGAAGTGACAAAATGTAAAAAAGTTCATGGAGTATGAATGCTCTTGTAAGGCACTAAATATACTGCCAGCCTTCTCTCTAAGTGTCCATTCATTTGTTAACGGAGTGTCCATGTGTCTGCAGACACGTGAGGCCACATGTGCCCATCAGTGTCCCTTCCTCTCTTCTTTGTTCTAACCGTGCAACCTCTCTTCATCACATCTTATTTCCAGCTCACCCGGTCGTGGACCCCTCTGCAGTTGTTGCCCTCGTACACCCTGTTCACCTCCCTCTGCCTATTCTTTGCCACTGGGCAATCCCTTCCCACCTATTTAGGACGTTCCCATCCAATGAGGAGTGAGAGCGTGTGGAGCAAGCACCAATGAGGCCAGTTTTTCATCTGTATAAAACTTTTTGAGAAAGTTTGCCAGGTTGCACTTTCTGTCAGTCCAGAGCTCCAGGAGGAGAGGAACAGCCCAGAGAGAGAGAGCAGCACAGGGGGGGGTCTCCAGTACTTAATCCCAATCCCACACTCAAGAAAGTGGTGGGTGAATCAATTTTTTCTTTTTTTAACCTCAGTTCTCTGACAGTTGAGCTTCTCAGGCTGATGTGAGTGTTTCTGTGTTTTTCCCCTTTATGCCCTTCTCCTGAAGCCTCTCCGTTTCTGCCAAGGATGGAGAACGCACACACCAAAGAGTCGGACGAAGTTCTGGCCTACTTTGGAGTCACAGAAGAGACGGGCCTGCCGCCTGAGCAGGTGAAGAAGAACCTGGAAAAGTATGGTTACAACGGTGAGGAGATGGCTGGGACAAAGACACAGTGAATGATGAGATTTTTTTTTCTACACTTTCACTGGATTTGTCATGGATGAGCATCACATGAACAGAGATGGAGGGATAAAAACAGAGGAGGAACACGGAGAGGTGTTTAAGGACTAACAAATTAACCAGCTGTGTGTGTGATGAAGGCTGAGGGGCTATGTTTATGGAGCAGGCACATTTTGGGGTCATGTTTCTTATCACTGTTACTAGTTATAAACTGTTGGGAATATTGTGAAAGTGTGTCAGTTGAATTGAAGCCATTTTCAGATTCATCTCTGCAGAGTAAGACAGTAAAATGCAATGCAAAACGCCAACAAACCCATGCTGAATTCAAAATTAAGTTTAGTGAAACTGACATTTTTCATCAAAAGACACTTTATGTGCAAAACATGCTAAAAATGTATATGCATGCATTATTAAAGGAAATTAATTGTTGAACTGGGCATCTGCTTAAGCCATGACCCTCTCAAAGTAAAATATCTTATCGTTGCAGTTAATTAATTAATTCCCTGTCTGTTCCTACCTACAGAGCTGCCAGCAGAGGAAGGTGAGTCCACCTCGACACCTGTTATTCTCCCATCTGTGTCTGGATTGCATGTTCTGTCTATCAAAGTGCATCCCTCACTGTGAAGCCACCCAGACACACCTGTCCCCCTCACTTCCTGTGTTGACAGCTAATGCGGTCATTTGCTTAACACCTATCTCTTGGCTTCTAGCCACATTACAGTGTGTTGCAGATGCAGAGTGACCCCACACAGCTAATAATACGCTATTACCACATGTTGCTACAAAAGATGTCCCCTGCTGGGAGCATGGTTGGCATATTTGTTGCATTTAACATAAAACAAGCACTGACACGGCTTCATGAGTTTTAAACACGGCTATGTAGCTTTAAGTGGGGGGGAATTAATAAACCAAACACTTACATGGCCTTCTTACAATGTATTCTCTCATCAGTTTTGCATGTACAAACACCCATGTTTAAAGCCATGAACACATTCTGTAGAAATGCATATTTAATTTAGTATGTTTTCTGTTTGTCAGGAAAGAGTATCTGGGAGTTGGTGGTGGAGCAGTTTGAGGACCTGTTGGTCAGAATCCTTCTCCTGGCTGCATGCATCTCCTTTGTGAGTTCTTACGTGTTTTTGTTCATATCCCATGATGCATCTGTATCAATATGAGAAACTGAACACAATTTGTTATAATCTGGGCGACAGCATCCCTTTTAACATTGTGTTGAACCTAGAGGTTTTATAACAGAGAAGGTTTGTGATTAAGTTCAAAATTGATCAAAGATCTCAAGCATGGGCTAAACAGGGAAAAATTATTTTAAAATGTTTTATGAAAAAAATTAAACTTCTTCCACTTATTCTCCTTATTTAGTTTAGCTCTTGCTGTTTTAGCTAAATGCCTGTAGCAAGTAAATTCTTAAATAATTTCCTCAGGGATTCATAAGTTATTTAACTATACGTCCCTACACAGGTATTGGCACCCTTGGCTAAGATGTACAAAAAAACCTTTACAGAAAAGTTAGTCTTTTACATATTCTCCAATCCCAACTGTCAGAAAAATGACTGCTCTTAAAAATAATTTTTAACAAAATCCCTGGTGCCAAACTCATTTGTTTCCCTAACAATCACTATAATGCCATTTATTTTACTGTTTAAAGTTGATTTCACTTACTAATCCATGACTTCCTGTGTCCCTGTGGTAGAAATATGACGGAACACAGCGGCCCATTTCTTTTAGCCACTCTTCAAAATGAGAAAGACAAGAAAATATGGCATTCAATTCACATAGATGTTTGTTAACTGTATTACGTCAGGAAATAGCACCAAGAAAATAGCTAAAATCGTTCATATCTACAGAGTGATAAATATAAAGTTCACAACAACTAGAACTGGGACAAACAAGGCTGGATGGGGAACCAGGTTTGCACAGTAAAAAATCTAAATTTCGTTTAGAGCAAGAGGAGGAATGAAGCAGGAGATTTCAAATTTGGTCAAAAATAAAACAACAAAACCACTCATGAATGTAAGAGACTAAAGCTGGAAGCAACATCATAAAATGTCGAGATGTCCCGATAATGATTACCTGTCTGTCATTTAAGAATTAATTTTTTTTTATGCTTTTAAGCATTTGTCAACACTCAGTCTGCAACCTCTTCTGTTTGTTTTTCTTACCAGCAGCAGATATTTTATCCCACCCAGAGTCCCCACAGATTAGCTTTCATGCTCTGACATATGTTGGCTTAGCTAAAAAAGCTACCATAATTTGCTGACAGTGTATCACATGAAACATGCATATATAGATTAGGACAAACGATCCTGAAGGAGCATTCTGTTTGCTGAATGCCAGAATAATAAGAAATAAGACTTTGGAGGTTTGCATACATTGTCACAGTATTTAATGGAATTTCATTTTAAATTGAATGACTTGGATCAGAGGTTTTGGTTATGCTTCCACATGCTTCTCTCAGTAGTTTCCTGTAGCTTTGGCCCATACCTCCTGACAGAACTGCTGTAACTAGGTAAGGTTTGTAGATCATCTTCCTTTTCAGCTCTGCCCACAAATTTCCTTTGGGCCTGAGATCAGGGCTTTTTGATGACCAACCAAAAATATGAATATAACTGTCCTTAAACCACATTTTAAATATTTTGACTATATGCTAAGGAAGACCCATTTTTGCAGCTTAAAGTTCTTGAGATGTTGTGTATATCTACATTATATTATTCACTTATGATACCATCTTTTTTATGCAGTGCCCCAGTCCCTCAATAGAATATCCTCATTATGTAATCCTGCTACCGCTGCAATACACAGTTAGATGGAGTTCTCAGGCTTGCAAGGTTCACCCTATTTCCTCCAAATATGTCCTCCAGTGATCATTGGAGGACGTCATTTTATGTTGCTTTTCAAGGATGGGCTTCATCAACTTTGAGTAACTTTTCAGCCCAACAGCTACCTCCATTTTCTTCCATTTTACTGTGGATAGAGGCACTTAGTGATCAACTTCAGCCAGCATCCTCACAGGATCTTTCTCTTATGCAAACATTTCGCACCAAAAAAACATTCATCACAGGGAGACAGAACCTGTCTCCCTCCTTAACAGTGTCATGGTTATTTGCATATTTTTTTTTGAACAGATGACTGTAGCACCTCCAGGCATCTGAAAAGTGTTTCAAGAATGAGCCAGACCTGTGAAGGTCCACAATTTCCTTCCTGACATCTTGCCTGATTTCTTTGATTTTCCCATTACGTCACACAAGGAAGCAGTGCGTCAGAGGTTTTGGCTTTAAGCAGATCTACAGGTGTACATCCAGTTAACTTAAATGTTGTAAATAAACTTTGCATCTTAAAAAAACGTTTTCAAATTGTTTAAAGAACAGCAATCTTAGTGTATGAAAACTTTCTGCTATGAAGAAAGAATTTTAAACAAGCTAAATATCTGGCATTAGCAAATCCTAGCAGATGTAGAATAAGAAAAGTTTGATTAAATGTGACAGTGACAAAAAAAGAATGATTTATACACATTATTTATATATACATGTATGTAAATATCTGATTGCAACTTTGTTTTTTTTTTTTGTTTTTTTTATAATTTTCTCCTGTTGTCACAGATTCTGAAGATGCTTTTATTTTAATAGGTTACGGAAACAAATCTTTGAGCCTGAGATGGACCATATAGAACACCTTATAAAACATAGTGTCCAACATGACGGAAACCAATTTTAAAACCGAGGTGCAGTTCTGAGCATTCAGCTCTCACCTGTTATCTTTGTGGTAAAGACAAACGCACTCTCAGGCTGCCAAATACAGCGTGTATATCACCAAGATATTAAATTACTTTTGGATATACTCTAATTTACACAAGGAATCCCTCTCTCCCACTCTGCTGCTACTCTCGCTGCTATGGTTTTATTAAGGACAGCGCGTTGCACACATTGTCTTAATCCTCAGTCTCTGCCCTCTGGCCTCCCTTACAGCTGTCGCTGTGGCCCTAGAAGGCCTGACGGCTGTGTGTGGAACACAAAAAAAAAAAGAGAGAGAGAGAGAGAGAGAGAGAGAGAGAGAGAGAGAGAGAGAGAGAGAGAGAGAGAGAGAGAGAGAGAGAGCAAGATAAAGAGGAAGACAGAAAGTGAGTGGCAGTGTGTACTAGTACATATGCATGGCACACGCTTTATTTTAAGAAAGTCTCAAGCCTGGATGAGAAACAGTATCCTTGGACAAAGGTCAAGGATGGTCGGAACGAGGGATGGCTTGCAGCAGCAGGAGAGATGAACAGACAGAGAGGAGGGCACAGGAGGAGGGGTGGCTGAGGATTGGGTTGCACAATGGCATTGTTTGGTATGATGACAAATGATAGCAATTGATTGAGAGTCATATATGGTTTCTAAAAAAGAGAACACTAAATACTGCAAATACATGCTTATCCTATTCATACACCCAGGAATGTTATGTCACTGCAACGTGCTGACAGGCTCTGATGCTCACTCTGGAGATCTATTGTGTGTCTGAAGAGAAGCACTGTGAAAACAGACAGCAGGGAGGGAGCAATACGGGGCTATTTTCAAATAAGATAGGCAAGAAAAGATGTGAGGAGAGAAGGCAAATGGAAACCAGGCAAATCAGGATGGAGAGGGAAAGACAGCGCAATCCAAAGTTTGGATGGGAAGACTCCACTTTTTCCTTCAAGGTTTGGCCTGTGCTCCACTGGCCTGCAACTAATCTGTGTCAATGTCAACACGGAGTCTTTCCGAAACAGGCCTGCCTTTGTAAGGTGGGACTCCCACACACAGAGGGATGGCACATGTTAAGCTATAGATTATGAGATGAGTCACATGGGGAGACATTTCACACATTGGATTACATAAGAGACAAATGTTATTTGATCCAACAAAGGATCACTCCTAAGATAAATTACTGCCTCAGCTAATAAAACTATAGGTGCCAGTTTACAATCAGGCTCCCCTATAAATAGTTAATAATTCTGTCATTAATACAGCCTTAAACAGTTTATAAACCATCAATAAACAGGTATAGTGGATTAGTTACCAGCGAGACAGGGAGCAATAGTGGTTTCTTGCCAAATAGCAGGCTGTCTGTCAAGTGTAGTTACTTTTGACCAGATATTTTTTATAATTTATGGTTTCTGTATTCAGTATTGACTCATGAAACCTTTGTAAATATATCTAAATTGATGCAATTAAACTGATATGTAACTATTGTGTGAAAGACTTACTACACTATGAAAGAATCAGTGCCATTATACACACTCTATAACACTGACAGCTCGTTCCAACATCACAGGAAGAAAGTTGAAATAAACAGACCTCACAAATTGTAAGATTCAGGCTAAATATCAGCAGTTTATAATAACGGTGTAATGAGATCTTGTGTCATGAGATCCTCCAATATTAAAATTTTATTTCTCATCAAAATAACGTCTGTCTCTGAAGGCACTACCTAGTTGTCTTAAGTATAAGTACTAAGTATATCTAAGCTATTATTCATTTATTGTATCATTGGGCTGGCCAACAACTGAAGAACTTGCCCTCACTTTGAATTGGTTTTTGTGTCAGTATTTTGGGTAGAAAAAGAAATGGTGACAAAATGGCAGACGAGAAATAAACTATTCGTAAGATCGATGAGAATACTCCAGCTGGCTAACTGTTACCACTAACAACAATAAAGTTAGCATCTTTTTACTAGCGGCGCTAAACTAAAGTGCTAATTTACATGTTTAAATAAGTCCGCACTCCATTTGGTTATCTGTAATTTAAAATCTAAAATATTATTTTTAAAAACACAAAAGGGAGAAAGTCTCACTTTTATTTAGTCATCTGTACTTTAAAATCTTAAATAAAATTTGTGAAAACAAAAAAGGGAGCATTTTCAATTTTTTTTTTTTTTTGTTTGTCAGTTTTTATTTTCTGGTTTTTTAGAACCAACATAGAATTGGAAAAGCACAAAAAAAACTTCCTCAAACCTTGAAACTTAACTGTCTAACTCACTTATCTTTCCCATTTTGAAGAGTGTTTAAGAGAGGTAGGCCCTTGTGTGTTATTGTATTTCTACCCCTGGTGAACAGGAAGTCCTGGATTACTAACTCAAAAATCATTATGACTGATCAATTTAAAAAAAAAAACTAAAGAAAAAAAACAAAGGTAAAACTAACAATATAAAGGTGCTTATTTTATCATTGGCTCATAATGACTGGCGGGAATGACAATAATTGTAAAAAGAAAAAAAAAAAAAAAAAAAAAAAAAAAAAAAAAAAAAAAAGACCAGTTCTTGATGTGGGATGTTTATTTTCCCCCACTGAATAAATAGTCCGGTTTTAAATGTGTACCTATTTAAATATTTCAGTGTGAGATAAAGCTAACAATATAAGTTTATTTTAGGGTCATTTTACATATCTTTGTGAAGGGTGACAATAAATGGGCATGAGGTTTTACCTTAATTTTAACCTTTTTTTACCCATAGCAGAAAAAATGAAGAGTGTGAGTCAGTTCAGTGTTGCAATGCAACTTTGTAGTGAACTGTATAGTTTCATAATGTTAAAATGTTTTTCATCCAAAAATAGATCAAGATAAAAACAGGAGAGATCTAACTGAAAGTGTATAAATTCACGATTAGTCATTCAGGTTCATTATTTTTTATCTAAAAATGCCAAATACAATTTTTGCTAGATGTCGTCAATTTCAATTGTTTATATCAAAACTCAAAATGCTTTAGATATGTGACTTTCAGACTAACAGACTCCTGCAATTACAATTTAAAATGATATGGAGTCAGTTTTTTCTATCTAGTATTTCAATGTGCACTAACCCTCTGAATCTGCCTGACACAGGTGCTGGCTTGGTTTGAGGAAGGAGAAGAAACAGTCACCGCCTTCGTCGAGCCCTTTGTCATCCTCCTCATCCTTATTGCCAATGCCATTGTAGGGGTGTGGCAGGTCAGTCAGCGTGCACAGACAGAGAGACAATTACAGTCTGGAGGATGAAGAACACGTGGCTGCCCCTGCACACTGTGTTTTACACACACCTAAATAACTCTCAAACTTAGCAACAGTCACGCACAATAAATCACACATTGTCGACCTGTTCCGGCCTTGTGTCCTTTACGGACAGCTTCACTCCCCTACCAGAGAGTTCGAGGGAAGCCAGAATGAGAGGTGTGATGTCAGCATAAGGTCAAGAGGTTTAAGGTCAGAACAACAAGGTGATGACCTGCAGCCCAAGCTGACTGGAACTTTTACACAGATAATTTTTCTTGATACTCCCCACACTCCACTGTTACATTACAGGCTTGAAGTGGGCATTTGGTTTAGTGGGAGTGCATATCAATCCTGCATCAGTCATTTGGAAACTATGCACAAGGGTTCACACATGGAGGGTATGGAGAGGGAAGGCAGCTGGCATAAGTTTAGCTTAGCACTTTGAGGCGGTTGGGGGTAGCCTTGGAAGAAAACCACAGACTGAGATGAACATCAGCCTGTCTGTCCTCTCTGTTAATCAGGCTGATGCAGCTTTCACTCGTCTACACTGCAGTATGTTGGATGTCAAGCAAATGTTCTTAAAAATTCACTTCAGTTAAATTCTTAAATGTTGAACTAATTCTCAGCAAAAATATTGTTAATTATTCGTTATAAAATTCTGAGTTTTTAAAACATTTTCTTAATGTGATGGATAAAAACGAATCTTCACTCCTCAATCAATCTCCTTTTTACATTTAGAGCACACTCTGGGTGGATTTACCCTGCAAAAGTATTAATTTTTCTAGTCACACCAACCACTTATAAAACATGCACATTCAAGGCAACTTGGGGTTAAGTGCCTTGCCTGGGGTTACATGTGACAGGAGGAAGCTAGGATCACACCTACAACTTTCACATTACAAGACGACAACTGTACCTACTGAGCCACAGTCACATCCATAACCACTGTGACAAAATGTGAACTGAATGACAGGTTGTTACGTTACAACCAGAAATAATAATGTATTTTACTGGGATTTCATGTGACAGACCAACACAAAGTAGCTCACAATTTGGAAGTGAAATGAAGATGTTGCACAGTTTTTTACTATTTTTCACAAATTCATATCTGAAAAGTGTGCAGTGCATGTGTATTCAGTTTTTCTGACTCTACTTCCCCTAAATAAATTCCAGTGCAGCACACCCTTCAGAGGTCACCTGATTAGATCATAGAGTCCACTGTCTGTAATTTAATCTCAGTATAAATACTATTATTCTATACTGCACATCAACCTGAATACACCATCCCCACAGCAAAATATGGTGGAGTCAATTGCACCATCCTATACCACTTTTTCAGACTTTATTTAAAATAAAACAACCCACTGTCTCTGTCCTTCCACTTCCACACAATGATGCACTACTGTGTATTGGTCTATCACATAAAATCCCATTTTCTTCAAAGGTTTAAACTACTTGATTTGATATTATCAAAGGATCAAGTGATTGTTGGATTAAGTCATTGTTGAATGCATGTGAATTTTTGCATTAGGAGCGGAATGCAGAGAGCGCCATAGAGGCCCTGAAGGAGTACGAGCCTGAGATGGGAAAAGTTTACCGGGCTGACAGGAAGAGCGTGCAAAGAATCAAGGCCAGGGAGATTGTCCCAGGGGATGTGGTGGAGGTTTCTGGTAAGACATACATTTATTAAAATGATACTGTATATATTTTGTAGTATTCTAGCCCTGTATATAGATAGGTTTCACAGAGTGGCAAAATCAAATATTTTTGAGTACAATTGCAACTCTCATCCACTCATCCACAAAAACTGCATTTTTTTTTTTTTTTTTGCCTTTTTCCAAAATTGTTTGCAAAGTTGAGATTTTTGATTTCTTGAAGTTCCAACAATGATATGTGAGCCTCAATTTGTTGCCAGTAGATGCTAATTTTTTGCATAAAAGGTTAATAACTAAGAAGAAATAGTAAACCTTATCCTAAGAAACGTTTTTTTGGAGAATAAGGAAGACAATGCCCTTCGTTTGTAGTTTTATGTGGAAAGTTTGGTTATTGTCAGAGCAAAAATATTCATATACAGGGAAAAAAAACCAGGACAGTGTTGTTGGGACCTCTGCTGGTCTGTAATATCCCCTAGTGATGTAAGACAAGCAGTTTTAGATTTTATCAGAGGAATTTTTTGGACATTTGTACAGAAAAATATATGTAAAAAAAAAAAAGCCAATGGCGCTTCTTTCACTTGTAGTTTGGAACCCAGTAAAATAGTTTCTGTTTTTTTTTTTTTTACATAAAACAGGTGGACAGATTAAAACCTTTGTCCTTGTTTTACTAAAATCTTGTCATAAAAAACAACCAAACCTGTTAAAAAGTATTGAATTATTACTGTGTGGTCTTTAACTTGTGATCGCATCTGTAAAATATTGACACCCTCCTTTTAAGGTAAGCGCAGAGAAAAAGGGGGTGGAGAAGCTTGACTATGAAAGCACTTGATATTGACCCAGTCCTCTGTCTCTCCCTGTCCACCTGTTCTTTTCCCATCATGATCTCCCCAAGGTCTCGCTCTCCCTCTGACTCTCACAGTGGTATCGGTTTTCAACAACAACACTATTCATCCAAAGTGCTAAGACCAGTCAATCACCCCTGCCCCCTTCATCCCTCATGCTGCCATCAGATTGTTACTGAGCTTTGCGCTGTAAATCTCCGCAACAAATCGAGCAAATTAAAAGAAGCCCAGGTTATCTAATTAGTCCACATGTTTTAATGTAAATAAAGTGCTTGCCTTTCTGTATTTGCCTGTTGTCGGTTGTATGGACAATAGTTGGTGACAAAGTTCCAGCTGACATCAGGATCATCTCCATCAAGTCCACAACTCTCCGTGTGGACCAGTCCATTCTGACTGGTATGCCTGTCATCAAAAATAGAAGACAAAAAAAAAAATGCTTTTGATTTCTTTTCTGATCACTCTAACTCATGATTGTGCTTCAGGAGAGTCTGTCAGCGTTATAAAGCACACTGAGGCTGTCCCAGACCCTCGAGCTGTGAACCAGGACAAGAAGAACATGCTGTTCTCTGTAAGTCTTGAACATCTTTAGCCTCTCTAGAGATGTATGCGGCATCCACCACATTTTAGAACCCCAGGCAGAGTTTTAAAAATCATTTAAATTAATTAAGCCTTTTAGAAAACCCAACCATCTTTTGTCAGTAGGACATCACTTAGTCTTCTACTGATGTGTTGAAGATGATATTCATAATGCTATTCAATCTAACAAGGTGGCCAGGGCCTTTGGAAGAGAAACAAGCCTACAGTATCACAGATCCTCTACCATACTCAACAGTAGGAAACAGTTGCTTTTCTACATAGTCATACTTTGTTTTACAATAGACCCACCTGATGCATTTGCTGCTGAAAATCTCATTCATCATCAGTTAATGTCCCAGCAGAGTTTAATTAACTCCACACATATCTTTTTGTGATGATAGGACAGAAAAGGCTTTGTTCTGTCTTCACAAGCAATTGGTTGACAACCTTGTTTGTCACAGTTCCTGTTGTTTTGAACATTTTAATGATGCCTCTGATGGTAGATATGGGCAAGTTTAAGTGAAAAGCTATTTTCTTGTCACTGTTTGGTACCTTACTTGAATGACATGGCCTCTGGTGGCAATTGTTTGGGAGCCACAGTAGTAAGCGTTAATACATTCACAACAGTAGATTGACTAGTTCTGGCTGTTGATCAATCCATTTTTATTTTTCAGCAGTTTTTACTATTGTTACCTTTTTGCTCCTTCCTGAGGATATTTTCCTGCCATTAATTCTCCCTTTTTGGGTAATAATTTTTCATGGAAAACAGTGTTACAGTAGTATGATTGTGCCTATAATAGGACTTCATGAATCTCTAAATGACCTGAAATAATCTGAAAGTCATTAAAATACTGCAGTTGCTTTAAACTTTTCTGCATCTCCTGCAGGGCACCAACATCGCAGCTGGTAAAGCTACTGGCATTGCAGTTGCCACTGGTGTCTCCACTGAGATTGGTAAGATTCGTGACCAGATGGCGGCCACTGAGCAGGAAAAGACACCTCTGCAACAGAAACTGGACGAGTTTGGAGAGCAGCTGTCTAAGGTGGGTAATACTGGCAAACATGAATTATTGGGTAGAATTCAGGTACAATTTTAAATACTTTTAAAAAAATATAAAACTTTGATATAAATCTCGTTGGTCTCTCCCTTCAGGTTATCTCCCTCATTTGTGTGGCCGTGTGGATAATCAACATTGGTCATTTCAATGATCCCGTCCACGGGGGATCCTGGATCCGTGGTGCCATCTACTATTTCAAGATTGCTGTGGCTTTGGCTGTGGCTGCCATTCCTGAAGGTAAACCCCAGAGATTAGCTTCTGTTTCACTGAGCCAGGGGGCTATTTAACAGTGTGCCACCATTTTGACTTCCCTGAAAGAGGGCTGAGTAAGTTTGTTGTAGTTGGATGTTTTTTGGTGAGTTGCAGGATTTGCCTGATCTGTTTTTTCCAATGCCACCCCAAAGTGCAAACTTATCATGAATTTGTCTTTGCCCCACTTTACTTTATCCCTAAAAAAAATTCAGTGTTCAACTACTTAATAAATAGAGCCTGCCTGAGTGTAACTTATTCTCTGTATAAATAGTTCTAAAACTGCAGATAACCCAGAAAACATCATCCCAAAGGCAAAACAATGTGGTGTCTGCAGTATGCTATGGTGCTGTTGATCTTCAGCAGTTACAGGCCAGGTTGTCAGATGATAGAAAGGTGAATCGAGCTAAATACAACTCATTCCTGGGAGAAAACATCTTACAGACTCAAAAAATTTCAGACTAGGGCAGTAGATCACTTTTCAACAGGAAAACAACCCTAAACATACAGCCAGTGCTAGTTGTTTTTAATTTGTTGAATGGCACAGTCAGTGTCGAAACCTAAGTCAACTGAGAATCTGTGCCAATACATCAAAATCATTCACAGACCTTTTCCAAAATTGTAGTCTCCAGATGTGCAAAGCTGGTAGAGCCATAGCTCCAGAAGTTTAGCTGTAAAGGTGGTTCTACAAAGTATTGACTAAGAGGAGGTGACTGAAATGTATGTATATACTTTAATAAAAACTTGTTTTACTGTCCTTCTGCTTCACAGATTGTTCAGATGTCATGATGACACTTGGAGGCAGTCATGTGGTTTCAAACTGAACAGAGATTTCTTCATGTCACTTAGTTCGTAGGTTTAATGGCCCCTTTGTCAATAACCCTGGTCTTAGTGCCTGATAGAGTTCTGTGCCTTTATTCCCATCACAGGCCTGCCCGCTGTTATAACCACTTGTCTGGCACTGGGAACACGTCGTATGGCCAAGAAGAACGCCATCGTCAGAAGCCTTCCCTCTGTGGAGACTCTGGGCTGCACCTCGGTTATCTGCTCAGACAAGACAGGCACGCTCACCACCAACCAGATGTGTGTAACCAAGGTCAGTTCGGGTCCAAATAAGGAGTTTTATATTCATCATTTTTAAATGTGCAAACTGCATTTTATACCTTTTTCATTGCAGATGTTCATCATTGATAAAGTTGAAGGTGACAACGTCACCCTAGGACAGTTTGACATTTCAGGCTCAAAGTACACCCCTGAAGGAGAAGTGTAAGTGAAAAACAAAATGAGAGAATCACAATCTTGAGCTATGGTTTTGTTGGAAAACAATTTGTTCCATTTTTTTTCTCCAGCACAAGGAACAACGCTCTTGTGAAGTGTGGACAGTATGATGGATTGGTTGAGCTGGCAACCATCTGTGCCCTGTGCAATGACTCATCGCTGGACTACAACGAGGTCAGCAGAGTGTTCACAACTCCCTGAATGCATTACACCAATGTTTACATGCTGCAAGAAAAAGTGAAAATGCTTTGATTCTGATTCCTTCGCTCTCTCCACGATGCAGTCCAAGGGCATTTATGAGAAAGTGGGAGAGGCCACAGAGACAGCCCTGTGCTGTTTGGTGGAGAAGATGAACGTGTTCAACACTGAAGTGCGTGGTCTGTCAAAGGTCGAGAGGGCAAACGCTTGCTGTTCTGTAAGTCTGTAACAGATCTGATGCAGCCTGGAGTAAGTTGCAACAATATCTGTATTTCCGTCAAGTTAAAGTGAATCTTATGTATATATACCATTTAGGTTTTTAATAATTGCATTTTATGCACATTAAAGTCCCAGATCTGTGTTTTGTTTTGTTTACAGAGATTTGAAATAACTTTTTTATATTTTTTGCATCGAGGAACTACTTTGGCCAGCTTAATTTCCATATAGTTGCTAGCAATTTCAACGTCTCACTACAGCAGGAATTAGTTAGTAAACATCCTCATATTTAATAAAAAGTTAATAAATTTAAAATAAAGTTATGCTCAGCACCAAGATGCAAACAGACAAAAGCAGCTGCTGACCTACAGCCAATCTTTTTCATGCACAGATAGCATCTTAGCTAATAAAACCGTCCTGATCTTTAATCTTTTAGAGCCAAGCTTCATCAGTTTATCTTCATTTGTCTATCCTCTTCCTATCAGGTCATTAAACAGCTGATGAGGAAGGAATTCACCCTCGAGTTCTCCAGAGACAGAAAATCCATGTCAGTCTACTGCTCGCCTGCAAAATCAGCCAAAGCTCCTGTAGGGAACAAGATGTTTGTCAAAGTAAGCAATGACCCCTGTTTCCCGTTTCTAAGCGCAAGAAAGAAATGTGTGTGTCACATAATATTTATACCCCGGTGAAACAGATAACAAAATTATGGATAATTGAACAAGCGTCTCTAGACAGAGTGAACTTGGGGAAAAAAAAGTAAAAAATTAATAAAATAAAAAAAAAATGACTTGTTAAAGGTTCCAAATTGTGGCACTGCTGTTTTTTTTTTTTTTTTGTTGTTGTTGTTTTTTTTGTTTTTTTACTGTGAGATTATGCTATTTCATTGAAAAATGAATTGATTTTAAGACTTTTTGCACATCGTTACCAGCGGTACTAGTAAGTGTGGAGGGAAAAGATCTCTTTTATGCTAAACCTATGCTGAAAGTCACTTTCCTAAACTTGCTTTCAGAATTATTCATTCTACAGACATAAAAGTAGATTGAGATGGATTACACAGGAATCTTAGGCTAAATTTATTGGCTTAACATAAACCTAATTAATGACTGTGACTCTATGTTGTCATCAGGGTGCTCCAGAAGGTGTGATTGATCGTTGCGCTTACGTTCGCGTGGGCACCAACCGTGTACCGCTGACTGGTCCAGTCAAAGACCAGATCATGTCAGTCATCAAGGAGTGGGGCACTGGGCGTGACACCCTCCGCTGTTTGGCGCTCGCCACACGTGACACGCCTCTGAGGAAGGAAGAGATGAACCTAGAGGACTCTACACGGTTTGCAGACTATGAGGTGGATTATCTTCATAAAAAGGAACTATAGAAATGTATCCATCATGGCAGAATGCAGTGGATCATGTTTTTCTTTTTCCTTCCTTCCTCTAGACTGACTTGACTTTTGTTGGCTGTGTTGGCATGCTTGACCCTCCTCGCAAAGAGGTCATGAGCTCCATCGAGCTGTGCAAGGCTGCTGGCATCCGTGTCATTATGATCACTGGTCAGTCTAAGCAACACAGCAATCTGTTTGTGAAAAAATTGAGCAAAGAGTGGCAAGAGACAACAAAATTCTCATAACTGTTGTTCTTTTTCAGGTGACAATAAGGGTACGGCTGTGGCAATCTGCAGACGCATTGGCATATTCACTGAGGAGGAGGATGTCACTGGTAAGGCCTTCACCGGCCGTGAATTTGATGACCTCACTCCGTATGATCAGAAGAAAGCAGTCCGAAAGGCTTGCTGCTTTGCCAGAGTGGAGCCATCCCATAAGTCCAAGATTGTTGAGTTCCTTCAGGGCTTTGATGAGATTACAGCCATGGTGAGGAGAAATAAGCTCCACTTCTTATGAGGTGAATGTGATTTCACTGGGTAAATCCAGCAAGACTAACTCTTCCCCCTGCCTTCTCGTCACCAAGACCGGTGATGGAGTGAATGATGCCCCCGCCTTGAAGAAGGCGGAGATTGGCATCGCCATGGGCTCTGGCACTGCCGTTGCCAAGTCTGCCTCTGAGATGGTCCTGGCTGACGACAACTTCTCTTCCATTGTGTCTGCTGTTGAGGAGGGCAGAGCCATTTACAACAACATGAAGCAGTTTATCCGCTACCTCATCTCCTCCAATGTTGGCGAGGTTGTCTGGTGAGCACATCATTTTATTATTTTGAACAACAATAATATTAACTTTGTGAGATGAGGACTGAAATGTGAGACTCATAGGAGATGTAGCTTGGTTGCACAAAACCTCTCGAATTGACTTTAACTCACACTTTCACAACTTTAAATTTGACATAGACTCACACGCCAAAGACTTGACTTCAACCAAGAACTGACTTGAACGTATATGCTGAAGACTAGTTTAGACACAAAGTAAATGATCTAAAATCTCTAAGACCTGACCTGAAGTTCTTAAGAAACTGGATTTGACTCTGGGTCAACCTACCCACAAACTCTTTCTCTCACTGATAAACTAATGCCAATACAAAGACAATTCTGATTTTAAAAATTAAATCCCTTCCTTTTGCATTATTTTAAAAACTCCAAAATTTTGGGGTCATGCATAGAGTAGTGGTAGAGAGGGTGCCCCATGTATGGAGGCTATTAATCCTTAATGTAGCCATGAGGACTCGATCCCCAAAAATTCAACATTCTCAACTTGGACTTGGGTACAAAAAATGGCTCGTGAAGGTCTCTGCTTTATACTAATGAGAAGAGAACTAAGACAGCTGTTTAATTCTCCCTTTGTCCCTTTTTCAGTATCTTCCTGACTGCTGCCTTGGGTCTGCCAGAGGCACTGATCCCCGTCCAGCTTCTTTGGGTCAACCTTGTGACTGATGGTCTACCAGCCACTGCGCTGGGTTTCAATCCCCCTGACTTGGACATCATGGGCAAAGCCCCCCGTTCCCCAAAAGAGCCCCTTATCTCAGGCTGGCTCTTCTTCAGATATCTGGCCATTGGAGGTAGATTCTTGAAGAGACATTGCCTTACAGCCACTGAAATCAATTAATGTGGTTCATTAAACTAGTAAACAGACCTTATCCTGACTCTGTTTCACTAAAAAAAAAAAAAAGTTCATATCTTAAAACAGCTTTATTTACTAATGTCAGTTTGGATGCCTGTTCTTCCAGGTTATGTTGGTGCTGCTACAGTGGCCGCAGCAGCTTGGTGGTTCCTGTACTGCGATGAAGGCCCAATGGTTACCTTCTACCAACTGGTAAGTGATAAAACAATCATTTTTCTGAACAAGTTCTTCAAATACAAACAAAGCACATTATAAAAGACCAATACTTATTTTAACTTTCCCGTCAGTCGCACTTCATGCAGTGCAGTGAGGAAAACGAGGACTTTGAAGGGGTCCACTGTGAAGTATTCGAGTCTGCTCCACCAATGACGATGGCTCTGTCTGTCTTGGTCACCATCGAGATGTGCAACGCTCTGAACAGGTGGGAACCCTTGGCAAATGGTGATTTCTACAAGCTTAGCATCAAAATATACAGTTGCACAAATCAAATTGTACAAACTCGCAACAGCTTGCTATAAACAAATCAAACATGAACAATTTCTTTGCTCAGGACAGCTAGTATTACAAATGTTTTCCAAAAACAACACAAAATATAGCCTTCAGTATTTAGTCTGGTGCCTTACTGTTGACACTAAAGTCTAAGTGTCTGCTGCCACTAAGTCTTGCTGCTGATCTTTTGCAGTCAGTTGAGGGTTTTTAATCACCTGCCAGACATGACAACCATTCGATGAAAGATTTCCATTATCAGTCCATATTTTTCAGGTGTTCCATCTCAAGCACACCTGATGCAACTAATGAATCACCTAAACTGGTTGCAACAGGTGGGCCACACTCAATTTGTAAATCTATACTGTCACAAACAATTACATTCAGGAAGCTGAATTATTTTAAGACTACTGTAGTCACTAAACTTTGGGTTTTTTTTCATTTATTTCAGCTGTTCTTGGTTCAGTAGTTTATTGAAACCTTTTTTTTTTGCCAATAAACTCAATTTGCAGCAGCGGTTGCAAAACTGAATTGCAATTGAATGTGCAATTTAGAGTGGCTTGTCAAGGCATTCATATAATTTGAAGACAAAATAATTGTGAAGTAGACAGAAAAAGGATATTTGTTCTTCAGCACTATTCAAGGAAAGACTGAATGTCCAGAACACCATCATCCAAGCTGATTAAAGGCAAAATTCCTCCAAAATACATTGAGGTTTGTTTATTTGCCTCCTCCTAAAAACCATTCAGCTTGTCTGAGAACCAGTCCCTGGTGCGGATGCCTCCCTGGAGCAACCTCTGGCTGATGGGCGCCATGAGCCTCTCTATGTCCCTCCACTTCATGATCATCTATGTCGACCCCCTGCCTGTAAGTCACGTCCTCCGCTCCACAATAAAACTAGGAAGATTACTTTTTTTTGCTCTGCCATAGCCTACTGGCCATTGGCTCAAATAGAGAAACTTCGTTTTGTGTCGTCATTTCAGTGTAGAATTTGTGGCTCTACCTCTGAAATTTACACACTCTGATGATCCACAGATGATCTTCAAGCTCACTCATCTGAATGTGGAGCAGTGGTTGATGGTGCTGAAACTTTCCTTCCCGGTCATCCTTCTTGATGAGCTTCTGAAGTTTGTGGCTCGTACATATCTAGAAGGTGAGCTTGTTCAGCAATGGTCATACCATTTTATTTTTGTTGGCTTGAAGTACCTTCATATATATGACATATTTTGAGCAAAAAAAATGAAAAGCTGATCATCAGGTGGTGTCAGTGAGCAGGGTTACCTGTTAACATCTTCCCTTTATTTATTCCAGTCTTAATTTCCTCTCACCTTCTTTCCTCTAATCTGTTTTCTCTGATAATGTTGATCTAATTTTTCTCTTCCCTTCCTGGACGCTCCACTTCCTTATTCCTTTTTCTGACAATGCAGCCTAAACCCCACCTCCCCTCCTCCATACCCCTATAACAAAACAAGGTATTCTCCTCTTGACTCAGCCGAGCGGTTTCTTTGCACCGTGCCGTTTGTATCCTGAGTGTTGGCTGGATCTCTTTTGAAGTTTCTAAAACTCTACTAATCATTTATGTCACGTGAATCTACATATCTGGTGTGTATTCCTGGAAGTGAGAGCATGTTATCCTAGTAAACACTTTCTTCTTAATATTAATACTACTGACATGCACATCTAGCATGATCATGCCATTTTGAGCTACTTTACAGTAATGAAACTAATACTGCTACTTGTTGCTGCTACAAGGTGAGTATTGTCAGAATGTTTCTGGAGAATGCAGATTTATTTATTTCCTGAAACTTTGCTGTTTTTAAATTTTTGTTTACTCTACATCTCTACTTTGTATGGATTTTCTACTATTACAAGGCATAGCTTAGGCTCCTGATGATGAGCAAACAGCTTCCTTTTTCAACATGGTGACACACTTGAGTGTGGTAATGTGCCAGAATTGGGGAACATGAACTTCTTTCTGTAAGGGACATTTTGGTAATATATAAAATGGCTCTTTGATTAAGATTCAGTCAAGCAGGAAGATGATTATCAAGATTTAATCAACAGTATGAGGTTTTCAGGGTTTCTACAAATGTGGGAGACATTTCTACAGTGGCCATGGTTTAAATATTTGGAAAATCCCCAGGGAGGAAGGGATGGATGGATGAATAGATGGATGGAGAGTGGGTAAGATGGATGAATGAATGGGTAGATAAATAGAGGGAGAAGCAGGCATGGACAGTGGGACAGATGGATGGTGGAATGATATAGAATGATGGATTAATGGAGGCAGAGAGGGATAGACAACAGGACAAAAGGATGGATGGATAGATGGACTATGAAAAAAGGGATGGATGGACTATGGACAAATAGACAAATTGAAAGATGCAGCTTTTAGATAAGGAGACAGAGAAAGTCTGGAAATAAATTATTTTTCAGTCTTTTATTTTCTTCTCCAGACTTATCCAGACCTGGAAAATAAAATCCAAATGTTTCCAAACTGCATAGGAACCCCTGGCTGTTAGTTGGATTATTTCTTGGCTCTAAGGAAACACTTGGCAACAAACTGTGTGTGTTCCAATGATGACACACACCTCCTCATATCAGCAACACATTACTTGGTGCAGTCTATCCCTATTTGTCTGAGTAGAAACTGGTTCTTCTTTATAGAGAACAAGTCTGCTTTTGAGTCCTCTTTTTCTAAAGCTAGAATGATATTCAGTCAGATCCCATCAGATATTGCTTTATACTTTGAATGAATAGTTATTCTTTGTTTTGTCCACTCAGGAAAAGTTTAAAGTGTGGAAAAGAAAGCATCTTAAGCAGAGGGAGCACGACGACGCAGAGGATGGAGAGATAAAAAAAGCAGCAGAATGCTGCAAATGAATGAAAGCTCGCCAAGTCACTTGATCTACACATCAAGTGGTGTGAAATCAACAAGAGACACATAAGGCATCTGAAAATACACCAAAAAGCTGCAAAAGTAATGTTTTTTTCTGTGTATGTTCCAAAAATAATATATAGTTACGGTATTTTAAAGCTATTCTGTTTATTTTATTCTTAAAGAATAAAGATGTGTACTGAAGATACCATGAATTGTAACTCTTAATCTGTTTTCCAGAATGCTGTCTGCATGTACAGTCAAACTGCAAAGAGCTCTGAGCCAGAGAACTTTATTATACCTGTTTGATTGTGACCTTAATGCTTGAGAGACATAATGTGACAACTTGTTTTTCATCTTCAGTGTGTAATAAAACAAACAAAAGATGGTACACATTTATATTTCTCTACTAACGCAACACTTTCATTTTCTAATCCGCAGTCGTACATTTAAAGGGTTGTGACGATATGGATGCTAGGTCTATGACTAATAAATCACAAATAGATTTATAATTACATAACAAAATACATTAAAAATCTTCTATTTTGCATTGCTTTATAAACCCTTATTGCACTGTGCTGTATAGAGGTCCTTCCTCACTGAGAAATATTGCTTAAATTGCTGCAGAGTCAAGTGTTGCACAGACGAGTGTTTTGCTGGAGTTGTGTCAGTTTTATGAAGAAATTAAGTTCAGGTTTGCATTAGTGCTATACAGGAAGGAATGTGTTAGAAGTAATTATAAAAATGGTTCTCGATCAACCGTTTCATTTACTGACATTGAGCTAGTGGAACCAGACAATACCGTCTGTGAGAAGTTCCAGTGTCTTAATACAAAAAGGAAATCAGTGGTGCATTATCTGGGGTGTCAGTTCAGCGTGTGGACTGTCTTGGTCCAGGCGACATGTTTGACGTTGAGCTTTGGTTTACTGAAAGCTTTTCCCACGAATGTTCACGAGGCATCAGGCGGCTGAGAGTCAGCTTCACCGACACTCTCTCCCAGGATCTCCTTGACTTGTTCCAGAGTCTCCGCCTGCCGGATCAACTCCAGCTTCACCTGAGAGTGGAGAGAGATATGGGATGAAATATCAGTGGGGGCGTGGGTGGATTGGACAGCTTACATCTCATCGCCGGAGATGTTTTTTAACTGTACCTGAAGCGACTGGGAGAGCTCGACGAAGTCCCTCTGCACGGTCTGGCTGGTGTCTACCTGAGAGCGAAGACTGATCACTTGGCTTCGGAGCTCCAGACACTGTTGGTGAAGAACGGCCTGGGAGCCACAGAGAGGGAGAAACACAGTTTTACACAAAATATACATCTTAATAAAATCTAGTGTAATCAGCTCCCTTCAGAAGTCACCTAACTAGTAAAATGAACAGCATTGTGGAGACCATGTCACACAGTAGACAGGTTAGAGATGAAGTTGTGGGGAAGTCTAAAGCAGGGTTAGGTTACTGGACAATATCCTAGGCTGGGAACGTCTCACAGAGGACTCCTCAATCCATCAATTGACAATGGAAAAGGCACACCTGAAAACCTACCAAGACAAGGCTGCTCTGGAGAACCTGCAGAGATCCACAACTCGGGCAGGACAATGAACCAAATACTAAACAATCCTGAGAAAGAAATGGCTACAAGCTACAAAACACTTGAGAATGGGGCAGAGGTTCACCTTCCAGGAGGACAACAGCCCTAAATAAACAGCCCGAGCTGCAATGAAATGTTTTAAATCAGGTGTCTCAAAATCCAGGGCCGCGATCCTGTAACTTAGATGCATCTGTGCTTCAACATACTTGAATTCAATAATTAGGTCATTAGCAGGACTCTCTAAAACCCGACTGCCTGCTGATGAGGTAATTCAGCCATTTAGATTAGGTGTCTTAGATCAGAGACATCTAAAAACGGATGAAGTTTGAGACCCCAGATTTAAATCAAAGCACATGCATATACGTTAGAATGGCCTAGTTAAAGTCCAGGCCAATTTTTACAGACATTCTCCATCCAATCTGACCAAGCTTGAGCTCTGGATGTGCAAAGCTGTACTTTTTGATATGTATTTGAGAAAACAACATTCTGAAAAGCATGCATTATTTTTCTTCTACTTGACAAATATGAACTATTTAGCATTAGTCTATCACATGAAATCCAAATAAGACTCACTGAAGTTTATGGTTGTAATGTGACAAAATGTGAAAAAGCTAAAAGAGCATACATATATTCACAATGTGAAATTAGTACAATACCTCAGGTTTTAACCACAAAAAGTGAGTATGATGAACATTTCTGATCCAATCTAATACAATAAGCAATGCTTGATAAAATACTACTGCAGCTTATCATCTCCACTCAAACTGAGAGTCCCCCTCCATACAGACAGCACTACAAACTTCACTAGTGTGACTAAACAGCTGCAACTCCATCAAAATAAGAGCTTTAATTTGGTTTTAAAAGCAAGTTTTATTATTTACTTTATCATTGCTGAGGGCTTTGTTCATGCTCTGCAAATGAGTAAGCGCCACCCGCAGAGCGTCCAGTTCACTGCGGCAGGCGAGCACCTCAGCCTGCTGCTGGTCCTTCTGAGCCTGGATCTTCTCCGTCTCTGTCCTCAGAGTGGAAAGCTGCACTGCAGAGACAATCACAAGCACAGCTCCATAACTTTACAGTTATGAGACTGATAACAACACAGATAGATCATTCTAGCCATTTCAAATGAAACCTCATCCTACAACACGATCACAAGGAACTGCTCATTTATGACCAGGCTAATAACGCATGACGTTCACTCACCCTCTAAAACATCTGATGACAGTAGTTGGAATCAGCAGCGGCCACAAGGCATGTAAAAAAATGAAGAAATGCTTTCAGCATCGTGAAAGTTAGCAGGGAAAAAAAAAAAAGGAATAAAAATCTGTCCACAAACCGTTCTCCTCCGTCCGACTGTCCAGCTGCTCCCTTAGATTGACAATCTCAATGCGAAGCCGCTCCTCACAGTGCGCCCCCTACAGGAATAGGATAAACAACGAATTCACATGGTGCTGCATAAAAATCTAAATACAAATCTGAATAGTGTGGTTTAAATTTATATCACGCTCCTCTGAGTGAACACAGCAGAAGAGCCCTTTGTGACTATTAAAGCTGCAGGTCTCTTGGTGTATGTCTCTAGCAGCTTTTCACATGTAAAAAACTTTTCATCTTTCAACCAACTCTGACCAGCTTTCCTGTCCCTCCTGATGAAAAGCATCCTCGGGGAGGCTGAAGCACTGCGTTTCGTTGTCAGGATGATGAGTCCAAGGTGAGGGGTGAGGTGATGCGCTACTTTACACAAACGCTTTTGCATGAAAGTAAAGAAGGTTTGGTCTCATCTGACCACAGTATCTACTGCCACACATACACAGGGCTCCAAACGAGCAAACGATGATTCCTTTGGATTTATTTGATCAATTTTACAGATTTTTGAATGCCGTGTATTTTTTTTCCTTCTACTTTCCACTGATGCTCTAATTATTGACCAATCAAGTAAAAACACATTTGATTTAATATGAGGTCATAATGTAACAAAATGTGAACAAATTCAAGGGGTACTAATAGTTTTACAGTACTGCAGTTATCTGCTATAATTTTACCTGCTGTAACAGCTCTTCATGCAAGTCAGATCATAAATAGTGTCACCAAAGTGTACAATTAAAAATGGCATAAAAATGTAATTTAAGATGAAGAGATTATTGTAGTAAAAGCCTCATTTATACATTGAATTTGACCAAAACCTAAGAATGTATGATATCACTATGTGAGGTTTTTAATTAATTGTAAACTTTCCTTTAAGCAGAAAAAAAACTCAAGGAAGAGAAATACAAAGCAGAAAAACAAGTTTCTGTTCCAAAGATTCTCTAAGATATAGTTTTTATAATTTCAGATGTAACTTTTTATTCTATATAGTGAATATTATGTAGAATAAAAAGTTATCATTGGATATTATCTTTATAAATTAAATATATCCTTATAAATTAAATTTAAATGGATTTTTCCATCATAAAAAACTGATTCGGCAGCCTTTTTAGGGGGGTGTTCTGTAAGTTAGCGTCTAAATATGGTGGATTTACATGCTGTGAGCTCGAGAGGGACGATCTGGGATCTAGTAAGCTCTCTTCAACGTCTTCTCCTTTCAGCCTGGATAGTTCGCAGCACATTTTCCGTTGAGACAGGGACAACTCTTCCTGCACCCAAAAAAAGAAAAAAAAAAGTGAGGATAAGTACACAGGTACTGCTAAGTACATTTTATTTAAATTCCCAATTCCCTAAAAAAAAAAAAAAAAAGAAAGAAAGAAAGGCGCTTTTATCACAAAGAAAACAATGCTGCAGTAAATTATTTTTTAAAAAGGTCATCCAGCTGTAACTTTAAAAAATATTTTTCAGAATTATAGAAGTGCATCTGCATGTGGACATTGAGCACAATCCAAATTATTAACCACTGTGCCTCAACACAAAACTTCTCAACTCTCATGTATATTTTGTATTATTTAATTATTTATTTTACAACAAACAAGACTGGACGACTTCTTGTTTGAGAATAAAATTTATTGCCGTCACATTGCCTTACAGTCGACTCTCGAGCAGATTTTAGAACGTTAACCTAAAAAGGGGCATGAAACTTTCCCCTGGCTGACGGCATCTTTTTGCAATCAAATTTCAACTACGAAACGTTTAAAATACAAAAGTATAAAATAGCAAGGGGTGAAATGAAGAGCTCCGTTTGTTTTTACCTCCTTGTTGGGGTGTGAAGAAGAAAAAAAAACAAAAAACCATTACAATACTCGCACTGTAACTGCCCAAATACACTGGAGCCAGCAAAGTAGTGCTGTTTTCTTTTCTATAGCTGATATGGCTCAGTGCCCAGGGCGGTGTCGCCTTTGGGACATCAAGAGGACAAAAATATTCAGTTGGTTTCTGATTTAAAGCTTCCAATTATAGCTAAAGGGCATTTGACAACATTTTTTTTAATTGATCCAAAATGCTTTTGATCGCTTCTATGGCAACCTAAACTGCCTAAACCCAAAATGCCTCGTGCTGCATTGAACAGAGATTCTTTGAAAACCAAACTGAGGTTTATGAAACCCTTACTTTATTTGTAAAAACACACACAAAAAAAATTGCATTTTAAATCTTTTTTTTTTTTTTTTTTTTTAATAAAACCACAAAACTAAAGTGAAACATTATTTATCTACTTCCTAATGCATGCTTCTGATAAGTCACATATTATGAAAATTACACTTGCTTTGTTAGGAGAACATGTGAGTTTAATCTGACAATTTTTTTTTTTCCCCAGATCAGTGTTATTTCACTCACCAGTCGGCTCTGAACTGCATTCTGTGATTGACTGAAAGATTTCTGTAAATCCTGTAGGAGGGTCTCTGAAGTCTGGACCTGAGACTGGAGCAATGTGACCTGAACCCCAATAAACACAACAATTATTATTTAAACCTGCACGTCACAGTGGTAGGTGAAGCTGACTAAGACTGGAGATGCATCCTTTAGGCAACTGCTGATTTTCACTGTTTTCTTTCTGAATTCAACAAGAATATGTAAGAAATATGTAAAAGAAAAGACAACAATCTGCTGCAAGGTTCTTAACTGAGGTCATACTTTAATATCACACAGAAAATTAAAGAATTTTTGAATTATTATATCATCACTTGTTTATGAACCAAGATGCATAAATAAGAAGTTTTCAACAAACAGTAGCACAAAGGAAATCAGATTTTTCAGTATTCGCCCTGCTGATCATACATCAGAGCCAATTAAGAGAAAATTGGTTGATTGATTGATGCATCAATAATTAGGACAACCAATCAGAGCAGCGTGTCCCACCTGTTTGTGGGTGTGGTGGGTCTGAGTATCCAGTTCTCTCTCCAGCTCCTCCTTCTCCGCCTGCAGCCGGCTCACTTCCCCTCGCAGCTCTGACAACTGCCAAACACACCACAGATTGATTACAATCCTCTGACCTGTCATCACCTTAAAGCTGAATGTTGCCGTCTCTGAACCTGTGCATTGAGGGCATCCCAGTCGCTGTGTGTTACAAGGCGGTGTCCAGCCGGCGGCAGGTAGATGGCTTCAGGAACCAGCGTTCCCGTGGAAACCAGCGACTCTGTGTCTTCCTGAACAAGGAGTTTTCTGGACAGAGACGGTGTGTCTAAGGAGAATGAGGACAGCGAGGCCGAGTCACAGTTCTGTAAGGAAAAATAACCCTCCGCCGAGAGCGGCAACCCTTCTCCTTCTGCCGCTGCCTCCGGCTCTGCCGGTCGACTTTGTGTTTGGTCCGCTGATGAAGCTGCTTCATCCTCCTTCAAGCTGTTGATGACCGATGTTGGAGAGTCATTAGTCGAGACGTCCGCTTCGCCGCGGCCCTTTCTGCTACTGGTCTAATAGACACAGAAAACAAAGGATGAGATTCAGACTAAAATGCTTAGAATAACTTTTAAAAGAGACCCAGATGCCAACTGACCGCGTTGTGTCCACTGGTTCTCCTCCAGTCCACAGGCTGGGACTGCAGCACAGCTATCCTGGCTTCATACTGGGCTGCAGTTTCTGAAAACAGGGTGTTCAGGATTAATTAGAGGTATTTTTACTTAATGACTGCTCTGACGAACATTTAGTTTCAGTTGCTGCCTGCAGTAAACTTTAAGACAAAGATCTACTTGTGTTTTTAATGATTTACTTGATGTACTTGTGCAACAAAACCCATCAGCTTTAAGCACCAGAACCTCTTGATACAACAGGGAAATAGCTACTGGGTGTTACTGGGTCATTACGCAGCTCTTCTGTCCCTCAAGGAACAAGTTTGTGTTTTAGCTCTGTTGGTTGCCATCTCTGTCAGCTGGTGGTAGAGTCAGCCTTTCTACTCCCACAGCGGTTCTGTCTGCCACAGAACTCCCTGGGACCGACTGCCTGTTAAGGTTCACAACTCTGGATCTTTTACAGAACAATTTGGATACGAAGGGAAAAGGCGTTTAGAGAAACGAAAGGCGAGGTAGAAAAACTAAATTATATCTTGGAAGTAACGTAAGTCGGCGGTGAAATCTAAAAAATGTTTCTCGCATCTAACTTTTACTGAAGGGTAATTGTTCCATTCTCTGAATAAGTTGGGCAAAACATATTTGATGATCCTCGGGTTTGGTCTGAGCACAAACTCAGCAGCCTGAGTCTCCAGGAGCGAAACATTACAAGAGTCCGATCAACCAATCAGAAACAGGTTTGGGGAAATAAAAGAGCTGTGCCCCATCAGACAACCAATGAAAAGTGCTTTCTGTTATGCTTCCTGTTATGTTTTAATATAAAAAAAAAAAATGCTCTTTCAACTAAGAGGGAGGGACCAAAAATGTCACCACTTTAGCTGCCACTCATAACTTTGGTCATGTCAACATTTTTTTTTTTTTTTTTTTCTAAAATATGTGATCTCTTTACGTCATTGCATCACATTTATATTTAGAGTAACATAACAGCACAATACCAACACACACGGCTCCTGACCTCTGAGAGCCTCCTGCAGAGACTGGATCTCTTCATCACATTGTTTCTGCAGCTCGGCCAGTTCCTCCTGTTTGCTCAGCTCACAGATGGTTGCCACGCCCTGCCAGTGCTCGGCCTGAGCTCGGTACTCGGCTAGCTGGGCCTGCAGGCTCGCCACTGAAAACGACACACAGAGTTATCGTTTATTCCACTTTTTGCAGGATGTCTAAAGCAGCATATACCTGAACATACATTAATCTGTTATTTCAGTCACATAATTTCACATGGAAAATCTTGTTCTATTTTTATTTTAATGTGTTATTTTGTTTATCTTTATGCCATAATTGTTTCACCACTGATTTGAAAAAAAAATGTAAAAACAAATGTTTGTATTTGAGCCTTTTTCCCCACCACATACGCTCAAATTAAATACTGGATTTTTCTTATCTATTGCAGTGATCATGCTACTGGATAAAAAATATCACTTAACTTTAAGTCTTTTAACACATCTTTACAAGGTTTGCTAATAACTGTGAAAGGGGCCATTTATAATGAAATGTAAAGATTTTGAGCAAGGTGCATTTTTTTCAGCATTACTTCAACCAGAGGTCTCCAAAGTATGGCACGCAGACCATTTAAAGCCCTTTAGAATGATTTTGTGCAGGCACCTGATACCTGATTAATCATAAATAGGGCCACAAACATCCAGAAATCTTTCCACAAAAAGCATGGACAGCACTCTTTCATTAAGCTTGGCTATATGTGGCAAGCTCTTTTTACAGACAGAGTGACTGATACCCTGTTCTTGTTGCTGGTAATTGAGGAAAAAAAAATTCTAGACAAAGAGAATAGAAAATAATCGATCTAAAAAAAAATACAGGAAGAGATTAGGTTTCAAATCTCCATTGATTTAAGGATCCCTTTTCTACAAAAAGCAGATGATTTTGTTCACATCTTTAAAATATTAATGTTTGGTTTATTATTATTGAGCAGGTGAAAATAAAAACATTTAATAATAAAATATTTTTAGTGTTTTTATTATTATTTTTTTTTTTTTAAATTATGCTCATCGCCCAGAGGACTTCCAATTTTACAATTTTAGCCCACATGGCAAAAATTCTGGACACCAGTATTTTAGACCAGAACTAAAAAAAAAAAAAAAAGAATGAATGAATGAACCTTCTGTTCAAGTGTTGCCATAATGTTTTTAAATGCTGAATAGTTTTATTTTTACAAAGATATAAAGATAAAGGTAATACAGCCAACACATCAGGATGTTATGACAATATACTATAAACCTATAATTTCTGCTACCACAAGTGTCATTAAAAAAACCTTCCACTAACGTTAGGACCTATATTTTTCTGACACAGGAGTGGTGATAAAGTCTCACTCAGCAGAACTGAAACAAAGCTGCACGTGTTTACAAACTATTACACTGTGTTCTGATTTTCTCTTTAATTTAAATCTATTTAAATAATGCAAAACCTTTTGATTTCATTATATACGAAGTATTTTGTTTAAGAAATTCAGAAGCCAGTCTCTCTTTTACCTGTTGCAGATGTCAGACTAAAGTTAATTCTTAAAGAATATACATGTAGAACCTAATTTGATGACAAGTGCACCACTATCATTGCAGGATGCATATTTCTTTTGTTAAGGTAGTTTTTGTAAAAGGTAAAGCTCCATTATGTAAGCATTTAAATAAACCTCACATATAAAAGAAATATTTTTTTGATTAAGTTTTCAGTTTTTAGACCTGAGAGTAGGATCACTGTTTAAGAGGAACTAAACTCAGTGAAATACTTCTATCATTTGACCCACAAACATGCAGATAAAGCAGGCATCTTTTGGAAGGCCCAGTGCAGGGTTATAAATATAAACAATAGAAGACAGCAAGTGCAAACAGGTTTAACTACAATATTTACCCAGCTCCTTTCTATAAACATACCAACACCCGCAGGATATTATAACAGGAGACCAAACCCCAAATATATTCAGGTATTTATTGTATTCATGACATTGAACCATCACACTGGACCTCAAGCAGCTTAGATTGTGTACCTTTCTGCTCTTTCTCCAAACTCTAGAATCTAGATTTCCAAATGAAATGCAACATTTACTTTCACCGGAAAAAAGGACATTGGATGAATGTGCAACAGCCCAGTCCTTCTTACACTTATCCCAAGTATAAGCACTAACAGTCCACACATTATGAATCTCCCCTAGTCTCCTGAATAGGCTTCACAATCCTCTCAAGGCTGCAGTTATCCCTGTTGCTTGTGCTGCTTTTATCACACTTTTTCCTTCAACAACATTTTCCATTATAATGCTTGAACACAGCATTCTGCCAACAACCAACTTCTTTAGCAATGGCCTTTTGTGGCTTGCGCTTCATATGAAAGACAGCCTGCTGGGCAGCTATCAAGTCAGCAATTTCCATGAGTGCAAGCCATAACATAACTATTTAGTAAGAAACTAAATGTTGGGTTTCCATTAGCTGCAACCCATAATCATCCAAATTAGAATAAGTAAACACTTGAAATACAGTATATCCTTCTAGGTGTAATAACTTTCTGGGCTGAACACTAAATTATCTTTTTGATGATATTCTCATTTACTGAGATCAACCTGTATATGGTTTTTAATCATTAAATCAAACATGCCTAACAACACATATTTCAATTCTATTCTTCATTTACAATTAAAACAGAATCTATTATTTTTTCTTGCCTACTGATTTCAGGTGGCAAGTTTGTAAAAAGGAAAAAATAAATCTGAAATGCTTCACTGTTTTACATATAACAAAACTACTAAAATGCAACTAATTTCAAAAGAACTTTTATGTCTAGGCATATTTAAAGACACCTAAGCATCACTTAAGGACACTTGAGGCATTTTTACTTTACTTTAGGGGTCATATTTCATGATATGCAACAAGTAATCTTGACTTGAATGACTGCATTTATCTGACAGCAGAGCTTGTAAAAAAATGTACTGTCACATATATAAATAACCAAACTGTACACAGAAAAGTTTTACATTTCTGAAACTTCATTTAATGCCTCAGTGACCCGTCAAAAACATGCAAATTTACACTTTCGCTTCCACCTTTCATGATGTACTTTCTGAATCACTTCTCTTTATTGTCAGCTGTGGGTAAATAGTTAAAACTAATATTTATTGTTACTTTGTATCATTTATATCTCTTACAGTCAACAATAAAGCAAGTATTAAAAAACTCTTAAAGTATCAGTTTTGTTAGCTGAATGTGTTAGCTGCTGTTAGCCGCTGCAGTTCATTTCAATGGTCAATCATGCTAACAGGCCGTTTAACTAATATCAACAGCTACAGCTTTAACCGAACACTAGAAACAAGATAACATTAAAAACAAATAAAAAGCAAACTATACATCTGATTGCATTCTCTCAACTGTCTGTGAACCAGATTACAGTTAAACCTGTTGCTTTTAGTACCTGTGTCTTCCTTCTCCGAGCTCATCTTCTCATCAGCAGGCAGGACATCAGCGAGAAGGGAAAAAAAAAAAAAAAAACTTTGGGTGGAAAAACACTAGTATTAAGAGTTCCTAAAGTACGTTTCAGTCATTTTGTAGGAGGGCGAGGGTTTGGTGTGGAAATCATTAGTTCAGGAAACAACTTTCCCCGGTCTGAGCCTGCGGAAAACACGTCAGCCTCCTTCCTGTTCACGAAGTTCTGACCCTGGATGCCATTCAAGCAAACACTCAGAGTGACAAGACAGGAAAACAGTTTGTCACTGTGGCTATGAGATAATGTTAAAATATGCAAGAGTTTTATGAGGGAAAAATGCTGTGAAATACCATTATTGCCTTTTTAGAAAATCTTGTAAATAACTGTATAATTCAGCAATTTATTTAGAGTAAGATGACAAAATGTACTATCCAGAGTTCCTTGGCATTTTTTATATTATAAAAGCATACATTTTAAGACCCCCCATTTTAAATAATAAATTAACTGGGATTAACCATTTTTTGGGGGGTGGTTATTTCTCACCAGTTACACCCAGGCCCAATTAGGCCAGCTGCCAGACTTGTAGAATCAAGAAATCATTCAAGTAGATCCTGCCTGACAACATGAAATAGGCTAAAAGATCTAAAAAGGAAACACACCATGCTCCAATCTTAAAACAAACAAAAAAAAAAACCAAAAACAAACAAACAAAAAAAACGAAGCCATTGACATCTATCACTCTGGAAAGGGTTACAAGACCATTTCTAGGACCTCGGGACTCCATCGAACCACAGTGAGAACCATTTTCCACAAATGAGAAAAAAACATGGAACAGTAGTGAACAATACTAGGGCAACACACAGCAAAAAAAAAAAAAAAAAAAAAAAAAAAACACCCAGGCTCTCAAACACTCATGACTAACGACAATTTAGAGAGACTATCAATCTACAGTCATGTTTTTGGAGCGTCTGGATAAGCTAAAGTACTCAGAGATAACCCATGCATTCGCAAAGAGAGCATGCAAACTTCATGCAGAAAACACACAGGTCAGGATTCAAACTCCAGAACTTCCTGCTGTAACACTCATCCACTGTATCACCCTATCTTAAATTAAACAACCATTTTCATTTTAGAGGGAACATGCACTTACCTGGAAACCTCTCCAAAAAAGCTAAACTTGTTCAGTCTGTTTTCCTGTTTTCATATTATACTATTTTGAACTTTTACCTTCTAAAGCCCATAGAGATTAGAAAAACCTATTTTTTATTATTTTTTTTTTTTTTTTATGAGTTAGGTGATTAGGTGACTTTGTGATGCCCACTACAACACATTGACTTTGGTGTCATTAAGCCACTTCGGAACTAATTTGGCAGTATGCTTAGGCTCATTGTCCAGTTTGAAGACCCATCTGCCCCAAGCTTTCACTTCCTGGATGTCTTGAACTGTCACTTAAATATTTCCACACAACAGTTGTTTGCCATTTATTTTGTGAAGCGCACCAGTCCCTCTTGCAGCAAAACTCCCACACCACAAGCTATTGGAAGCTTACAAGCAAAGATATATGCTGGACTTTCAATTGTCAGACTAATTTTAATGTATATAAACTCATGACTTAGAAGTTAAAAAAAAAAAAAATAAATAAAAAAAAAAAATATATATATATATATATATATATATATATGAGTATTATTATACTCATTTATAATAAATGAGTCCCTTATTTTCTTAACTAAAAACAGCAAACATTTAGTCTGATTTAATATGGTTTCAGCTATACTTTATACAAACTAATTAGACCCCCAGATAATTCCATTAGCATTTAAAGGTGTAACATTTGAGTCTATAATTTCCAGTATTTGGGATAAACCATTTTGAGGTGGCTTTTCAGCAACAGCCTCTGAAAACAATGACACAATTGTCATGTTTTTGCAGCTAAAAATGGAGACAACACTTCAAAGAATGGAGGAAACAAACAGATCTATGGGATCCATAGGATTGATTCTAGACTTTCCAGTCCTTGTCTATTTTGAATGTCTGATTTCTATCTCATCTTAAAAATCAAAACTCCAGAAGCACAAGCAGTCTCACCGCCTTTTCTGTTGCAGCAGAACTGAATTAATAAAAAAGAAAACTAGAGCATGGCACACTGGGATATCAGGTGGGTGTAGGCCAACCTCAAAAATACCTCGAGGATGTTTCACTCCAAAAATGATTTGCATCTGCTTGTGATTGATTTTAAGATAAATCTCTATTTGCATAATGGGACTTAAAAACACTATGAAGAATTTCATTTAATGAAGGTTGCTATATATTTATTTTTTACAGTATGTGACATTTAATCTTTAGGTCTCATTTACTAAAGTCTTAAAATATTATAACCCAACTTAAGGTAATATTAAACTTAAAGACAGAAACAATGAGATAAAATGAATTATGACAAAAGCCCTTAAAGTGGTGTGTATAAACACACATCGTTTTCTCCCAGAACAAAGCTCTCTCTATTGAACCGTTTAGTTATTTAAAACATGATGGACAAGATGGAGAGAATATTAAAAAGTTGAAATGCTACCCGGTGCAATTCCATGACTGCTGGCAAACAATCACAACTGCAAGATTTTTAATTGAATATTCTACTAACTAAACCACAGACACTTGGAAGGGTAATACAAATATGTGACTTCTTGATGAAAAAATATTGTATAAAATTCTGGGTAACACCCTCAAAGTTTCAAATGTTTACAAAGAGACTCAAATCAGTGCTATATGTAGCTATAAATAGCATCTTTGTGTTTTCATGCAGTGGTTCACACCTGAATTACTTGGAATGGGACAGAGGCACAGGACTCAAGCATGTAAGTGCTCAGAGGAAAGATCAGTAACAAGCTCATGTCATCTGCAGGTAGTGTAGTTTAACAGCTCCAAAACCATGTAACAGGCTACACAGAAGTCTACGCACCATGGAGGAATTTCTGAATGCAATATGTATTTGGAATAAAAATAAAGACACATATTTGAGCTAGTGTGAAGTCTTGGCAAGTTGGTCCCAAGTGATTGTGCAGAACTTTTTTTTTTTTTTTTTTTTTTACAAGTTCATGTCATGATCACCGACACTCTGGCGCAGATACTCCTCGTAGAGATTTTTCTAGAGGGAGAAAACAGACTGTTAAAACCCAAACCCATCATTCACCACCAAGACCAGGTCAGAGTCAGACATGATACCTTTTTGGTCTTGACCACCTCCTGAATGTACTCAAGCTTCTCCTGAAGTTGCCGTTTCTGTTTGCCTGAAAGAGTCGGCTGAGTTCTGCAGAGTCAAGAAAAAAGTTCCCAATAGTTTAGTTCCTTCCACTTTAAAATTATGCACTTCTTTGTGTTGGTTTGTCACATAAAATCCCAATTAAATGCACTGACATTTGTGGTTGTCGCATGAATTGTTTTATATGGCACTGAAGATTGGCATTGTGATAAACCACAACTTCTGATATCTACAAATTCAAGAAAGTCAGTTGTTTGTTTGACTGGATGTATGTTTTCTAACTTGGCTCCTATTTGAATTTGTTTTTTTTACAATAACCAAACATAGAAGGTCATATAAGCAAGAAAAAACAAAACTACTCCATCCTAGCTTATTTCTTGGGAAATGAAAAGTGCTATGATGGCGTAAAAGAACACAGACTAGATAGCGACCAAGTTATATTTGATCAAACTGAAAGCACAGATGGCTCTGAGGCCTCCTACCTGAAGGAGAACCGTGCAATGATGAGCAGGAGAAAAGAGACAAAGACCAGTCCACTGCAGCAATAAAGCTGCTGCTCCCCAGACAGAGAGTCAAATATTCTCACTATGGGGGTCTGTGCAACACAAAGCAGCCATTAATTTTTATCCATACTTTAAAAACAACAAAAGCGGCTGATTTTGCACCTGCTTGGACACTCACCAGATACAGCGAGAGTGCCTCTCTGCCCTGGTGGCCTAGAGCCATGTCCAGTAGCTCCTTGGACAATGTTCCCAGCACCAGTAAGGCCAGCAGAGCCAGTGGGATGCAGAAACCCAGCAGGGTCAGGAAGCAGCTCTTGCAGCGGGCACGTCTGTTCTCCAAACTGCTCTGCCTGTGGGATCAAGTGATCAAGGTTACACTCTGAAAGCATCGCTGATTCAGGGGGTACTAAAAACATTTCTAGATCACATGTTCACACATTTCCAAACTCAAATTTTAAAGATTTTTACAGACATTTGAGTTAAAAACAATCTTTAGCACACATTTTTGCTGCTTGTTTTTCTGTTAATCACAATTTAAACTATGTTTAATTTTCAAGTTGGATGCCCATGCCAGTGATAAAAGCTAGCCTAACTCAGGTACATTTACATTTCATTTGTTTATTTATGAATGTACATCATCTCTTTTGAATTTAAATATAATGAAAAAAATCATTTCTGCAAGTTCAGAAACTTTACTATGACAAAAGATAAATCCATTTAAGGTGTGGCAATTGAAAGATAAAGGATGCAAAATTAATATAAATCAGTGTAAGCAGCACTTTGTTTTGAAATTTAGATGTTTTAAAAATATATATACATGTCTTAAACAACAGGTTTAAGAATAGACTGGAAATTCAAACATTTTCCCATGCTTTATGTTTCCCCCTATACTTATCCAGAGATGGAAAATGATAAAAAAAAAAAAAAAAAGGCAAATCCCATACTTCAGTTGAAATCAAAAATATGTACGTAACCTACTAAAATCCTGAGAATTTATTAAGAGTCAACAACAATAAAATGTAATGGAATGATTGATTGATCTGATGTCAGAAAAAATAAAATAGGATCATAGAAATAACTTGTGAAGTGTGTTTTTCACCTGTCATTCGCAAGTTTAGCCGTGATGGCCTCGCTGATGAGCTCACAGTCCTTCTCCAGGGAGTTGAGGGTATTCTGGACCGTCTGGTTGATGGTTTTCTCGATGGTACGACAGACCTCCTCAATCTGATTCACACAGCGACTGGGCTGAAAACAAAAGCACAGAAATGAATAAAACAAGTTCTTAATGATTTTTATATGCGTACATTTAACGTCAAATCAGAGATTAGGCCCTACCTTGTTTGGATAGGGAATGTAAATGGTGGGCATGTCAAAGCCACATTTGTTGAGTCCTGGTCTTTTGCAGAGCTCCTGAACGATCTGCATCATTACTCTCTAACATGCATTCAAACAAAAAGCATTAATTAGTCAATCTGGAAGTTGGTTCCACCAAATACTGTCAACAAATCTATCATCCACCCTTTAGACCAACCGTTGCTTCCCAGACGTAAATGCAGAACAAACATATCTTCTCCAAAGAAATGACTGACAGACTAAAGTGTGAGTTCAGAAACCTAACCCAAAAAAACTGTCATATTTATTTATTTTTTTAAAATTTGCTTAATATCTTTAGCTTTAAATTTGTCATACAGACTAATATTCCCTAGATAAAAACAAATAACTGCCTCATGTAACAAATCTTGGAAAAGTATTCAACCAACACAAAGTTCTGCACAATTATAAAGCAAAGGACCTTGATTTACAAGTAAATGCCTTAAAAGTGTGGTGTGCCTTGTTCTTTCGCCCCCATCACTCTGACACCCCTAAATAAAATCCAGTGCGTAATTTAATCTCAGAATAAATCCAGCTGCTCTTTGAAGGCCTCATGAAGACTAAGGAGCACAGCAGACAGGTCAGGGAGAAAGATATAGAGAAGTTTAAAGTAGAGTTAGCTAGGTTTCTGATAATATAGCAGAACTGCAAATCTACATAAACCTGAAGTCTACCTAACCTGACAGACGTGGCAACAAGAGCATTAGTCAGAAGCAGCCAAGAGGATGCAAGGCAGAGATCCTTAGGTTTCAGTCAAGTCCAGATTTAAATCCAAATGAGAATCTGTGAAGAGACTTGACAACTGATGCTCACAGACACTCTCCATCTAATCTAACTGAACCGTTTGCAAGGCACTTAAAACACCCCTCCATACCAATGCAGAAGAATGCCTGAACAGCTCTGTAGCTGAGTTTACCTGTCTGTCTGACTCTCCACCAGCTTCATCCGCCTTGCTCAGATAGAAGCGCAGCCGGTCGCCATGTTTTTCATTCAGGCATTCCACAATGTTGAGGGTGCGCTTGCACAGAGCCTGACCCATGGGGTCAAAGAAAACCAGGATGAGGTCACAAAGTTCCCCTGAAAGTAACAATTAAAAGCCATTATTTTCCACAGACAAAAATCATCTTGCAAAAAAAAAAATAAATAAAAAAGTCAGATGATTATATTTTACCACAAGTAAATAACGTTTAATGAAACAATTACATATTAGAATACATTATTATGCTGTTCAGTCCTAAACCATTTTTTCGTTTTTCCTCACTTAAACTCAGAAGTCAGTACATTGTAAGAGTTGGACTAGAAAACTGGAGGTGTTCATATTTTTCTTTGAGGCAATAAAAGGTTTTGTGTACAAAAGATGTGAGAGCAAAGCTTCAGAAAAACAGGTTCTACTTATTTTGAGCTGAAAATGTAAAGTAAAAATTTTGATTGATGGAGTTTAAATTTGTAATCCACGACTCTCTGCTTCCCTGAGGTATAAATGTATGTCAAGCCCATTCGACTCTTTAGGCTGCTACTAAAAATGAAAAAGACAAGAAAACATGAGGTTCAAATAAGTTAGACCTTTTTTAAAATCCTCATAAGTCAGCAATATGAGAGCGAGAGAGAGCAAATCAGGCTGCTGGAAGCTGGGGTCCTGACTCTGGAGAAGCTACTCACCTCTCCAAGTTCAACTGACTGGAAACATTTTTGCATTAGGATGTTTAAGCATCATAACTACAACAATCAGTTTGAATTCATTCTCTGGATTTAGTCACTGATGGTCTTCATCTCCTTCCCCTTCCTCTCGTTTCTTGTAGGCTAGCCTTAGTGTATAAATCCCCCTGAGCATTCATAGTTAAAGGTCAGTTTTTGTTAGTTATCCTTAGTCAGGTTTGTCTTCGCTGACATTTTCTTTTGGGCCAATTTTTCTAGATTTTTGAGATTTGCTTTTGATAGGTTTTTGTTAACAATTTTTGGAAAAAAAAAATACTTGGAGAATACATTTCTTATACCTTTGTCTTGCACCTTGGAAGTAAAAATATTTTTCCATTCATATCCAGACATGGAAAACACTGATATCTAATTCCATATTTTTCAAGACTGCATAGGAACCCTGTAAACAAATCTCTGCTAGTGGTGCCATTAATCACAGTCCAAAAATACATCCTCTTATCTTTGTTTCATGCAAGGTTATGAAAAAGTTTCATAAAATCTCCAAAAGTGGCCTCTAAACCAAACCCTAACAGCAAGGAGGAAAGAGCACCGACCCACCGAGCCAGAGGATCACCTCATCCACATCAAAGGGATATTTCATATCTCCATCCACCAGGCCTGGAGAATCCACAAATGTCACCAGGCTGAACCGTTTCTGTCGCGATGTGCAGATTTCTGTGCTCAGGTACTCTGAAACACCTTGAGGAGAATTTAAAAGGTTGGAAGGCCATTTCAAAATCAGCATCACGATGATAAGGGGTCAAATATAAAACAGAAGATTTTAAACAATTTCTCTTCTCTGTTTGAAGAGATAGACAAGCAGCCAGAGCATTTTCTGATGCAGATGAATCACAATCATGAAAATGCTCACCTTTAAACTCTTGCAGAGGCTTGAAATGTGGATATAGATGAAGGGTTGCATTTCCCTAAAGATGGAGACAAATCCACATTTGTCATTGCTCCTGCATTAAGCCACTGTGCAATACAACAGGCACCAAATGCAGAAGCAGTTTATCATGGGACTTAAAAGTATTTGCTGCTGGAAAACAGCACGAGAGTGAAAAAAAAAAAAAATTATATATATATATATATATATATATATATATATATATATATATATATATATATATATATATATATATATATATATATATATATATATATTATATATATCTGTGTGTGTGTGTGTGTGTTAACACACACATTTAACCAACAGCATTCCTGTTCCACAAAGATGATAATCTGCTGCTGTTGTGCTCACCGTGAGGGACTCTCTTTTGCGACCGCTTGTAACAAAGCTGAAGCCCTGCGTCTCAATAGCCACACCAGTGCGCTGGATGTGCTCCTCCACATACCTGGACAACAGCAAATACATGCGAGTGGAAGATATAAGACAGCTTAAAGTGCATCACAGAAGACAAGAAACCAAAGGACTATAGTTGTACACCGAGTCAGTGTTTAAGAAGTATGAAGATACAGTGCTCCAAGATACAATATTCCAAAATTTCTCACATTACAACAACAAAGTTCAGTGTATTTTATTGGGATTTAATGTGAAAACCCAACACCAATTTTCCAGTTTTGACACAGATTCGTAAATGAATTTAAATCTGTACTTTAACTGGGCCATTCTAACATACGAGTAAGCTTTGATCTAAACCAGTGGTGTCCAAAGTCGGTCCTCGAGGGCCGGCATCCTACATGTTTTAGTTCTCTCCCTGATGATAGTAACTACCTCCTCAGTATATCAATGTTCTGCAGAGGCCTGCTAACGAGCCATCATAAACATGCAGAATACCAGCCCCTGAGCACCAACTTTGGACACCACTTATCTAAACCATTTCACTGTAACTTTGACTGTCAAATTAGGCATACTGTCCTGCTAGAAAGTGAACACAAACAAAGTTTCAAGTCTTTTTCAGCTTTTACCGTGTTCTCCTCTATGATTTCCTGTATATAGCCCCATCTAACTTCCTATTAACTCACCAGTTTTCTTGTTCCATCTGAAGGACTAAATCCCCACTGCATGATGCTGTCACCTCCATGTTTCAAGCTGGAGACGGTGTTAAGGGGAATGTGTGGTTATTTTCTGCCACACATTGCGTTTCTGTATGTAAGCCAAAGTCTCAGTTTTTGTCTAATCTGACCAAAGCACACTATTTAACCTGTTTGCTGTGTTCCCCATGTAGCCAATCCCAAATGGGACTTCTCATAACATTCTTCTTGCACACGGCGCATGACTGATCAGATTCCTACAACTCCTGGCTTTTTTTCTGTTTAAAATGTAGCACACATGGTATATAATCCATATGCTAAAAAAAAATAAATAAATAAGCAAACAACACCATTCTTTTCTATTGAAAAACCCACACAGATGATATAGCTACATCATCAGCTTCTGGTGCTGTAATGTTGGCAACCAGTGATTCTTTTCAAAAATGTTCTTTTAAGATGCATCCACATTTCTGACAAAACAACCTATGGCTGAAGTCTACCAATCGGTGAGCTTCAGCACAACGCATCCAAAATGCTGAGAGGCTGTTAAAGCTTATTTTAAGTAACCCTTGATCCATCTACTTTGTTCCTTTGCCTTAATGATGCTGTTTGTTCAACAATTTTCTCTCACAAACCTTTTAAATGACACAGGTGCTGTCTATTTACAAAGCATGTGATTTCAGAAGGCCCCCTAAATGTAAACGCAAGTAATACTTTTAGCATTTTTATGTGTGAAACCTTAAAAATTATGCTCTACTTTGTGTTGGATTAACATATAAAGTTCCTGTAAACTCCAAATTGTAGAGGGGAAACCCATATTTACCAGTTGATGAATGAGCTTTTCCCAGCTGAGTGGTTGCCCATCAGCATCACCGTTATTTTTTTCCTGGGTGGAAGCAGCTTCACGTCAACAGATTGAGCCACTGCAATCAAGCCTGCAGAAAACACCAGAACACAAGCAAAACTACAATTAAAGTCCGTTTTATAGTTAGTTTTAGTAAAAAATTAAAAAATAAATGAGTGCAAAATTTCTTCTCGCCCACCGGGCTAAGCTTAAATCGTATGTGCTAAAACAGACTGTGATACACAACAAACAACGCAACTGAGAGTTGTCCAACTATTTTTTTTATTGTTTATTGCAGGCTATCAAAACAGAGGTGGCTACCTGATTAGCATCAACTCTAACAAGTGCAACGTCAGCCAAAATCAGAAAATCCTTAATTAGCACGCGTAGCTAACATTTAGCAACAACCGAAATACTCCAGGGCGTTACTAGGGTAACAACAAACACCTTTTCACAAAAGCTGTATTTTTTTTTTAAGTAGTTGCAGTACTACCAGTTTGTTTAAGTGATGTAACCCACCACTGTCCGCCTCCGTGTACAGCTGATGAATATCCCGCAAGATGCGCTCATCGCAGGACACCCCACCAGCTATGGAGTCCGCGTTAGCCGCACTTCGGCTCTTAACTTTTCCCGACATAACTGCAGAGGGATGAGGTCAAAGTGTTACCAAAGACCACTAGAGCCTTTACAAGTCCAGAACTAGCAATGAGAGAACAGTCTGTTCTCCAGTTTGAATCACCCCGGTCCGACAAAAACCGGTGATGAGACGTTTTCCAGCCACGTCGTCAGCTTTGGGCGTCTTTTGTCTTAAAGACCTCTGGGAAATGTAGTTCCTCTGAAACCATTTTGAAATTGCTAAACGTGTTATCGCCACCTTATACCCATAAATGAAGTTTTTTTTGTTTGTTTGTTTGTTTTTGCTAAAAACAAATCAAATTATGATTCAAATAAATGTCCTAATCAAAGACAAACATGACAGACAACGTTGTTTTGTTTATTTTTTTCCTTTTAATTCTGTTTGAATATTTAGCAAAATTAAAAAATATACAGTGCCTCACAAATGTAACACATCTTGAACTTTTTCACATGCTTACAACCACAAACCTTAACATATTTCTTTCGCATTTTTAGGTTTGACAAACCAACACAATTAGGACAATAAACCAAAACTTACAGGCAACTTTTTTATTAAAGAATAAAGCAACATAATAACATATCCAAACATTTTATTTTAAACTGGGTAATAAAGAAGTTGTGAGGGCCCCAAATCAAACTCTGCTCCTCAAAACAATCATCAAGCACTGGATTCACCTAAAATCCACAATATAATTCGTGATCAAACATTTGTCAATTATACATATAATATTTATAATAGTATATCCTTCTGAAGTTTGTCAGGGCATAAAACAGTAATGGCCAATCAGTAAAATATAAAAATATTTTACTGATAAAGCCTTTACAGTTTGACTACACTGCTTCACATTTAACATATTAATATCAAGGATCACAAGTTTTATTTTATATAATTACCACTCATACAAAATAAAAATTACATTTAAAGGCACAACTTGTGACTGTTCTAGCACTCTTGGGTGCCCCCTGTTTACTGTGTGCCTTAAGCAGCTGCTCAGTTTGCTTATTCTTCGAGCTAGTGCTGCCAATAGATTATGCCTTCGATTAAAGGTGGCATTAGACATTACAGTGTCTAATTCAGCCCCAACCAGGTTAGTTTCTCTTTTACCTCAACAACAAATGTGATTAGTGCTTGAGTGGTTTATAGGCAAATGTGCCCTCTCTCTGAAGAGAAAAAGCATCTATACAAAAACGAACAAAAGCTTCCATTTCTGGTCAAACAGCAGAATCTGTCCACTTGTTTAAGCAGGACTTAAACCTGAACCTCACTTGAATACTGAACAACAGGCAAATGTTTTGGGTCTAGGAAGTGATGGGGAGTGAGGGACAGACATAATGGATTCGTGGCGCCAACTAGGACTGGCTCTCATTTAATTAGTGATTTCTTGTAAGAGGCACCAACTTAAACCCCATTGCAGTTAGATTATTTTGCTCTTCCTGTAACTCCTACCGACCAGCTGTATCTTTCAAGAAATTGAGTTTGAAAATGCAGCTATCAAGTGAAAAATGGTCTAGGGAAGCACAAGGAAACTGCTTAGTCCTTCAGCTTCAGTCAGGAAGAGCTCCCTCTTACATACCAGTGAGCTTAGTTAGAGGAGAGCAAGTATACTGAGTACACTCACTTTCTTTTTGATGTGTATCATATTCAGCAACCTGTTGCTTGCATCCTGCATGTGATCTACTCCTTTTTAGTCTATCACTACCTAGCATTGTCTCCACAAATATGTGGCTGGTTTGCTCAAGGCACACATTTCCTTCTGATCCTTGATGTCAGATAGTGTGGCTTTTAAAATAATTAATCCCCCTTAAATATTTCCATTAATTGTTACAACTACAAATTTCAAAGCATTTTACATTACAAAGAAGTGCATAAATGTATCTGACAAACAAAAATCTGAAAAGTGTGACATGCATTTGTATTTGGCCCCCCTTGACTCTGATACCCCTAATTAAAATCCACTGAGATTATTTGCCTGTAAAAATCTAACTAATAAACATTATTACGATTATTCTGTTCTTTGAAAACAGAAATTTAACTTTTTAAAATTCATGCAATATGCTATGTATGGTGGAAAACCACCACTGAACATCACCATCCCCAGTATAAAACTTGGCAGTGGCAGCATTATGCTGTGGGAATGCCAACAGAGACAGGTAGGCTGGTCAGAGTTGATAGGGAAATGGATGGAGCTAAATTCAAGGTAATCCTGTCAGAAGCTGCTTGAACTTAAGAATGTGTGTTTAGGCTTGCTGTGCTACTGGAATGCACATATTCAAAGCTACAGGAAATGGGTTTATATCAAAGCCTTTCCATGTGTTAAAATGGTCCAGTCAAAGCCCAGACTTAAATCCAATTTAAAAAAAATCTGTGGCAAGACTTGAAGACTCCTGTTTATAGATGCTCTATCCAGTTTTTAAGATGATTATTATTTAAATGAAATAAACTGAGCTCATGAAATAAATTATAGTTACATAATAACCTGAGCAAGATAAATATGTCCTTGTCATCTTAAGCTGATTAAAATGGAATGTAAATCCAGTGCTGTTACAGACTGGGTGCTTAACTTCAATTCCTTCTTACAACATATAATAAACATATTCATTACTCACAGCAGGTATCAAATAACTTATAAAATCCCTGTATTTAAGCCAAACCTTGTTAAATGACGTTTTCCTAAACTGAAGGAGCAACCAGTGGATCATCTTAAAAGAAGATTTTAATTGTAAACATGTAATAAGCCAGTTTCAGAAGCAGAAACATGCTTATGATAAAAATAAAAATCATTTTAAGATGTAACTACAGGTAATTTAGGAGCTAGTATGAGGTAGTTGCAGAACCCCTGCATAAATGCACACCACACTTTTCAGATTTTTGTTTATATAAATGTTAAAAACCATGTATCATTTTCCTTGCACTGTACAGTGATGTGGAAAAGCTCAAGTGGTAAAAATACTTTTGCGTGGCACAATTTTGGGGGGGGGATTCAATATATATGGGAACATATAAGGGCACATTTTAAATCCTTTGCAAGGCTGTCTGATCTAAAGAAATGAAAAAGCATTGAAATCGGTGGCCACAGCCTTATCATAGATGTACATAACCATTTTTCATCGTTTATATTCTTTCGTTAGGACAAGCTCAGGGACCTGGGGGAGGGTTTTCTCTTATCTTTGACTATGATAAAGTGACACTAGTTTTTATTTCGATTTTTTTTTTTTAACCTTTTCATGCCAACTGGTTAAATGCATTTCATGTTTTCCATTATTATTTCAGAATATCATAAATAAATTAGAGGGAACATTCCCATTAGGGGTCATGCTTGCTGAATGGACAAGTGCACTTCAGGCTCTGCTTTATTTCATTGTTACATCAGAGCATCCTTTTGTCTTCTGATTACCAGTGGGCCTTCCTCTCTCTAGCAACCAGTTTCAAGAAGTGGGAGTGGCTCGCATAGAAGCTGAAGGACGAGTCCACGTCCACCCACTGGACCTGTCCTGCGTCATCGCCAGCCTGCAGAGGCAGCTCGCTCACACTGTTGCCTGCAATGACAGGAATATTTAAAGGATGAATGTTAGTATCAGGATTTTTAAAAAAAGAAGAAAAATGTAGATAAGTTACCCGCTTCATCATGAAAGTTGACAGCAACTGTCTCCATCCAGGCATTGTCAGTGTTTCTTGGATCATCAACATATCCTTTATAGACCTGAAAAGAGACAGATGGAGAAAGGAATTTGATATATTCTCCAAAAATGTTTGTGTGTTGTTTGAGTGCTTCTTTATATCCATATTTGATAACTGGATCTTGCAAAAGTATTCAGATTCCTTGAACTTTTTCGCATTTTGTTATGTTAAGCCCACAATTTCCAATGGATTTTATGTAAAAGCGAAAAACAAACCAGTGCATACTTTTTTTTTTGACAAACTGAAATCTAAAAAAGTGTGGCTTCCCTTTGCATTCAGCACCCTAGAGTCTTACTTTGTAGCACCACCTTTTGCCGCAGGTCTTTTGGCTGAGTCTCTCCCAGCTTTGCACATCTAGAAACTGAAATCTTTGCCCATTTATCTATACGAAATAGTTCAAGTACAGTTAGATCCGATCGAGACGTTCTATGAACAGCAATTTTCAAGGCTTGCCACTGTCTTGGCAAAGATTGTCAACTGGATTTGAGTCTGGACTTTGACTGGGCCTTTCTAGCTCTGTGATCGAAACCATTCCATTGTAGCTCTGTCTCTAACAGGTTTTCTTCCAAGATTGCCCTGTATTTTGCTCCATTGGTCTTCCAAGAAACTCTGAACAGATTCCTTGTCCCTGGTGTTGGTGTGTTAGGGACTTTATGGAAGATTACCTCCAGGGCTGCACAATACATCAAATCGCAATACCAATGAGTGCGATATCACAACTGCGATCACTTCGAACTGGTTGGATGCAAAGAGTGGTGCGGATATTGTGATCAAGGAAAAGAAAGAAAAGAGTGTGGAAAATGTGGGTTAATTATAACTGAATATTCCAAAATCTGTTCAAAACAAATCTAAATCTGCATCTGCTTTTATTTCTGTCTGAAATACAACGAGCTAAAATGTGACAGTAAACTGGTAGGTGTGAGTAAGTTACTCACTTGAAACCCTGATGATTCAAAGAGTTTTTGGATGCGTTTATGGATCTCTTTCCTTTCCGACTGCTTTAACGAAAGTGAGTTCAGTGCTTCCTCAGAGAACTCCCGCTGCAACGTGAGGGAAACCTGTTCCCCTGGGTCCACCATTCCCTGTCAAAAGACAGAATGTGCAGACAAAGAAGTATTTTACAGCATTCTCAGAAAGAAAAAGCAAAAAATTGCTTCAAAGCTTCATTTCCCCAACTTTAACCAGAGAATAAACAACCACAATGCTGTTGTGTAATATGTTTGATCATTTAAATTGCCATGGTTCCAAACGATGCAAAACAGCAGGTCCGACTAAATGAAAAAGAAATATGGACATAACCTACCCCTGGAATGGCCCACTCCCCACAGTCTTTCCTCTTGATGGACACAAACTGTAGGATGGGTTTATTGGAGGCTGGGTGATGAATCTTAGCTCCACTGTCATCTACCTTCCATCTGCCACACAGAATAATGTTTCAGGTCATCAGAGAGTTAGAAGAATACTATCATCTACAGGAGACAGTCAGAAGTTTACACACATTCATCAAGGACATACATTTTGTAATAATTTCAAGCTTTTAATTCTGCATTTGAGTCCTTCTTTTTCCCGGGTGGACCAAATAATACAACACATGACTGCAAAATAGGAACTGGTCCAACAGATTTTCTAAATGGTTTTAGTCAAGGCCATCCCAGATGTTTAATGCTTTATCCAAATGCAGTTTTGATGCGTGTTTGGGATCATTTTCCTATTTAAATACCACATATATCCAAGTTTTAACCATCTAGCTGTTGATCGGAGGTAAACTTCAAATACATTTGGAGATAGTCCTCAGTCTTCATTGTCCTATCATCTTTGTACAATGCACCAGTATCACTGACAGCAAAAAACAAACATCATCTTCTTCAAAAGATCTAAATTAATATGACATTAATGCAAAATATGGGTGGATGGAAACTTCTGACCAAAACTGTAAATGTTTTCACAAATAAAAGGAAACCAGTTTAATAAGTTGATGGTGAGATTTATGTCTTTAAAAATATAATAACATTCAAAATATTAATCTATGCCTAAATAAAAATTACCTCGTGACAATGGGGTCACCAGCATGATTGGGTCCCCATCGACCAAGCAAACCTCTTCCAGTCAAACCAGTGCGTCCACAAGGATTTCTAGGTAAGAAACAATCACTGTTGAAAGTAGGGATTTCTGGTGCAAACACAACATTTCTTCAGTAAAGAGCACGAGGCAGATTGGCTGTTCACTCAGGAACAAGCACTCACAGAAAGACCACATCTAAATATTGCTGTGCACTATTATTAAAGATCCATTAAGTCTGGCTTTTACATTTTATATTGCAGCTCTATACTGAAAGAACCAGTGGCACACACACCATGGGGTTATTAATCAGATTTCAGGGAAATGTTTTAAATGACTATTTAACTTACAACGGCTTTCCATTTTCCACCTTGTAGCTTCCCTCAAAGCTCGTCCTGTCCACACCATCATCCACAGCATTGAACTTTGGAGAGAAGGAACTGCAGGACAAGCAAACGGTACACAGAAATGGCATAAAAACCTTAGGGAAAGTATTCACACCCCTAAACTTTTTCACTTTACAGTCACAAACTGTAATGTATTTTGTGGGGATTTTATGTGATAGACCAACACAAAGCAGGTCATCACTGCAAAAAGTAAATATGATTTTTATGAAGTTTTTTATATATGTATATACAATAATCTGGTGTATATTTCTATTCAGTTCATGTAAAACCATGTGTATTCTGAAGGCCCTTAACAAGTAGATAGTGTCCACTTGTGTGCAACTAATCATTGTGCTCTGAGGATGTTGTTTTCAGCAGGAACAGTAAATCTGGTCAGAGTTGACTTGAAGATGGATGGAGCTAAATGTAGGGCAAAAGACTTGAGACTGGAGGTTCACTTTTCAGCAGGACAATGACCCTAAACATAAAGCCAGAACTACATTAGAATGGTAGAATTAGATCAGAGCATATTCATGTCTAAGAGAGGCCTAGTCAAAGTCCAGAGGGAAATCCAATTGCACCTTTAATTGCAGAAAAATGTGGTTCCACAAATTATTGGATTTGGGGAGCTGAATACAAATGAACACATCACTTTTCAATTTTATATTTGAAATGGAAACTCATGTATTGATTTGCTTCCACTTCAAAATGATGCACTAGTTTGTTTTGGTCTAGCACATAAAATATCACAGTTAACATGCATTAAATCTTGTGGTTCTGATGAGACTACATGTAAAAACTGGGGATACATTTGCAAAAAAGTATAAGGAAGCAAGAAGACAAATGTACACAAATCAAATTTTACAGAGCTCGTATTTATTTAAAAAGTAAGTGTTACTCACTCAATATCAGGATCAGCCCAGACTGGCTTCTTTAAAACAGATGGAGCAGTGTAACTGACTGGGTTATACTGGGGCCAGTTCTGGATCCAGTACACCTTGTCATCAGGTACAGGAAAGCGCTTGATGGTGGACTCGGGATACTGTGGACATCTGGACTTTAAATGAGGGGCTGTTGGGGAGTGCATTGTCCCGTTACCGGTGGTGTAAAGCTTACAATAACCCCCACAATTAGGTTTGATTTGTTTACTGGCTCTGGTAAGTTGATGGGATGAGCAAAGAACAGCAGGTCTGAAGAGGACAACAAAAAAAAAAAAGGCACAGATTTTACCTCTACTTTCTATTTAAAACGTTATTTTAAAACCGAAAAACAGCATTACAGTTCACAGTTAAACTGCTCATACCTTACTCCAGGGGTGCAGACGGTAAACGGGAGTCCGAACAGAGTGATCGCCAAACGAATCGCACCCGTCCAGTTTCGTCTCGAAGGTGAAAGAAGCATTCCTCGAAGGTTATTGATCAGTCATCTGCATAGCCCACTCCACACACCTCAACTAGGAAGTGCACCGCATTGCGTGGTGACGCAACTGTACAGACGCATCTCCATGCTGACACTAGTGCTGTCATCTGATAAAATTATACAAATGTTTTCCAACGAATTGGTCGGGGAAAACTTCAATTGTACTATTAAAAATGTGGAATGTATTTTAAAAAGTGTTTTGTATTATAACATATGTTATTGTACACGAGAAAAATTAAGTATTATCGGCCATGGAGTAAAATTTATGGTTCCATCAGTTATGGCACATGGGCCAAGTGTTGAACCAGCAAAGCAGACCTGGAATTTCACCATGCTACCACCACATTTTATGTGGTTGTCGATAGAAAGGGGAAAGGGACAAACTTTAGCATTGTGTTTTCTTAAAACAACAAGTGGAATGTTGTTTATTTGGCTGGTTAAACAGATATTATCTTAGTTTATCCTAAATCTTTTCAGTTCTTCCTTTTACAACATGAAGTAGTTACAACAAGTAGCACACAACATATTCAGAAGGTAATTTAATCGCAGTATTTAATCACTTAACTGTATACAAATAAATTCTTATAACTTAAAATGAATGAAATGTAAACGTATTATATATATATATATATATATATATATATATATATATATATATATATATATATATATATATATATATATATATATGTATATATGATTTGCAGATGTTACGTTTTTCAGTGTTTCTCACCTTTATGAATACTACAATAAACATGCAATACTGTAAACAGAAACAATTTATTAACATAAGATGAACATATTTTTCAGCGCTTGCTACATAATGAAAACCCAGTTTCCAAGCAGACTTGTCTCGGTTTTCAAGACGAACTTGCCACTTCCAATATGGCGGCCCCACGAACGTATCGTTTGTACTGCAAAAGCGGCGTAGTGGCTGTCTCTCTTAATGGGCTTGTTTTGTTGTTACTGATCTTGCCCCGCCCAAACAATGCAGCCCTGTAAATATATCCAGCGCACCTGTACGATGCCGTAGTTTTGCACGCGCATTTACGCTCAGTGCTGTGAAGAAACCGCGCTCGCGCACTAAATCCATTTACGGTGTTGGTAGTAAAGAGGAGCACTACATCTCCCTCTCTGCTCGCTTCCCTTCGTTCCCTCAGGACAATCATCTGCCGGAGCTAAGTCACGGAAAGCTGGAAACCCTACTGAAGCTAGCAGCATCTCTTCGGAAGGAAACACCCTAAGAGAGCGGGAGCGGATTGTTGTGAAGAATGGCGGATCCATGCAGCGATATGCCTGTCAAGGCCGAGAACTCCGAGTGCGCTGAAATAGTTGTTGATACAAATGAACCGTCGAAAGCGATTATTACTGGACCTGGTCTCGGCTCTGGCTCTCATCCCAGCTCTGACCCTGCTTCAGATACTGGCTCTGACCCACGTCCTGGACTAGACCCCGACCCTGAAGCGACACCTAAACCCATCCTCATGTCTGTATCCAAACCGGAGGAGGCAGCGGCCCCTAATGCTGGCGGTGTCTCTGGTTCTGACCCTTCTCTTTGCGCCGATTCAAGTTCAACAGAACCCATGACTGTATCCGAATCTGAGGAGGCAGCGGCCCCTGCTCCTAGAACTGACCCTGGCCATGCTCCCAACCCCGGTCATGTCCCCGATTCTGGTCGTGCCACTTGCGCCGACTCTGTCCCCATGACTATATCTGGACCGGAGGAGGCAGCGCCCCCACCTCGGTTGCCCAAAGTAGAAGTGGAGACGGTGAAGGGACAGATATTTGATGTTGGACCCCGCTACACTAACCTGTCTTACATCGGGGAGGGGGCGTACGGCATGGTGTGGTGAGTACTATTTGCTAGCTCACATCTTGCGCGTCCCTTCAAAACTCTTTGAAACAGCGCATCTTGTCAGTTCACCTCAGCGCAGTCGTAGAAAGAATAGGTGGAGTTGAAACGGGTCCAAAAAGATGTAACTTTGCAGCAGTCCGTGTGCTGGTTAACAGGTTAGCTGAGCTGCTATAGGCGGGGCCATAATAAGCTTTACAGGAAACGAGATTGGGAGTGATTGCGCAGGACGTGGTTTAGTTTTCAGACATTTGTTTGCAAGCTGCACTCAACCTCAAATGTGCCATAAGCATAATTGGACCACAGTTCTCATCACTAAACATCCACTCTACAGGAACAAGCTGCAGCATAGTATCCAGGATGGATTTGTTCGTTGTAGAAAAGCCTTTCCTCCTGTTATGTGATCCGCAGTCCTGCGTGGACCTGTAAACCACTTGTACTCCTCCCACGGATGTCACTGTGAAGTCATCATAGAACATGATCGGATAGGGAGTGTAATATTTAAAACTGACATAAAACACCCATTCATGTCAGAATGTCACACTGTTTAGTTTACATACTTTAGTTGTGTTTGCGTGATCCCGGGCTTGTAATGCCACCGTACCTGCAGTCAGTCTTTGTAAACATTACCAACCGGTTGATTTTTAGTAGAAGAACAACAGGTGGTGCAAAAGTTAGAATAAAAATTCACCATAATCCCAGAGATGGAGTGATTTTATTACAGATCTGAGCAGCAATAACTGATTTTATTCTTATCCCTTAATACACGATCACGGGACCTACACAGAAGATCACGGGAAAATGAGCAGATTCAGATGTCTGGATGATTGCTTGATGCATTTTTTTTTTTTTTTTTTTTTCTTGACCTATAACCAAAAATACAGGTGTTTTGATTAGAATTAGTCAACCAGAGGTCCAAACCAGCCAATTTCCCCCTGATCCGCTCCTATTAGAGATCAGCAGCTCAGATGTTTTTTCTTTTTAAACATGGTCTAATTTGAGGGGGAAAAAATCAGGCAGAGTTTAGGGATACAGGTGTACCCATTGCTTTTAGGTCTGATTCTGATTTTGACCAATTCTTTTTTTTTTTTTTTTTTTTTTTTTTTTTTTTTTTTTTTTTTTTTTTTTTTTTTTTTTTTTGTATGATTATTATTATTTCCATATTTTGCTTCAAAAGTATGTCCCTAACCTTTAGTTGGTTTTATCTAACTACGAAAAAGTGCTGCAAAGTGCATGCTGTTTGATGATGCGTTTATTGACAGAAAATGAAGGGAGTTCTTAGCTTCGATGCATTTAATCAAACCGGAAGAAAGTCGATTTTTCAATATTTGACCGCAGATTATTGCCAATCAAGGGAAAATTTGCCGATTTCCATCAGGCAACCTGGTCGGTACGTCTCTAGAGTCGCCTTAAATGTTACGTCTGTCAGTGTTGGTTCTTGTCACAGGATTTAGGCTACTGAAGGATTTGAGTGAACGTGCCCAGTTTATCCAGTGGATTGCGCAGCTAGACAGCTTCACCAATAGCAGACCTGTGGTGTAATGTTTGTTATCTTGCAAAGCATCATGCAAAACTCAACCTCAATATCCCCAACAAAGGAAGTAGCGCATAGATAGTGCAAGGAGGATGACTTTAATAGCATGTCATCCTTCTTGCACCTTTCACACCTTCATCTACAGCTCTTTACAAGTTTGTGGGCTAGGGCCTATTCAGAGCCTTGCATCTTCTCAGGTTCTGATGCGGTCATTTTGCGTGTGTGTGAGTTGATCATGCAGTGTGTGATACTTGTTTTTGGCCCTCCTTTCTCATATCCAGTGCAGCTCAAGACAACTGGACCCAGCAGCGTGTAGCCATCAAGAAAATCAGCCCGTTCGAGCACCAGACGTACTGCCAGCGCACGCTGAGAGAGATCAAGATCCTGCTGCGCTTCAACCACGAGAACATCATCGGGATCAATGACATCATCAGGGCGCCGCAGCTGGAGAACATGAGAGACGTGTATCCTGCTGTGCTTGGGTGTGTAATTCACCTGGAGCTGAATGTGATGGAGATTTTCTAATTTTAAGGTAAACTGAAATGAAACTTTCATCTGAGCGCAGCGAAGCTTAGATGGCATCAAAGTTTCTATGGCAACCAAAGCAGTGATGATCCAGTATCACAGGTGCACAGTGCTTTAGAAGGGACACAAAATCTTGAAAGTCTTTAAAAGTATCACCTAAAAAGCTGCAGGTGTCTATTTATTAGTTTTGTTGTGTGCGGCTCTCAGTGTTTTTAACTTGTCCCGTTTAATAACCTGCGATGAAATTGTGCTGAGACTCCTGCGCTCTCGCGCTTTATTGCAGCAGGCTGTGTCGTTTCATTTTTCCAAGTGTGTGGCTTTGTGAATTGGGCTGCACCTCTACTCGAGTCCAAATGATTGCAGGCCATGCATGGCACCCGACGAGGTGAAACGAGACGGACCGGTTGGTAATCTGGCGGTTAGTCAGGATTCCCCGCCCCTTCTGACCCCACAGAGCTTTGACAGGCTGTTTTTCCAGGAAGCCTGGAAAAACAGTTGATATGAAATTAGCTCTGTTGGGATTTATATTGAATATAAAGGAAGCAGGGTTGAACTTATTGCAGTTTCTACCATCTTTCAACCAGGCTTTCACGAGATTAGGAAAACATAACAATCCAAGATTATTTGTTGTAATAACTGCATTGATTTTGATTGACCTACTCTCCTTCTTCTCAGTCAGCACAGTCTCCCCACCACTTTGCCAGAGCTTTAAATCCATCCAAGTTGCCCAAATATATCACTGAAAAGCACGGTTTTAATGTATAGAACAAAAATACAGTAGACTACCAAAAATTACATCCAAGTTGTCTGTTTCATTTGGGATTTTGTAACAATTATTGCGATTTGATGTATTGTGCAGGTCTAGTATAAATTTTTTTCCTATTGCTTTTAAGAGTGCCAGAATAACTTATAGTCTTATAATTGCAAAAATGAGTTTTGGGGGTTTTGTGTCAAAAACCTGAAGGCATCATTGATCTGATCAACTTTTTTAAAAAACAAAAAACACTGATTCTGATTAATTTGAAAAAATATACTTTTTTTTACCATCACAAACATATAATTATATAGATTTACAGAACATGAAGAGATATTTATTGACATTTGAATTTCAACACCAGGGAATGGGTGGGATTTTGTTTTTTTGTAATTGCAATTGTAGTAAATTCAAAAAAGGATTTTTCGAAGGAAGTCAATATCTCAGATAGTACTGAACACATTGATTGGTCTGTTTTGTCTAAAAGGAACACTTAAAATAATCAACCTGACCAAACTTTATACTATTTGCATCAACACAGCCAAAGTTACTCAAAAATAAAATTTAAAAACCATAAAAAGTGTCCATGGACCAGGAGGGGGATAATCTAACACATCACCTGTTGTGGTAAAGCTGCTTCAGTTGTTTTCTTTGGCCATTAAGCGTTGGTGATGTGTGGGCACGGCCTGCCAGCGAGCTGCTGTCACTGAGAGCTGCTCTGGCAGCTTCTCTGTTGAAAAGCTTCATTGTTTCCAGAAAAATGACAAGAATGTCTGAGTCTTTCAATTCTTGTCTTGTTTGATGCTCCCAGGCGGTTCAGCTGCTCAATGTTACCACCTTGGGAGGGTTTATTACTGAGCAAAAACAAGGAGTGATGCCGTTTGACCAGATCGACAGAGATGCTTCTTTGGTTGCTATAAACACAGTTTTGTATTAATGCCAACAACGGGAGTCGATATTTTTCTTTTTCTAGTTGCTGTAGCAGCTCGTCACTTTAGTAAGTGCTGTGCCAGAGAGAAGCTGCTCAGTTGCCTCTCTGTCGCTGGTTTCTGAGCATGCCCAGTGAGAGGACGCATAGCAGGATCTCTCATGGACAGCACGGGCAATATTTATAGGCACCTTTCGTAAAGATGTGTTTAAAAAGTAAAATAAATTATTGTAGTAGCGTGATGTCACACTGAAAATAGCATACAGCCTTTAATTTGAGCTGCATGTTTTTATCGAGTTGTGTTTCTAGATGAGAAGGTACTCTTTGATGTGATCCTTTTCTGAGCTTTTTCTCTTTAGCTCACCATGCAAGGTTTCTACTGGATTTAGGTCTAATTTGGGACTGAGATCATCATGAAACAAGGTTGATTTTGCTACTTCTGCATAGATTCACTCCTAGGTTGTGGATCATTATCTTATATAAAGATCCAGTGAAGACTGGATCTTTATATAAGATCCAGTCTTATATAAAGACTGGATCTTATATAAGATCTACCAGGAAACTAAAATCCTACCAGGATTTTAGTTTCCTGGTAGGATCTGTCAGATTTTTATTGAAAATCTCTTAAGTATTCATGCACTCCAGCAGGATTCCCTGGGCCTTTGGCAGAGAATCAAGCCCACAGCATCACACATCCTCCACCAGCTTTAGCAATGGGTGTAAGGTGTTTTCCCACATATCCATCCTTGTTTAAAGTCAAACCCACATCAGAGTGTTGTTGGGGTGAGATGAGGATATGCAATAATCTCTTTGAATGTCGTGATGGCTTGTGATAAATGCCTACCTTCTGCTTTGGGTTCATTGCAAACAACCCTGATGGTGAGAAGTCAAGCCAGCTAACATGGTTTCATTGGAAATAGTTGCATCTGGCTACAGTACAAGGAAGCCATATATTTATCTCATATTTATTGCAGTTGTTTGTTATTTTAAAATTGCATACAGTAATACTGGAATAACAATAACTTTGCAATATGTTGTGCAGTCATAACTGTTACCTCTTATTTTAAAAGGCAGTGAATGCAGCTCTGCAAGCTTGAGGTGTGTTTTAATGCAACTTTGCATGGAAGGGTCTGGTTAAATGAAATGAGGCTATCATTTTACAGGGATTTCTAGTGGTATGGGAAGCATTTTGGTACATTACTTAAATTCATTTCCTTGTGGCTAAAGGGGAACACTCAGAGCATCAGCAGACTCTTCGATTTTTCTTCTGATAATCATGCATCTCTGTACAGACTGTTCTCTTTTTGTTTTGTTTTTGTGGTTATTGTTTTTCTTTTCTTTTCTTTTTTTTTTTTTTTTTTTTTTTTTTTCTGGCTTACCAGAGAATGATTAGAGGAACATAGTTATTGCAACACGTGTTTCACACTGTCTGCCACCAAAAGTTTTGTAGTTTCAATGTTTTCTTTTAGAGAACAAAAGAAATGGAAGTTGGTGTAATGTGAAATAAATTCAAAAGAAAATACAAAATCCCCTCTTGTTGTCAGGTTAGTGTAAAAGGTCAACGGGAATTTCTGTCAGGTTTGGATTTGTTTGCCTTGACCCGTGCGTCTGTCCAGCTACATCGTGCAGACTCTGATGGAGACAGACTTGTACAAGCTCCTAAAGACCCAGAGGCTGAGCAACGACCACGTGTGCTACTTCCTCTACCAGATCCTGAGGGGTCTCAAGTACATTCACTCTGCTAACGTGTTACACCGTGACCTCAAGCCCTCCAACCTGCTCATCAACACCACCTGCGACCTCAAGGTAAGTCTGGTGTTCAAATTCACTTTCATCAGAGACAAAGACTCGAGAAGAATCAGAAGTAGCAGTAGCAGTAATGGTAGTATAAATGCAGTAGGATGGCCCAGTTAAAGTCCAGATCTGCTTTGACAAGAAACATTTCTCTTCATTTTCTCCTTCACAATAATTCATTATTTTATCAGTCAGTCATAATCACAATAGAATACACTGCAGTTTGTGGAGGATGCAGATATTCTGGCTTTTGATATGTTTTGTTTGAGAGTTTTCATGACAATGCAGGAGGCCGTAGTTCCTCTTCTATACATTGTTCTGTTTGTCATGGACTGAATTGGCTTTCCCCTGTTTAATTTTACTCTTGTGCTTTAGATCTACATGTTCCCAGTGCAGCTGCACCTAGATAGATGATTTTAACTCTTGGTCAGATGCTGCCTTTAAACCCCTCCTAGTTTCAAGAGTTGTAGAAACTTTACATTTCCTTTTTCTGATTTCACTTTTCTCCAAAGTCATAATGTTGTTTAGATGTCAGCAGAAACCAGCCTGTTGAGACTGTTTACATCCATAGTGTTTAAAAAATGACAGTGTCTTTGAAATTACAGTGAATGTAAAGTCTCATAAAGGTTTCCATATTCTCAAAGGTTTTTCACATTTTGTTATAACCACCAACTTTAATCTATTCTATTGGGGTTTTATGTTATGAACCAACAAATAAGAGGGCTTACCTGTGAAGTAAAAGGAAAAATAATGCATGATTTAAAAAAACAAATCTTTTAATCAAAAGCAAAGCTTAATTAGCTTTTGCAAGTCTCTTCAGCTTTGCGTATCTGGACACTGAAGCTCAAACTGAATGGAAAGCATCTATGAACAGGTTCTCCACTGGATTTAGCTCTGGACTTTGACTAGGCCGTTCAATACACAAACATGTTTCGATCTAAGCCATTCCACTGTAGCGCTGGCTGCATCCTTTGTGTGAACTTCCACCCCAGCCTCAAGTCTTTTGCAGCCTCTAAAAGGATTGCCTTGTGTTTAGCTCCATCAGTTGTTCCAACTCTGACCAGATTCTCTGTCCCTGCTAAAGAGAACCATCTCCACAGCTTGATGCTGCCATCATCACCACCACGGTTCACTGCAATATTGCCATGTAAAGTTAGTTTTCCGTCACACATAGATTAAACTCATAGAAACCTTGATAACAGCTCCTAGTCAACCACATCCTTCACCTTCAGTCTGTTGCATGCTTTTTTTAGTTGGGGTATCACTGTAAAGCGGCTCAGTACAAATGCATGCCACACTTTTCAGATTTTATTTACTAAAAACATTTTGAAAACCAAACATGTTTTCATTCATTTTCAAAATTATTCAATCCTTTTTGTTGGTCTGTTGTGTTAAATCAATTGAAGTTTGTGCTTACAACATGAGAAAATGTAGAAAAGGTTCAGGAGGCATGAAGACTATTGCAAGGCACTGCAAATGAATGACCTCCGAGAGGAGGCTCAGTTTGATAATGTAAGACTAAATTAAAGATCTTTGTAGTTTTGCCACCTCCTCTCAGCCTTGTTCTTTTTGTGCTTGAACTAGCCCCTCAGGGTTCGTAGTGTACCGTCCTCAGAGTGGTCTTATGAACAACAGTCAGCCAGCCATGGATTAGCTGATCACATGTGAGGAATGGAGTATATTTCAAAGCAGCTTTTTTCTAAAGTCAAAACTAATACAATAGTAATTTTCACCTTGTTTTACTGGCTGGGATGTGCAGAGAACATTAAAACTAGATATGCACAGCATACAGAGGCAAGTTAGAAAGAATGAAACTTCCTAGATGCACCTTTTGATTTAAAAAAAAAAAAAAAAAAAAAAAAAAAAAAGGTTTGATTAAATTCCCTTGTTTCTTTCTCAGATCTGCGACTTCGGTCTGGCACGGATATCCGATCCAGTGCACGACCACACTGGTTTCCTCACTGAGTACGTAGCCACACGTTGGTACAGAGCCCCTGAAATCATGCTCAACTCAAAGGTACGGGTTGATCTCACTTTCACGGTTTTGGTATTTGACTGGCATATTCATGAAAATCAGCTGCATAGATTTGTTTTTCAGGGCTACTCAAAGTCTATTGACATATGGTCAGTGGGCTGCATTCTGGCTGAGATGTTGAACAACAAACCCATCTTTCCTGGGAAACACTACTTGGACCAACTAAACCACATACTGGGTGAGACTTTTTTTTTTTTTTTTTTTTTTTTTTTTTTTTTTTTTTTCCCTACAGCCATTGTGATTCGGGGGGCAAATAAGCAGCCATACTGAACGAGTTCTTTGTGTGCAGGCATACTTGGCTCACCATCTCCAGAAGATCTGAACTGCATCATTAACGTGAAGGCTCGGAACTACCTTCTGTCCCTGCCAGCGAAACAAAGGATTCCCTGGGATAAGCTCTTTCCCAAGGCAGACCCAAAAGGTGTCACAGCATACTGAGTAATGTTTAATAATATCTGGAAAATGAGGATGGATTCTCAACGAGAAGCTTTATAGGAATAATACAACAACCCTGTTAGTTTGTTTTAGGGCCCCTATCAGTTAGAAGTTACTATCATATAAACGTTTGAAAAGCAAAAGTACATCGGAGTAGTGAAACCACACCCTGTTTAACGGCAGAAAAACATTCCTGAGTCTGCAGAGGAGACCGAAACAGAAACTTGACATGCATGAAGATTCATTTTTATTACATTTAATGGTTTATTTAAGCAAACTGTAGGTGTTAAACAAATAACAGTGTTGAACATTTCATTTATGAATTTCAAGCACATCCTAACAAAAAACTCAAAGAAACACGTTGCTAGAAAACAAATGCTGCTTGTGGGGATATTTAATCAGGAGGCCTGCTTGTCAGTCAATAAAGTCAGATTATTTTATTTGAAAACACAAAGTTTACCGCAAATGAGATTTTCTCTGGGAACACTGTGTTTTTTTTTTTTTTAAAAAATGGATTAACCACAAAAACCTATTCAAAAAAGATTAAATGAAAGAAGTTACTTCAGTAATAGAAAGTGCATCATTTTAACTTATTGAAGAGGAAAGGTTTGCAGCAGGTCCTCCAGTGACCCTTTCAGCTCAGCTCCCATCACTATCCACTGCAGGGCCTTGTAGTCTGTTATATGTGTCTATTTAGCTTCAGAAACCGAACAGTGACAAGTTTCCTCGTTTAGGGTCCCTACACAGTTAACAGACGAAATGAAGAGGAAAACAAAGATCTAGAGTTTTTATAATGTTTTGAAAATTTGATTACAAAATACGAGTGTTGGATGTGCATGGTAGAGGCTGGTTAATGAAAACTCTTCATTCTTCTTTGAAGCCTTGGATCTGTTGGATCGCATGTTGACATTTAACCCCAGCAAGCGCATCACTGTGGAAGAAGCCCTGAGCCATCCTTACCTGGAGCAGTACTATGATCCTACTGATGAGGTAAAAATATAGTAGTTTACTACAGTTTGTTGCAGAGCGAAGTTTAGTGAAGCGACTTTGTATTGTTGTTTAAACTGTTGTGAAGTTTATTGGAGGAGTTGTGCTTGCTCTGGAACTGCACAGGGGAAATAAGTTCACCACAGTTGTAGACCACTGAGTTCTGTAACTTCGTTTTCAGTGGGTGATGTAACGAACATCTTGACATGTGAACGGACATGAATGAAATGACTGCTCAGAATTAAAGTAGTGATGATAACGTCTCCAGCTTCAATGTGAGCTCAAAAATTTTTATAGTGATTTGTACGTTGGGGGGTAGGAAGTCAGGAGTTTGGAGGCCTAACAAACCGGCACCCTACAGAAGGATTTAAAAGCATGTGGTGACAGGCTCTCTCTTTTCAGCTCAGTTCACCACAGAGCTGAAAAGGCCCTTTTGCACTGCAGGGCCAGGCCCCGCTCCCTGGAGCTGCAGGGGCGGGGTACAGAGAAGAGTCATCATCCAGATTTCTTCAGAGGCTGCTTTAACTTTCTCAATGTCTGTCATTTTGACAGAGGGCGGCACAAAAAATCCCATTATAATCTGTTTTTACCCATCGGTTTTTAAATGATAATGACATATTTAATTGCATTAATTTTTATTTGGTTTAATTAATATTCAGCAACCTGAACACCTGAACAAGCCATCACACATCAAGCAGATAAATACATGTAGCTTTTTTTCCTGCAGTGACAAAAACCACTGACTGTGGCCCCAGTAACTACAAATAAACATTGAAGTTAAACGATTACACTTAAATTATGAGCTATTCATCTGCTGTGGCCTGAAGGTATAGTCTCACAATTTCTTCCTGGACCACATGGACCTGAATTGTGCAACTGCTTGCGCTCATTCAAATGTCGCAGAGTTTTGATGTTGATCTGGAGGCTGAATCTGCGCTCCACACTGGAGACTGGAATTACAAGCGCCACTTTAGCCAAAGTCTTTGAAATTAGGGAACATTTCTCCAGTTGAAGTGATCCGATTCCTGTAAGCCATAGCATTGGTTCAGCTGCAGCAGATGTGAGTCCAGGTCAGGGATGATGATGAAAAAGTGTCCCACGGGTCTCTGGGTCGAGATGGCCTCGGCAGCTTCAGCTGGATTCTGCTCGATATGATGATCCCTGTCCACTTTCGAGGCGGCACTCTGCTCAATGCAAACACAGCCAGGGCCGGAGTACAATAGGGCTGGGCCGATGGGGGCCGGGCCCTGCAGTGCAAAATGGCCTACAGGCTGATTGTAACAAAATTTAATGAAAAAATAATATGCTTTAATTTTTGATCCAGTTCTGACCAGCATTGTTACTGAGGATGAATTGCTTGAATGGCTCAATTGCCAAATCACCTACTTCTTCTTGTAAAAACCAGCAACAGTGAAGAGAAGCAGCTAAAAGTCTTTTTTTTTTTTTTTTTTTTTTTTTTTTTTTTTTTTTTTTTTTTTTTTTGCACTAAGTCAGTCTTTACTCATTAGTTTAACTGCGCTACACTAATGTATTCTTAGGAGACTTTCAGTCATGTCACTCAAACTTTTGTAGTTTTTCTTAACCTCTTTTTAAGCCTCTAAAATTCTCCTCCATCTGATTCTACATGCCGGATGGTTGGAAAGAAAGTCACACATACAAATAGACTGCTTTTTTGCAGGGGAACATTTGGACAGCGTGGCTGTTGAATTAATTCAGCACAATCCACATTATCAATCTGACAGAACACATGAAGTAAAAACTGTTGTAAAACACATTTTCTAACCCAATAAAATGTTTGATAAGACCTGCAGCTGCCTTAATGGTCTGGCTGAACTATGCAGTGTCCTTGTACTTCTGCTTTGGGTTGTTTCTTTCTTTAAAGCCAATATTCCAATAATTTTCTAAACTTAAATTACTTACTTACTTGCATACTTACCTTTCTACCTTTTTTGCTATGATGAAGCTCGCTGACGCTTGCCACGTGGAAGATCTTTGGAGAAAGTAGAAGTGCTCACTGCATCTCTTGTCTTTATATTTCCAATAAGCACCCACACATCCGCTTAACACATTCCTGCTAGAAAGGAAGAAAATGATCTGCTTTCTGTACTGTTGTCCTTCTTACACCATCAACCACATATATAAGTGTATTTTTTATTTTAGAGAGGGGTTGTTCCAAAGGCTCTTTTTGTGTCTCAGAAGTGGATTTTGGCCTTTTAAGCTTTGCTGCAATTTTCCATGAAGGACCTGGAGTTGTAAGCTGTTCTGCTCTGAAGCCGCTTAGCTGTGCATTGAGTATTTACTTTGATCAGGAGATCTGATTATGAAAGACTGATGGAATATTGCAACAGTTATACACCTTTATATACTGAGTGCTTTGTTTCATGATTTGATTTATTTTTCTCTGAAAAGATCTCGACTTGAACTTATTTTAAATTGATGTATAAAAACTGAGGATTTTATGAAATAGCGCTGCTGTTAAAGTTACTACCGTAGTTGCCTCTTTAGCTCCTGTTTTGACCCGTGTTCTGTGTGTTCCGGTGTTAGCCCGTAGCAGAGGAGCCATTTGATTTCAGAACAGAACTGGATGATCTGCCCAAAGAGACGCTGAAGGAAATGATCTACGAAGAAACGGCCCGTTTCCAGACGATCACCCAGATCAGCTGAGACGCAGGTACGTGACAAACATTCAGTCACGTGTTCTCACTGGTGCTCCTGGATTCAGTGTAAAATCGGTCGGTAGTCTCATTGAATAAAACATCAGCCGGCTTGAGAATTTTTCTTTCACACTTCTTCGTTGGTATTCAGTTGTATTCACCTCCCTTTACTCTGATACCCCATGGAGAAGTTAAAGCAGTAGGAATACTCTACGAGGTGCTATATGAGCACACACAGGGCTCAGGGAAACGAGGAAAATATCTGCTGTCTGTGTTTCCAAACCTGGGACTCTGTGCACAATGCACAACTATATTAGCGTTACAGCTGGTGTGCTGGTACTGAACCTGTTCGTCAAAGTGCTGCCAGAAAACTTTTGCATATCCAGCTACTAAAAAGTTTGTGAACTTTTAAAGTGGAAAAAAAAAACATTTAAAATGGACCAACATCTTAAGTTGGATGAAGGCACATGTTAACTTATTTGAATACAACTCTTGATGTTTTCGATTGTGAATTTGTTTCTTTCTTTCTTTTTAGTTTTAACAAGTTGTTCCAGCGAGGCTTGGAGCCAGAAGACTCCGAACGATATGCTAAAACAAAAGAAAAGTGCATCCTGAAGAAACCAACAAATATAAACATTTCCCTGCTTATCTTTGCATTTTTACTGCAAGACAGAGCTAAGAATGAGAATGTGTTGCTGTTACTGAGCGAGGTAAAGTCTGTCAAACTCATAGCGTTTCCGTTTTGTCCATGTTGGACTCCTCACTCACCTCAGATATTGTTTTTGTGTTTTTTCCTTGTTTTTACTACCTATTTTTACTGCTCTGGCTTGTCTGGCACCTTCTGCAGTAACTCCTCTCCTCATCAACCCCTATAAACCATACTACTGTATTAACCAACTCAATAACACTCCTGATCTATAAGAAATGAGTTACAGCTTGGAATATTTGAGGGCTTAAAGAACTGGGATGGAGATGCTAACTGGGTGTGTGCATGTACATACAGAATATAATGGATTTTCTAGTTATTTTTTTAAATGTGGTCACCAGTTTTTGTTTGTAAAGGTGCATTTGGTTCAAGCTTGTGTAAATTGGAGTCGCTTTTTGTTTTTGTGTTTTTTTGTGGGGTTTTTTTGTTTGGTTGGTTTTTTTTTTTTTTTTTTTTTTTTTTTTGGACAATAATTGATGTTTTTAGTGGCATGTTGGCAGGATTTCTTTCCTTTTTTTTTTTTTGTATGAAAATCCCAATGAAAGCATGCATCCCTGAAATTGACCAAAGGTGCAAAGAGATCCTAGGAGGGAAAAAAAATGATGCACAACTCGCCCTAAGGCTAAGCACACTGAAGACTCCTACATGGATTCGCAACATGAAGCTTATTGGAATAAATAAAGATGAAAAAAAAAATGCCCGCAGGCTCATTAAAATATTGCAGCTGTGATACCAAAAATCCCTTTTTTTTTTTTTCTTCTTCTTCTTTCCCCCCCCCCCAGAACGGATTAGTTCTTCTGTCGTTTCTTGAAGAGGAATTTTTGTTGTTGTTGAATTGTTTTCTCGCTGCACTGAAATTATCAGCAAGAACTGAAGCAGCAGAACAACCCCAACCCACTTGGACATGCATGACCCTTCCTTTTTCTTGTATTGTTACATTTCTGTAACAGCATTTGCCGCAGAAAAATGAAGCGTTCATCAATGATAATCACTCCATCATGTTGAAAAAAATATGCTTCCTGGCTGTGTTGGGCTCAGAACAGCCATTGGTTTATTTATTTGTTTACTTTATGGGTTTTTTTTTTTTTTTTTGGCTTTTTTTAAAAAAAATTTTAATCTTTGGGTCTTGTTCCTTTTACCTCAAAGACTGAGTGAAGCAATGGTTTCCCACGAATGGTGCCACGGTGCATTCTTGCACAACAATGCATGGTGGAATCCACTTGGCTGCTGGTGTTGTGTAAATGACGCCTGCAAATTTTTTTTTTTTTTTTTTTCATACTATTACAGGCCAAACTGATTACTAATTGCCAAGAAAATGATTGGTTTTTATCTGTGTACAGAGGTTTGTAGTTTTGTGCTACATACGAGTGGTTCTCTGTTGCATCTTAATATTTGCATTGTTCTGCTTAAGAGAGGGCTTATATATATATTTTTTTTTTTTTTTTGCTCTTTCTATTTCTGTAACTTTCTCCATGCATCTCATTCAGCTCTGTTCTTCCCTGTTGGTTTGGACCACCTACTGCTTTGTGGAGCACTATTCATGTGTCCAGATAAGTCTGCACTATTTGATTGTATGTTTTTTGGTTTTGCTTGTTGTGCTGTGACTAGTTAGAAAAGAAGCCTGCAGAGAAAAAAGAACTGGACCAAAGCTGCACTGGATCACTCCTGGCTGATCTGTGACGCAGCTCTCCCAGGCCTCATCTTGTATTTCTCTGATTCGAGTCACATCCGTCGCTGTTCCCTCAGAAGCCATACCCAGCACTTGGGTTTTTATGAGGGGGGGGGGGGGTTCAGATGCTTGTGTAGTTATTTTTTATTTTTTTTGTTTGTTTTACCTCCAAATTGTCTCGCCACGCTTTACTCAAAGGGCTGCCTCATCATCCTCCTCTCCGCCTCTCTGCTTGGTGTCTGAAGTTGTTCCCCTTGGTTCTTCTGAAAGCAGAACTGGTCCAACCCCGACTCAATCAGCACGTCTGCACTTTGTCTTTTAAGCCATGCGCCCTCCGTCTTCGCTCCCCTCCTTTTTGAGGTTATTTAAGTTACCCTCCATGTCTTGTCGTACTTGTAGAGCTTTTAAGTTCGGGTTGCAGAAATCTGCGTCTGTGTAAAGACTGTGTGTCTGCACTGTTAAGCCAAGACTCCTCTGTTATGTCCGTTTGGATCATTACTCCCTGTACGTTTTTTGTTTTTTGTTTTGTTTTTTTTAATGCACCAGATATATTCTTGGTGTTTCACATAAAGGCCTCTTAAGCTTTTTTTTTTTTTTTTTTTTTTTTTTTTTTTTTTTTTTTTATATATTATTTCCTCGCTCTAGCATGCCACCTGACCAAACATCTTATTTGGAAATAATGAAAGAGGAATTCTGACACACTCCTACACACATCCTCTCTGGCTACCCCGAGGGTCGTGACCCTGTGTGTCAATATTCACACTGTATCGACAAGTTTAAAAGCCTGCCTGTCTTAAAGCCTGTTTGAGGATGCTTTCTTTTTAAATGGCTGCTCTTATTATTAATTTTATTGGTGAAATGCTTTTATGTTTTTCATAAAAGGGAGTTGAGGTTTTTGTGTGTATTATTATTATTATTATTATTATTATTATTATTAGTGTTTTCAAGCTTTCTGAAGCGTATACTTTTTGCTTTTCATTTCTCCAACCAGATTGTAAAAGGATTTATTTTGTTTTACTGAGAATGTCAAGAATTTAAGTTACTGAGAGCTATAGTCTGTGTATTCTGTGGTATTATTAATTAAATGATTAACAAAACAGAATTATATACATGTAATTAAATAAAATTTCATCCTGCTGTTAAGCCTGAGTGGTGACCAACCTTCTTTTCTTGTTAGTATGTATTCTGTCTTTTTAAGTTTTTGTTTTTTTTTTTTTTTTTTTTGTTTTGTTTTTTTTTTTATTTTTGTTTTTTTTTTTTTTTTTTTTTTGTACCTTGTTATTGAGCTGCTGGAGATTGTTGTGCAGCAAACTTCAAGGTTTCAAAGGAAACAGGAGGGGCAGTAAGCAAACAGAACCTGGTCACGTTACCAGACTTGGTGCTGAGCAGAGGTTATATAATTTTTTTTTTTTTTTTTTTTTTTTTTTCCCCTTCCCCTCACTTATGTTCAAAACGATAACCACTAGCTCAAATACAGGGCTGTCACAAAGTATTTACCCCCTAACAGATTTTTTTTTCTGATTTAGCTTTTTAGTTGCACTTGAATTTTTCAAAGTTGAGCTGGGTAAATGCAAAATTTCAATTTACCATGATGAGAAAATCATAGTAAATGAAATCTTTTAAAAAGCAAAGTTCTATTTCACCAGCCTCACCCAGGACTAATTACTGCCAGACATACAGGCTCAAGAGATCACTTAGAGTCTATCTGACAACATGAAGTAGACCAAAAGATCTGAAGCAGCAAAACATGATATCTCGATCTAATCCACAGGACACAGTCTGGTGTCCTGGGCCACAAAAGTAACTAACATGTTTGTTTTTCCAGCCAAACCCAGTTTGGCTGTCACCCTGGGTCCTGTGCTGAAGGAAAGCAAATGACCAATCCACAGTGGGATATTGGTGTGCAAAAAAACAAAACAACAAAAGGAGGGGGGGGAATCACTTTGTCACCATTCTGGTTTATCTCTTTAAGTTGAACATTTAAAAATATCTCAAGACCCTTAGAGCTTATGAAATGGGTCTAAATCTTTTTGTTTTTCTGATTGAACGTGGCTGAGCAGCTCCATCTCAAGTTTCTTTGTAAAACCGTTGAGTCGTAACCCCCCCCCCAAAGTCGTGAGAATGCACATTTACTTGGGACTTACCTTTCCAGCTGTTCTGCTTTTCTGCTTCATTTACAGCATGTCTCGGCAAGACTGCTCCCACTCAGACATTCCTTAGGTGTGAAAGCTACATCCTGTACCTATCCGCCTAAAAAATGGACAACCAAATGTTAAACGCATGAGTCTGCGAATCTGAGACAATGTTTGATTTTCAGGTCGTCCTGCAGTGAATAGCTTCATGTGTTCTGGCTGTCACCAGGTTGTCGTATTTTACAACACTGTGTAGTTGTTGCACCACTGCATTCTTTCTTGCATTGAAGCTGAACAATATACTGCGTTCTGCTGACTTTGTAGTTGATACAGAGAGTTTTCAGTGATGCAAACATGTCCCTGTTTCTCAATGCACATTTTTTTTAGAGCTCATATCTCCTTTTATGATGTCCCCTTTAGATTTAGAGAAAAGCACATGAAGAAACCTGCTGCGCTTCCTGAGATGAATATTCCAGGCTCTGGGCTAAATTTGATTTCCTACCTCAAATAATCCTAGCAGTAATGCAGGATGAGGTCGTTTTGAGATGGATTTGATAGGATTACAGCAACAGTGTGTTAACAGTGAAGCAGAACAAAAGAAAACCTGGAAAGGTGCAGGCAATGACACACAGCGCCCTTCCCTCCCAGCTGAACAGAGCAATTTGACAGAGGGACAAGTGTTGCCATTGGCAGAGGAGAAGCCAGTGGATTACGAGCTGGTACTTCATTAACTCATGTTTACAGCTCTGGTTTCAGCTCTTTAACAGAAATCAGGACACACTTTGATATATTTGTGGGAGTGAAGAATAGTCTTAACCAGTCTGTCCAGTTTTTTCCTCTTATTTCTCAACAGGCAGTTGCACCGTAGCAATCATCTGATGATCTTTCATATCCAAGCACTCATTCAGCAAAAGCTGATGCCGTAATTGTTAGGTGTTTTCTTTTATAGCGACTATTTACATGTTTTACAAACCTGTGTGAGGACTTTCAGAGACTTACTGGATGTGGTTGAAGGAAAGGATGAGCATGTTTCTGTACTCTGTCCTCCCTCCGTTGGGACTATACGGACTGATCTCACAGTATCTGCTGAAGAACCCACACCATCTCCACAGGAGGAAGGACACCGCTTTCTACTGCACTCAAATTTCACACCGAGGCGGTAAGAAGGGGGCTTTGGAGGGCTGTCAGTAGGAGGGATCCATGATCCAGCTGTATGATACAGAGCTCAATGTCAGCTGCTTATCTGAAGTCATATCTGAGGGGTATCAAGAAAATAAATGGTTAAAATCCTGAAATATTTGCTGCTGAAGTATTTTAAAGGTTAGTTTTATTCAGCAGTTGCAGGCTGATGATTAGTCCTTTTTTTCTAAATCCACTGCACTGCAACTCAGTTTTGGCTGCTCTGTTTTCAGGATCAGGAGAGAAGATAGAAAGCACAATGGAGGCCTTCACAAAGTGAGTACCACTACTCATGAGTCACGTTATAAGAAAAGAATGAGCTCTACTAAAACAGGGAAACATACAAGACTCACTTTTTTTTTCTCTGGCACCTTTAATAGAAACTGCACACTTTTTGTAGCCATTAACAAGCTTCTGACATAATTTCGTCACAACCTTTCATCAAACCTTTTGGTAGAGCTGGTAGAGGTTTTTTAAATTGGATCGCTTCCTAGCATGGATAAGGCTTTTAAACATAGTCCATCTATTTTTACTGGGGCTGAGGTCTGCTTAATGTTAGCCTTCTTTACCCAGTTGAAAACCAGTTTCAGTGTGTTTGGGATTATCGTCCAGCAGGAAGATCCAATTGTATGCAAGTTCCAACCATCTGACCCAAACTGTCAACCACAGATGAAGGGAAACCGGTAAGGATGTTCAAGAACAACCCAGGAACCACCAAGACTCAAGCCTGCCTTGAACTGGAAGATGCTCATTTGAAACGTGTAGCTGCCCATGCAGACAAGCCAGCATTTCTCCTCATGGAGAAATGTTTTATGGTAAACAAAAACACAGATTAGACTCTTTCACCAAAAATGAAATAATGTATGTTTGGAAGATTCAAGGTGCTTTCAAGTCTAAAAACACTCCGCTGTCAATTATAGTGATGGCAGCATCATGCTGAGGGTCTGTTTTGTTGCTAGCATTGCACAGAGTAGATGTCCAAACTTTTCAACTTGATCTTGAATAGAAAAGTAGATTGATTGAAACTTGGACACAGTTTGGTTTTCCAACAAGACAATGAATCCAAACACGCATCATGAATGGTTCTGGTATCAATAAAGGGAGCTAACATTAACCCTCTGAAAAGGCCTCATCTTCTGCCAAATTAAAATGTTTTAAAGTTCAGTCTGTAACAGAAAACAGACAAGCTTAAATGGACTCAACCATTTCTGATCAGTGGAGTTAAGATCAAATATGCAACCAGAATTATGCCAGAAGGTTACTGATGGCAACACAAAGTGTGTGTTTTCCCTGTGGCCTGCGGAAGGGCGTGTGTCCTGGTATCACTGAAGGCATGTGTATTTATCTGTGTCTGGAGGTGTAATTTTGATCCTGTGTGGATCTGAAAATCCCCAATCAATTCAAGCCTGTGAACCAACTTTTTTTTTTTTTTTTTAAAGTGATGAAAAATGTTTGTTGTACAACCATTCCAGCCTGGGGAAAAAATTGTTTCTTCACAGTTTTTGACAAGCATTTATCTATAATTAAGATTTTTTTTTTTTTTTTAACTCTTAATACAGCAGCAATGACATCACACAACTATTTGTCCAACAATAACAAATGTTTTAAATTCTCAAGGCATATACAGTCAAGGGGGACACGAAAATAAAGAATGAAACTTTAAAAAGGCAATATTTCATCATTTAAAGCAGCGGTATTATGTAAAAATCAACTTTTTTGAGGTTTATATCATGTTATAATGTTATTTCTTCATCAAAAACATACCTGGAGTGTTGCCTTGATTCTTTCATGCATGTTTGAGAAATCATTGAATCTCCCATGGCAACCATTCGGGGTGTCTAAACATTTGCTTTCACAAAGCACTACCTATTTCCACGAAGCTGCTCCTTGGAGCTGCTCCTTTATAACTGCTGAAAACTACCTGATATGTTTTTCTGTCTATTTTGGTTTTATAGTTGTCTGTATAGAATTAATTTGGCCATAGCGTACATCACATTTATCATTTTGGAGTTGAATGTCAGCATCAAATCAGCTTTCCCTTTACTGTATACAGTGAGAGATACAAGAGGAAAAACAAATTACAGCATGACATAAATATCCATGACATGAACAAGAAAGCTCCGAATGTATGCGTAAATATGAATGTATTCAATATGACAATGAGAATTTTGTAACTAGTTTTAACTAGATATTATAATATTATATATTATCTATATTATGCAGATATTATAATATATGACAGTGTATAAGAACAAAATGGAAAAACACAAACACACAAACCTCATTACTCTTCCTCATTGCTTCTCTCATCAAGGGGTATATGAAGTGTTCTAAAATAATTCAGAAATGGGCTCCAGGTCAATGAAAACTGTTGTGTGACTCATTTTAGAGTATATTTAATATTTTCTAATTTCAGAAAAAACATGATGTCCCTTATCCATTTGATAAAACTGGGTGGGGATTGTTGCTTCCAGCAAAGCAAAATAGCTCTTCTCTCTATAAGAGAAGTGCCTTTGATTTTTTTTTTTTTTTTTTTTTTTTTTTTTTTTTTTTTTAAACTGTTATTTTTGAGCTGATGTTTTGCAGATGAATAATAGGTTTTCTATTCTGGTGTTTTGGTCCTTAAACATCTGTAAATAAAACAGAGACGGTCTATATTTTTGGTTTTAGGTATAACTTGTATATTAATAAATTTTAGAAATGGGTTTGTTGACTGCATATTATGTGAAAATGACAAAATGTGTAAAAGCTGTGGCCACAGCAGACTGATGTGCTAACTTTGTTTTGAGTTTTTAAAATGTGACATCAGATTGTTACTGAGATAAAACAAAGCTGTAATATGATATTCGTGCTGATTATGAGTGTATATAAACTTCTGAGCACCACTCTAAGTACCAACCTGATCGTGGCGATCTCTAGTGTTTATCTTTAGGCAGGGTTGAGATGCAGATCAGTCTTTAAAACGTGGATTAATGCTTCACCCCAAACATCAGACATGTGCCTCCTTACAGGGCCTTTTTTCTGTTATCAGTGCGGTACACAATGGCACACAGATGCTGGAGATGGACTGTCACCTGACACAGGATGGACATGTGGTGGTCTCTCACGATGAGAACCTGCTGAGGCAGACAGGCCATGACGTCACCATCTCCTCACTCAAGTTGGAGGTAAGTCAAGCCACCTCTTATCTTTATTTATTGACTGATTAAACTAAAGAAGAGGTCTATGTTGATTTAAAATAGAATCTGCAAACAACTTTAACTTCATGATTAGTTTTTCAGACTTTATGAAGGGTTTTCATGACTATTCTTTGGATTTTGGCTCCTGTTTCAACTAATTTTATGTCTTCTTGCTGTACGAGACCATGACTGGATGTTGTGCACCGTACTGATGGGTGAAATAGACCTAAACTGTTATAAAAATACTTGTATTTATTGCAATGATCATGAAAAGGATCTTTTTGGCTAAAAATCTATTGTTGCGTACAGTCAGAGCCCCATATACACAAAGACTGCTCTACAATTAATGGGTAATTGTAGGCTTGATAATGGGTATTATCAAGCCTGCTTGATAATACCCATTATCAAGCAGGCTGGTGCAGTGAAGTTGCAGGCAACTTCACTGCACCAGCTATGTTAAGCAGTGCAATTGCGCTGCCAAACAGAACATAATAACTGCATTCAGTCATAGTTTGAACCTCAAATGAAGCAAATATTGATGCTCTTATGAAAAAAAGTGGGAAAACAATGTTCAAATAAAAGCAGCACCAGTCATAGGCTCAGTTTCTGGTGTTTTCAAAGTGCTTTGATTAGAGTTTATTGCTATTATCAAACTACTTCTTATCACCAAATAATTACTTATAATAATTGTAAACAATATAATATTTCTCCATTACCGTCATGTATAGTACCACTGGTAACAAAAGCACCCAGCATGAGGATGCTGCCACCACCCTGCTTAGCAGTTTGTGAAGTCGTCTTGGGGTTGAAAGTTTCAGACTGACTCTTTACTTTAAAAAAGTAGGAAACCAGACAGTTGAGAGTCAGAAGTCGAAGCAAAAATCTCTACACACATGATCTGAAACTCTTTTACAATGACAGCATGTGAGCGAGCCGTTATCCTTCAGCTGATCATCAAATGTTTGTAAGGTTCTCAGCCAATCAGTCTTTGTGAATCACTTCATTAGTGCCAAGTAGTGTTTTATGTGTGGAACAAAGCGAAGTTATCGATATAAACAGCATACCAATTAGGCATGGACCCGTATGAAATTATGACGGTATGACAAAAATATCACAGTTCGCGGTATCACAGTAGTATGATTACAGTTCAGCCACCACTGCTCTAAAAGAACAGTTAGGACAAACATGTTAAAGCTGCAGTATGTCTTTTTTTTTTTTTTTTTAAAGGTTGTTTACAGATTTGTTAAAAGTCTCACTATGCCATGATGGTATAGTATGAGACCGATAATCTGTGAAAAAATCAGGCTCCTACACCTCCTCCTGGTGCTACTATTGCCATTTACAGAAATTCACCACTCCTGGTCAAAAATGACCAATCATAGCTTGGAGCAAGGTCTTAGCGCTGTCAGTCACACTTGTGTATGCCCTGCTCAGTGTGTTAATGGTGGAGAAATAACTTACCATTACAGGAAAACTGTTTATCCGCTGTCATTGGTGGCCATGCTAACTAGCCTGAGCATTCATGGCAGGCTCTGCTATTGGGAAGAAGCTGCAGCATAGCAGAGAGCAAGAGGGAGACTGTGAGCAGCCCTGTAGGTAAGCATGATTGAAGCGCTAAGTACCTCCTCCTGGCTCTGATTGGTTGTTTCTGACTGAGCAGTGTATTTCTGCTGGGAGCACTGGGAGAAGGCATATTAGCTCAGTTTTTTCACAGATTATCTGTCTCATACTATACTGTCACAACTTAGTGACAGTTTTAACAAATGTGTATAAAACATATTTTTATATTTATCTAAGTTACATACTGCAGCTTTAATTTAATTGGAATTTAAAATTAGCCTATCTTTACAATATCTATAGTCATAGTCAACTTCAATTGTATTTTGAAGCTGTTTTTAGATCACAAGTGTGATGCTAAAATTTAATTCCCCTCCAGCGTGCACATTTATACTTATGATTTTTGGCACATAACACAATTTAGCTAAACTGATAAAGTTTACATCGAAACATCATCCTGGTGAACTGATGATGTGATGATGTTTGTATTCAGCATTTTATTTATCTCGAGAAATTACGCTGTTTGCTTAAGTGCTGGATCACATTCAGGTAAATGTTTACATCCAGGAATGTCATAAGCACCAACAGATCTGGATAACAACTTATCCAACCAATAATATCTCTAAATAAATCCATATCTTTTAGCCTAATTAACATTAATATCACTGTTCTTAAACTCAGATTGTTTTTTTTAATTATTTCAGGATTTGCCTCTGTATAAGGAGACGCTGGAGGTGACATTCTACACAGGCCAGTTCCTTCTCTCTTATTTAGAGTATTAATCATTAATGAAAATATGCTTAGCGAAGGCATTGGCCAGAGGGCTGTATTTGTTTAATACCCACTGACTTTTCACGTCCTGCTACTCTTCAGGCCGGTACAGCTCTGGCTCAGATAGGAAGATTGCACTTCTGGACGATGTCTTCTGCAAGTTCCCTCAGATCCCTATCAGCATTGAGATCAAGGAGAACAACCAACAGCTGATGCAAGAGGTACAGAACACCCCATGCCACACAGATAAAAGAAAAAACAGACATATCTTACTCAAAATTCCCTCAAAAAACCATGTTGATAGGAGTATTTTTATTCAAGAGCTTTTCATTTGAAAGAGTGCCTTCCAAAAATATTCATATCCCTTGAACTTTTTATCACAACCTCATATTTTTCTACAAATAAAAGTCTGAAAAGTTTCCTGTGCATTTGTATTCAGCCCTCCCCCACCCCCCGCCTCCAAGTCAAGACTTGCATACAGAAGAGGTGAGGTGTCTTCAAAAGCTAACTGGTTGCCCTATTTTATTTAGGGGTATCCTAGTACAGGGGGGCTTAAAAAGATATTTATTTTTTTTAATGAATAATTTGTATTATATTCCCTCTTCATCACAATTTTAACCTACTTTGTCAGTTTTTCTTTAGAGTATAGTTCCATCCATCCTCCCATCTTTTCAGACCTGCTGCTTGTTCTTCTGTCACATTAAATGTGTGGTTATAACAGGTTTAAATGTGAAAAAGTTCAAGGTGTATGATACAGCATCCAAATGTACATTTAAAGATTGGTTGAATTATAAAATATGTGATTTTGGCTCCTTTGCTGATGTTTGAGGTATTGTTTTGGTTGTTGGTGTCCAAAGTGCTGTTTGGAAGTACACTGTACACAATGGAAGTGGATGTTTGTGCTTTTGGTCATGCTCATGTCTGTCTGCAGGTGTCAAACATGGTTAAACGCCACAAAAGGGAGGACATCACGGTGTGGGCTTCCGTGGACCCCACCATCCTGAAGAAGTGCCGCAGTATCGTATGTTAACCACCAGGGGGAGACGGAGTCCCTGTTATAGCCAAATAAAAAGATTTATCACACATTCACCCTCTGAAACATAGTTTTGCTGCTGTGTTCGTGGAAATGTAAATGTTAAATGCCTTTACAAGGTTTTAGCATGTGCTCTTGTTTCCTCTACTGCAGAAGAGTCAAACTCATTTTCACTTTGGGCCACATCAAGGTCATGAATGTCCTCAAAGGGCCGGCTGTGATAAAACTAATAAAAGCCGTTAGCAAACTGTTAAAATATGAATAAATAGTTTTCTCTCCATTTGATAAGTACTTCTTAAAGTGAAATAATATTGAATATCTTTTCACATTGATGTAATTTGGCATAAATAAAAAAAGTGAAAAATAAAAACTGCTTTGATTTTATTGATAAGGGATTATTTAAGCAGACAACCCTTATCCTGAAGGTTCTTTTCATGTGGCCCTCTAGACTCTCGAGGGCCACATGAAAAGTACAAATCTGGCCCCCGGGCCTTGAGTTTGACACATGTGCTCAACTGTCTCCCCGTCTCCATCTTTCAGCACTTCTGTCTCTGTTTCCTTGCAGAACAGCTATATGCCCTACAGTTTCTCCATGCAACGTGGCATCCTGCTTCTGCTTCTTTTCTACACTGGCCTGCTGCCCTTTGTCCCTCTGGGAGAAAGCTTACTGCAGTTCTACCTGCCGCGCATCATTAACAGGTCTGTTTGCAGAGCCAGTTTACCCTGTAAAAGATCTAGTTCTGGTTAAAAAGTTCAAGTTCTGTGCAAAAGGTGCTGACATCTGATTATGATCTCTACACAATTCCTCTTTTTATATTTAATATAATAGTGTGGTGTTAAAATACAGATCTGTCTTTTGTCTTCTTTCTTGTTGTGCACTGGTAGGACCTACATTCCAGAGAAGAGGATCCTGAAGAAACGCTGGATTGTTTCGTTAATAGATAAGTAAGTCAGGCTTTTGACAATCTGTATAATTCACAAAGAAGAAACTGTCAGTGGCCCACCTGGAAACATGGAATAACATTTTTGGCTAGTTGGAAATAAGTTATGTGAAAATTTGATTACGACTACTATTGGCAACCCTGGTAAATATGTTTAAAAAGCATTAATAAATGAATCTCTAATGCAGTATCATAATTTCACAATGAAAAAAACGTTATTTAATCCAACATTTAATTAAAGAACATATTTTTTCGTGGGAGAAAAAATATCCCATATTAATAAATATTTGTTTATAGCCAACCTAACTGGCACCCCTCGCAATTTCTACAAAATAAGTTCAACTCAAGTATTTTTAATTCATATTTAGTACATACTTTTCTTGTAAGACTGTCAGATGAGACCAAGTTTGAGATTTTAGGCAAAAAACACTCCAGGTGGGTCTGGGGTGAAACAAATGATAAATATGTGGAAAAGCACCTCATGCCCACTGTTAGGTAAGGTGGAGTATCTGTGATCCTATGGGCCCATTTCTCCTCCAAGGGCCTTGTTAGGGGTCATGGCATCTAAAAATACCATTAATTTTTTTTTTTTTTTTTTTTTTTTTTTTTTTTTTCCTAGCAGAAAACTGATATTGGGTCATCTGTGGGGTTTTCCAATATGAGGATATAATAATAAACCAAAACATATGAGCAGATGAACCCAGATAGAATAGTGATCATCTTGGTCCTAAGACCTATTTTCTATTGATAATCTTTGGGGTTAGCTAAAGCCAGGACTCTGATTGATCCAGAGAGATTGTGGAAAGAGGGATGGTCAAAGATCCCTCTCACTGTTTGCTCCATTCATGTGAAATGTTATGACCAACTCCTGTTGATGGAGTTGGTTGTGGGGAGTGGTGTTGTTCTGATTTCTGACAGAGTACCAACAGTTGTGGCACCAGTGGTTTTTCTTACAACTCTTATCTCTTAATGTGTGATTTTGTTTCTCCTGAATTAAAGTGCTTCAATTAAAATTTGAATTTTTCTCATTTGTTTCTGTGAGATGATGCTACTGCAATAAAACATTAATTTATTTTAAGGCTTTTTGCCCACTATATCTGGAGACTGATCATACAATGTGTATGTCTGTGCATTTAGAGGAGAACGTCATTTAATTAGAGTTAAACACCAAAAAATTAACCTTATTTCACTCAATAAACAAATATCAACAAGAACGTGTATTCTAACTGAGGAAAAACTTAGGGCACCCTAATCGCTAATAGCTAGACTTACCCTGCTCTGGCTGAATTAACTTCAGTGAGACTCCTCTTGCACCAGTCGACCAGTCTCGCAGAGATAAACAATAGACGGACGGATGAAACTGTTCAAGTATGTTAGAAAACTTACAGGCTGTCCTTGTTTATTTTTATTCCATTTAATATTGTATCTTTTTCTCCTTTTAATGTTTTCAGAATAACAATGAGAAAAAGCCTTTTTAAACACCTTGCAGCCCGTGGAATACAGGTACCACTTTAAGGTTCATTAAAGTACTGTTGCATTATATTGACAAGTTTTACATGACAAAACATTAATCATGCAACTCTGCGCTTCCTGGGAGATTACTCTCTGTTAGCACTTGTCCAACTATTTATCGACCAAAGGCAGAAACCTGTTTCCTCCAACTCTCCTTCACTGGTACATGAGTGTATAATAATGGTCTCTGTGTCTGTAACTGCAGGTGCATTTATTTGTTTGCAATGAGTATGAAGACATCAAGGCAGCGTTTGACCTGGGAGCCACAGGAGTCATGACTGATTATCCAACTCTGCTCTCAAACTACATCAGCACATACAGGAGAGAGGACTGATCCCATCAGCAGTAATGATCAAGAAAAACAACGCCAGTGTTCTTATGAAAAAAGAGCAACAGAGACGCTATGTTGCTCTTTGAGTACCAAAGATTGTAAAACAGACATTGTTAGACCAAGGGGGGAATCCTCCTGCCCAGTCTTGACAAGATTACCAAAGGGTCATGTTGCTCAACAGCAAGCTGATAGAGCAAGGGTTTCATTCACTTCTTTAATCATGTAGAACATCCAATAACTTCCGACAGTGTGATCATGCCTACTGTATGTATATAATCAGGTCAGTATGTAAAGAACCAGTTGATGAGCTTTGTCAGCAGTGAATGTTTAACTAGCTGGAGCTCGTCACCTGACAACCCATGATAAGACACTAAACAAACATGACTTTGTTTTGACTGGTTGTCTTCTGACATTATTGATTGGTTTAGGTGCATATTTTTTGTTATTGGAATAAAAAGGCAAAAAAAAATGCTGTTATACACTGCCTCGCAAAAGCATTCATTCCCCTTGCACTCTTTCATATTCAAACAGATTAGAATCACAAACTTCAATGTGGTTTTTAGGGGATGTCATCCTGCCACAGGTTCTCAATTAGTTTTAGGTCTCATCTTTGACCATTCTTGAAGTGAAAAGAAGTTATCTGGAAAATTACTCAACTAAGGGTAAAAAAGTATTTGGTAAAACACCTACTCAAGAATTGAGTAACTGACTGATCATAAGACCTGATTTAATTTGTACAAAATGATGCAATCAGACATGAAAATATAACCTTATGTGCTAATTCAGTTTTTTTAAGAGAAAATTTGAAAAAATTAGTAAAAATAAGTAGCATCATTACAAAATACATTTAGGTTAAAGAAACAAACATTTTAAATTTATTTTTCCCCAACATAGAGCTTTTGAAACCAAATACTTACAGTAGGTGCAAAGTACTTTAAGTGACAATATATACTATTTGACATTCACTTGTTCTCCAAATGGCTCAGCAAATGGAAAATAACATTAGAACAATAAAGTGTGTCAAAACAAAAAGTCTCACTGTAGCACAAACTGTAAGTGTATGAGAATGTGGTATATCTTTGGGTAAAACATACTTTTTCTTTATTTAGGGAAATAACCAGAGGTGGGTAGAGTAGCTAGAAATTGTACTCAAATAAGGGCAGGGTTACTTCAAAATAATATTATGCAAGTGAAAGTAAAAAGTAGAGTGCAGTAAAAATACTCAGAGAAATCCTTTAAAAAAAAAAGTTACACAAGTAAATGCAACTGTGTAAAATACCTAGTGACCACCAACCTCTGCCTAACCCTGCTTTGAACGTCTATACAGCTTTCTCCCTAACCTGCCTGCTGTTCTCTAACAAACCTCTGAAGCCTTCACAGAACAGCTGGATTTATACTGAGACTGAGTTACACACAGGTGGACTATATTCATTCATTATATTCATTATATTCATATTGGGTAACTGCTGGAAGCAATTGATTGCAATGGATTATATTTAGGGGTATCAGATTAAAAAGGGCTAAATAACAATACAAGCCACACTTTTCAGATTATTATTTGAAAAAACTTATGAGAACAATATATTTCCTTTAGCTTACTTTTTGTTGTTCTATCTCATTAATTATTTGTTTAAAAACCCATTAAATGTCAAAAAATGTGAAACCGTTCAAGGGGTTTAAATACTTTTGTAAGCAACTGGACATGTACATGCACACACATACAGGGGTACTGTTATCATGATGCTATACATCTCCATTTTATCAATTTATTTTACCTAATGGTTAACATGCAATGAATCTCACCTGCATCCCTGTTTTCCTAGGCAGCCATGGCCAAAGTCTGGCCACACTGCAACGATGACAATCAATCAGTCTATTGATGAAACAAAGGCTGGACTTTTCTGGGTTGAGTAGTGTGGCAACAGAGTTAAAAAAAACATATAAAGCAAATCTAGCTTTTTGTTACATTAGTTCCAATGAGAGAAGGTTTGAATCATTGAATATGTCTATGAAACGATGTCATTTATAATATTTGTAGGAATCAAGTGTCTTGTTGTGTTAATGGTTTTCTAAATCATTTGTTTGTCATCATGTCACATGTCCAGGCCTTCAGCTGATGGTCATCTGAACAACAGAAACTGTATGAAGTGTCAGAAATGGGTGCAGGAAATGTTTGACTCAATGAGGAGTTTATCAATAAAAGATAATCATTTGTTTAGCCAGGTTTTAGAGAATAAAATTACCATGAAGCTCACAAAGCAAGCTTATTATTACAGACAATCTATAAAAGGTAAACTCCTTGGAAGATTTTGGGAAAGGTTTTTCAAGTGAGTTGGAAAGGGGTCACAAAATCTAAAACTATAAATCAAAACAATCAGCTGTGATTGCCTGAATCTTGACATTTTTAAAATTGTTTTTAGTCAATTTTGCATCTTGTTTTTGAATGATGAAAAGAGATGAGCAGTAAAAGAGAAATAGCTAGGTTCTGTTCATGCCCAATCTGGCTGGATATGCCAGATAGTTCAAAATGAATATCGAGATCTAGCGTCAACCTTAGAGCTGTCTTGTATTTTTCTTTGTTCTGTTCTATTTGTTGTCAGAATAGTGAATTTCAAAGTTTCAGGTTAGAAAAATCCCCATAAGAATGAAATTTCCCAAACAACACCAGCCACCATAATCCAAAATGGCTGCCATTGTTTCCAGAGAGCTCGTACTTCATAAAATCCGCCGCACACAACTATGTAAAACAGGAGTTTTCAACTCCAGTCTTCGAGAGCTGATGTCCAGCAACTTTTAGATGTGTCTCTGCTTGAACAGACCTGAGTCAAATAATCAGCTCATTTGCAGGACTTTGGGAAACATGATTGCTGACTGAGGAGGTGATTCCGCCACTTGATTCTGGTGTGTTGCACCAGGGACACATCTAAAGGTTGCAGGACACTGGCCCTCCTGGATTTGAGGACTCCTGGTGTATAGCATAGCCTAACATAATATAGCAGTTTTGTATTGCTAGTACTAGCTAGCCTTATAATTGAGCACAACAATTAGCAAAGCCCACAGATTTTTTGACTTGCAAGTACAATGCTGCCAACTCAGGTAATTCCCAGATCAAGTTCTTGACTTCTGCGGCAACTAGAAGGTGGAATTTAACCAGATGAAGACCAAATGCTGTGTTTGATTTATCTCAAATTTTGGAGTTTGGATCTGGGAATGACCACACCCAATTTGAGACTATCCCAGTAGAAAGTTGGAAAACCAGTGGAATCAGCAAATTATTCTGCTTCTAACTACTATTAGCAATACAAGTCGACAACAATGCATTTCTCTCTATTTTAAGCATGTGAACACAAAAGGAACATGTAATAATTCCTGCACCTTTCAGTATGCTTCGTATGTGTGGCTGCCATGTTGGATATATAACTCAGGGCTGCTTGGTGAACTCTGAGTTTCCCTGTGAGATATCTGACTTTAGGGGGCGTTTTTGTTGTATTTCCAATTGGTAACTTGGAAAATTTGACTTTCAAGCACAAAAAACCCCCCCAAAAAATACCATAGTTACAAGTTGGAAAACCTGTGGAATTTGCTATTTGCTTTAGTGCTAGCTACTGTTAGCAATACACATCGAGAACAATGTATTTGTTCTTGTATTGTATGTGTCAGAAAACCAGGGGAATATGTTCACAAATGGAAGTACAGTACTATTTGCCACTGGTTTAACTAGAATAGTCAGAAATGCTAATAGCTTATTCCTGCAACTTTCACTGTGCCTTTTATGTGTGGCAGCCATTTGATGTACTGAGCGCCTGCTTGGTGACTTCTTACCTTCCCAGTTATGCCAACTTCAGGATGCATACTGGTGTGTTCTGTTTGCATTTGGAAGGTGGTTGAAAGTTAGAGCTCACCAAGCAGCCACCATGTCTTGTATCCAGTATAGCAGCCTATCATATAGAACATAGTGAAAGTTACCTTTTAAAAACAATTTATTAACATTCCTGATGGTTTATGTCAACCTGGTAGCACACATATTACTGTACAACCTCTCTTTGTGAACATGTTATTTAGTGTTCTAGCACATGGAATGAGGACAAATACATTCTTGTTACATATTAAATTTTACGGTAAGCACCAAAAGAAAAAGTGAACTCAGTGTTTTTAGAGTTGCAGACCTCTGAGACAAACTGAACACAGCATACATGCACTGAAAGACCGAATACAGTGACACTGGTGCACAATATTGTATTTTTTGTTTTATTTAATATACAGTTGGATCTTTAATTATTAATACAACTGGTGGTGGATTTAGGTTTAAATTAATCTTTTAATTTAACCAACATGTTTTTTTGACTGGGAATAATGTTTATGTTTTGCATGACCCTGCTGTAGTCCCAACATGAATCTGATAAAGCATCCATGGAGGGTGACGGCATCTTCAAAGAATTGGAGCTGATCATAAAAATACTAGTGGAAACATGCAAAAAGCTTAATTATTGAGATGATAAATACTTTTGACATGTCATTTAAAAATCAAAATGTAAATAAAAACTAATAATGTTTTTTCAAATTGATTCTCTATTTACCTTGATTTATTATCTTTTGAAAGGTGTCAGTCTAATTTCCTATCAGATACAACCCTCTTGGTTGAATAATAATTTTACATCTAAATCCCCTGTGATATGAATAATGTTTATCTTAATAGTATCAAACACTAAATAAAATATTAGGAATATATAGTTAACCATGATTACTTTGAACTATATTGGTACATAAAAACTCGCCTTCCCTACAAAGTTAGAGGAAGTCCTAAGTGAAAAACAGTTTAGGAGTAGAAAGATCAGACTCTTGTTAACACAGCCACAGCATCTGAATCTTGGAAAAGAATCGGACATCCCATCACTAAAGCCAACCCGACATTTATGAATCTGGATCAAAAAGCGAGCCTATTGATAGCCATAAAAGGCTCTTGTGAAGCCGAAGCTGATTGGTTGACCCACATTCTAAACGTCATCTGGGAACTGTGATTGGTTGACTGAGGTTTGTTTTGCACCCTTCACCCTTCCTCCATCTGCGTGCTTTCATAAACAAACTGCATTTTTGTTCCGCGGGGAACGCATTACCCTCTGGTTTGTCAGCTTGCCAGCATTGTCAAACCCCTGGCTCCTGTTTTTGAAAAGGCCGTGGAAGAACTTTGTTGTCGAGTCAGAACAGAAACGCGGGCTCCTCTACAACAAAAACAATCAGAGCTGTTTTTCCCCCCCAACCGTCAGCGCGTGGAGGGCTCGCACCGAGGCGAGCTAAAGGCTGGACTTCACAGTCTTAACATTTGCTCTTTCCTTCAGTTATTAAATTGTCCTATATAGACACTATAGACCGCTGAGTATACTTTGAACAGCTTCAGTTTTAGCAGGTGAGTGGAAACAGAAGGAAACATTTTGTCCATCTTCGCTGCAGCGCCGACTTTGCGCAGCTAGCATGCTAGTAATGTCCTTTGTAACAGAGTCATGTTTTTGGCCCTTTTAGGAGCTCATGTAGGCGATTATCAGCGTGGAAACAGCTCTGCACATTGAAATGCGGCTTAACTGGTAGCACAATTGAGCCAAAGCTCGACTGTTTAAATTGTTTTGAAACAGGAAGCAGGCAGGCTGAACTGTGTCTTCGCCTACTTTGTCTTTGTGATATAAGATTATACTGCTAATCTTACGCAAATGTTGTTGCTCTTTACTTCAGTAAAAAAAAAAAAAAAAACCGAGGAAATGTTGGAATTGAAAGATCGCCCGCAACATTTTCTTTACTTGAAATTGCCAGGGAGCTTAGATATCTAAATTTAGCATTGTCATTTAGATGAACTGATCAGACTTTACATGGCTGATAGGTATCTCCATTTTTCCCCCCGTTTGATCTAAAACTAACACCTCTATCTAAGAACCTGTAACATATAGATATATATTTCTCTTTTCTATTACGGTCTGGAATTGATCAAAATCTGCAGTTGAAACTTAAGAGAAAACTGGAAATCAATGTAGGCCAGGAATAGCTTGATCAATGCATGTCTAGCTCAGATAATCACCAAATATGCAGCGACCAGGCTTTCCTAAGATCGATATCAGGTTTTCCTTTAGGTTTGAGGTGCAGATTCTGATTTATTCTAAGGGCTACATCACAACGAACTAGTAGATTCGTTAATAAAAGCATTAGTTTTGAGTTTAGCAGACAATGAAGGCACACTGCAAGATTATTATCAAATCAAAAGTAAAGGGTATTTTCCGGGAAAAAAACTTAATCGGTGCGTCTCTAGATCAGACAATAACCAATTTTCTCCACTTCCAGAATTTTGAGTCCAATATAATTGTAAAGCTCTAGTAAGCTGCATGCAGTAGTTACAAAATCTGTTTTTGTTTAAAATGTGACTCTCCTTAGTGATCTGACCCGAATTCTGTTCAACTAAATGAAATCCAAAGCCGTTTTGCCTGAATTACCATATACAGTAATGTGCACCCTGCCTTTTTCCTGCACAGACATGGTGAAGCTGACAAAAGCTAAGACTTTCCAGGCTTATCTGGACTCTTGCCACCGCCGTTACAGCTGCGTGCACTGCCGCGCCCATCTGGCAAACCATGACGATCTTATCTCAAAGGTAAACATGCTGCCATGCCTTTGTTGTAATTCTTATTTGGGGTGCCCTACTTGTATGTGGTGTTACAGTGCTCTTATGTAATAAAAATAACAAAAATGATCAAGATACAGATGTTCTTTCTGTCCTTGATTTCATGTGGGGGTTTTGTTTTCTCCTTTCAGTCATTTCAGGGCAGCCAAGGACGAGCATACCTCTTTAACTCAGTGTGAGTATTTTGGATACAACCACAAGTTTCATAACATATTTGTTTAATAATGAGGTTTTTTTTTTTTTTTTTTTAAATCACTTCTTCAAATGTCTCCTTTAAAACACTTGGCAGTCTCTGATCTTTTTTCCAAAGTATGCAGTTTCTGAAATGTTCTTTCCATCTGAACACACTGCTGAGATTAAATGTTTACACAAACCACACTATTAACAGATAACTTGATTTTTTTTTTTTTTTTTTTTTTTTTTTTTTTTTTTTCTTCTTCTTTCCTCCAAAGTGGACCTCAAAGTTTAGTCAGTTCACTTTGGTCATGCTTGAAATTTTTAGGTTAGTGGGTCAGCAATAAACAGTAACAGAAGCGAGTCAATTAAACATTAGATGTGTTTAAACCTTGAAAGTTGTGTGTTTTTGTTTTTTTTTCAGAAATGTCCTGGTATTTTGTTTCTTTTCATGTTCTATAAACATTTCCAATGAAAAGACATAATAGCAGCTGTGGTAAGAAGCTGGCTCTGTACTGTTGAGGAAAGAAGCTCGATTATAGTAAAAACATCTGATCTGGGACATCGCTGTTGATTTCAGGGTTAATGTTGGCTGTGGGCCCGCTGAGGAGAGGCTGCTGCTTACAGGACTCCACGCAGTGGCCGACATTTACTGTGAAAATTGTCACACCACTCTGGGCTGGAAATATGTAAGTAACTCTACATCCAGTAGTTCTTTGTGGATCTACTAAATAATTACAAAAGAGTTTCTGTGTTCCAGGATAGTGTACAAAAACATCCAACTGAAAAGAAATGATAATTTAGATAGGAGGGCGTTTCAAAAGTATTCATACTCCTTGAACATTTGCACATGTTCTCAGTTTGCAAACACAAATTTCAATCCATTGTGTTATATTTGGATTTTATGTGATAAACCAACACAAGGGTAAAGGATGCATGATTTTAAATTTTCTTTACAAATAAAAGTCAGACAAATGTGGTATGGAGATAGCAGTCAGATTGAGAGCCTCTGTGAACTGCATATTCAAGTCTTCCCATGGATTCTCAGCTGGATTTATATCTGGACTTTAAATAGGCCATTTGAACACAGGAAAATACTTTTATCCGAACCATTTTACAGCAGCTCTGGCCTGTATTACAGACAAAACTTTTTACCTGTCATGATGACTTGCTGTGTTCACCAGCAGACAAGCTGTTGCTTTCACAAATAAAAACCCTACTAGACAAGTTTGTTGGAAACACACGGTTTCCCCTCATACTGTACATTGTTAGACTTTTATCCCCTCCCTTTTTTCAACCATCACTTCTAAGCCTTGTCAACTCTAACTGGTCAGTTCATAATTACATTGAAGCTTGTACACTAATTGCTTCCCATGCATTCTGCAGTGGTAATGCTGTTTAGTAAAAACAAAAACTGGGAGAGCCACTATTTGTTTCCTGTTACAGATTACCTCTGTTTGCTATAAACTTTGGACTTTAAAACTCTGCTGGTCATTTCAAACACAATAAAATTCTGGAAGACACAGTTTTGTTTTGTTTTTTTGTTGTTGTTTTTTTAGATCTGAACATTAAGAAAATGTTTGCTGAAACAACATTTTATAAGGATCTCTTGTTGCAGCAAAAATGTCAAAAATAAATAAATAAAGTTGTGTCATACTAGTTTGTAAAAATGTTCTAAACGTAACCATCTAGGCCAGGCGTCTTCAAGCTTTACAATCCAGAGAGACAATTTTGCCCTCAGTCTGGTTAAATAAAACCTTTTTATAAATCTCTAATATAAGAAATCTATTTTTAAAGAGCACCATTTTATTTCTGTTTTAAAATAAAACATAAGACTTGTAAAAAGAGGATGGATACTTTTTCTTCTGTAGGATGTTGATATTTCTGGGAAATTATGGAAAAAAAGCAATTTCCAACATGAAAAGAAAAATGGATTAAAATATTTCTCCTACTTAGTGTCACTCTGAAAATTCAATGCAATTATTCCATGTTAAACTGCTAAAATCAGCATTTGTTTTTATATTATTTTTATTATATTAGTTAGTTCTGTGTCACTTTTAGCCAAAGTTATTAAGAGCCATTGTAGAAGGTCCAAAGATAAACTTGCAGACCCCTGTTCTTAGCAATAAACTGTTTAACCTCATGACAACAGTTATACCCTATACTGAGGCATATAATAACAATAATATAAATGAGACTTTAGGAGGCCTGGACCAGTATGAGATTCTCTCTGAAAGATAACCTTGGGTTAAATTACCATGATTACACAGTATCCTAATATGTACAAATATAATCTAACTGATTCTATTTAAAACAAATCAGCAACAGTTACCTGGAGTGGTTTAGATGTTCTCAGGGTCATGATGTGTTGCTTTTTCAGGTCTTTTGACCTTTTTTATGTAGTCAGACGGGTTCTGTTTCAGTGGTTTCTTGAAGCCTGGGCATCACTGAGCTACTCTATGATTCTGTCAACCAGAAAATGATTCAGTCTTTCGAGTACTATCCTGGTAACAGTTTTCAACCTTTCTAAAGCCCTGATTACTAAAAACCCGGGTTTACCTTGGTATCGGTTACCAGCCTATGCCTGGATTCTGCAGAGCGTGATGTGGGGGTTTAACACTAGTTGGAAAAGAGTCTTAACAGGTTAATTTAAGTCTACCTTCAGAAAGTTTGAAAAAAAAAAAAAAAAAACCTGAACATGTTCTCTTCATTAAAACTTTGTGTCTTTTCTCTGCAGGAGCAGGCCTTTGAACTCAGCCAGAAGTACAAGGAGGGGAAGTACATCATCGAGCTGTCCCATATGATAAAGGACAATGGCTGGGATTGAAAAAGAAAACCACTGTGTTTCTTCGTGACTTTTTAAAAAGGAAAAAAAAAAATGTTGCATCCCCTCGACATGAAAGGGTTCAAGTGTATCGTCCTCATCTCGCCTTCGAGCCACTGCTGTGCCACACTTTTACTTCGTGCAGCTTTGCTAAGAAAAGCATGTGATGCCTTATCTTCGTCTCTTCTTCGTGGGTTTCTTTTTTTTCCACCAAACACACTTACTGAGATCGTCAACCCAGTGATTGATTCGTTATTCTGGGACTGAATAAGTGTATGGCTTTTGTGTGTGGAGAGAGTGGGTGATGTAGTTAAACAGGCACCGGGCGTACAATGGATTTTAAAGCCTTTCAATGCAAGAAAGATCAAACGTTTACAATGATCACTAAACTGTGTTGCTTTGAAACCACAAGGCTAATCAAAGCTAAAGAGCTTGATCATTGATAATTGGATTTTTTTTTACTTTTATTTTATTTTTATTTTTTTTTCTTTTGAGCATAAGGTGCAGGTTTTGATGTATCTTGCCTAAACAGAATTGAGTTTCAAGGTTTGTTTCAATGTTAGAGCTTCTTTGAGTTAAATATACAAGGATGATATGGGAATACGTAGAGCAGCAGGCAAGCTCTCTGGTTTTTTTTAATTATTGGTAATTCATGTTTTTAATTATTTTATAGTCAATATGGCAATCGGGATATTGAGTTAGTAACATTAAGGCCAACAGAAATCTGCAAGAATTCTTCAATCTGTAGTGAGTTTTCTGTTCACAAGTGTAACTTTTTGGATGTGTGTGTGTGTGTGTGTGTGTTTGCAGTGAGGCATCTTAAGCTGGATGGTGTTGTGAAGCATTAGTCTGGAATTGAGTTACTTCTAGATTTCTTTTCACTGCACACTTGGGATAGCTTTACTTCCATTCAATGCTAATGAGACCTATATCCTTTATATGTTTGCGCATTACATAACACTGAGCAGTTCCTATCGACACAGCTTCACTGTTAATACAAATTGTGGTTAGGATAGATGTAGCATATTTATGGTGATTTTTAAAGTGTCTGCTTTCATTAAAGTGGTTTTTATTTTAACCTGGTCTTTCATTAAAATACAGATTGGCTGTACATTTTATGACTGAGTCATCTTTTGTTGCTGTGCATAAGTTGGTAATATAACTTCTGGTTGCAGTAGCACACACTTTATGTAGTCTAATATTTAACTATCAAATGCTGAGACAGTATTGCCTCATGCTCTGGTAGTAATTTATGTTCTATGCACTTAGTTTTCAGAATATACTATTAAAGGGGCAATATTATGTAAAATTGACTTTTTTGAGCTTTACATGATGTTAAAATGTTATTCCCATGTCAAAAACATACCTGGAGTGTTGCTTTGATTCTTTCATGCATGTTTGAGAAATCCTTTAATCTCCCGTGGCAACCATTTAGCTGTGAAAAACGCCTGGATGGACCTAGCTCCACCTTTGAGACCCAGCTCTTCCTCAGAGCTGCAGTTTCTAAGCTTCCACCTCACAAAACACGACTTCCCCACTAAGCTCCTTCAGACTAGCCAGCAGCAATTAGCAAACACCTGGTGGAACTGTGCATCTGCTGAGGTCATTATACGAGCTACTTCTCAGTGCAAGGCTGGTAAAAAGGATTAGCTGTTGCGATGACTTCCTGAAGGCGGTGTTTCAGAAAGAACAGGACTTTCTTAGAGACAGAAGCCCAATTGCAAGGCACTAAATTATGAAGTCAAATTTTTTTTTAAAGTCATTTGATATATGCAGCATTTTTGTAACAATGGAAGGTAACATAGTTACCTGATTGTGCTATAAAATGATTCTATGTTCCTGGAAAACACATAATACTGCCCCTTTAAGTATGTACTGTATTGTCAGAAATGTGCAAAATATTTTTATACTTAAATGATAAAATGCATAGTGCCTTGCAAAAGGATTCACGAACAATTAAACATTTTGATATATATTTTTGATACATTACAACCACAAACTTGAATCTGTTTTATGTGATGAACTAACACAAGGTAGTCTAAAACTCTGAAGTGGAAGGGGGAAAAAAAAAAATAATAATAATCAGTCAAAGTGGCAAAATTTTGAAAAATTCCAAGGGTTTAAATACTTTGGAAAGGTATTTTATGTACTAATAGGCTGAAAGGAGCAGGTTGAGCCAGCAGCTTCTTTCTCCTGTGCCTCTGCCTCACACACATTCTCCTGAACAGCTGGTAACATTTCAGCTGCTTGCTTTGAGCTGCAGCTCACTATAACTGATTAAAGGCTCACAATTAATTTAGCAGCACAGTTTGGAGCCCTGTTGACCATTTTCTTATGGCTAGTGGGATATTAGCTTATATTTAAAAGTATAACCTAATAGCCAGTAGGGTTGGCCACATAGCATTGCTGCAGGAAACTAATGTAAAAATATCAGTACTTTTGTTTCTGTGTGTATGCAGGGGTGTGTTTCCCTTTGCACACCGAGAAGGAGTTGGCTTCAGTATAAGGTGTTGTGTAAGGTACATGCTAAACTCAAAATGAAAGTGAAAATATCAGGAAGATGTGAGCTGTCAAACATAGCAAAACCACTCTTAATTTCTTAAAGCAGGGGTGCAAAGGGCAATTCGAGGGCCATTTGCGGAGTGGTTTTGTGGGTCCGCAGTTCAAAAAAGGCCTGCTAACACGTGAGAAAGGACTAAACACACAAGAAACTATACCTTCTTAGTAACTTCTTATTTCGTTGAATTTTGTGTTTAAAAAAAAAAGAAAATCGAATTTATGTGGCCTTCAAGTTCTTAAGACTTGATCATTTTAGCTCATGTCAAAAAGTTTGGAAAAGAGTCCTAGAAAGAGGATAAGGTCTGTCATTACGTAATAGATTGACTTTTTTTTTTTTTTAATTTATTTTTATTTTTTTATTGTAATCCGCTGGTCTATAACAAGACAAATTGTTTTATTTAAAAAAAAAAAAAATATATATATATATATATATATATATATATATATATATATATATATATATATATATATATATATATATTTTTTATATTTTTTTTTTTTTTTTTTTTTTTTTTATTAAATGGCTGTAGTTCCTGCAGCTGTCCAGAAGATGGAGATGTTCGTCTCTGCCTGTTTAATATGCCAGGGATTATTTAAGGTTTATTCAGGATATCCGGCAGCAGATGGTGCTGTGGGATCTGTTAGATGAACCTGAAATGAATGTTGGCACAATTTTAAACAAAAATGCTTTAAGTACGTTCAATATTTACATACGCAGACGCTCATAGGATTAGATTTGATGAGTCATTCAGCTTTATTTTGTTAATTTGATACTTGAAGTGTAAGAAGTTAATCTACCTTTTTCGAGTATTACATTGTCAAACTATTTAGTAGCCTCTTTATATTTAAAGCAAATAGCTTTTTAAAAAAAAAAAAAAAAAAAAAAAAAAGTAGTTTCCCTTCCCGTTTACTAAACATTTGGAATATCAAAAAACAAACTTTGCAGATTGCAAAGACTGTATTCCCATGCTTTGAGCAGCAGGAACTGGTCACATGAAAGAGCTCTGAAACTGATAGCACATTTATTTGCCATGTGATAGAGTGACTACTGACAGTCATGTGTGTCCTTTGCATTTTCGGCAACTCTTGTTTAATTTTTCATTTCTAAAAACCTTTGTGAAAGTACAAATCACATGATAAATTGGGGAAGGTCAAAAGGGCTGCAGACAGACAAATAATACAAAATTCTGTTAGATATTTTCGTTTTAATCCTAGAGATCTGGAATTTATCAGCAAGAAACAAAATATAAAAATTTGATAACAGAAGTTCTTCAAAATTATTAAAATTGAATCCAGTCTATAGCTACAGACCAGGCAGAAGAAAAAATGTCTTACAAAAATATTTTTGTAGCACAAATTCTTCCTAAGGTAAACAAATTGCAGAATCACTGATCAATAATGAAAGCTTGTAGAATAAGATAATCTAAACGTCTGAGAGTGTTGTTTTCTGTTCAAAGCTATACCTAAATCTGTGACTAAGAACAGCAAAGAGTCTGCATTTAACACTTTGTACTCTTCTGTGGTTAAAATATTCCTGTTTACCCGAGTGTCTGAAGCGCTGTGTCCAACTCTTTGAGCTTTTAATATCCGTTTTAATGGTGGTTTGTCACAGTTATATATATATATATATATATATATATATATATATATATATATATATATATATATATATATATATATATATATAAAAATTCGAGTTACAAAATGTCGTACCCGAAGAAATATAGTTTTGAAAGGTACATAAATTGATTTAATGATACCGAAAAACTTAAATAGTCAGACAATTTTATAAAAATGAGTGTTAAATGACGAGATGCTACACCCGCTGACATCAGAAACACCCATCTTCATTGGAGTGTCACCTTGACGCAAATACATCAAGGCTCTGTTTCTAGTCCCTTAGACTGAGTATAGCAAACATTATCGAATCTAGTAGTTGTTTTTCATGTTAAGCTGTAAAGAGCGGTCGCAGTTTGTTGTTGGTTTTTAGTGAACATTTGGTACTAATAATTAATACGCCAGCGTGTAGTGACGACTGGTTTCAGCTGCAGTCAGTGCACTTGCAGCAGAACATACCACTAAACAAAAAGGGCACAAAGTAATTCATTTAATAACATTAACAACGGTGGTGATATGAGTTTTACTTAAAAATAATCTCATTAAAATATTCCGCATAAGTTTTAATATTAAATAAAACTGAACGACTCAGTATTTTATATTTGTTAGTCTGGCACACCCGCCTCAGCTCAGTTGGATCCCTCCGCCATGGTTGGTCATGTGACTTTTTCCGTTTCGCCATTTTCCTCTTCTCCGCTGGAGCCATCGCTGGTCGTCCTCGCTGTTTCGTGGTGTTTTAAGCTGCCCAGAGGTGACGGTGGGACAGGGGAACCCCCCGCCAAAGAAAGAGAGGATATTGTGCCGTTTAGCTTTGTCGTCCGAAGGGTAAAGTGACAATGTCTTCTGAGGAGAGCCCCGAGTACTCACCTTTCTTCGCCGTGATGGGAGCCTCTGCGGCCATGGTCTTCAGCGGTAACTACACCAGCCTCTTCTTCTTCTACAACTGACACCTTTTGGTTTCATGCTAGTTTAGCCAGGTGTTGAAGGCGGTAATTAGAAACGACCACTGCCTTCACACAAACCGTGTCGTTGGTTGCTGTGTTTTTGGTGGCGGTCAGAGCTCGCACACCTGTCGGGGATGATGCGAAGTAGAGGCGGGGGAAGGCTGCTGCGGACAGTCGGAACAAGCTGCCTGCCTCTGCCCTGGTGGAGCTGCTGACATTAAATACAAGCTGTAATCGTGTCTGCTGCTGGCTGGTGACGCACACCATCAGTGAGGTGGCAGCTTCTGATTCTCAGCACACGATATGTAACGAACCATAATGAACGAATAAAACACCGAATTTAAGGTTAATGGTTAATCATGCTGATCCTTTTCTTTAGTTTGCTGTTGAAGGTGTGTCAGGAAAGGAACATGGAGGCCTAAATATCACAGTTTAAAGGGATGATCCATTCATTCATTCATCTTGCACAGCCTTCTGTGCATGCGCAGTGAACTACTTCCACTCTTTGAACACGAAACTGATTGTGTTGGAGAAATTTGAGGAATGTAATCTAATTAAGTGGGTTTGAGTCCAGTTAATGTAAACACTTATTTTATTAACAGACGGAGTTACATTTGATACAAATCTGTGAACATACATTTAGACATCCAGCCAGGTGTAAATCTCTTCAAAAGGGGTTTAATCTAAGAGTAGGCATAGGAAATAATTTAAAAGGTAAAAAACTGTCAGTACTAATCCAAATGTCATTATCAGTTCCTTTAACACACAAGGAAGGAAGTCCCTTGATATCCTTTTGAATCTTTTACAACTATTTTTTTTAAATTTCCATTGTCTATTAGAGATCCACAGCTCAGACCTTTCCTGACCGATGCTGATTTCCAGTTTTCCTTTAGCAACTAAAAAACAAAAAAAAAAACAAAATCTGATTTTGACTGATCCAAATAATCTTGTTTTTAAACACAAAAATATAATTTTTAAAAAATGGGCTCTATGTTTTTTGATACCAGAATTTTGAATCCAGCTCCAATTGAAAGATTTTTACCGATTTATGATTAAAAACAAATGTCTCTAACCTTTATTTGTTTCAGCTAAACATTAAAGTACATTAAAGTACATGCTGTTGGTTGAGGTTAGGGGTGGGAATATGATGAAACTGTCTCACTTCTTTGAGAGTAAAATTCTGAATTACATTATCATAGTTTCATTATGTAAACACATGGTTTTTAAATAAAAAAAAAAAAAACAGCACTTAAGGAAAAGAGCATTTCTTAACATTCAATAAGTTTGCACAGTTTTGCCAACTTCCGTCAAGCTCAATCAACGTAACAAGTTGCCATCCTTAAGGCATGAAGTACACTGTCTGAAATTGTTTTAGCTCAGCTCAACAGCTTATTTAAATTTTAGGACAAAATAACAAAACTTAGTTTTAATATTCATAATTTCATACCTCTCACACCAACAAAGAAAACTGCAACAAATGACGAAGTTCTGTGTTAAAGTCTGGTAGTGATACGTTTCAGCCTGAACCCACCTTCAGACTGGTTTGTTTGAGCAGAGAGGATACTGTAAGCTGTTTTAATTAGCTTTATGCTGTTTGAACTTCAGAGCACTTCCTGTCTGGATAGTGCGTTTCTTGTGAAGATTTGCAGTATTGATGCTACAGAGGCATAAACCATCAAGTTATTGTTTTGGCAAGTGTAATCACATGCTCGATTACAATGCTGGCAGTCCAGTAAATCTGGCCAGTTGGTTTCCTTATTAAACAGACAAACCAGACCTCGGAAAGCGCAAACATCAAGTTAAATGTTTACCTGCTCACCATTAGCAGCTAGGCAGCTGGAGGAAGAGGGCTGTGCATACAGTTTTTCTCTGCACTAGTGTGGACAAAACATCTTCAAAAAGCCTTCCTTGTGCAGCTGTAAAGTCCACACATTTATACATTTAAAACCTGGTGGTCTTTCTTGGTTTAAATAGTTAAAATAATTTATGTCTGAGACCATGCATTTGGGGGAGGATCAAAAAACTTTTTTCTTTTTAAATGTGCAGTTACGAAATCTAGTTTTACAGGTAATTTAATCTTAAATGGTGATCCTTGCCTTAGTAACACCATGATACTGCTGTGGTAATTTTAAGAATGGCTTTTTTTTATATATGATCTCTCTGCTTTGGGAAAAGAGGAACATTTCTGGTGTTTATAAATTGAACATGTTTAATAGACTGGCCAAAATGTGTCTCCTTGTGTAAATTGCAGTAGGACTGACACATTTCAGTAGGATGCCTTGCCAAAATTCTCCTTTTTGAGCTTAAGATCATTCGCTAAAGTTTCAAAAACTTGCAGTGAAATTACCAGATCAGGGAGATTTGCCGAAAATGTATTATATTTAGATATGGCAGAGAAGTCTAAATAAAGAACTGGTTAATAGAAACAAGTAATGGTGTTGTCTAAACTAAGTTTACCAATTGCTTTACAGTTGCATCACCATAATATTTTTTGAGTGGTTTCAAAACTGTCTGTTTCATCTTAAAGAGCAATAAAAAAGTTGAATATAATTTTGAGTTGCAGAAAAGAAATGGTAAGTTCTGAAATCAAAATATAATGTATTTCCAAATTTTGATGGAAACTGGATTTTATGGGCTAATTAAGGAAGTGCTTCCATATCAAATCAGTTGGTTTTTGGTATATAGATTGCTGAAAACATTATTGAACAGACTAATTGGTTGGTTTTTAAAAATTACTCTCATCTCCAAGTAAATTACTGTTTTGGTGGACCAAAACAACAATAACTGTTGACTATGTCACCAATTAATGAATTGATGGATAACCAATTATTTCTATTTATTTGGAAATACTTAAGCAGCCAAAATAGCAGCTGAAACTCTGCTTTAGAAGGGAAGGGAAGGGAAGGGAAGGGAAAGGAAGGGAAGGCACAGCCAATAGGGATCACCCATCAAATGAATGATGCACAAATGGTGGCAGCACACCTGCTGTCATGCATTTGCGCTAAACTCCACTCAAAGTTAAATCAGGTGTTTAAGGATTGAATTGTTAAATATAAGATATTTGTAGGAAAATAAACTTAGAGTTTGATTCTACCAGTTATAAATATGCTGCACTGATCTAAATTTGTCCAAATGCCAAAACAAGGAATAGAACAACCCTTTATTACTTCTGAGTTGGAAACCAACTTCAGCCATGTGATGTTGCAAGATTTGTGACACATAGATTAGAGGTGGATGATATGGACTTCAAGTTTTATCACAATATTTTGAGGTGCTATCATGATAACGATAAAGCTGATAAGAACTATTTCTTTCTCTCTTTTTTTTTTTTTTTTTTTAAAAAGGTAACCGTATGGCTGTGACAGCATGACACAGCAATCGTAGCCCCACAAACCCAAATACTGCTCTTGAAAAACAACCACGTGCAATACTTCTTCTTCTTAAGGACACCAGTTACATAAAGAAGTGTGATCTGTATCACTAAAATGCGGACAGTAACTGCGCTTAATCATATTTTCAAATTTATTATTTATTGATACACCTTTTTTGAACAAACAGTAGGGGGAAAATGGTAAAAATAACAGTCCTGACGATACGGACAGTTTTAGGAGTTTTTAAACATTAATTGGAATTTATCATGACAATGATAACTCAATATCCTATATTAATCTTATATGATTAAATGATACGATAAACACCCACCCTTAATACAGATCATAAAATCTGACTACTATTAATGCATTGTCACGATAAGTGGTTCCGAACGTTTTTCAGTGAGAACCTGCCATTTACAACCCCTGCTGTTGCAATAAACTCAGATGCCAGGAGGTGCAGTGAATAGCGTGTACTCGCTTCACAAGGAAAGTTCGTTCACTCGCTGAAACTAAACGTAAAAATTCAAGATGCCGTCACACGTTTCAGTTTTTTTTTTAAAATTGTTTAGGTCCTCTCTGTAAGAACCATCCAGCCGGATTTAGTTTTAAATCAGAGCTACTCTTGAGTATTTGATTTTGTAAAGCATACAATCATAATCATCGCAAACTGAACTTCCTGAATTATTCTGTGATGGTAAAGTTGTATGCAGTGATGAGCAGTTTTCTTTCTCTTCAGCACTGAACCCTGGGATTAGATGAATTTGTGATGTGAGCGGCACAGCGACAGATGTGCAGATGTGAGAAATGGTGCTTTGATCTGCGATGCTTCATGGCTGAAAATGCATTTTTCTGTTCTGATTAAAGGGCCAGGCCTCAGAGGATACGCCCCTTGTATGTATTAGTTGTTTTAGATGCCATATATACTCCATTAAACGTGAGTATATTGAAGCAGGCAACCGCAGCATTAACTACAGCGTGATGAGACATTATTAAAACATGGAGTGACAGACAGCAGCTCAGGGAGAGCTCACACGTATGACATCAGTTTAAGCTTTAGAGAGAGGATCTGCTTTAAATATTTAATAATTCCTTGGTGAATTGACATTTAATTGGCTTGCGTTGTTTCAGCGTGAGATTTAGCTGTAGCTGCTGACTTAAGTTTACCCAGATTGTCATCTACATGGGGAGTTTAGAGTAAAGGGGGAATAAATGGGGCCTGCTTGATCTGTCTCATTCCAGCATTAGGAGCAGCATATGGGACCGCGAAGAGCGGCACAGGCATCGCCGCCATGTCTGTGATGCGGCCAGAGCTCATCATGAAGTCCATCATCCCTGTCGTCATGGCGGGCATCATCGCCATCTACGGGCTGGTGGTCGCTGTGCTGATAGCGAACAACATCTCGGAGAGAGTCAGTCTCTACAAGTAAGAAGGACATCTGCTGTTCTCATGCTTCTGGCTTCTAAATTACTGCAGCGCATTTACTGCCCTTAATGTCTTCCTGCTTTGGGTTCATGGCAAACATAGTCTGCAGATAAAGAGCAGGCTATCCAGCTGCTGCTAACAACCTTACCTCCGCTTCACCTTCTGAAGCTTTTTATACTGAATTAAACAACAAGCATCACCAAATATGTTACTGCTATTGAAGGCATGGTGCTTTGTTAATTAGCCACGCTTGCTGTAGTTGATGCTTTTCTTTGCGATATGCATAATGCGTTCAGTGATGGTGTGATGTTGATGCATCTGGGACATTTTGTCCAACCCTCTGTTCTATCCTTCTGTGTCTGTCCGTCCTTCCTTCCTTTTGGTCTTTCTTCTATATTTCTTTCTATCCTTCCATCCTTGTGTCCTACCTCCATTCCTTCCTTGTCTCTTCCCGTCCTCCTATTATTGTCTTTCCTTCATTGTTTCTCTCATGTCTTGTTTTCTTCAGTCCTTTCATTTTTGTCCTACTGTCTCTGTCCTTTGTCCGTCAACCCATCCCTCCTTTCCTCCCTTCCCCCTCTGTGTCTTTCCCCTCTTGTCGTCTTTTCCCGTTCTTGTGTTCTGCTATCTCCCCTGCTCATTATTTCCTTCCAGTTTTTTGATTTTCCAGGTTCAGTAATTAGAGGCTGCCTGCTGTTGATGTACCTGCCATCAATTCATGTATTGTCAAATTAATGTGAAGACCTGAACCCAGACAAATTGAGTCTGGGAAATTTTGGATTGAAAAATGTGTAGGAACCCGTGAGGATGTGCACGTTTGAAAAAGTTTTTTTTTTTTTTTGTTTGTGTTTTTTTTTTCTGTAGAAGTTGCCAAAATATATGTAGATGTAGCAGAACAAAGATCCCTAGCTCCTCAACAAATTACACCAGAATGGCTGAAATGGCAAAGATTCAATGTGTTAGAGAGGCTGTTAGAAATAGTCAGTCCTACTGGAAGTCGTGGGCTTGGTGTGTCCTCATCTTGGAGAACTGACAAGGACTGGCAAATATGATGGAATAAAATTCTGTTGTCCCAAATGGACAGTATTTTTTTTTTTTCATCAGAACCTATTGTCAATTTACAAGGGCTTAGAAGAAAAATAAAATGAACAATCTCCTTCTATTCATGTTAGAAAAAAAACACCCAAGCCAGGGATGGCTCACTCCATCCCTGGAATACCTGGTTCTTCATTTTAAGTTTCCTTGATCCAACGAACCCAAATCAGTGACTGGTTAACTAGCTGGATCCTGTAGAACCTGATTACATGCTGAGGATGTAATTCAGCCATTTATTGCCTACGTTGAATTTGGAACAGACTCAGAACATGCAGAGGAGCGACTTTCGAGGGCTGGAGTTGGCCAGTGAGGCGTTTCATTTTAATGACAGGCCGTCTGAAGTTAGAATTAACATCAGAACATCCTCTCACTGCAGACCACTCTGAACAAGGACCATCTGATCTCATGACAGTAGTCTAATAAATACACGATCAATTAAAACTTCTTCTCACTAGAGAAACATTAAGGTTTTTTTGTTTTGTTTTGTTTTTTCCTGTCCAGACCTGTCTAAGGGTCTAGCCAAGCTTCTCAAACCAGAACCAAAACAGTCCAATTTTGCCAGTTCTTAACCAAATAAACTTAGTTTGCAATAGTTTCTGTTTACTTTACCTCAGTGTGTGTGTTTTGGAGGGGCTGTGTTGGTAAATAGGGAATGACCTGCTGATTTTGATCTCTAAAAACTCTCATTAACAGCATTCAAAATGTTTCTTTCTAGCCGTGCTGTGAGAGCAGTCACTGTAAAACAGGGTTTTACAAATTTTTTTTTTTTTTTTTTTTTTTTTTTTTTTTTTGAGAAAGTCTAAATGTTTATGGAGTTGACATTTAAAACTGTCCTTAGCATCTGTTGTGAGCGTTTTTCTTGGTTAGCAGTACCAGACGTGAAATTGGCTCACTGTAAAAATAGACCTAGATACTGAATATGGCTTCCCTCTAAATAGCTTCTTTCAACTTTTGTCCATCCTCTGGTTTATTTATGAACGCTTTAAGTGATGGTTAAAATGGCTAACTTCTTCCTCCTGTGAAAACCTCCACACTCCTGTTGGACTGTGTTCTCTGATCTTAGACAGCTGCTGTTCTTGAACCCAAACACTGAAAATCAGCCAGTTTTGGTCTCCACTCGATTTCTTGGTGCGTTTCTAATAAATGGCTTTTATCTCCTTATACTGGGGTTTGGGTGGGTCCCAGCTTTTTACTTAGCATGGCCGTATTTCTAGCCACTTCAGCTAGCCTTGTATGAAAGGCCTGTGTGTAAAGAAAGACTTCAATACATGAAGTAAAACACTGTCAAGAAGAAAGGTACAGAATCCCCCTTTTCCTTCAAGAGCCTCGATATTATTTGTTGAATAATTTTCGTCTGTGTTTTGTGCCTTTGGTCATTTGAGAAGTTTGAGTGTAAAACCTTGCTGTGCACATTTTTAGGATTTGTAATGTCTGTTTAGTAGAGATGCACCAATCGGGTTTTCTTGCTTGACACCTGTTTCTGGGTTTCTTTGGGATCTGACCGGCCAGTTCAGATTTTGACAGATTTAATTTCTTTCTAAGGATTTTAACACGTAAAAGAATTAATGGAAGCTGTAGTTTTTAATAAAAATGAAGAAATTACAGGATTATACCCCACCTTTTTATCTCATTCATTATTTTTTTTATTAGGGAAAATGCATCAAAGCGCATACTATTGGTTGTTGACTGAAAATGGAACGTTTTCTTAGTTTCTGTGCATTTAATGCATAGAAAATCAGATTTTCTAGTTTTCAAACAGCCAACGAACAAATAACTTTAATGAAGCAAATACTGTTTCTAATCTCTGGCCAGTTGGTTGATGCATCTTCGCAAATGAAATATAAACTTCATTCACAGCTTTATAATCTAGGATTTTTTTTTTTTTTTTTTTTTTTTTTCTTTCTTTCCCCTGCATCCTCTGTTTCAGGAGTTTCCTGCATCTCGGCGCCGGCCTGAGTGTGGGCCTGAGCGGTCTGGCAGCCGGCTTTGCCATCGGCATCGTGGGCGACGCCGGGGTGAGGGGCACCGCCCAGCAGCCTCGGCTTTTCGTGGGAATGATCCTGATCCTGATTTTCGCCGAGGTGCTGGGGCTCTACGGCCTGATCGTGGCCCTCATCCTATCCACAAAATAAGTGTCTCTCCATCAAACCACCATCTCATTCATTCCACATCGAAGCAGCGCGAACAAATAGGAGAGTTTCACCTTCTTCCATGACACCCCGCGGATCTGACAGGATGGGATGGCAGCAGAAACATGCTGGCTGTCCGTTTCGACAGCCTCGTCCTCTTTAGATGTGATCTATTCCATTTTGTTTTAAGCCATCCGGTTGTGTCAGGTCTTGTGCGTACAGAACGGGCATGAACATGTACTGTTTGTTGTGAGATGATGTGTGGACAGTCTGCCTGATTATATCGTCTAATCTTAAACTGTACAGTGATCCAGAGTCCTCCCACCCTCAGTAAATGTAGTAACCAGTCTGTGCTGTGAGTGTGAGTATCAACGTTTACCCCCCTACACCCATTCCTCTTTTAATTTTTGTCTTTTGTTGGTGGGTTTTAATCATCATTATCCGTTTTGTTTTGGTTTTGTTTTTTGTTTTTTTTTTGAGACTGCTGAAAAGTCGTGCACACTAGTATTTTATTTTTTCATGTTCTTTTTCGGGGACCATCTTTGAATTTTTTTTTTTTGTTTTTTGTTTGTTTGTTTTTTTGTCATTATTTATGGAAAGCTATGAAGATTTCGAAGCCGTCTAAATGGAATACTGTTTATTGAAATTCCCTATATACATAAAATATATAAATTATCTGTGTATAGTTAGATTTATTGCACTGTGGGTAATTGTTCTAAGTGCTTGGAATTCCTCTGGATATAGTGTGATTATTATTGGAGGATGTTCACATGGAGATGACTGTGTGTGTGTGTGTCTGTGTGAGAGATGTGAGTGCATAATGTGTGGTTTTATGTTTGATATGACATTCTCAGACACTAGTATTGTTTACCTGTAGTGCTGCTGTCTTGATTTTGTTTTGTTTTTCTTTTTGTTTTTGTTTTGTTTTTTTGTTCAAAGTGAGAGCTCACTGTTCAGCCATGCCTGTCAGATTTCCAAATAAAACTCAACCTCCTCCATTCATTGTCAAAACGGCTTTTCTTCTGTTCATAAAATGACTTGGTGAGCTGGACTTTCACTGTTCAGTATTTAAATATATATGAACCTAGACAATATATGAACAATAATCTTTTAAAATCTGAACAAAGACAAAATATGTATTCCTTTACCCAAGGCTGTAGTTGAAAAACTAATACTGACTGTAATTTATATCCTTTGTTTTACAGGTATGCGGTTTACAGATGTTTGATTAAAATGTAAAAATCAATATAAATTCATTTATGATGCCGAATCTCAAATTTATGACTGTTGAAGATGTTATTTTGGAGAAGCTGTGCTCACCTCAGGTTTGTCAAGGAAAAAGACAGCATCTCAATTTAAAGTACACAAAGAAGTTTGCTCACCTCCCACATTTGTAGTCGGAACAACAGTTTAAAAAGCTCAAAACGCCTGGAAGTACCAAATGAGGTTGGAGAATTCAAAAAGGTTATCTTGCTTCCACGGCCAGGAGGACTGAGAGAGGTGAAGACAAAAACATTCAGGTTATCAAGCCACCATACTAAGCTTTAGATGCGCGTTACCTGCCAGGAAAAGCCTACGGTCCTCCCATCACAAACCTGTCAAGTTTTTCTTAAGATTTTGTGGCACTGGTGATCTTTATTAACTAATTAGACAGAAAATGTGCAGAGAGAGAAGATGTGCTCAAAGGTCCCAGTGTCCTCTGTATATGGGTCACCCAGACAATGTGCTTTGGTCAGATGAGACTTGTTTTTTTTTGGTGGTTAAGGGATGGATATTGGCAGAACTTCCTCTTCCCCATTGTAAAGCATAGTGGAGGATCTGTTATGCTGAGCCTGATTCTCTCCAAAATGCCCTGGAAGCTTTATTATAGCGTCTAGCATAATGAGCTCTTTGAAATACCAGCATATTTCAAAAAAGAAACCTTACAAATGATAACTGGTTGTCATTCGGCCTTTCAGCCACATAATGATCCGAACCATTTTGCCGAATCAGCTCCTGCACGGCCCTTATAGTCTAACCCTACATAAAACCTGCAGGCTGTTCTTTTCTAAGCTTTAAATCTAACAAGCTGCTTATGAAATAAAAACAGAAAATTGCTGAGATTACTTGATTTATTAATGAGAAGAGCAGAGAAAACTTCACTTAGATGAAGGCGAGACCACATGTTCTTAGTTTATTTACAAACCTGAATTTACCAACAGGTTCAGACATTTTTTTTTTTTAAACTGTACAGCAATAAGTTGACAAAAGTAAATACCAGAGTAAAAATGGTAAAAATAAACAACTCAGGAAAGTGTTAGAGATTCTTTGTCTTACATTCTGCACTGCTATGGATTGAGAGTTGAACCTTTTTGAAGAGGAGGAAACAAATAAAAAAAAAAAAAAAACATCTTTGCATAAACAGATCTGTACAAAAGACTTAATGTTAAATCCATTGGCATAAAAAGTCACGTTTTCAAAAGTTCTAAAACATAATGCGCGTAAATGTGTTCGACGTAGACGCTAAAGGAGCTAAAAACTACAGATGGATTTATAAACGCAGCCACGATACCAGGAAGTTAAGCCTTTAGCGGTGCTAATTTTGTCTCAAGAAAGACAAAAACATAGTTTTGTTACTTGAGGATTAAAAGAGGCAAAGTGCACTCACGATCTTTCTACTTCTAGCATTAAAAAAATGGTGCAATTTTAACCTTGTCCAAAAGTTACTGAAGAATATTTACTGCTTTTCACTTTGAATAAAATGAGACGTGTTGACTGCTTCAGTATGACAACATTCAGATTGAGAACACCCACAGCAAACATGTTTTTTTTTTTTCTTTTGCAAATAACCAAGATGACCACCAAAATTTGGCCTTACTTGACGTCAGTGTTGCACTGTACATTACACATCCCAGCAGTTCACTGATTCCCATATACGAATAGCAACGACGGTGCTAGATAAATACAGTATGATCATATATTGGTACAGATGATTGAAAGTGTTGGGTTGCTGACATGAATGGCATGAGAAAAGGTCACAGTAACGATGCAGTAACGGCTCCCTCTGCTCCATCAGTGCCGCGGGCTTTCCTCCCTGCCACGGTTTGCCGCTGCGAGTGCTTTCAAAGCGGAGCTAGCATTCGAGCTATCCACTCACGTCCAGCGGCATCTCTTCCTCTGACAGGCTTCAGGGTCAGACGCGCAACCCTCCGAGTCACTCTCGGAGAACGACGGTCCAGCCGGCGGGGTTGCGGGTAAGTGCGGGGAGCGCTCGGGCCCGTCTGGGGTCTCCTCTGTGGTCCCGCTGTTCAGACTGAGCACCCAGCCCAGCTTGTTGTGGAGGAGCTGACGCAGGCCCGGCGGCAGAGGCAACACATCCAGCGTGTCCATACAGTCCGGGAGCAGGCGGCGAAGGCGAGCGCAGCAGAGATACAGCAGAGAGGTGGGCGTGGAGCATGACCTGATGACTTTCATGCTGCTCTTGGCCGCGGTGGAGCAGGCCATCGGATAAAACCTCTTACTGTGCAGCTCTGTGGCTGCAACGCCTAAAGTAAAGTAAAAAAAAACGATAAATGACAAGTAGATGGTGTCTTCTCAAAGCAGTTGGTTACACTAAGTAAAGGGGCTGAAGACAAATGCATGTTTTTTTTTAAACTGCTGAAATTTTTCTTCAGCATCAGAATTACACTACTTTGTGTTGGTCTATTATATAAAATACCAATTAATACACTGAGGTTTGTTCTATCGACATCAACTTTACTGACCTATACACTTTCGATTCTTGAAGAAAGTGAGCGTGCCGTGCCACGTGTCCAGATGAACTCCAATGATGGATCCTTGTCCAAAACGGGAGGAGAACTTCAACTTGTCTCCTTTATGATGCAGCAAGCCTGGAAAACACGACCCGTCACGCTTCCATATAAGTGTTTCAAGCAGATCCATGCTCTCTGAGAACAACGCTGAGCTTACCGGTGTAGGAAAGACCCCAGCTGTCTGCATCTTTCCCCAACAAACTGCAGAACGTGTGCCTGTACTTGTCCAAGTTGACATCAGACGTTCCAATACCAACCATCTGTTCAGAAATAACAATTTCAGCATAAATCCACTTTTATTCAACATTACTTTTTTTTTTTCTTGTGGCTAACAGCAAATCCTAGAGACACACCATGTCCGTTCCGTACACCGGAGACGTCATCTTGATTTCCCAGAAGTGCTGCCCGTCCGCCAGCTCCCTGGAGCCCCGGACGGCCGCCGTGCCGCAGCTGTAGTCGGAGTGGAAACTCACTTTGCGATTGTCGCAGGTCAGTAATGTTGCAGTCGAACGGCTGCTTGCATCCCAAACCCAGTCAAAATCTGGAACATAAGAGGTCATGCTTTTGATTTCTTTAAGCAAGAAATCAAAAACTGTTGCCTGGAATTTTGCCCAATATTAAAGTTGCAGACAGAAATGTTTTTCAGACTCAAATTTCTAGATTATTTTCTGCAGCTTCTATAACATTCTGGACATTTGACAAAAGCAAATTCAAGACTTTTCAAGATGGTCTAGAACTACAGTTATGATCCTTTTAATAGCACAGTTTGACAGAGATGGCAGGGGGTTGTTATGAAAACTCTGCAGCTGCTCTGTACCTTGTTCATCCTCTCCACAGTGGCAGTCTTTGACTTGGTGAAATCCTCGTAGACGAGGGTTGTAGCTGCTTTCTGCCTGAGAATCGCAGCCACAGTACGACTCTCCTGTAACAGGAACAGCACTGGGAACCGGGGGAACCACCACCGCTGAGTAGTCAGCCTCCGAGTCAGAATCACTGTACTTTAGAGAGAGATTTCAAAGCACAGCTCTTAATGTTAAATACACTGGAAGAACCATGCTTCTCATATGTAAACACCACAAAGCAAGTAAACTTGTTTAAATAAGAGGAATGACACATATTTTATCCTATGTTTTTGTTTCATGCTAATTCAGCTTTATTTTCAAGGCTAATCAAAATACACATCTACAGTTTTTAACGAATTTGTCAATCTGATCAAACATTTCTCTCTTTTCTGCATCACATGAACCGAGATTATTTCCGGTTTTGAACGGTTTACCTCCAGTCGGTCGTAGCGCCACTGTTCAGCTTCAGAGGCCAACACGAGGGCCCGGGCATCGGCATCCCTTCGTATCCCACCCCAAACGTAACGCCAAGCCCGGCCGTTCCTGCTTCGTCTTGACATGGTAGCAACAGAGTCCCACAAGTAGAAGAGCTTTGCCACTCGATCACCGTTTAGTCCAGAAGTTTAAGGAGCAGCATTAGTCCAGCTGCTGAAGGAAAACAAACCATCATGTGTCAGATAAACTTGTTTTTCTTCCTCTTTTGTTTTACATGGAACAAGTCCTACACGAATCGACGTCAGGGATGTCTCTGCATTGAGTGACGCTTACACTGAAGACAAAAAAAAAAGAAAATTAACTGATTACTGCACAGCTTTTAAGGACTAGTATCTCAGCTGTGCTCAGAGCGATGAGCTGCAGCATGCAATTCTTAAACTACTAAGTATTGAGTGTGAATAAATTCAACAGTTTTTTTTTTCTTACTAACATGTTTATGTTTTTCGTATTGTTATTAATTTAGATGTTTATGTATTAAACTTATTTTTATTTAATTGCAGCACTTTTTTCCCCTTCATATTCAAGCAGGCAGCAGTAAGACCTAAATAAAAGGCTCAAAGTTAAAAAACATCAAATGCATTAAAAATAAATAAATATTTTCTGCAAACATAAAAAACGCTATTTTATACAACTTCTTGACAACAAAACTAAGATAAACACAGGTCATATTCTTAGACAATACGATCACAAAACAGAAAACACAAAGTTTTTTAGTTTGTTTTACTCCATTTTGTGTATTTTTATTTCGTGATACGTTGAGCATCATGTTTTTTTTAATGAAGATTTTTTTTTCTTTATTCGTTGTATTTCCAGCCAAATATCTCTATACTGCACATTTATTTAAGGTTTTTCTGATTCTTACATATTAAATGTCAAATCATCATTTGACATACAAATAACATGAATATTACAAAAAATATCGAGTCTACGTAAAAACAACAGAGATAAGCATCATCCCTGCCACATCGAAAAACTTCATATTATTTAATAATAATAATAATAATAATAATAATAATAATAATAATGATAATGATGATGATGATGATAATAATAATAATAATAATAATAATAATAAACGATAATATTGTGGATTTTTGTTTTGTTTAGCAGCTTCATCAGTTTCTTAGCCTGGCTAACAGAGCAGCTAATGCGAGCTAATTTCTCGGATTGAGTTTTGCCTTAAAAATGTTATTTAAAAAAATAACGCCATGATATTAGATAACTTGTTTGCTACCATTTGTGTGTGTATAAATGACCATATCATTGCTTGTCGAGATTTATTGCATAAGCAGAATGCAGGACCTTGCTGGTGATGCACAAAAAGAGCTAGCATTACGTGGCTAGCAGCTGTTAGCACACATCCACCAAGGATGGAGAAAATGCAGAGTCGTTACCTATTAAACTGGCCTCCAGCGACACATTAACCAGACTGATCCACGGGGATGGTGTTCTTTTGATTCCAGGTATTACTAGATAGTTAACACACAAGAAGAAAAGAGGTGGCTCGTCTCGTTTCGTTTTTCCATGACCTACTTTCTGCCAGTGTGACCGTGTAAACAAATACAGGAGGAGCTAATTCACAGGAAGGTTTGAACCTGCATACCCCAGCTAGCAGCATAAGTAATTACAGTCAGTCACTTGCAGCTTAGTTTGTCTAATTTTTTTTATTTTGAACATTCGTATTCAAAATAAACTGAATTAGTAGCAAAAATGAAACAAAAAGAGCACTGCTTATTAATGAAATTGTTCCCATAGTTGTATTGTAGTGCTGTAAAACAAAAAGAAGAAGAAGAAGAAGAAGAAGAAGAAGAAGAAGAAGAAAAAAGTATTTACTAACCAATTTGGCCGCTTGTTAAAAGATGAATTAAAGAGAAGCTTTTTGAAAACAAGAACCTAAAAGATCTCAAGAAAGAGAAAATAAATTCAGAACACATGAGAAACAAAGTCATTGACATCTATTAGTCTGAAAATGTTTACAAAGCTCGTTCTAAGGCTTTTGGGCCTTCAGTGAACCACATTAAGTGCTATAATCCACATGGAGAAAACACGAAATAGTGATAAAGCCTACCGAAATTCTGCCAAGAACACATCGACTCCTTCTGGAGGTCACAAACATCTAAATGCCATCAATGGGAGAGTGTCAAAGAAATTACAAAAAAAAAAAAAAAAAAAAAAAAAAAAAAAAAAAAAAAAAAAAAAAGCATACCAACATTCAAGCATGGTGGTGGTGTGATGGTCTGGGGCTGCTTCAGGACCGGGACGATTTTTCGTAGTTGACAGAACCAGGAACTCTGTAACCAGAAAATCCTGAAGGAGAAAATACTGGTAATTAGTTTTATTAGTTTTCGACCTTGAGACAAGGCAGCCTTATTTACATAGTATGATTCATACACAAGGAAATCCAATGTGCTTTTGAAGGAAAGGCAGAAAGAAAATAACACATCCTAAGCACAAAAGCATGACATAAAAGAAAAAAACATGATAAAATACATAGATTCAAGGCAGAAAAGACAAACATGTTTCAAACAATTGTATTAATCAGTTTGTTTGATCAAAAGCTACAGGAAACAAAAATATTTTCAGTCTTGAGGGGTCAGTGGACCTCGTGTGCCCTCTTTTCACTCCCGCGCGCCGTCCCCAAGGGGTCGAACTGACCCCGCGTGTGCATTATGAGGGGTTTTCTTCTGTTTTATTTTTCCTGTCTTTTTTCTAGGTTTCGGGAACTACCTGGCTGACGGGGACCCTATCACCACCCCGTCGTCCGACTGCAGTCCCGTGAGAACTGCAGGTGGGAACAAAAACAGGCTCTCTTCATTTGGAAGAAGCCTTATCAACTCTAAGGGTTTGAAATGGCCTTAAAAACCTCCCATTTTAAAGGAACTAGATGTTCATAAATTATCAACCCTTTTTCTATTTTATTTGTCCATTTAAAAATTACAGTTGATACTTGAAGATGAAGCGTAAGTTTGTTGAAGAGATGAGATCATATCAAATTATTTGCTAAATAAACTGAAAATGGATGCCTTAATGCAAAAATGGAGGGATGTTGGGATGTTGCACTGTATCTGATTGTTTGACCAATGAAAGGGACCCTTAAATTGAAAAGGGTCTCAGAACTGCCAACTTTATTTTGATTGAAGAGATTCCACCTCTTAAAGCAAATGTTCTCTCTCTTTTCTCATTATGTGTCCTAGAACTTCATAAAAGGTATTTTTTTAAATTGTAACTTAAGGTCATAAAATCCAGTTAATTTTGCTTATTCTTTTGCCTAAAAAAAAAAAAAAAAAAAAAAAAAAAAACCTCATTCGGTCAAATCCACAATTCCAGACATTTATACTTTATACTTCTCAAACAAAAAGCTTTCTTTTTTAATAATAATAATAATAATAATAATAATAATAATAATTATTATTATTATTATTATTATTATTATTATTATTATTATTATTATTATTATTATTAAGTTGTAGGAGTAGTAATACTAATGACAGACTCTGGAAACAAAATTTCTCTGCTGCGGAACCAAAGTACAATCGCAGTTCTTTCAGGGACTATTTACAACCGGACCATAAGTGCGGAAAATGTGTGTATTGCTCACTGAGGTCAACTAGAAATTAATTTCTTTGGTCATTTTCAGGTATCGAAACAAATCTATGTCATTGTTCAGAGATTGTGTAGACTTCCACACCAAGTGCTTGCCTTTTACTGACTCTTAGCAGTTGTTTTAATGTGTTTGTAGTGCCGAGGAATGCAACGCATACACAATTTCCTCCCCAACCAATTCGATGTAACAACCATTTTCGTCCTCAGGGTGAACGGCGACCCGGTGTTAGTCCACTTGCAATCATGGTGAAAAAGAAGCGGCTACGTCTCATCGCAGAAATGGCTCGGAAGATCCGGGCGTACCGAGAGCTGAAGTCTCAGCCGAAGGAGTCGCAGAAATATGCCCTGGATTACGAGACTATGAGGCGGCCTCTCACTGGGAAGATGCTGCCTGTGTTGGCCTGGCAGGACGTCCGCAGGGAGAGCCGCTTGTTCTCTCTGCTGGCGGGGATGCGGATGTTCGGAGTGGGCCGCATGTTCACCCGCAAGTCCTGGCTGGAGGACCACCCAGAGCCCAGCTACTGGCAGATTACCAAGGTCAAGGTGGACTACACAGCTGAGGTGAGCCGTCAGTGGAGGACAGCACTTGACACGCTGCACCAGTGAAGCTGTCTCAATCTTGTTAGTTTATACACGACTCATTTCGGTTGATCAGGGTTTATAGAAAGCAGAGAGCCTTTCCTCTCCTACCATCACAAACGTAAATGTTGACTGTGCTAATCTGTACTGGGAATTCAACTGGAACCACATGCTTTCATTAGTTGAACCTAAAATTGAGCTTTTCTGTAACAAACACACAGATTATGTACACCTTAAAACAAATAGTGACTATGTGGTACAGATCCAGAAACCCCACCCATGATAGTGTAAACACAATTATTTCTTAAATGGGAGTTGTTGTTGTTTTACTCCACTCACTAAATATATGCTAATTAATGCTTGGGTTTCTCCCCATTCTGACTGAGGTTATACTTCTGCAAAAAAAGATCAAACTATTTCAAGGCTTTTTACACATCTTTACCAGGAGTGCCAATAAGTGTGTCCATGTCTAAATGTTAAGACCCAAAGGAAGAAATATGCATATGGATAAAATACTTGTGCAGTTTTCAGCTTTGATCCAGAACAGACAAGACATACTTTAGTGAGGCATTACAGAGCACTTCTTATTGTCCAAAGACCTCACCTCAGTTGGTTCCGATGGCCACCTGAGATTCTCCTACACTAATGAAAATCGTGTTTTCTAATGCTCAGTGTATAGTAGAAGAAATTGATAAATTATTGGCTCACTATTATGTAACAATACCTAAAGCGGTTCCATGTAAGTGATAAAATGAGTCTCAGAGGTTCAGGCCAGCCTCTGCCGAATATTCCAATCCTTTATGTCATTGCTGCTAATGACTGTTGCGTTTGCAGATTAGTATGTTAACAAATGAGTAGAAAACATGTTTGTTTTGGGAAAAATGTCAACTAAGAAATGTCCTGAAACTAAACCATCTGTTTACTTTCCTCTTCTAGAACATGGATCATGGCAAAGCATGGGGAATCCTCACATATAAAGGTAAACTTAGGCTCTGTTGAGCTTTTTCTGGTTTATTAGGATCCCGGATGTCATATGAGTATTTACAATTACACACAAAAGATGGTTTTGTAGTATAAACACAGGAACAATTAAAGGGGTTTATATTTGGCTTAAAGATGACTACGTATTCCGTTACTGTATCTTGCAAAAGTTTTCATTCCTCTTGTTACATTAGAATCACAAACTCCTTTCTAATTCATTGGGATTTTTTTCTTTACGATTCTCTTCTTTACTGTTCTTCAACAAACATCTGAGCCCTTCACAGAACAGCAAGATTTACACTGAGAATAAATCACACGCCATTTAGACTGTACTTACTAATTAGGTAATGTCTGCAGAAAATTCATTGCACTGGATTGCATTAAGTGGCACCATAATAGGGTGCACATTTGTTCTTTTAGCTTTGTCTTTGTACTTTGTCTTTGTAAAACCTCTTAAAAGCCAATCTGTCTGTTTCTTTACTCTTCACAGTTTTGCACTATATCAAAAACACTGATGTTTGTGGTTGTAAAGTGACAAAATTGCCCCAAAATAATAAAAATTGTTATTTTTAGATTTTATAGTAATCCAGCAATAATAATAATAATAATATCTGTTAAAAACTGGGTCTGTTACAGATTGACCTCCTGTCATGCTTCTGCTTAGACTCACAGACCTCAGGTTTACCAGACCAATGTGTTTTCTACACTCCTTCCAATGTCTTTTTTGTTGTTGTGACAAAGATGCACCAAGTAAATATTAAAAATCATAACTACTCTTCAAATAAAATATACTTATTAGGCAAACAGGAGAGGGAAGTAAAGGAGGTGGAGAAGGTGATGTACCACGACTGGCGCCTGATTCCCAAAGACATGGAGCAGCAGTTCAAGGACTTCCAGCCCCTCCCGGAGCCTCCGGTGCGCTTCGTCCCCTATCCTCCCCTGCTCCGTGCCATGCTGCTGGCACAGCGTAGGAAAGCTGGAGGCAGGGTGGTGACAGAGGAGCCAGCCTTGCCTTTAAAGAGGGACGTGGTGCTCAACAAAGACTATTTCCGCAGACAGGAACAAGAGAGTCAGAGGAAAGAGGGGACAGCAGTGTGAAACAGAATGTGGTCTTCAAGGATTCATTTGAGCAGCTGCTGTGTCCTGGACTCAAATAGGGTTTCTTTTTAATCTCCTAAAGAACTGTGTGTGTTTGTGTGTATCTGAAAGATGTGCTAAATATTAAAAGTGATAAAAATATCAAACGGGCTCCTTTAGTGATTTTTGTTTTCTTCATTAAATCCATTCACATCCATTGTTTGCATTGTTGTCTTGCAGGAAGAAGGTCCCAGGTTCGAATCCTGGGCAAAACATATGAAGATATGAAGACATATGCAATGTCAGTTGCAGTGTATTGCAACTGACGATGAAAACAAACTGTCCAACTGTATGCAGTTCGGCTAAAAGCAGTTCTACAGTACAGTTGGTCCAGAACCTTATTTAAACCATATCCCTGCCACTGTTCATTTCTGCTTTGCTGGGCAGATTAAGATCATTTAAACTTGCTTTTTTTTTATATGCAGTAAAACAGGGGTGTCTAAAGTGTGGCCTGGGGGCCACTTGCAGCACATGGGGTGGTTTGTTTTTTTTTGGTGGCACTGCATTTCCAGAATGGTGCAAATGTGGCCCAAGAGCAAATGCAGTTGGCGCAGAGACATTTTTTTTTTTTTTTTTTTTTTTTTTATGGTGAGATTTGTACAGACATATACAAATCTTCCTACAACATGTATTAAGGGGGTGCACCCTCTTTCCCTTTCCGTGCACCACCGGGTTTGTTTCTCTTTAGTTCCGAGACCCAACCAGTAAAACCAACAAAGTATTTACCTTGTGAAATAATGAGAAACGGTTGAGTATAAAATCAAGATTTAATGCCAGAAATGATCAGTGTGCAGAATATACAAATGAAACATACAGTGACATTCACCTTCGGTACCGGGCTCCACTTAGCACATCTTAAGGATGAAGCAAAGAATGGAGCGCGAGTCCTGCTTTTATCTATGCTTCATTCTTAACCCTCGCTAAGGGGTGTCATCCTCTTGTATCAGTTTATCCTTGACTGTGTGCGTCTTATGTGATTTCAACAGTCATGGTTATGTAAGTGTGCAGCAATGAGCGGTGTAGCAGATAAGCAATTAAGTCGGGCAGATATGTTTAATTAAGGCAGCAAAAAGATAATTAAAACAAGTCACAAAATCATACATCCATAACAAACGTGAAGTGTCTTTTATTAAGCTTGCTTTTTGCTTTCATTTTAATTTCATTGTTAATTTGACCATAAACATCGAGCCACTTTTACTCAAAAGCAAACAGGTCTCCCTGTTTCTTACACTTGGCTAAATAGTCAAACTATTTGAAGAAAAAGTGATCCATATCTTGTTCTTGTTGCTAAGAATAAACATTCTCAGCAAAAGGGAAAAAAAATCTGGGCTAAGAAAATAGAAAACAATCCACCCAAAGACCTTGTATGCCTTCCTTTTAATAAGGTAAATATACAACATCCTATGTGATGTTTTACAGTATAAGCAAAAGAGAACTACAACCATCTTACTTGACAAACAGATAAAAAAATGTACAAGATGAATTCAAAATTTTACTAAAAATTTTTGAAAAGTATTTTTGATACTTTTTTAAACTCTTGATGATGTTTTGAGAAACATTTGAGTGGGTTGATTAGCAGTTTTAACACTTAGAATAAAGTTCGTGTTCTCTATAGTGGCATCTGAAGTTCAGTTGATGTTGCTACAGTAAGAGTTTTATGTTCAGAATATTAACTCTGAAAAATATACAAAAACTGGTAGAAAAAGATGGAGTTGTGCTTCACTTATTCTAATGCAAGATGGAAGAGCTGCGCACTATGTACCTTCACATAACTGTAATAGCTTTTAACTCAGAGGCTTCTACGTTCAGCCAATTGTGGCAGCAGAGGGAAATTTTAAGTCAAAGTAGTATTTTAAGGTTTCAGATTTACTAAAGCTAAATATTTCAACTATACATGTATATAAATCAAACAATCCCAATTATACTCTTATTTCTGGGCGTTTGCAAACATCTTTAAAGAAAAGTTTATCCTTATGTAATTCACAATTCTTATTACAATAAGATATTTCCTGACAATGATAAACTATGCAATCATGGCACATCCCCTATCCAGAATTAACCATTTGTATATCAATGAGGAATTTATTTTAGATGTTGAAGGCAAACATGGATATTCAGCCTGATCTGAGCGGGGGGAAAAAATTGCATGCCTTTATCTGTTATTTGATAGGGGAAAAAATACAGAAATAATCCAGCATATCCAAGTATCCAAATAATCATGATAAGATGTTTTTGTTGTTTATGGCACAATTAAGTATTTTTATTCCAGGCCACAGTCTATCTCGATTTTTCTTGGCCTTGGCAAACTACATTTATTAATTTATTTATTGTCAGGTCATTGGTATTATTTGTGTGCACAAACGTAATTATGAATCAAGCTTCTGTAAGAGAATTTGAGTTGCTATGAAAATTTGATTAAATATAAGTTTAAGTAGCTCAAATATTCAATGTTCAATATTCATGAGAGATTATCATGACTGTTGCCTGTTCTGAATGAAAAGTGTAATAGATTGTTGCAAGTTTGTGAATCATCTAATGAATATCTCCTTTATTGTAATTTTGCAAACCGGGGACCCAACAAAGCTAGAAAAGTCCATAATTTGTTGTAGAAAACACAGAATGACAGATGCCCGCTTTGTAGAGCACAATGTATTAAATATTTATTGGCTTGCCATACCGCCTCGCGCTTTGGAGCATTCCTTAGCAACGTGACGTAGCTCGCCCTCCTTCACTCTTTCGGACCACAGTGTGCTCCGTCCTGCATCGACAATGATCTGCCTGTTTTTGTCCATTTTCGCCCACATCTTTCAGTCAGGTTGGTGGAACACGTATTTTAGTAGCTGAGCTGTAGTTTACCTCGCCTCGCTCTGAATTTTATCAGGTGATATTTTCAGTTTCCAGGAGATGCCGGGGCAGAGTCGCCTCCTCGGTTTGCTGAAGGCAGCAGTTATACCGGGTACAGTGGTGTAACGGAGCTCTTTAACCGCAGCGTTGCTTTAGTTCATACTTCCAAATGTGACTAAAACAACACAAACTAATAAATTATTGCTTACTACTGTGTTCTCTTAGCTGCGGGTCTAACAGCATGCAGGGTGGCTCATGTGTGCTCCTCACTGTCAGAAAAGTTGATTCATCATCCTATTATTAGCTCAGGGGTTCGCGCGCTGCTCAATGGGAAGATTTGCGCTCGTGCGCAGACTGTGGGATCTGATAGGCTGTTGCAGAAAGAGTCCCCACAATGAGGCCGACAAAAAGGTCGCAGCGAGACCTGCAGGAGCTGGAAGATCTGGTGCCCAAACAGGCGCGGATCGATGAAACTGGTGAGAGGTTCCAAACTTCGGGTTTAAACAGCCGAGAGTTGTGGGGGTGTTGCTTGAACTGGTATCGAAGTGCAGCTCTTTGGGCACTTGGCGCAGGTACTTCGTTTTAAATCCAATTACCATGCAGAACATCCGACAGTGTTGCTTTTACGCATGAAAATACTGGAATGCACACAGCTTGCATCAAGCTTCTTGAGATGTGTTCAGTTGAATTTCAAATTGTGAATGTCAGCATTTTTATAAGTGTCCACTAGGTGGCGATGCTAATCAATGGATAAGTATACCAAGGCTGGATCTGTTTAAAAATATAATTCATTGTCGACCCCAAACTTTAGTTTAATTGGGAGGGATTCGTGTGATAGATGCGTTATTTATTTACAAATAAAATTTGCAATATGCATGGAACCAATTCCCTTCAGAAACTCTTGAATTAGTTAATATAGTCTTCATTATAGTTTCATCTTTGTGTGGTGGGGTCATTGACAGCATGTTCAATGAAGAGGTTTTTATTTAGAGAGATTAATAAAAATAGCGTCATGAAAATCAAGTAACACAACAGACAATGATTGTTTACTGATACAGATTTACTTGATAATCTAACTGCATTTCCTTCTTGAGAAACAATAAAGGATTATTTTTATTCTAATGAGCTTATTCCTTTAACATGTTTGCAAGAAATTCAGTGTCCAGTTTTGGGATTCTCGTTTGAGTTTGACACTTTTACTCTAATTTTTTTTTGTTTGCAAACGCAAGTGCATGCCACGATTAACTTTGGACAGTGTTTTCGATTGAAGTTGCCCTCCCCTGTGGTGCCATTTCAGGCTGGACGGGGGTGAACGAACGCACCTTCATCGCTGTGAAGCCGGATGGTGTGCAGCGGAAACTGGTGGGAGAAATTGTGCATCGTTTTGAGAAGAGGGGCTTCAAACTTGTGGCTCTTAAATTTGTAAAGGTATTCACTTGTGGTTCAAATGCACGGTGAGGGTTATAGCCCAGTGGATCAGAGACACAATCTGTTAAATTAATGTGTTTATCTTGTTTGCATGTTCACACCAGGCATCTGAGGAGCTTCTAAGTGAACACTACTGGGAGCTGAGGAATAAGCCTTTCTACAGCACACTAATAAGCTACATGAGTTCTGGACCAGTTGTTGCAATGGTGAGTTTCTTCAACATTGTTTGAGGATTTCAGTCTTAAATAGAGCTAACTGTAAAGAAGCTTGCTGTAAAAATCAAAGCTAAAATCTCTTGTCTCACAAACAGATTTCTTAGCAACTTTTTGATGTGTCGTGTTCAAACGTTTCCTGTTTTTGTGTGTGTGTGTGTGTGTGTGTGTGTGTGTGTGTGTGTGTAGGTGTGGCAGGGTCTAGATGTTGTGAAGACCGCTCGCAAGATGCTGGGCGAGACCAATCCTGCAGACTCACTGCCGGGAACCATCCGCGGAGATTTCTGTGTGGAAGTGGGCAGGTAAGTCATTTCATCAAGTTACGGGTCTGATCTCAATCTTTTTTTTTTTTTTTTTTTGCAATATTTCAGCCATATTGTGTCAGAACAAACTGCACCTTTAAATCAACATCTCAGAACTCCTTTAAAGTCATTGTGAGGATATATTGGTTTTCTTTTTTAATGTTATTGATTGATTAAAAAAGAGAGAACTATTAGATCATTTTCTTATGTTCTCATGTTTTCAGAAAGTACTTGTTCATTTCGTATCAGGAAGCTAATCAGAGGGGCGACTCTCACTCTTTATCGGCTCTGTTTTCAGGAACGTGATCCACGGCAGTGACTCGGTGGAGAGCGCCCAGAAGGAAATCTGTCTCTGGTTCCGTCAGAGTGAGCTCCACCGCTGGGAGAGCAGCACCAAGAACTGGATCTACTGATGGTTTATAGACCTTCTGCAGCTTTAATATAAAGGATCAAGCCTCAGTTAACTTGATCTTTTTCGCTTCAGTAGTTTGTAGCCATGTAGCAAAGAAAAATCATCTCTGCTTTACTACGTCATCTCTTTCATTTACATTTTTAAGTAAGGAGGGATAAACTTAACAAAAAAGAGATGCACTAAACAGATTTTGTGAGGACCAGGGATGTATTTAGTTTTTAAGCTATGAGGTTGAATTATTGCAATAAGAAACTGGAATTATGATGATAATGGATTTGAAATTGACTTATTTTTTTTATAATTACCGAGTCGCTGTTAAACAGACTTAAAATTGTAGAAACAGTTTCTGTCTCCAGTTATAGTGGAAAATACACTAAAGTTGGATTAACTGACCCATAAAAATGGCCTTTTCCTCCACGCTATGTTTTCCAGTAACTTAAAGGTTCTCTATGGGTGTAAAAATGATCATGTGGAAGTACTTGAATGTAAAGTTTCTAGCTTTTCAACAGCATTAAACTCTTTATTATTATTATTGCTTTTGTATTTTATACCAGGCTCAGTTTGTAGCCTGACGCAAAACTGAAATAAATGTTACAATTTCATTTATTAAACTTGTATAAACAAGCAAGTCGAATCTTTCTGAGACATTTTTTGCTCTGTACTTGTTTGTTGCATGTTCCTTTGATGCAAACAAAACACACCCAGCACACACTCAAAATGATTGCTTTCGGCACACAAATATGTTTTAATATTTAATCCACAGATAGAGATCAATGCACGAGTTTCCATACTTAACAAAGAGGATGGGCTTCAGTGCGTCTGGACATTTACAGTTATCCCTGTACATAAAATAACAGCATGCCACTGTTTACCTGCTTCACACCAAAGCATCTGTTCAACAGCCAATCAGAGAGAGAGATTATTTAGGAACCGAAGGATTGAAATATTAAAGCCTGAGTGGATGTGGACACAGTCTGACCTTTCACCTGCCTCAGGCGGCTGCACCACATATTTCCAGGATTTTCCTCATTGAGCAGGTCTGCAACACAGTTCCTTAAAAAATTATTCCCAGTCCTAACTATTTGACATTTTGTCACATTCCAACCATAAACTTCAATGTAATTGATACGAAATGTGAGGCATATATTTGTATTTAGCCTCCTATACTCTGATACTCCATAATAAAATCCTTTGCAACCAAATGCCTACAAATTGTTACCTAATTAGTGAACAGAGTCCAATTATGTTTATTTTTAATAAAAATAAAGCTGTCTTTTTTTTTTTGACAAAAACTAATGCTGTATGCCACCCTGAAAGCAGCACACCCACAGTGAAACATGGTGATGGTAGCATTATGCTGTGGGGATGCTTTTGTTTTGCAGAGACAGGAAAGCAGAGGAGCATAGATGGATTAAATTGATGGAGCTAAATACAGGGTAATCCTGAAACAAAACCTCTGGGAGGCTTGAAAAGACTTGAGCCTGTGGAGGAGAATCAACTTAAACATACAGCCAGAGCTACAGTCCAAAGGTTTAAATAAAAGAAAGTTAGACACAAGAGGAATGAAAGGAATGTTTTTTTTGTTTACAAATTATAAAATCTTAAAAGTTAGCCATGATTTGTATTAGCTCCTCTTTGCTATTAAACCTAGAAATCCCAATAAATGACATTTATGGTTGTAATATGACAAGATGTAGAGAGGGTCAAGGAGTATGAATAGTTTTTTTAAGGCTGCATGTTTTCAATTAGGACCTAGATAGGATCTAAAGCATTTCACGAGGGCAACAGATGTAATTTCCCAACTTGTTCAACATTTACTTTTGCTGGGATCAAATGCATTTTCCTTGAACTCTTATCATTTTGTCAGAGCTGTAAACTTGACCTTTTTTTTTGGAAATGCAACTTCATCTACCACCACATTGCTGTATCTTCTGCTCTTCTTTATTATTTTTGTTTTTAGACATAAGTTTCCATAGATACCAAACTTAATGGCAAAAATTAGGAGGAGCTCTGGGCCCGATGCAACCGAGGTTCAATATCGGAGGAGATAAGGTGTGCTTACAGGGTGAGTATTCAATGGTTACAGAGGAGGGAGGTAGTTACAAGGCTTATGATGATGGTTACAATGCCCTGTGTGGGACAGACACAGGATGGCAAGCAGATAACTAGTTCAAAGGAGGTACTTACAAGGCATTAAAGTTAAAAGGTGATGGGACAGGGAGATTTAATAGTTACAAGGAAAGATGTGCAGCTTGAAGGGTTTATTTTTTCAGAGCCAGAAGGTAACTTTTACATGACCAGGGGATAATTACAAAGTTTAAGTGGCTTGAAGCTTCTGGGGGGAAGAGGGAGATTTCGTCAATAAGATGTTCTTGTTAAAGCAGATTTAGGCGTCACTCTGGCACGTAGGACACCTGCCAGACGATGATGTGGCTTCGCTCAGCTTTGCTCAAAGCAGGTTTCATCTGCGAAGCCCCACCGCTGCCGTCTCCTTCCTCCGTCTCATCATCCTCTCCATCACCTGAAGGAGAAAAAAAAAAACATGGCTCCTGACAAAATTATTCCCATTTTGCTTAACTTAATGATAATGATAATAAATGATAATAATGATAATAAAACATCTCTTTGGTCATCTATTCAATTTACATATGATCAATGTGGGTATAATTAACAAACATTTTTAATTAACAGTATATAAAATGTAGCTTTTAACTAAATTTTAAAAGTGATTGTAGCTGTGAACAACTTGTTTAATCAATTTTTTTTTATTTTGAAAAAAAAGTACATTTTTGACTATTATAATGAAGTTGTATAGTTATGTGATCTGAACGTACATTTTAACCAGATTGTGTCTAAAGAAGGGTGGAGGGCCAAAACAAATCTGATTACAGCTAACACTTAAGGTATATGCTTTATAAAGACTGCCAATAGCAAACTGACAGATTTTTGTTGGAGGAGTGAAGGTTTGTGAGAGTCACTGCCCACCTATGCGGAAGTCGATGTAGCCCTCTCCTCCGCTCAACACCAACACGTTCTGAACGCTCTGTGCCTCCGTCTCTGTGGGTGCTGTGGTGCTCTGACCTTCAGATGGACTGTCCAGAACGCTGCCGTTTAGGGTGGCCAAAACATTACCTGTGCAAGAAAAAGGAACAAATCATTAAATATAAAATAGCAATTTGGATATTTAAATTCCACATATGGGACAGCCCATAAAAAAAAAAAAAAAAAAAATCACAATCTGTATTTTGAATCTAAATAAAAATGTAAAAATTGAGTTCTTCTTTGATGAAGGGCTTAAAATATGGTAATATGGCTCATAATATTCTTAAACTCCAGTACAACTTAAGGCTCTCAAGGCTCCAATCTTGGCCCTGCCTTGTTTTCAATATAGATGTTACTTTTTGAAGTTTAAAATACTTCTGTGTTTTATTCATATAAAAGCTATCAAGTCTTTTAGGTTTTCTTTTAAGTCTGAACCAACCAATCTAAAATTGAGCTCTTCGCTGTTGAGGAAGGCTTTAAAATTTTCAGACTTGTGACATTGGTCTGCATAGTACCACATTCATGTGGAGTACCTCAAGGCTCTATTCTGGGCTCTGTTTTTGTTTTCATTATGTGGTCTGAATTTGGGCTTAGATATTAAACTTTATTTTATACTATTTTGATATCTGCTTTATATCTCATGAACAAAAAGTTGCTTGAAGTCAGTATTGAAAAGCAGCCGTTTATTAACTTCTGCACCCAAATGATGCAATATTTAAATTAGCCGTATAACAGCAGCTCAAAGAGTGAAGATTTTTAACATGCTAACAAAGACTGAACTGCCCATTTGTTACCATTTGGATAGCAGATGAGTTGTTCTACACAGCAACATAAAGTCATAATCTATAATTACCAGGTACGGACACGAAGAACTTGACAGCATCACGGTGTCCATGGAAACACAGCTGCGCTTGGGCCATGGAGCAGTAGGGGATGAAGCTGCCAGTGCTCTTCTCAGAGCTGTCATCACCATACACATGGATCACACCGCCAGAGGACGTAGGAGAAACTTTATTGGCTGACGGGGAGAGAGCATATTTGTGAGAAGGCAAACAGGAAGACTCACAACAAAAATAACACATGCAAAATAAGTATTTTAAATCCCCAAAAATAAAAAAGGTTAAAACAAACCCTTGCATGCAGCAAATTTGTTACGCAGACAAAATATATGACAAAAAATTAAACTGTCATGCAAAGCATCTAATCAGTAAAATGTGACAATGAAAATAATTACAGTCAAATCACAAAAAACACTTTTAGTAATTCTCAGTACAGTAGTCACAAATACAAGACTGCTGAATGTGTACCACCAACTCAAAGCATAAAAAAGCACATAGGTACACCTAAGAGAATACAGTGCAGTGGAGGTCTGCAGGAAACATGAAGGTTTGACTGGGTGAGAACAGTTAGATCACAACAGCAGGAGGAAGGGAGCGCTCCCACTTACCCCTCAAACCCAGGAGCTGTCCCCGGTGAAGGACCACCGCTTTGGGAGATGGAGGAAGAAGAGGAGGGAGAAGGGAGAAAGAGGAAAGTAACAGAAAAAGTTACGACCTAGACTGGGACAAAGAGGTACAACCACTGAGGGAGAGAGGAGAAACAAAGGTGGGAGAAGATGCTTGGAGAAGAGTGGGGAAGGTCAGCTGGACTGCTGCTGTAAGGTAGGACAAGAGTCTGTGTGGTTTTAAAGGAAATCTCCAACAATTCCAGCCAGCGGAAGGTTTTAGAGTTTGCTTTTTGATAAAAATCCTAAGAACCAGTTCAGGCAATTAATGAATTGTTTTTTAACGTGAAGTAAAAACACCCCCACAGCACAATGCTGCCACCACCATGTTCCATGTTTATAGAGATTCTGTATAAAGGGCGATGAGCAATGTTGGTCTGCTGCAAAAGAATACTGAAGTTTGAAAACCAGGTAGAATTGTACTTCAAGTTCACAATTATGTTCTGCTTTGTGTTTATCTATCACACAAAATTGACAAAATGTAGATATAGTAAATGGATACGAGTATTTTTGCCAGCTACTGTAATCTGTCATTCCTCCTATGTTGGTTTCCCATTTTGCTGTGAGTCACTTTCTATCGCACTTACTCTCCGTCAGCGGGATGGAGATGATCACACCGTTTCCTGTCCCCACCCAGAGACGATTTCCACCAATCAGCAGGGCCGTGATCCGCACAAAAGAGAAGCCCAGCTTGCCGGTACCTTTAACCCAGAACCGGAAACTGCATGTTAAAGCTCAACAGCAAAAACACCTACAACAATAACTGAATGAGTAAAATCTCAATGAAGTGGGTGAGTTTAACTGAGCTTAAACTCACCCAACATTTTGCTGACGTATGGCTCAATGTCCACATCCTGGAGGTGCTGGTGCGTGTGCGCGTGGTACAGACGCAAGGTGGAATCTAGCCGGATCGACACCCACACGCCGTCACCGATCCAGGCCAGCTGCCGCACCTGGCTCTCCCTCCGGGGGTGGGCATCGAAGGACTTCTGTAGAGCAGCAGATTATCAGAGACAGAGAGAATCAGTAGAAATCAAGCAGTAACAGTTTATGTACTGTGAAGAAAGACAAAAGCTAAACATTGGATTAAGTTATTTAACAGAGGGATGTTGTGTAACTCACTTCAATCTGCATGCTTTTGGGCTGAATGACATGAATCTTGTTCTTGTAGCCGCACCACACCTTATCGTGGACGACCGCCATGCAGCGGATGGAGTGATGAGGCCGGCCGAGGTCCATGAGGTGGTAGTTGGACAAATCCCACAGGCCGTCTGGAGATGGAAAAAACACTGACTCTTATTGTGAAGGGATATTACCACAACAGACAAAAAGCACCCGGTAGCAGTCACACCAACGTGAAGCGATAATTAAGATGCAAATACCTTCTGATCTGTGGAATATGGCGAGCGTCCCGTCAGCGAGGGCGACCAGCACACGACCTTTCACATGCCTGAAAGAAGACATTCGACAGAGACGGCTGAAAGACTTGAGGGAGAAGCTGAACTTGGAGCACGTGCCTACAACTAAATGATATCTAGGTGCAATAAAAGGTGCAGGGATGTTCGTCTTACACCAGACTGAGAACCGAGTCTTTGAGTTTGATAGAGTGGAGACACTTCTTCCAGTTTCCAACCGCAGAGTGGACATAAAGCCTTGGAGGGAAACAGGAAAGTTAGCTACGAGAAAACTAAAACAGCTTTTCATTCTCATTCTGCTATTTGTTTATTTAACTTTCAGTAAACTGCATTTTCAAACCTGATCTATTTAAGTCAGTTCATATTTTTGTTGCTTTGATTACTCATATAATTTTTTAAAATTTTATTTTTATAATTTTTGCTTGCATTAAAGCACATCAGGAAGTGTTGATTTTACAGTTTAACTTATGGTTTTATCCTCTTGAATAGATATTTCATTAAAAATTTACAGCTTTATTTGAAATGTTGAAAAATAAAACAGAAAACACAATGAAAGTCGATCTGCTCACCAGCCATTCTGCGCCCCGAGCCACATGGTGGGGGCCACGCTGGTGTAGTTTTTGGTTTCTTCTCCTCCTTCCTCAGACTCTGTGGGCTGAGAGGATTCCTCTTTGGACTGGCCTGTGCTCCTGAGTGGACAGACACCATTCGAAGCCTCAACCAGTGTGGGCATTGATACATTTTCTGCTGATCTGTCTGTACATAGGCAAGGTTTGACTTCCTACTTATCATCTGCCGGACGGGGCTGAGGATCGGTGAAGACGTGCTCCGTGAAGGGCCCCGGACGTCCGGATCCCATCTCCGTGTGGTTGGCTGTGGATTCAGAAACCTCTGTGGCCTCTGTGGCTTCCTCAGCTGACTGAGCGGGGTGAATCTTTCCATTCATGGGGGGAGCAGTTGGGGCTACAGTACAACACCAGAGAAATGTTAGGTATGGTGCGATGCTAAAGTATTCACATCCCTTGAACTTTTTCAGATTTTGTCACACTACTACAACAGGCTGATCAGAGTTGATACAAAGATGGATGGAGTTAAATACAGAATAATCCAGAAGGAAAACCCGGTGAAGGCTGCAAAAGATTTAGTCCAGGGTGGTGGTTGACATTCCGGCAGGAAATTGACCCTAAACATGTAGCGTGAGCTAAAATGATTTAGATCAATGCATATTCATGTCTTAGGATGGGGCAGTCAAAGTCCAGATATATCCAACTGAGAATCTATGACAAAACTTTAAAATCTTTGTAAAAAAAGGATGGGTTAAACTTTCAGTCCCTAGATGTGCAACACTGGCAGAGACATGCCCCGAAAGACTTGCAGCTTTATTTGCAGTGAAAGCTGGTTCTCCAGGCACTGAATCAAATGTCTGCCACACTTTCTGACATTTATTTGTCAAAAGAATTTAAACCCATGTAATATTTTTCTTCTCCGTTGTGAATATGTGTTACTTTATGTTGGTCTATTGCATAAAATTGCAATAAAGTACATTGAAGTCTGAGGTTGAAATGTGACAAAATGTGAAAAAGTTAAAGCAGTTTAGAAACTCTTGCAAGATGCTGTATTTATGATGAGCCCACCTTGTCCTTTGTCCACTATGGGTGTGTCAGTACGGGATGAACAGTTGCTACGGGCAACACTGCAGTTCGTGGCACAGCCGACCAGCGTGATACCAGCCAACATACCCTCCACCCCGCCCATGTCTTCTCCTCCCCCTGCTCCTCCATCACCTGGATCCAACACAATTTCTCCTGCTGGATAATCACTCTCGCTTGCAGCTGCATAAACCACAAACACACATGAGCAGCAAAAAAAGGCCACACCAACGTACTGTCATATATAAATATAAAATATTCAGGCCTTAAGTGGGATTTTCTATTTGACCTGGGACACTAGAGATGCAGAGCACATGGGCGTTGCAGACATTGAACTGGTCGACCAGAGAACCAGGCTGGTTGGCGTCGATGATGACCACTTTGCTGGCTGAGTGGGTGCTGGTGAGGATCCACACTCGACTGTTCATGCTGTCTGTCTCCTGGAGCTCCTTAGACTAAGAGAGAGAGGTGGAAGGATCAAAGCAGTGATGATAAAGTAGAAAAAAGGGTCACTCATGGTTTATTACACAGGAAGTAAATCGATTGTGTTTAAACGCAGATATAATCTCAGATATTAAAGACACATTTCATTCATTAACATGAAGCAGCAGATGGACATGTCTCTGATCAGCTTCCAGCCTAATGTTAAAACTAGAAGGTTCTACCTTCCTCTTCTCAGGGGACGTGTTCTTCTTGTCCGCTCGGTCCTCCTCGGTCTGCAGAGGGTCACTGCTGCTTGATAGTGCTTTGGGTGGTGCCACTTCCTGGCTGCTGACTCTCCATCCTGTGAGGTCCACTCCTGCTGCACACCACAACTACAAGCACAAATGAAGATAAAGAATGAACCCCAAAACATAATAAATCAATCCAGCCACCCCAGTCTGCTCTTAAAGAGAGTTAAGACGATGAAAATGAAATCAAAACAGTTTAAACTCATGAAATACTGCCCAGGATAAGGTGCTGACACTGGAAGTCACAGATGAGATTAATAAAATAAATAAATGGCATTATATCCAACTTCACTATGTTCTCGTTGCAAGAAAATCCATCTACCGCTGCTGAGAACACAACATTTTTCCCTCTGTGGTAGAGATGTATTGAGAACTCAGCTGGTAACCTGGATCAGATTGATTTTCAGCTTCATCTTCCCTGATTGGTGACCAACCATTAAGAAACTGGTCGATAGCATCAATATGAAGTCAGCTTTTTAAATATTTTAAGATTTGACAGAAATACCAGAAAAGGAATATGACCAGCCCTCAGTAAATGTTGTAAGACATAGTCAAGCTTCCACATATATAATCAGGCACTTCTAATACAGCTTCTTCATGTTTAAGGTAAGAATAAAAAATATGAAAGATAGTAAATAAAGCATCCTTGAGTATTTGAGCCCACTTAACTCATTTCACTCTAAGCTTCTCACCTTCCTGTTGGGGTCTTTCTCCACCAGAGGGCGACAGTACACTGGGACGGGCACATTCTTCATGCGGTTGTCCTCCTTCTCATTGGTCTAAAGGGAAAAGTGATGAGTGGTCAGGAGACAAGCAGGGAAATAAAATCAGTTCTGGTTCGCTCGAAGAATCTCGAAATCCTCTGAGCACTGACAAAAATGTAAAAGCAAATGCACCGTTTGATATCACGATATATGCACGCTATCCATGACCTCTGGAATTAAAGCAAAGCTTCATTGCTTTTACAGAGTGAGAGCTTTGAGAGATCAGGAAAACCGGGCGGCGTTATCTTCTCAAACAAGTTTTCTGAAAGAAGAGAAACTGGTGCCTCCACCTCTATCTATAATGGCGAATAAGTCTGTTCATTGCTACAAAACATTAGTCGGAACCACGTATGTGTGAAAAATAAAAATCCACCATTTCTAAAATTTCTGAGGAGACAATTATAATCCATGGTGCTTTAATATTTTGAAATCAGAGGAAGTGATGGAGGGTTTTGAGCAGCAATTAAATTGTTATTCTAGGAGCCAGAACTGCCGCATGTGGAGAACTAAAAACAAAAGATCTGATCACAGACAAACATCAAAGTCTCATCACTAGAAAGAATCTTAGCTTTTTCTTCAGAAAAAACACCAAGATAAAGCAGAGACGTTAAGAAGTGTGTTAAGTAGGGCAGGTTGAGACAGACAGAGGTTAAAGGTAAAAAGGCTGCAAGGGGTAAGAAAGTCTTATAGCAAATATTCAACCACATCATGCCTATAAATAAAAAAGTATCACTAAAATTTCATGCATTTCTGGAAGTCAGCTTGATCACAAATCCTACATTTGTGATATTTCTTATTTAAAAATGTCTTTCTCTATCAGGTTCTGCAAGGGTCAGAGATTCAGGTGTAAGGTTAAAAGGAGGGGGAAGCCATGAAGGCGCATGCTGGCTCTCTGTCGGTCTCACTTGCCTGTTGTCTCTTCAGCGGGCTGTCCTTAGCGCCGTCCGTCTGACCACCAGTCTGTGGGAGACCAGAGTTAGAGCCACCTGCCTACCAACACACCGCGCCATCGGCCTTTTCCAGCCAAGAGAATCAACCTCGCTCTGCCAGCAACATTTCAAGTTACACTTGAAGCCAGACATTTTTATATACTGTGTAAAAAGACACGCTTTTTTTCTCTGTCTGACAATAAATCAGACCAAATCCTTCAGTTTTAGGTCAGTTAAGATGACCTTTTGGGTTTTTGTTGTTGTTTTTGTTTGTTTTGCTGAATGCCAGATTAATTCTGATTTCTTCAAAACTTACATGTACTTCTTTAATATTTGGCAGATTAACCATTTAAACTGTAGGACTTGGATAAAACATTTTGGGTTTCCTTTAACAAGCTTCTCACAATAGTTTGCTGGAAGTTTGGTCCATTCCTCCTGGCAGAACAGGTAAGATCAGGGGTCTGTGATGGCCTCTCCCAAATGTTGACTTTGTTGTCCTTAAGCCATTTTGTTACAAATTTTAAGGCATTCTTAGGGTCATTGTCCATATGAAAGACCCCATTCAACCCAATGCCTTAACTTCTTGGCTGATACCCTGAGATATTGCGTTAATATTCCCACATAATGTTCTTTCTTCATGATGTCAAATTTTGTTAAGTGCACCAGTTCCTCCAGCAGTAAACCATTCCCACAACATAATGGTGCCACCACCTTGCTTCACAGTTGGGATGGTTGTCTAAGACTTGCAATCATTCCACTTTAACCTCCAAATGTAACCTTTGGCATACGGTCAAACACTTAGTACCATCTTAGTCTCTGTTCACCACATGGTATATCTCCCAAAAACAAGGTCTTTGTCCCTGAATGTATTTATGTAATGTAATCAGAGTGTTTTATGTTGCTTTTGGTGTGATGGCTTCTTCCACACTGAGTGGCCTTTCAGCCCATCTCATTACAGTACTACTCTGACCTGAAAGAGGAAAACTTTAGTCTGGTTTAAATCCAGACAGTGAGATAAAGCAGCTTATGTGCTTTCTTTCCACAGTGTATATGTGAGTATCTGACTTCAGTGTACACTTGCATGCTTGAAACCAAAGAACAAAAAAGTAGAAGCGCTCTACTTTTCCTGGTATTAACTTATTTCAAAGAGCAGGACCATTTTCCAGCTAATTAAAAAAAAAAAAAATCAAATAATAAAGCTGATAATAAAGTTTTTCTGCCAACAACTACTGTACAGTGATTTTATTTGTTGATTTTAGTTTAAGAAGACTCGGATGAGGTTTTGTTAAAATCAAGTCAGCCTTCTATGTCAAGTCTTAAAAAATAGGCTACTTTAAGATCCTCATGTATTTAAAAATCATTCTCACACTTTATGAAGTTGACAGTACTGTGCAAAAGTCTTAAGTCATCCATTTATCTTACATTTGGTGTAGGTTAGGATTAAGATTTTTACTGTAATCTTTTATTATGATCATCATGCTTTCTTGAGGTCATTGGATGCTTTCTCACTTTTTTTCAGTCTGGCTTTGAGTCATTGTCAGAGGAATGTTTGTTTTCTTTTGTTAAGGAACTTAATTTGGCACTAGGACAGCACTTAGTCTTCGAGAACAAGTCAAAAAATTGCAGCATACGCAGAGAGGAATCTTTGATCATTCTTCACAGCACAGAGACTGATTTTCTCTTTAGCTCACCCCACAGGTTTTCTATAAAAATCAGGTCTGGAGACTGAGAAACTTGCAAATAAAGCTGACTCTGATTTATGAAGATCAACATCTGCCTGCCTTACGTGAATGTTTTTTTCCCTTGTTTTTCCCATTTTGAAGAATGGCTTAGAAAAATTTACTTCTTCTTTTCCCCTCCACTTGTCGACGTTTCTCATTTTTGAATTACACACTTTTCAACATGTTGTCATATAAAGAAAGAGGCCTAAAGATGAGTGAAAAAACAGCCAAACTTAACTTCGGCAGACCTTCAGAAAGCATAAAGAGCTACTGATCATGCAGGACCCGAAATTATTACATGAAATTCTGGCTCTTTGGAAAAAAGATATAAGGAAATTATTGGAGATTTAGAACATGGAGGTCTCGTGGCCATGAAGGGGGAGACGCCTGTGTGTGCGTTTTACCTGTTTGAGGCGAGATGGCACGCTCCAGCCACAGGCCTGCATGATGCCATCATCACGGCGCATGTGCTCGCGCACCTGCCTGTACTGCTCGCGCCGCTGCTCTCGGCGCGCCATCAGCGCCGAGTCACTGAGGAGAGACGCAACACCGTTACTGGCCAGTCTGGAAGCAATGGGGGGGGAAAGAGAGGGGAGAAAAGGCGAAGCGTTAGCAGCCTGGCCAGCCAGCAGCGAGAATAAGAGAGTAGAAGAAAAGATAAAGAGTAGAGGAAGACAAGGAAAGCACAAGCAAAGCTGCTATTTCCTGTTTGGAACACTAGTTAGTGGTCTTGTTGGCCATGAAAGCTTTATTGGTAAAAAAAAAAAAAAAAAAAACATTTTCAATTTTAAGCCAACAAGATTGTTTAGTATATTTCATCTGCTGCAGTAATCAGTTGCTTTTTGTTAAAGGAACTATTTATCAACCCTACATTACAGCGGGCCTACTGGAAGCTCTCTGATCTGCAGGCTGCTAGAAGCGAGCAAGCATCCAGGCGTGTGGACCAAAGCAGAGTAAGACCAGGACAGGCATGGAGGTTCACTGTTGGCTATGATTAAAGATGGATTTGGCTGCTTTCGCTCACTCTTCAGGGAAGAACTCCAGCGTGCGGTTGGAGGTGGAGATCTGGCACATGGTGTGGCTGCGCCGCTGATTGAACGCAGGTGAGGGCGACTTGTAGTGGATGTTGACACTGGAGTAAGGTCGCTTGACGGGCGGAGGGCTGGAGGAGGAACTGAAGAGGCGTGCAAAGCTTTGGGACAGAGAAAGTCAGAGAGTTTTATAAAATCATCTGGTTTAGAAGTTTTTTCATTTTATTTCAGAATACAAGCTAAATCTTACAACTGCCAGATGGTGGACTTCTTTTTCTCCTGGATTGGAGGACTCTCCCTGGATGCCCTGAGAGGAGAGAGAAGAGTAACAACAAAGTTCATAATACAGGTCAATTAAAATAAACATTTCGACTGAAAAATGGCAAAAGGAAATATAATGTAACAGAATATATCGAAATAAGAAAGAAAGGTAATAAAAGAAACAAATCCAACAAACAAATTTTTCTTTCCATACAAAAATGAATTAAAAAGCTCTGTTTAACAAGGAAGAAATTTGAGATGCTCCTAATTTTTTGTCAAAAGTTGCATCATTACATGAGTACCTGATCATCTCTGTCCATCGCACAGCCTCCTGCAGCTCCATCAGTCTCTCTTTGTACTGGTTCCTCTCCATCAGCACACGGGCCATCTCCACCCGAGTGAAGCGGCGCCGCTGCGTCATTGCCATGTCCCCGTCCTGCATGGGTGATGAAAACTGGACACAAATAAGGAGAGTGTACTTTTACACATCAATTCTAACAAAAGAAAATTGAACAAGTTGATGTATTACATGAGTCTTTTATTGTATTAAGCCTACGTAACTAAATACACTTCAAGGATAAACACATACAGTGGCATCCACACACTGGTTAAGATGTGTTAAAACCCAAAATCAGTGCTAAATTTACCTGGGATTTCTAACTGGGCCAGTGTATATTTACACCCAACACTCAGGTGTAAAACAAAGGATGAATATGTCAGCACCTCATGTTCACTGTTAAGTATAGTGGAGGATCTATGATGCTTTGGGCATCCAAATGCAGACTTGGAACTGAAGTACTTCAAATACTATTTTCTGCCAGTAATAATAGAGGTCCTGCATATGGTTTCTAGGACAGGATTAAGGAGTGCAGAGGTAAGTTTACTCACATCATCGCCTACTTCGTCTTTGGAGTCCCGAGATGCCTCTGCTCTTAATCTGAAGTCACAAATCAACACAACAACCTAGTTATACATATCTAATAACAATTATTTAATGCAATGATTAGAGTGTGAACTTTTAGACTATGAGCATGCCTTAGATGTAGATGCCTTAAGGTCAACACATTTTTAAAGAGGAAGTCATGTTCCGTTGGAAGATCCACCATATTAGAAGATTAGTAGGATATTTTTTTAATATCAGATCGTTGCTATAATTTCTGTTTGTTAGATTGTGGCAGAAAACCATTCTAACTCTCAGCACTTTTAAAAATCTGCTTTTTAGTTTGTTGTTTTTACAACTTATAGTTTGTATTTGTTATATGCATTATTTATCATTATAGATTTTATCGGTTTTACATATATGGGTCGATGCCTATTTTTTCACAGCATTTTGGTCAATCAATTCATCAGTTGATCAATCAAGATGGTATTTGTTCTCATACAATCAAAGGCAGCACAAGGTGTGCAGATACAGGGTCGTGAACAAGAAAAAAGCGAGGAAGCAACCATCAACAAACACTCCCAAAATGATTAATGTATAACAATTAAAGATGACTAGAATAAAATATCATGTGAAATGTGGGACTGAGAAAACGCACAGGTAGGAAAAAGCAGGGACTAAAATATACATAAATAAAACAACAAAACTCAAGAAACGCTTAAAAAACTTCAGCCACAACAGAAATATATATATAAATACAACATAGATTTATAATTAAATCTATGAGTTCTAGGAACATAAAAAAAAATAAAATAATATCATTTGCATTAAGGTAAAAAAAAAAAACATTACTTAGAATTTCTAAGACAGCTAAAAATAAAATACATGGTAAAATAAAATAAACAACTACTGAAGTTCAAGTAAACACCAGGGTAAAAATATAGTTTTTTTTTTTCATTTGCTTTTAAAAATATCAACACTCTTACCTGTGTTCAGTTTGTCAACACTTTTTTAAAAATGTGCATGTAAATAAGTTCAATTTGACCTAAAAATTTAAATCCATCTTCTGTTTTATAAAGTTTCATCTAAAGAAACATCCCAGATAATCGACTTGGTTCAAAAAATCTATTATATATGAAACTGTATGTTTAGTGCTAGAAATTTGATTATCCCGGAAAATGCAAGTACATATAATTTACATGTGTAGCGGTGCCTTGGCATTTCAACTAGTGTTGAAGTTCCGTGTCTTATTAATTTTATGCAAAACAATGAATTTAAAGACCAAAACACTGCTTTTTGGGTTTGAGAAGGACAAATATCACCAAACAGAAACAATGAGCTCCACATCTGAATATTTTCCCTCTTCCCTGTTATATTTGCACACAGCAAGAGAAACAGGTATTTAACACTATCATGTTACTGTTGCTGGGACAAACCTGCTACTTTATACTCCCTGAGTTTTAAATTACAGGTGAACAGGTTCTTGCTGTGTACCAACTGTGGAGCTCTCTCATCCTGAACTTTATCATCTCCAACATTCTGCAGAAAAAAATTTAAGAAAAACATGTTCCTTTCACCTCTTGATTTCTTCTTCGAGCTCCTTGATTCTGGCGTCCACCTTGTTCTTGGACTGCCGCACTGCCTCCAGCTCCTCCTTCAGCACCTCCTGCTCGCTCAACAGTTCATCCACTTTGGCGATAAGGTCGTTTTTCACAACGTTAAGAGCGTTTCTGTCAAACAGCAGAGAGACAATAAAGGCATTAAAACAAGCTGAAAACAAGCTGTCATGTTCTAATATTAAACACATAACATTACCTTCCACATACAATTACATCTCAATTTGTTCAAGCTCGAATATCACTAAAAATTGGAAACATTTCAAAAATCAGATTCCAAAATGAAAATTACTAAATTCTATATACTTATCACACACAGAGTGATAACTTTGAAATGAAATGTTTATTTCTGTTAATTTTGATGATCAAAGCATGAAATCCCCTCAAGACAAAAATTATCCCTATTGCTTGCTTGTTCTTTTTACACCATACTTTCTCCTTCCACTCAGCTTTCCATATATATTCTATATAGCGATGACCTTTTATGACTCAGTAGCCTTAGATTTTGTTAGTACTACACAATGTTAACATTTTCTGAGAACTTAATTTGGGTTAGAGTAGCTGTAAGTCATATTTATCAAACGAACATAAAATAAATTTAGGATATAGATCACCCTGTGTGTAAGAAATAAATATAGTACTCAAATTTCACTGTTTGAGTTGAATTACTGAACTAAATTAGCTTTTGGATCATATTTTACTTTGTGCACTTGTACATAGACTATATCACCACACCCCTGGTGAAGATGTGAACAACAACCTCAGAAGAATTAGTCTTTATGCGGACTTTGTAACCCCAAGTTGCCACTCCTTAACCTAGTTTTCTGTGAACTGTGGAAATTGTTTATTATCTTCCTCACCCTGTATGAAGTAAGACTGACTGGGTCTTTGTCCAGTCTTGCTTGTCATAGTTCTGGTTCTTTAAATCATTGAACTGACTGTAAATATTGGCAAGTTTAGGCAAATAGCTATTTATTTGTAGCCATTAACAGATTTAGAAAGATCAAAATGAATCTTTTGTACTTGAACTGCATGTTTTCATGTCTTTCCCATTTTGAAGACTTTCAAAGAGAAATAGGCTATCTGTACCCCAGGGAAACAGGAAGTCAGGGATTAAGAATTAAAAGATTTTAGACTCTGTTGATTTTTTTAAAAGTATATACTGTATAAAAACAGTTTCAGACACATTTATATTATGTGATTCAAAAGGGAATGTCACTAATGGTGTTACCAAATATTTCATAAAACCCTGCCCAAACCAAATCTTTTTTAATTTGGGATTTTCCCACCACATATTAAATGTTCTCAGATTCATGGTTGTATTTCTAACATTTTTCTTTGTGAGATTATGTAACAACAATAAAAGGTGAATTTTTTCCGATTCTTCTTTCAGGTTAATAACTGTGGAGGGTGCTGTATCTGTTTTGTTTACACATGACACACACATACATATGATCAGAAGATTGATATGAATTTATTAATATAATCGTTCTTACTTGGTGTCCAGAAGCTGTTTGTTCTCCGTCAGAAGGTTTTCCACCTCCTTTCCCATCCCTGAAACAGACACATTTATTTCTCTGTAACTCGTCACGGGCAATAAACAAAGCCTAAGACAATAATCGATTTATAAGCAAAACTCCTTGCTTTGAGTTTCAAACATTTCATGAAAATTAAAACCAGTTCATTAGTCCCAAAGCTGATTTGTGAATATATATGTTTTTAAAATTTTACTATGATTATTAGAAGTTCAATATATTTATAGGATAAGGTGGCACCTTGTGAAACATTAATAAATATTCCAGACTGCTCACAAAAAAATTGACACCGCTTTCTTATTAAATTTTCCTGAGCAGCCACAACAAACAAAGATTCATGGTTTGATTTGTTAGCCGTGACCAGTTAGTCATGTCATGCTCTATCTGTCAGCCTTACATTCAATTCTTATTTTCATTTTCAAAAATAAAGAAAAGAAAAGAAAAAGCAGCTGAAAAAGTGAAAGCAGCAAGCACAGTGCGACAAAAAGCCAAGCACACAAATTTGTAAGCAAAAATCTCAACGGAAACAGAACATCTTGATTGATGGCATGTTGAAAACAAACAAAAGACAACACAAAGAGGTTTCTATGTTTTTCAGAGATAGTTTAATGGAAATAATATTCAAGATGACCCCTTTAAGGAAACTTTATATAACCTTGCCCCTGGTAATAAAATTTTAACATTGGGATGGGATTTTTAAGAGACATCTTTCTTTAGCAGGCAGACACTGCTGGCTTTTCCCTTCTATGATAATTTTGTTGACAGATATGAAAAACATTGTAGGTGTAATATGCAAAGGAGGGAAAAAAGTACACAAAAAGAGACACAAAGCAGATTTTAAAAAGGAAAAAAAAAAATCAGGATGATATGTAAATAAGCCAGGGAGGATATAACTAGCAAAATGTGAGCATGAACGTTGACACCTTACCGAAGAAATCATCACGGACTGGAGGCAAAAGAAGAAGAGACGGCAGGAGGAAGGGAGATGAGAAAGAGAAAAGATTAAGGACAAGAATGAAAAGGAAAGACGTTGAAGAGAAGCATTTCTTGATTTAAAGTGAAGCTGAAGGACTTTACTAAAAATGTTGCAATGGGATATTTCAGCTCAGACACATGCATAAATCATCTGCTATGAGAAAGCAGATGATTTACTATGCTGTCATTGCATTTCTTTTAGATTCCAGTAAGAAGCACTGGTCATTTAAAGCCAGTGGGATACCTCACTGGAGGATCAGCTGCTTAAGGCTACCGTGGTGCGCTTTACTTCAACATTGTTTTCCACTGCAGCTTTATTCTTCTCATGGAGGCGGATTACGTTTAGATTATAAACTTAACTAGACATCTCTTTTAGATTATCACATGTATTTTACTGGGATCTAATGTGATAAAATTCAACAAAGTAGAGCACAGTTAGGAAGAAGAAGGAAACTGATACATGGTTTGTTTTTATCAAATAAAGATCCAAAAAGTGTGGCGTGCATATGTATTTACCCCCTTTTATTCTGGTACTGCTGAATAAAATCAGACTGCAGTAGGGACAATTATTCCTGCTGCTGCTAAAATATAATAATATACTGATTGTTACAGTCATGATAATATTTAAAACATTTACCAATAAATAGTTAGATTTTTATACACAGACTTAAGCAAAAATATAGACGAATTACTCAACTAAATGTACATTCAGTCATTTTTAACTGCTTATTAGGTCGATTATTACATCTTTTGGGTAGTCTGCTCTTTATAGACGTAACGCAAGTACAATAAGCTGATTAAAAAGTCAGGTTATGTGTCGACATAGAGCCTGCAGTTAATGAACAGACATGTCACTCTTAGCTTGCAAACTGTAGTTTTAAAAAATTACCTCAGTAAGAGTGATATTTGGTGCGTCAAAAACGGAAATATTTCCAACTTTCTTGTAAGCTAGAAAGGAAACATTTCAGAGCATTCTTTTTGCAAGATGATCAGCAGTGTGCAGCAACGTGTGAGGGAGGGGCTTTGCTGCATTATTGTATGTTCCACAGTAAGAGAAAACGCTCAGTCTGGTACCAGCGTTTTGTTTTGTTTTTTTGAGCGCACATTTTGTTTCAGTCATCAACTTTTAACAAACATCTAATTTTATTTTCATCCTAATTTAATCATCTGTAATTATTTTAGATTTGGTCATATTTTAGTAGACAAAATTTTACTAGAGCTTAAAATATTTATTTATCAAAAGTATGAGGAAACACTGTCTGGCACTTTCCTTGGGGTCTCGCCAAAAGGACGCCAAGCCTTAGGAACAGTATGATGGAAAATTTTAGCTGTTTTGAAACAATTCTTTTTTTTTTTTTTATACCTTTCTGCAGGAAACCAGCACATGTAATGTTATATTTACATTCAGTGGGACATTTAAAGGACTTGGATAAGGAAATCATTTATACCAAAATTGACTGCCAAAATTTGAGAATTAAGAAATAAAACATTCTAATGTAAATTTAAAACTCTTAAATGTCTCTAAATTCCTAAATTTTTTAATTTAAGGATGACTCACAATGTTAGATCCACAGATTTTTAAAATAACTGAAAAAAATCTAAAAGAGACAGATCTGGATTTTTCCAGCAGCTTGATTAGGTGGTTCATTAAAAATGATTGCAATTTAAAACTAAACTATGCACTGAGTAATATCTTCTTTTTTGAAGGATTAGTTTTGAACGTGAAGAGGATTCAGAAGAGAGGAAAAAGAATACCAGTCACTCATGAAAGGATACACACCTGAAAACTCGCCTATGGGTGTCACCAGCAGACGCACATAAAAGGAAGAAACAAAAAAAGAAATGGGTGACAGGTTAACACGGGTCAAATTTCTCCTGCTATTCCTGCTGCGGAAAATTCAGAAAGTTTAAATCATTCCCAAAGCACTACCACAAAAACCCCAGGAACAGAAACAGAAAAAAAAACTGTACAAATATCAAAACTGAGAGTAACAATGAGCCTTTAAGATAAATAATGATTGTGATGGAAGCAAGAGTGCACTAAATATCTTATAACTTACTAAACCTTCCACTGTTTCATTAAAAAAAGGGGTGGAAAACAAGCAAGTTGGAATAATGAAGAAATAATGAAAATAGCACTGCATGAATGGACTGCTGGGCTTAATAGTGGCTGCGTTCCAGTGTGTGAGATTGCACTTTTTGGTGGATGGCATTGCAGTGATGCCTTGCTGCAGCTTTCCATGCAGAGAAAGGCACATTCCCAGCCTCACAAGAATAATATTTCTCTGCAGCTCTGCTAAATCCAAGACAACGGCTGCCTCTGTGCAACACAGCCATGCGTCTGAGTAACATCAATATCTCATTTTAGCCTGTTGTGATACATTAGAATCTGAGACAAACAACAGCTACTTTAGCAGAAGTGAATGTAAAATTGTAGATGATTCGACAGAGACATCAAACTGGAAAACTACGCCAAAGTGTTGACCATACCTAGCAGCTCGGCACCTGCGTCGACGTCCCCAATGATGTCCGATTTGGTGTCTGTGATCTCGTGGTACAGTGAGTCCGTGTTGATGCCGAAGGCCTCGTTGACGATTCCCTGAGAAGGACTGAAAAATAAATAAATAAGTCCTCTTCCTTGGTCATGCATATGCAAGAAAATCCCTCTTACCCATTATAGCCTCCCTTTTGTTCTGAAACTTCATATTTACTTCAGTGATTCAAGAGCTTCTATGTTCCATGTTTTAAGAGGGAAAACCTGTGTTAAGGTTTATTTAGCACCTAAGAGCACAGAAGACAAAAACTGTCCTGATGTAAACACCCAGATACAGTGATGTGCAAAAGTATTTATACCCGCTGAACATTTAAAAATTTGGTCACTTTATAATCACACACTTCAACATAAAAAATAAAAAAAAATCAATAAAACTCTTTTTAAACACAAGGGTTTTCTGGGGATTTTATGTCATGAACTAATACAAAGAAGTGTATAATTATGATCTGGAAGGGAAATGACACATTAAAATCTGAAAAGTGTTCTGTGTATTTGAACACACATTTCATAATTTGCAACAGTTACTATTACAGGTTTTTTGGGGTACGTCTATCAAATTTTCACATCTACAGATTAAAGTTTTTGCCCATTTTGCTTTGTAAAATACCCCTGACTCACTCAGATTGGATAGAAAGTGTCTCTGAATATACATTTTCAATCCATCCATCCATGGTTTCTCAAATGAATTTAGCTCTGGACTTTGACTGGGCCATTCTAACAGGTGGATATGCTTTGACTCAAACTGTTGTACTGTTGCTCCAGTCTCAAGTCTTTTAAAGCCTCTAACAGGGTTTTCTTCCAGAATTGTCCTGTATTTAGTGCCATCCATCTTCCCATTATCTGTTCTTACTGAAGAAAAGCATCCCCACAGGATGATACTATCACCACCAGCATGGTTCACTGCAGCGTGAATAGTGGATGGATAGTGTTCTGCTGCACATGCTACTTTTCATGTAAGCCAGAAAGGTCAACTTTGGTCTCATCTGACCAAAGCACCTTCATTCACATGTTTGCTGTGTCCCTTACATGGCTGTGGCTCCTGCAAAGACACCATGAACCTCTTGGCTGCTTGTCTAGATGCTCCGCTTGCCTGGCCTGCAGGGTTACATGGACAGGTTTTCAGTTGTCTTTTGCTCATTTTATTCTTAAATGCTGGATTGAACAGTGCTCTGAACTGATACTGTTTTATAACCTAACCCTGCCTTTAACTTTTCCACTGTTTTATTCCTACCTGCCTGGTGTGTTCATAGGTCTTCATTATGGTTTTTGTTCACTGATGTTGATGATGAATTAGATCTTATTTAGGTGCATCACAGTAAAGGGTGATTAATACAACTGCTCAGCACACTTTTCATATTTTTATTTGTCAAAACATTTAGAACAATAAATGAACTTTTAATAGTTGCATGTAAACTCTGGATCTTTGTACCTGTTTCCTCCTCCATACACCCGCGAATCCATACCCATCTCCAGCTCTGGTGTGGAATCAATGATTTCCTGAAATTCGGGCCACTCATCACTGCTTCCCATACCTGGAAAAGAGTCACATACACATGTCATTATGGTATTTTGGCTGAACTGTATGTGAGAGCAGATAAAACTTAAGCTGAAGTGACATCCTCTCACCGATGCTGACGTTCCTGGTTTCCTGAGAAACTTGCACCTCCATGTTCCGACTGAGACGCTTGGCGCCTTTCCTGCGGTTCCCAGCGCGCATCATGTCAAAGTCGTAGTGTGGGGGGAAACCCTCATTGATGGGGGTGATGGTGGCGGAGGGGACGGAGGAGGTGGGTGTGTTGGATTTGCTTCCTGTGCTGCTGGGTGTTGCTGCAACTGAGTCAGACTCTGATCCGTCCTCCTGGATGAGTCGCAGTAGAGATGAAGGTGTGATGTGGGCACAACAGAAAAATGTATTATGTGAGGATCATAACTTAAGCAAAATTAGAGTTTTTACAAAATATGTCTTTTCTGTGAATATACGTTGATCTCACTGATTTTAAAGCATTTAATATGAGTGGAGTTAGACCAGAAATAGTCTTCCAGTTATCCTTTTCTTAGTTGTATGACTTGTAGCATTTTTATACACCAACTAATAGCCTAAGACTTTAATTTAAAGCAGATTCTGTTAAGTTTTATTGCAATATTATTGACTGATAATGTATTGTGAAGACCACACTGTACTATGTCCCTGGCTGATTTAGATTATGTATGATTACGTATGAGTAATGTATGGCAAGGCGATATGTACACTGAAAATAAATTTAGAATCCTGAATTAAAATAAAAATTTGTTAGTTTGGGTGCCCTCCATTCATTCTTTCTGTCAACAAAAAAACTGTTGTTTCTATGCAAAAATCACTGAGCATGCTATAAATATCTGGCTCGTGGTAATTTTAAACTGCTACTTTTGTAACTTCCAGCAGCAGCAGCTAGCTGTGCTGCAGCACTGGGACTTGGAGCAATAAACAGAGAGCCTATTTGAACTGGGCCATTTTAATTTGACCTCTTCTATTGGAATACTATAGACTACAAAATTTTGGTCAGTATCTTTACATATAAAACAATACAATTTTCTTTGTTTGATTACATAAAGCTAAAAATACAGACACTAATCAGATTTTTTGATCAATTTATATTTTACTTAAGATGAATGTCCTTGAGTTATTCCAGTATCTTCAAAGAAAGGTTTGCTTTTGTAAAGCTCTCCTCATGAATCTTCATGAAACATCACAAATAATTAAGCAGTCATTTAAGAAGCTATTTTTTAAGGAAGATGAACCCTCAAGCGGTCAGCTAAAATCAACAAGTGACAAACTGGTATTGGTTTAGTTTTAGAAATGCACTGAGCGCATTCATTTAGCAACTAATGGCCTGCAAAGAAATGTCAAATTTTAAATTAAAGTAACTGATAGCTAAATTTGGATGTCTTCCCCCCATTGCTGCTATCAAACTGAAATAGGTGTTTCCAGGGGAAAAAAAAATCAACTAACAAGCTACAAATAATCCCACAGTATTTTGAAGCAATGACTCATGGGAGTTTTAAATGGATGCTTTTCTAATTTCCTGCATCATCTAGCTGTGCTGCAACACTAAAATTAGTGTTAACAGGAACAATAACTAATTATTGAGAATTCATTGTGCTATTTTTATGTGTCCTTTATATCAGTGCTACCACTAACTATGTTTTTGTTAGCAACTCTGCTTATGAATAAACAGAATGTTCTTTGTTATATCTTGGATAAGAGTTGAATTGCTAGCTGGTAGTTAAAACACAGCATTGACAGAACTCCACTTACCACACTAAGGACTATCTTCATGTTTTTAACCTTAGCAGTTTCTTTTCCAGTTAAACAGACATAACATTCACAAATCTTTAAATTAAAAACGTTTCAAACACAGCCATGAACTATATGTGTACATAAAATATACCACAACGACACATGGTGGAAGCTCCACAGTAAAATAATCACACAGTTACAAATAAAACTGCATGAAAATGACCCAAATAAATGTGATCCCTGCTTGCTTGAGTCAATATTCACAAACATACAAATTAAATTTTAAAGGAACAGATTGGATTTATAGCTGATGTGATTAAAAACTTTTTTCTCAAGCAGGCATGGGAGCAGTGGTGGTCCACATGAGAGTGGGCAGCAGCAGATGCTAGCCCTTCCCTCCTCCACTTCCCTGGCTGTTGATAGGGAGTTGTGGACGAGGACAGGGCACCCCCCTGTCTGTCCCACCTGATAGGCGGAGCTGAAGGTGGAACGGCCGAGCTCGCTGACCTGCCAGATGTCTTTCCCGGGCATCATCCTAGCCCCCCCGAGACCCCCACGTACCATGCCCTCGCCACCAGGGAACAGGCTCAACGACGGTGGGCGCTCCGCTTTGCTGCTGGTGGAAGGGGCACAGAGAAGAGTGGAGAATCATGTGAGACGGTGTGAGGGTTAATGAAGTAACTTGCAAAAGTACTTTATTTCAAAATATACCATGTTACAACCACAAACTTCAAGGTGTATTGTTAAGGTGTTATGTGATAAAACACAAAGTACTGCATAATCGTAAAGAGGAAGGATAATGAGAAAATCTTAAAAGTGTGGCTTGCATTTCTCTTTACCATGCTGAATCGATGCCTCTAGAACAACAATTTTCAAGTCTCCACTCAGATTCTCACTTCTGAAAACCTGTTGATTTAAGCCATCGTAGCCATAGCAACTCTGGCTCTATGTTTAAGGTTGTTTTGTGATGGAAGGATGAAACTCTCCTGTCCAATGGAGCCTCTGACACATGGTGATTTGCCTGTAGGCTTAAAAGTTTAAATAAGGGGTCATCTGACCTGAGCACCCTCTGATTGTTTGCTGTTACCCCTAACTGGCTTGTGACAAACTGCAAATAGCAACTCTTATGGTTTTCTTTCCTCCAGAGGTACTTTGGACCTCTTGGCTGCTTCTCTGATTATTATTCTCCTATCAATCTCCTGTGTGTTTCTTAGTCTTACAATTTGCAAACAGGCAGACTGAATTTACTACATCTGTAGACAACTGGTCACTCAGGATTTCACTCAGGATTTCATTTAGGGGTATTAGAGTGATTTATTTATTTTCATTTAGGGGTATTAGTTATTCCCTACTTTTGTGTTTCAATTAGATAAAATCCATAAAAAAACATAAAAGTTTATGGTTGTAATAAGGCAAAGTATAAATAAGTTCAAGGTTTAAGTTTACTGTTGCAAAGCTTTAGATCTTGATCATATTCAATAATTTTCACCCCCTGCAGAACTTTGGTTCATTTGGCATGCATTAAGATGGAAGAAACTCAATAATCTGCTAATACATCACACGTCAACCAACAAACAGCCTCTCACAGTCATTACTCTGCAGAGCTGGCTTATTTAAAGGAGCAATTTAACATTTTTAGAACGCAGATGTTTTGCTTTCGAGGGCTTAGCTTTGACAAGATCCAAACTAAACTAAATGTATCGACATCATCTCTCTACTTAGCATCTAGTGTATATATACAGGTATCTCCCATGGGTCTAATCCAATTAATAAAACATGTGCACCTTTAACAGTGGTCCACCTTAATAATGTTAAGGAAAAATGCAACCTACTCAATCAACTTCACACTCAAACAGCTAACTTCATTGATCAAACTCAAATTTTGTCATTTAAGATACGTCATGAGCAACAACAGACAAAAATGGCAGGCAAGAAGACAAACTATGACCAAACATGAAGGATAAAGAGGAGAAGGTAGATTAGGAAATCTGGAAAAGACTCTGAACATGACGCTTAATGCATTCCTTATTTATTAAATTTGGTTTTAGAATACAAAATCTATACATTCAAGTTTTTACAAGCATTAATAACTGTCATAGCAAGTGCATAAGGGAAGTTTTTATCTAGCTCCATGCAAAGGTTTGAGCACTCCTTGTCAATATTGTATCAGTGTTACTGAAAAAACTAGTTTGTTGCTGTTCTCATGCTCAGGTTCTGAGAATAATAATAAATGTAGGATAATTAAAAAGGTATTTCATGAAAAACACCTCTAATTTAACTATTAAGCATGGAGAATGAATAATCATGACTGGGCTGTTGATTCCAATCAACAGCCCAAATCCCCATTACTGGCTGTCAATTAACAGCCGGTGATGGTAATAACGGATTCAAATCTAAAACAGGATCATAACTCTAATAAAAAAAATGTTTTTAAAAAATTACAATTTATTAAAATAGATTACAAAATTACAATTTATTAAAATAGATATAAGATGAAGGTTTATGTCAGGTCTAAAAAAGTGCACATAAGGTGGCCCAAGAATGTTCTCTAAAAACCTCATCAAACTCTTATCATTTTGAAAATACTGAAGTTATAAAACTTTAAAAAAGATGGGGTTCACCTAAAAATTAAGACACAATCTGACTTTATGAATGATTTTCATTCTATAGGGACAGAAATTTTGACTTCAGGTGCTCAAGCTTCTACATGACACCATTTAGTCTCAGCAAAAATGCAAAAAGAAGGGAGAATCTGTGATTCTTAGTTACGTTTTGACTCCAAGCAGGTCAGTTTATAGGATGCAGCTGAGGGAAGCGGGGAGAGGGCAGCTATGGGACCAGGTTGGATTTACCTTTTCCTCCATGTGTGGCGTTGACTGTGCAAACAGCAGCACAGAAAGTAAGCCAGCAGGACAGACAAGACAGACAGATTAGTGAAAGACAGGAGAACATGCCATGATGACCCACAGAAACACACAGGTAAACCTATAGATCATGGTTCTAATCAATTTTTACAGTTCTGCAATGTTTCCGCTCTTTGAAAGTGGAGTTTACTAGTGGAGGTTTCATTACAGCAGCTGCTCCTCTAGTCCCTAAATAATACATTCTGCAAACCTCAAAGGAGTTCACAATGCAACACTGGCCTCAAACAAGTATTTTAGAACATTTGCAGCATCATAATTTATAACATCAGACAGAGCTGTTAAAATATGTTGGGATGCAGCATGAAGTTACTTTTGGTTTTAAAAAGATCATCATTCAAGAAAAGACTAATATGAAGTATTTTAACTGAAGCTGCACCAGATGTCCTACTCCTGTTTTCCCCTCACGCCCTGAGGCTGCGTTGCGCTCATATGAGTACCAACGTTTCTTTTTTCCACTGATTTCCCAAAACGCTGCGATCCTTTTTGGCTCAAAGCATCTGATCTGTATCGCAGCGACAGATGAGCTGTTCTCCACAATATGATGGCACAACCATGATATGTTCAGAACACAACATAAAATACTTCCAACAAGACAACATGTGAGGGTTACACGTCAAATCCACACATCACTGTACGACAGTGACAAGCCGATGCACGAGACGACGTCCACTCACGTTCGTCCACAGCCGGGGCCTTCTGATTGGCTGTTACTCCCTGCTTGCTGCAGTTTGGACCGCTCTATGTGCTCTACATAAGTCTGAATCATCTGTGGACCAACATAATGAAAACTGCTTTTAGAACAGTGACGGAACTAAAACAAGTAACACTGTAAGAACTTCAGATCCATTATGAAGTGAGACCACTATACAGGAATCTGTGTGCTTTATAAATATTCTACAGTGACAATTATGGTTAGTATTTTAAGTTTTAGCTTAAAATGTTGAGAAAATTTATTTTGAATTATTTGAAATATTGTGGAATTTATTTTTATACAAATAATATATCTATGTTCTAACAGAAACTAAAAAAATAATGCACAAAAACAATTTCACTTAAACTTTATACTAATTATTTATAGTTTTAATGAATATCACTTGATGTGGATAAATGTCAAACACATATGTCACTGGACAGGAATATTAAAGGGTTAATACACTGAGAAATGCTCTAATGGGAGCTCTGCACTTGAGTTCTTGAGAAGTATGAAATGTCTTCGTCAGAAAGACGTTTGTTCTTGAAATCTTGAGTAAAAGAAAGTCTGTTTTGCAAAGTATGTATAGGCCTTGAAACATACATAAACAAAAAACAAATCGTGTCGCTTACCTCAGTGTGGCGCTGGTGAAGAGCATTATACTCTTTCTTCATCTCTGCTTCGCGTTCCTCAAGACGAGTGACTGCCAGAAAAAATAAAAAGTGTCTTTCTAATTCTGATTGAATTAAAAAATAACAGTCCAGGGCCTGAGTAATACAAAATAAATGATAATGTTCTGAAAACCACAAGGACATATGACAGGATAAAATTTAAAGATCTTTTTTTTTCCCAATATATTCATCTTATGCTCGCTGCCTGGTTCTTTATTACTATAGTGCTGGACAAAACTCAAAGACCACACATGATTCAATTGGGATAAATCACATTAACAGGAAAAGCTATTTCCAGGCTTCAGCTTGAACACTCCCATCTGGTTTCAGCAGCCTGACTTGTTTCATAAACGAGATAACGTCCGCTCACTCTGGTCGGAGTAGTTCTTCGTCTTCAGCTCCAGCTGCTTCCCCTGCAGCTCCAGAAGCTCCACCTGCATCTGCAGCTCCTTCTTATCTGCTTCCAGGCTGTCCTCAAATTCAATGAATTTCTAAAAAGGCAGAGAAAAAAAACAATAAAATCAAAAAATCAACTCAAGAAAAAAGTGAAGGGTTTTATAATATTACAGATTTGTTACATAAAAACAGCAGATTGTTAACAGATTTACACTGAGCTCAGGTTTAAGGCATTCCTGTGTGGTTTTATCATATTTTGACTTGTCTCACTTGGAGACATGCAGACATTTCACAGTTTGTTTCAGCGTGTATGCAGCACGCACTGAGCCACACAGAGCTCTACACCTCCATGTCTCTGTTTTTGTTTTTTATAAGCTGTTTACAATGCCGCCCTTTTTCCCCCCAATGCTGTAAGTACACAGAGGCTTAATACTGTAATCCTCTGACTGCATGAAGACCGTAGAACCACAATTATTTTTGCAGCAGAGATACAGGACTTCACATGAAATAGCTTTTACACAGATTTCGGTCTAACTAGTTCTGATTTATTTAAGTCACCTAATATCTGTCAGGAGATAAACTTATTTACAACATAAATTGTTGATTTTAGAGGAAGATTCACCATCTCTTAAGCTAAACACACGTTTTACACAAAAAAAGTTCAATAGGTGATGGAAAGTTTTGCAAGGCAATATATCACAATTTTTTCCCCTAAATACTAAATCAAGTTTATAAATCAATAATCTTTTCCCATATAAATAGGAGAATGCTTGCATGTAGAAGAGTTTATTTCCCTCTAAAATAAAGGCTGAAAACATTTCTTCTCATGCATATTTTGTGTTCATACCTAAAATTGTATTCATTTTGGAAAGCTGTTCTGATTTAAGAGACATCAGCTTCAAAAAATATCATCCCATCACCTTAGACTGGTGAAATGTCCTTCATCCACTAACTTTACCCTTTATATCTGCACATCTTAGGAGAACTTTGATTAAAAATCATCTGACATAGAGGCCCAGGCAAAGGATGCAGTTGCTGTATGAATAGACATAAAACTACCACTTTGAGGAGGATAAAAATAAAATAAAAACATTTTTTTTGCTGAACTCTTTGGTTCTGTGTACATTCTGTCCAAGATGAATAATTCAGCAGATCCTTGTTATGACAGAGTGGATCTAATTTACATCCCTAACAAACCACAGCTAAGTGCACTTAAATGCAGTTCTGTCACATGTTCTGCTATTTATAATATGTGATACCTGTGAAGAGAGTGAAGTGACAACAGCAGGGAGGATGCTGAGAAATCTGCATAATCGCTGTGAATCCCTGTAGACGTGTTGTCAGGTCATGTCTGTTTGTTTTGGATTAAACCTGAGGAACATTTTTTGTACAAAAGGTTTAATTCAAAGAAGATCAAAAGCAAAACTGATGAATTAGGTGGGGTCAAACAAAACTGAAACAGAAAGTATAAAACATGTGATCCTCAGTGATGAAAACTGACCAGTCCATTACAGAGAAAAGGGCATCTTATTTTAAAAACTGGTAATGGAAGTCTTGATTTATGGGAACAAGCCGAGGTGCTATCTTTGTTTTCCATCATCTGAGGCGCTACAACCTTGTAATCGGAGCTGCTTTTTGCTCCTCGCTCCCAACATTTACTCAAGAGAGTGTTTTAATGTGTTTTGAGATTCCCTCAATATCTTTATTTTTTTTTATTAGCTATTTGTCTTTTGACTTGAGTCCAACTGCAGCTAAATGAGCTCAAGCCTGTTAATTTCTCTTTGTTTTTATACCTCTGTCTGCTCCTCACAAGCACAAATCGGGTTACAGTGCCAGTGCTCTGTGCGCTATTGATTTCCTTGACTGCAAACGTGAGGACGTCGTCCCATCCCCCACCGAGCACTGCTCATGGTGAGACAAAACGATCGGTTTATCCGTTGCATTTTGTTCTTTGGTCACAGGCATCAAAGGAAAAAACTAGTATTACCTGATGTCAAGATTTAACAGGGAGCTATTAAACATGATAGGGTCACATGTTTTCTGTTGCTTGAGTCAGTGTGATCCAAGTCACTCACAAACTGTGGATTATACTTCCTCAAAGCTTTCCAGTTTTTGTTGCCAACCTTAACATCCACAATAAAACAACCGTTTGAGATTGCATTGTGATGCAGTCTTTATTCATGCTCTATTACACTAGTAAACAACTTGCTGACAAGAATTGCTCTTTTGAAATAGAAGGCCTTTGAGCATGTGTATTAAAAGAGCTGCAACGTGACATTTACCATTTCATTCATTTCATAATAAAAAAAAAATAGGGGTGAAAAAACACATTACAGTCATCAAACACGAACCTAAGAGGGTGTAGGCTAAAGCAGGGCTCATTTTACAAATCCTTTATCCGTTATTTTACCTGAACTGTTTTATTACTCTAGGTATTTACAGAGAAAAAAACTTAAAGACAAAAAAATATATAAAAAGTGCTAGTTTTCAATTGCAATTTGCAGAGTTACTTAACATTTCCAATTTACCTTTCTTTGCAAGAAAGATGATTTTCTTCGCTCTGTCAACTAAATATTTATTTACTATATTAAAGTTGCTTTGAATATTCTTTGCTCTGTTTATCAGCACTTGGGAGATACTTTTAAAACAAAGACATTTTCATAGGGGAACTAATATCTTTGACCCATCTGTATGTAGCCTGACTTTGATTTTAAAGCAAACTCTGTGAGCAGTAGTTGGGATGAAGTGCTTCAGAAGGCAACAGCTATAAATGAACTGAGCACCTGAGGCTTGACATAATAATCTGTGTCCATTTTTTCAAAACAGACTTGTTAGAGTCAGGAAAGAGAGCTCAAACAGTTTGAGCTTAGCAGCAACCGCAGCACAGAAACAAACAGCAGAAAATATTAAACTAGTGACAATAAATGCATGACTCTAACTATCAACATTTTTTCTTTGTTTGATTCCAACTAGATCATGTGTCAGTTTTTGAATCTTAAATAAATTCAAACAACTTTTAAAGGAGGCTTATTTTAAAACTTGAAATTTTGATGTCTATTCACCCTATTCCTCATGAATGATACATTGTGTGAATTCTGTTAGCTACTTCTGACTGGCATTTTTACATGTAAACAGTGTCTTGCAGAGTAATATGTTTTCTAAGCTTTTAAATCAGTGGGAGCTCATTATTTGTACATTTGTTTGTTTTAAAGTGTTAATTTTCGGTCGTAGGTCGAGAATGTGGTCATGGATGGAAAGGCCAGGATGTAATGTACTAATGGATTAACACTGATCATAAAAAGATGTTAACTATGTTATCCTGTATTCCTGATTCCTCCCCTCCATGGGCTTTAGTTTACTAGCAAAAGAGAGCACATCTGCAGGACTTTCGCTGGGCACTTTAAATTTTTATTCTCCAGCCATGTTCGTCTTGATTCCTTGTCTGTTGGTAACTGATGGAAAATAAACCACTGATCACAGGAATAATCCTGTTTCCCTTTGAGTCCATGTTAAACACAAACCAGCTGAGGCCACAGGTTAAGCTTCGCCTTATGAAAGGTGCAGCAGCAAACAACAAGTCGCCATGTCCTTAGGTGTGATTATGAGTAGAGATTTAAAAAACAACAACAAGGAATTTGACTAAAAATATACCTCACTTCATAAGATTAGGTACCAAAACAAACTGTTATACTGCAGCTGCTGCCACCATACTGGAAGTTATTTGTGTAATCAATTGTATAGTGGCTGGCCAGGAATAAGCTGGATATTCTGTGTGTGAATTTAAGTGCTGTTGTGCC